>CM035163.1:79647227-80847227 GCA_020205615.1 Panax quinquefolius
AACCATTATACACTTAGAAACGCTCTTCTAACACGAATACGATTCACGAGAATCATTTACGATTCGCCGCTTTACGTTGCTCGCCTCTTAATCTCTCGCTCAACCTTTACTCGAGGTTTTAATCGCTTTCAATCATTACCCATCCCATGAACCCCATGTTCATTATTCTTTCTTAATGTCGAAGCCATCTTGTTAGTTTGTATGCTAAGAGCATCTTTCAAAATGCGTTACATTTAGTTCATTTCCTTCTTTGTCTTTTATTCTCTTTCAATCATTTCCTTGAACCTTTACTAAGGGTTTAAATAACTTGTTTAAGTGTTACATTCGATTAACTACATATTCATTAGCTTTCGTTACACTTCCCTAGGATTTGAAGCGCTTAAAAGCTCTTCTTTGGCTTTTCCTCACCAGTTAGGTATTTATGCTTTACTCTCCTTCTATCTCTCTCGCCGATGGCATACTAGCGCGTTGCGATGTCACCTTCTGACTATGACCAGACTTCGACGTGGGTTTCCAAAGGTTCAGCTCTCCTGGCTCGACACTGTGGCGCCACTTACAAAGCATGGTCGCATCATAAGACCAAGCCCTAACACTTGAAAATTTTTCTAAGTGTTAACTTGTTCTCGAGATGCTTATTTCCGATCTCATAACTTACTCGTTATAACTTCTAACGAGGTCATTCCAAAGCCATTCTCTTCCTTATCTTACATACTTCAATTCCCCTAGGATAGAATTTCATTCTCAATCCGCTAACATGCCATTCGATTAGCTTAATCTTTGTCCATTGTTCATTTTACATTTTAACGTTCTTTGTTAAATCTGTAATTTGGTCATCTCGAACTCGAAACTCGTCTGTTCTTGAGTACATGACTCACGCTTTTCTATGTTCTCTTACTTTCTTATGAAAACCTACACCTTTGGGTTCATTTACATGCTTTCTAATTCTCGTTCGTCTTTTACGAAATTTTTGCCATAACTTCATTATAACTCAGTTTTAATCCGTTCTTCATGAAAGTTTCTACCATTCCTAACCAAGCAATAAGAATCTAACTTATACGCGATGGTTTTAAACTTGTCTATTAACAAAAATTATACTACGATGGTTTTAAATTTGTCTATCAACAACGTTCTTCCTGTTCTTCGCGTGTTCTTCATTTTTAATCAATATTTTGATTACGATTTCACTTTTTATTGGAATTCAATGTTATAAAACACCATTCCTTACTTATTTCACCGTATCATTCATACGATTGACTCGGATCGTTCTAATTCATTACGAATCTTATACTTCCTTAAGAATTTTTTTTACTAAATTTCTAATTTCTTCTTTTCTCATGATTTCAACCATATGAAATCATTCCTAACATCTTTTACTCCTTATTCTCATTAAGCTATGTTTTAAACTTACAAAACTTAAAAGAAAATTTATAAGAGACTAGGTTTTGAATTTCCTTTCTCCTTTAATCTCTTTCCATCGTAATAAAGTTTGCTCACGAGCAACCTTTACTCCTCATTTTCCTCTTCTTTCTCCCATCCAAACTTTCTTTCTCTCTCTCTCTATCTCTCTCTCTCTCTCTCTCTCTCATGTTGTAGGATTTTCAAAATCCCATTCAAATGAAATTAGTTTCCTATTTATAGATTTTCAAGGCTAGGGGCATTTTGGTCATTTGGCCAAACTGCCTTACTATTCACACCTCCTTACTATTCCCACCTCCTTACTATTCACGTAGCTTCCCTTGGAAGTTTTGTGGTTTTGTCTTTCGGGTTTCATCCGACAGTTTTAAAAACTGCGATTCTCGGAATCTAAATATTTTTGGATATTTTGTCTTTCCTTTACCGATTAACTTTTACGTATTCTTCAGATCTCCGAAAAACTGAAAAACACTTTTTGACATTAAGCGTTTTCCTTCATGTTTTCTCCTAACGTAGTTAAACGAGTGAAAAGTACATAATAATACTTTTCATCATTTTTATTTCATCCAGATTTTTTGCACGCTTTTTGAGAAAATTTTTATCGGCTTACTTAACATTTCATGATATATTATCGTCAAATCTTTCGGCGGAATGTCATTTTGACATATTGAACTCTCGAAAAGGCTTAGGTTATTCAAACCCTAACCCTTTTAGGGTTTTGTTTGGTGAATAGTGTCTATTTCGCTCTTTTTTTCCGAAAACATTTTTGTTTCCAAATTTTTTATTTTTGTCTTGAAAATTTTTACTCGCTCAGGTCTAGCTCAGAGCTTTAATCCTCCCGATTTATAATAATCCTAGGTTTTAGAACTATTAATAAACGATATACAAAATATTATTAATAAAATTTATTTTATTAATAACTAATTCTTTAAACTTTAATTACGGACAATCACTATCGATGGACTTCATTTTTTGGTTGCCAAAAGGTTGATGGGATGAGATCAATTTTTCAAGTGGTTGATCATTTTTCCAAGTATCTGATTCATACCAAAGACCTCATGCTTGCACAACAAATGTGGTCACGGATTATTCTTCAAAAATGTTGTGAAGTACTTTGGGTTGCCTAAAGATATCATCAGTGATCGAGATACACGGTTCACGGGCATGTTTTAGATGGTTTTGTTTGGCTTGGTTGGGTCGAAATTAAAGTTCAAGATCTGGCGAACCACCCACAAACAGATGGTCAAACCGAGAGAAATGAATTAGTTGCTTGAGGAGTATCTACGACATTATGTGTGACCGCAAGTCAAAAGAACTGGCTGGAGTTGCTTGTGTTAGTTCCCAGTAGGCACAATAGATCTAGAAGGGGGGGGGGGTTGAATAGATCCTTTTTGATGTCAATACTTTTCTAATTTATTTTGTATTGCTAATAATTTAGCATGTGACAAACATAAGAATCTTTTCAAGCACAACGAAATAAGTAAAAGATCCCCTTCATTGATATATTCATAATCATACATACATTGTTCATAGAGTTAGTTTAGTGGTAAGTAGTTATAGCAGTTAATGTGCATAATTTAAATGACATAAAGTAAAAGACACAAGGGGTTTTAAGTGGTTCAGAGACTCAAGATCCTAATCCACTCTTCTGCTTTCAACTAGCAGGATTTCCACTAAGGAAGGGTATCACCCTGAATCACTAAGATTCCTTCAAGGCCAGCAGCCTTGGGACTTCAGTTCACTAAGAACTCTTTAAGGCCAGCAGCCTTGGAACTTCTCTAGTTCCGTAGGAACTCTTCAAGCCCACCAGGCTTGGAACTTCATCTAGTTCCTTCGGACAAGGACCCCTCGGCCCCGGCTTCTTGTTGTTGCGATTGTTGATGTTGTTGGTGCTAAGTCGCTAAGATGTCATTAGGCTCGAACATCCGTTGTACTTAGCGACTTGGTGTGGTCCTCTTTGCATTCTCGCTTTGGGTCCGGACCACATCTTCTTTGCGCAAATGATCTTCACTCTTTTCTCGCTTCATCTTCATCTCGTATCACCAGTGCACCATCACCATCCGGGTTTGCTAAGTCTCTTGTGCTTTTAGTAGACTTTGTCCGGCACTTAGCAATCCCCTCGAATCCTTCTTGAATACTTTGCGGATATGGTTCGCACTTGTTCCGCTTTTAGCTTTCGATTCATGGTGATTCGTAGAGTGGCTCTCTTGATCTTCTTTGTACTTAGCCACTTTCCGAATGCTATCTTCTTGGCCTTCTCGGCCTCACTTGTTGCCATCTTCATGGCATTATCATCTTTGTTGAGTGAAGCTTGATCCGCTTTGATTCCTTCTTCAAAGTCGCTTCACTTCCACCTTGGTAGTCTCACTATCATCGAGACTTGTTCTATCGATCTTTGTGGAACTCGTAGAGTCAACAATATCATTCACCAACTCAACGATTCTACAACAATGCAATCATCAACTTTTTTTGATCTTTGAAGCTCTGTTGATTTATACTGCTTCCCAATCTTCCCGTTGGAAAGTAGCCGTTGAAAGCTATTCAAATTTCTTCGCAGATCTCGAGTTATTTGGTGCAAACTGCAGATGTGACATGACATCTTTTTCTAACTTCCTGACACTGCAGTCTACTTTTTCACCAACCCTGTCAGATATGACACTTTGATATCTTGGGCAGGTCGAAAACTTTATTTTACCCTTCTGATTTCTCGATCAGAGGTTGTCCTTGCATCGATGCTCTCAATGAGTTCTTGTCCGAATATTACCCTTCAGATTGAACCGTTGCCAATGCTTCAGTCTTCAGTTATTCGAACTCTATGATTCTGATGCATGTCTTCATGGACCTAATCGTAGTGTCTTGTTGACTGGTAGAGACGACACTACGATCTTGAAGAGTGTTGATTTGATCTTCAATGTAGAACACCTCTTCCATATCTTGTGTAGAGCTTCAACACTTCTATTTGCCTCAGCAGCTCTCAGATATTGATGGCTTGACTTCTTGCTCTGGCCCCTTTTGAATAACAAGACACTTCAGATTTGTGGCGTGTCCAGCTCGCTTTCTCCTTGTGATCTCCCATTCACTTATCATCAATGGACTGACCCAATGCTTAATCACTTTAGCCTTATTTTTCAGAAGCTGTCCAGTATCTCTGTATGCACTCCATCAATTCTTTCTTTGTTTGGCAAACATTACGATCCTAGTAACTTCCAAGATCGTTGTCTTCTGTCTGCTTGACAGCTACTGCACTTGCTGACTTTTCTTAGTCAGTTACAGAATTCTTCTTCCGATCTCTTTGTGGAAGACTTCATCTCGAATGGCTTCACAACTCAATCTTGATGCTGATTGGGTTGGTGCTTAGATCTTCTGTTAGCTTGCATGTCATTCGTTGAGTGCTCTCTGGTTTCCTTTCGGTGGGATGTATCTATGCAGTGCCAACCAGAGGCTTCATTCCTTTGGATATTCTGAGAGTGCTTATTCGTTGAGAATCGTATTTGCTCTACGATTCTGCCTTGGCATTGTGAGCATATCTGCCGAGGTCTTAGTTCTGCACTCTACGATTCAGCTTTGGCTGTGCAGACACTACGACTCCGAGATCAGATCTTGACACTCTATGATTTCTGTCGTTGTGCTTGTTGTCTTCATCTGATCTTGCTCGACTATGATCTCTGCCTCTGGTATGATTAGTAGACTTCTACGACTCTGAGTGTAGTCTACAATTCTTGACTTAGCTTTGGCAGATACTTGGTCGGCTCGTAGGCAGGCTGTCTCTACGATTCTGAACATGACTTCCTCAGCAGACTACGGCACTGAGGAAGTTCTCCACGACACACTACGATCCTTCCTCGTCTCTCCTGGAAGTCTACGAACTCCGAGATCTACTATCTTGCAGACTACGATTTTGCCTCGATAGCTCTCCTTTAGTTTTCCTTGACTCTCCCGGTAGACTACGATTTCGATGCAAAGGTTTCGACGATCGATCGTATGCCTATCTATTGCATCATAAGATCAACCTAACATGCTTGATCTTTCTATATTTATAGTCCTTGTACATCATTTCTTTTTAAGGACTTTACAAAAGTCGATTTGCTTATGTAAGATCAACACATTTGATCAATTCATTTTAAGTCCTTGTACATATGTTTCTATTATCTATCAAAGGACTTTAAAGCTTTTCTTAATGCAAGCATACTTGCATATTCATTCATATATATATATATATATCATAATCAAATCATATGTAAATAGGAATATCATTCACATGCTTATTCTCGATACTTGAACCAAAGACAGCTTTTGCTATAACTTGCATCAATCTTCATGTGAATTGGTATGAGTCCCTTTGAAATTGAAAATGGGTTTTCACCAAGGACTCGGAATGATGTGGTGGTGCGCGTGCATCAAAGGTAATTGTTTTGTCCTTTCGGTTTACAAGGGCTAGAACAGAGTTACTTGAGATAGCACGAGACAGCCTGAGCAAGGCAGTGAGAAGGATGAAGAAGTATACAGATTCACATCGAAAGTCACTTGAATTCAAAGTGGGAGACATGGTGTTGCTGAAGCTAACTCTTTTGATTTTGAAGAAGATCAGTAGCGAGTCAGTGCTTAGAGGATTTGTTCCAAAGTATGATGGCCCATTCGAAGTGCTGAAGAAAGTTGGGGCTGTAGCTTACAGACTAAAGCTTCCAGACAGATTGAAGGTACATCTAACGTTTCATGTGAGATACCTGAAGCCATTCCAGCAAGAATTGCTTTATGCTGGCAGAAATCAAGTTAAGGGGGCTCCGCCAGTGATCAGAAAGCAGTTTGACAAGGATGTTGAGTAGATTTTAGCTCATAAGACTGAAGGTCAGAGCAAGAAAAATCGAAGGGCAAACTACTTAGTGCATTGGAAAGGTGAAAACGAGGTAGACGCAAGTTGGGAATGTGATGCCCCCAAATCTGGGTATCTTTCAACCCTACAGATGGTGCTACACTGCATTTTCTGATTCACACATACATTCAATTGAAATAACTCAAAAGAGTGGATATATCTTCTATATATTCCAAAACAATATTCCCTTTCCCAGGTTCTTTATAACCATTACATATGTTCTTGGTCATAATATCAAATAATTACAATGTTCTAACTATACTATTACAAGGACAGGTTTATCGGTCCGCTTTAGCCTTCCCTTTATCCTTATTGGATCCTTCAAATCGTTTCGCCTTTTAGTTTGCATTCATATGGTTTAAGCAAGAGTGAGCATAACTAGCTCAAAGAAGTATGACAATTTCATTAAACAACATGCTTGAATCATACAAATCGTATATCTTCTATAATCGAAGCAATAGTTATGAAGTACTATTGATAATTCAAAATAGCACTTCTCTTTTCTTTAAAACATTTCATAATGAACAACGCTCATTGAACATAAATTTTGGTCCAAGACCTTGAGCATTTCGTTCTTTCTTTAAAAGGACAACCCGACACCAAGTCCGTAAGTCCCAGATATCTTACGAGAACGCTCTAGGTGATCAACCTATAGCACTCTATGTTTTACAACACTTCTTCATTAAACGTATTTACGTTTAAGTTTTGGCAACCTCACATGCCTGTCATTTGACGACAAAACGTTTGTTTATTCATACTCAGACTTTCCTTAAAATCCATACCAAAATAGTTTGGCAAAAGATAACAATATTGATAACATTTTAATAGATTATAAGGAAATCTACAAAATATACTAAGTCTAGCCGAAGGAAATGGGCTTCGACTTCATTATACATCAATTCATGCGTAAGATACATGAATCACAAAGCTTGTCCAGAATGAACATAGACAAGGGTTAAAATACTTGCCTTCAACGTCTTCTACAGTTAATACACTTTCCTTTTGGATCTTTAAGGTTTCTACAATACATAATCACATAACATACCACATTAGGTCATAATCAATCATGTATGGTCACTAATGTATCTTACCCTTCTTCTCAATCTAATGGTTCCTTAGATTGTTTAACATTCGTTACAGGTTATCGTATTACTTTACATTTACATTCAAGTAATTGTTAAATCAACCTATAGTTGTAATTCTTAAGGTTATTATCATCATTAAGAATGTTACTTCAATTTTATTAATGTTATAATTCACCATTAATCAACTGACATTCTTTTTATATTCATAAGCCTTCTTCTCTATGCCTTACCTAATGCTGGCGTTGTGGCGTCGACTTCCTATACATAACACGCATTGTTATGGCGACGACTTCGATGAGATGTTGTCCGCTTTGGCGCTTATGCTTAGTATTAACATCTGCGCTTACTACGCCAATCACAAAAGCTTTGAGCTGCTACCGCAAAGACCTACTTTGAGCATCAGATGGATTTGACAATTTTCTTGTTTTGTGAATTTTCCGTGCTCATAACTTGTTTATTATAAGTCTGAATTGGCTCGTTCAAAAGCCGTTAGCTCACATATCACATGCTTTTACGCTTTCATTCAAGAACTTTACATTTTGAATCATAACACGTAATTCACCTATTAAGTTCTTTATTACGAAACCGATAAAAGCGTTAAGTGAACGCGTTATAGCTTCTTTCTTCGTTCTAAGTCAGAATTTAACCATTTTTGAGTCCGCAACTCTAAAATTGCAAACTTAGACTATTCTCCATTGAAAACCAATGTTTTTGAGTTCAATGGTGGCTTTTGACTTCCATTCCGAGAATTTAACGATTTCGACGATTATCGTCTAATCTCGTAAATTTTGCCATAACTTCGTTACTTGAGATTTTTACACCGTTCCAAATGGATTCATTCCATTATCACAACATATATTATCTAAGCCTAAAAATGATGGTTTTAAACTTGTCCATCAAAACAAAATTACAATTCTTCAATGTTTTTCATTAGTTCATAACTTTTAAAATTATGATTCACTTACAACATGGTTTATTAAGGTTTAAGTCCTCTAATAACCATCCTTATCACTCTTTATCATACATGCTCCACCAATACTCACTTCTCTATCAAATATAATTGAAGAGATGGAGATTAATGGTTAAGGATTCATTACCTTTGAAGTTCTTAGCTTTCCTTCTTCTTCTTCTTCTTCTTCTTCTTCTTCTTCTTCTTCTTCTCTTGGATTATCAAAGACACTTCTCACTTTTTTCTCAATATGAAAGCTCTAAGATGTTGGTGAAAATTTAACAAGCAACTCTCTTATTTATAGGATTTACAAAGTGAGGGAAATTTGGTCAAAAAGCCATCCCACCTCCTTAACCCACCTCCTTACTATTCCTATCTTGTTCACCAAGTAAAACAACTTTACTTGGTCACCAAGATGGCTGGACATGTGCTTCATGGGGCCCACATGGGTTTTTCTTATTCGGTAACCCATCAGTTCGATCCACGAGTTCGATTTTTGGTTTGGGTTTAGGTTTTAATTACATTGGGCTTAACATTTGGGCATGTATTATCAAACATTGGGCCTTACAAGTTTGCACTTGGGCTTGCCCAATTCCTACACAAATCCTACAAGTCCATTACAATTGGCTTGATGCTTTTAACGTATAGTCTACGTATTCTTCCCGTATACTAAGTCGTATAATCATTCATCATATACGGTATACTATCATTCATACATACTCGTATAATACTTCGTATCATACTCGTATTCTTTGTTTCATATAATACTTGCGCATCATACGATCATCGTTTATTCAATCTTTACTTTCCCTAACATTCTCGAACTTAGTACACAGGCAAAAAACTGCATTTGTCGTACTTGAATTATTATTACATAATCCATCCTTCCTTGTTATTCTATCGTTACGTATTTCTCGGAAGTTCAAAAATAATTTCTGAACATATATTAATGAATAGTGTTTTTTGGAAAATTTCTCGAAAAGCTTTTATTTTCGTCTTGGAAATTCAAACACTTTAATTCCTTCACGTAGCCAGAATACTATGATATTCTTACACTTTTAGGTTATAGAACAACCTTCATCTTATTAACTCATTATAATAACATATAATATAATTTTATTCATTATTTAATCAAATAAAATTATTTTACAATTAATCCAATTTTCTCGGTCGTTACATTCACCCTTTATAAGGATTCTCATCCCCGGAATCCCACTTTACTAAAACAAATAACCGAGGGTAATTCTTCTTCATCTTTTCTTCAAGTTTCCACGTTGCTTCTTCTACCGTGGGTTCTTCCTTAACACCTTTATCAAGGTATAACTTTATTCCTCGAACTTGCTCCTTTCTATCAATGATTTGAATTGGCATCTCTTCATATGTTAAGTCCTTCTCAATATGAATAGGCTCATACTCTATTACGTGTTTATAATCCGCTTATAATAGCGTAACACAGATACATGAAATACATTATGTATTCATTCTAAGTTTGGAGGTAACGCTACCATGTAAGCTACCTCTCCGACCCTTTTTAATATTTTGAAAGGTCCTATAAACCTTGGACTTAACTTTCCTTTCTTCCTAAAGCGTATCTTTCCTTTCCAGGGAGATACCTTTAGAAATATATACGAGCCTACTTCAAACTCTCTGTTTACTCGATGCAAATCTACAAACTTCTTCTATCTGTCTTGAGCTGCTACTAGACGCATTTGTATCAGCTTAACTATATCCGCTGCTTGCTGCACCAATTCAGGTCCTAGCATTTGGCGTTCTCGCACTTCGTCCCAACACAATGGTGTTCTGCACTTCCTTCCGTATAAAGCTTCGTAAGGCGGCATGCCTATGCTCGCATGATAACAATTGTTATACGCAAACTCTACTAACGGTAGATGATCATCCCAACTACCCATGAAATCCATGACACAAGATCTCATCGTATCTTCTAGCGTCTGAATTGTCCTTTCACTCTGCCCATCTGTTTGTGGATGATATGCTGTACTTAACTTCAACTGCGTTCCTAACTGTTCTTGCAGACTTCTCCAAAAGTTTGATGTAAATCGTGGATCACGATCTGACACTATCGAAACTGGTACTCCATGTCTGGAAATAATTTTTTTAACATAAAGTTTAGCTAACTGATCTAAGTTATACTTGACTCTTATTGGCAAAAAGTGAGCCGACTTCGTCAACCGGTCCATTATTACCCAAATAGCGTGATACCCTTTTTGTGTAATCGAAAGTCCCACCACAAAATCCATCGTAATATGCTCCCATTTCCACTCCAAAATCTCCAATGACTGTAACAAGCCACTTGGTTGTTGATGTTTGGCCTTAACTTTCTGACAAGTTAAGCACCTACTCACGAATTTTGCTATCTCTTTCTTCATGTACGGCCACCAAAAACTCTGTCGAAGGTCTTGATACATCTTAGTACTACTAGGATGAATCGAGTATCTCGAACTATGAGCCTCTTGTAACACTTTCTCCTTTAATGTTGTCTTATTTGAAACCCAAATTCTTCTTTCAAATCGTAATAACCCCTCGTTATCAAGACTATAATTTATATCTTTTTCCTTTGCTAGCCACTTCTTCATCTGATCACACTCATCATTTTTGAGATGTACCTCCTTGATTCTCTCTATAATTATAGATCGAATCTCCATTGTAAACAATCTCTGATCCGATTCACTTGGTAACTTCACCTCCAACTCCATTCTAGCCATCTCTGTTATTAACTCAGTTTGAGTTGTTAACATAGATAACTTTTCTCGACCCTCCTACTTAAAGGCGTCGGCCACTACATCGCTTTTTTCTGGGGTGATACAGGATATCATAATTGTAATCCTTTACCAACTCCAATGCATCTCCTTTGTCTCATATTCAAATCCTTTTGCGTGAAGATATATTTTAGACTCTTATGGTCCGTGTATATCTCACATTTCTCTTCATACAAGTAATGCCTCTATATCTTTAAAGTGAAACACTATCGTGTGCGATTCCAGATCATGAGTAGAATAAACTTTCTCATAATTCTTTAACTCTTCTTGCTGATGCATACGCAATGACCTCGCCATCTTTGCATGAGCACACAACTAAGTCCTTTATGCTAAGCATCGCTATAAGCTCACGAAATTTCACGTGAGTATCATCGGGTAAAGATAATACTTGGTGCTTCACTCAACCTTTTCTTTAGTTCCTAAAACTGTCTTCACACTTCTCACCCATACGTATTTCACTATCTTCCTTGTCAAATTAGTCAACAGAGTAGCTATC
The DNA here is from genome assembly GCA_020205615.1 of Panax quinquefolius. Lineage (NCBI taxonomy): Eukaryota > Viridiplantae > Streptophyta > Magnoliopsida > Apiales > Araliaceae > Panax > Panax quinquefolius. The sequence goes on from CM035163.1 coordinate 79,658,818, forward strand.
TTAGAAAAACTTTGGATGAATCTTCGATAGTATCCTGCTAACCCTAGGAAACTTTGTACCTCAGTCGGCGTTTTCGGTTGTTCCCAATTTATCACTGCTTCCACCTTCGCTGGATCCACTAAAATTCCATCCCGGTCAATAACATGTCCTAAAAACTATACCCTTTCTAGCCAAAATTCACACTTTGTGAATTTCTCATATAACTTCTCCTTCCTTAGTGTCTCCAACACTAACCTTAGGTGTTCAGCGTGATCTTCTGGCGTCTTAGAATAGACTAGAATATCATTGATAAACACTACAACGAACTTGTCCAAATATTGTTTGAACACTCTGTTCATCATATCCATAAATGCAGCTGGTGCATTCGTTAACCCAAATGACATCACCAAAAACTCGTAATGGCCGTAACGAGTCCCGAATGCCGTCTTAGGTACATCCTCCTTTCTAACCTTCAACTGATGATACCCTATTTGCAAATCTATCTTAGAAAAATACTTTGCCCCTTTCAACTGATCAAAAAGATCATCGATCCTGGGCAATGGGTATTTATTCTTTATCTTTAACTTGTTCAACTCTCAGTAGTCGATAGAAAGTCTCAACGATCTGTCCTTCTTCTTCACAAACAGTACTGGTGCTCCCCATGGAGAAACACTCAGTTGTATGTATTTTCTGTCCAACAGTTCTTGTAATTGAACTATCAACTCCTTCATCTCTACTAGCGCCATATGATATGGTGCCCTTGAAACTGGTGCCGCTCCTAGCACAATATCTATTACGAATTCGATCTCCCTATTTGGCAGAAGACCTGGTAATTCGCATGGAAATACATCCACGAATTCTTTAACTATAGGTATTTGTTCCATCGTTGCTCCCACTCTCTGGGTATCAATAACATGACACAAATAACCTATACATCCCTTCCTCAACAATTTCCTAGTTTATGTAATGGTAAGATAACACGAATGTCTCTGCAATTTATTATCGTAAAATATTACATGAGGTTGTGTCAACGTTCTAATGTTTACACACTTCTTTTGGCAATCTTTAATTGCACCATGGTTAAATAACCAATCCATCCCGAGAATTACATCGAATTCTCCCAACTTTATTGGTATCAAATCTATCGATAATATAACCTCGTATTTCTACACAACAACCCCTATGAATGTTTTCAACAGGAATTATTTCTTCATTTGCTACCTTAATATTCAAAGGTATCGGCAATCTTTCGTGAAGTAATCCTAATCGTCTAGCAAAATCACATTCTATAAAAGAACAAGTAGCACCTTAATCAAACAACACATAAGCATTTATATCATTAATCGGGATAATACATGCAACTACATCCCCTGATGCAACTGCATCTTGGTCCGTCATGTTAAAGGTGCGGGCCATCGGCTTACCCATATGAACTGGACCACTAATAATTAACTTACTACTATTAGTTCCCTTATTCCCGTCCGTCCCCTTCTCCGGGCAATTCTTCGCTATGTGATCAGCTGATCCACACATAAAAGCATCCACGGTTCTTCTTTGAACTTAGATGCGTTAGATGAAATATGACCCTCCCGTCCACAATTGTAGCATACTGACTTTTCTTTGAGACAGACTCCTAAGTGAGTCTTGCCACAGTTCTTGCATGCCTCCATCCTCTTCTTAGGATCTCCTTGCTTTACTCCGGTATTACCAGAGTTAAAACCCTTCCTCTTTTGGCCATTGCCACTACCACTGGCTCCCTCGATTTTCACTCCCCTATCTACCTTATTCTTGTTTTTCTTCTCCACAACAGTGCTGGCTTGAGCCTCATTACCACCTTCGACAATTATTGCCTTTTCCAGAATGGTTCCAAAGGAAGTACTTTGAAACACTGATATCCATCTATAGAGCCAGGGTTTCAAGCCCTTCTCGAATCTTCTTGCCTTCCTAACCTCCGTATCCACATGATGTCGAGCAAACCTCGCCAGTTCATTGAACTTGGCAACATATTGGGGAACAGTCATTTCCCCTTGTTTCAACTCCAGAAACCTCATCTCCATCCCCCCTGCATACTCGTGGGAAAGTAGTTCTTGAAGAAAATCTTCTTGAACCGCGTCCATGTTAAATTCTCTATCTCAGCCCTAGCCTGGTTTGCCTCCCACCAAAAGTTGGTCTCTCCCTTCATCATATAGGTAGCAAAAGAAACCTTTTGCCCCTCATCGATATTTACAATAACAAATGCCTTCTCTATCTCTTTTACCCAAGTTTGGGCTTCTATAGGGTCCGTAATTCCTTTGAACTCAGGCAGACCAACACTCTAAAAATCCTTAAATGTAGTAGCACGTACTACCGTAGGATTTATGGGTACATTCGCTCTATTCTGGTTAAAAGCAGCCGTTAATAAATTAACAAACTCTTTCATCGGGTTAACCGGTCCCCCTTCCGGTTGATTCACATTCGCTCCTTGGTTTCGTTGTCTTCTTCTTGGCGGCATCTTTCTGTTAAAATAAATAACACTTCATTATTACTTTCTTCTTATTAATCGGTTATTATTAATTATTAAACAATAACTCATACACATTGCACAACATGTTCCATTAAAGGCTTATATTGATATGTTCTTCCTTGTAGTATAATACTACATCGTTCATCATTACACAGCCTTAGCTGATTATATTACCTTCCCGCAATTGCTTTCTAAAAATTGAGATTTACAAAAGACTACCCTTTGATATACAAAAGAGGGTTTTACGTCACTACATAGATACGATATATTTACATATCTAACTCTACTCTAATTAGTAACTAGATTACATCTTCCTTATGGCTTTCTCATAATCTGCATTAGCAAGACCAGCTATCACATCTCAGCTGATAGTATACCGGGTTTTCCCTGCCTCCACAGGATATTCAGCCACTTGCTGCTGAAAATCCCCGTGAGAACTCCTATGTATATAGGACATCCTACTAACCTTTTGCTTCTTGGTCTTTAGCTCCTGCCTGAGCTCAAAGACCTCGTGTTTCAGCTCATGGACCTTGTCCTTGGCTAACACCTTCTCGTCGTGCTCTTCTTCCCACATTGACTCTATGCTTTTCTTGTCCTCTAAGATATCATGGAGCTCCTCCTTCAACTCTTTCACCTCCTTCACATACTGGATATTTCTATCCAATACTGTCATAAACAATGCCTTCATTGACTCCCCTGGAGTCATCTCTTCTACAGGTGCTACTGTGATGCCCCCAAATTCAGACCACCACTTGGTCACTCGAATTTGGTTCATCACGTGCTCATGGTAATACAGTAATAACTAAAATAACACATTCACAGCTGCAGATCTAATTTAGAATAATATACAATGTTTTATTATAATTATTCTCCCAAGTCTCGCAACCTACAATACTTAATAGATTTTATGAAATGAAAGTATTCAATTTTCTTATAATTATTCTATTTAGTAAATGGTTAAATTGATAAAAGGTTAAAGTTAAGGGTGATATGTGAAATTTTTTCAAAGTATGCAAGTTGTTATAAAATATTCGTTTGGTCGGGGAATATTCTTTTTATAGGGGAATATCCGTAGGACGGCACAATCATTGTTGGACCCCACAACGAAAGTATTGTCGTAGTAAGAAAATGACAGAATTATCTTTTTATAAAAATAACAACGAAAGTGTTATTGTTAAAACTATTGAACTACTCCTCAGGTAGTAAAGTACATACGATGTCTGGCGTGGTTGCATAGTAGCAATACCAGATTGATTATTGATGCTTACGTGAGAAGTCACCGCTTATACTCAATTATTGCTACAGTAATTGCTGCATCATATCTCTCAGATTATTGATTCAATTATTGTCACAGTATCATCTGCATAATATGTTATATTATTAAATCAATAATTGAGATGATAAAGTTATTCGTATTATTATTTTTAATATTGACAATGTCTAGAAGTTCTATCAAGGAGAGATTTGGTCACCTAATTGCACGCCAATAAGGAGAAATCCTTATCGGAAAGCCCCCTCTTTCCTGGGAACGACCTGGTTGTTAAATATTGTGAGTTATAATATTAATGATGAATAAGTTCATGTTGATTAAAGATGAAATTGATAGTTCCATTGTGTTAGGATTATTAGTGTTAGTGGAAATCGACATTTATTTCGATAAAAATTGATGTCTGGAAGTTATATTGACCAATCGGATAATTAATCGGATAAATGAGCAATTAATTGCTATTAATTCACATGATTGTGACTATTTATTCATATGTGTGTACTATTGAATCACATTCATTTACTATTAGGGGAGTTGGTGCAAGTTTGATAATACTTGCATGACTAAGTTAAAAATGGAGGTATAGATGAAGGTACTATACTATAATTAATTTTTTCACATGTTTAGAACTATTGATTCACATGATTTACTATTAGGGGAGGTGGTGCAAGTTTTATAAAACTTGCATGACTAAATTAAAAATGAAGGAAAAGATGAAGGTATTATACTATAATATTTTGAGCCCCAAAATGTGCAATTATGGAAACTATATTTTCCTATAAATAGAAGCTCATTCCTTCATTATTTTACACCAATTCACTAAAGCTATAGAGCAATTATTATAGAGAGAAATTATAGAGACAAAGAAGAAGAGAAGTCTACTAACTCACTATTCCAGTATCCAGTTTCTTCTAAGGCAAGGGGTATTATTCTTTCGTATCCATGAAGAGAGTTATTTTCTTTCAATACTCGTAAGGGTTGTTATTCCATTCTTTATTATTATGTTGGAATAACCTATCTATGCGAAGTACATCATACATGGTGAAATTCTTCTATTATTCCATTCTTTATTATTCTGTTGGAATAACCTGTCTGTGCGGTCTATCGCATACCTGGTGAATTCTGTTGTTATTCCATTCTTTATTATTCTATTGGAATATCCTGTTTGTGCGGATTACACATGACCTGGTTCCATTCTTTATTATTCTGTTGGAATATCCTATCTGTGCGGATTACGCATGACCTGGTTCTATTCTTTATTATTCTGTTGGGAATAACCTGTCTGTGTGGTCTTTCGCATGCCTGGTGAATTCTTCTGTTATTCCATTCTTTATTATTCTGTTGGAATAACCTGTCTATGTGGATTACCACATGCATGGTGAATGATCCTTCGTATTCATTCTTTATTAAATTGTGGAAATGATATGTCTACGTGGATTACCGCATAGCGGGTGAAAATCAATTTGCAGTTTCGTATATTCTATTATACTCGTATGAGATATCATTTCTTTTGTACTCATCATGGAATATCATTTTCTTTAGTATTTTTTTACGAGTTACTATTCATGGGTTACTATTCACCTAGTTACTATTCACTCTAGTATTATTCACTCGGGTATTTGGGGCACTTTTTCATGTCGGAGTACTATTCATGAGTTACTATTCACGGGTTACTATTCACCCAAATTACTATTCACCCGAATATTATTCTCTCGGGTATTTGGGGTACGTTTCATGCCGGGGTACTATTCATGATGTACTATTCCCGAAGTACTATTCATAGGGTACTATTGCGGGGTACTATTTACCCAAAAAATATATTTCTTATTTGTCCAAATTATTTTTTTGTACATGAATATTATTCTTGAATTTTACTCCACAAAGCAGTATCATGTTGACAATTTTGATATTTTTAAACTCTGGATAAATTTAAAGTCTTTAATATTTATCCTTGATTTCGTTTGATTAATGCTTATATCATTGTCATCATCCTCATGCTTAAATTGTGATGAAAGTCATCTTTGGCTTACGTGCATAGATGGACTGTTGATTATTGGTTTTACTGATTATATATCTTTGGCTTACGTGCAAAGATGGATCGTTGATTATTAGTTTTGATTGTATATCTTTGGCTTACGTGCAAAGATGAACTATTGATTGATGAGTATCTTTGGCTTATGTGCATATATGAACTGTTTATTGGTATGATTATGACCAGTGATCATTCGGTATAATCATGACCCGTAATGTTATAGATGTGTGGTAAAAGTCCTCATTGGCTCGTAGTGCATTGATGGACAGTTATTGGTATGATTATAACCAGGGATTATTCGGTATAATCATGACCATTGATGATTACATGAATATCCTTGGCCGTAGTTCAGGGATGATTCGATGATGTGGATTATTTATTAATCTGAGTCTCAGCGATAACATATGGATTATACACTTTTAATTAATAAAAGATAGTAGATATCATGCTCTACTTGACTCTTCTAAAATACAGTTATATGCCTTTGGCCTGTAGTGCAAAGATGAATTGTTAATGAATATCTTTGGTCCTAGTGCAGAGATGAATTTATTAGTATGATTATGAGCAGGAATTGTAATTTGGTATAACCATGATTTTTGATGTTTTAGGTGAAGATAGGTGATGAAAATTATCTTCGTCCTTCCTGAGTGCGAAGAGGAATTTAGAATCACAATTATGATTATGAGTTATTCATATGATTGTGGACATGAATTGTTGATTGATGTTACAGGGATAAAACATTATTGGTTTACTTTTAACATAGAGAAGATAATAGACATGATGGTTTATTTGACTCTTCTAATGGATTGCTTCGTTCATTTATGACTATGGTTGAAAAGTTTTATCATCTACCATATGTTCTAAATCTACGATTTATTATAGATAAAGGCTATTGATGATGTAAATTATCTTTAGTCATGATATTCTTTACTGGGCTAGTTGTGCTCACCCTTTTTGCTTCACAATTCCTTTTAGGTAATAAGAGTGTAGCTGGGTCGAAGCTAATGAGCAATGAGAGAATAGAACGGTGGTCTATAGCTGTTGAGGTTCTCCCTAAATAGTTTGGAAATAATTTTATTGAGAACTTTAGATAAGTGTGTCGTATTGTATACGTCATTTGATATTTAATTTTGGTGAATCAAATAGGGTGAGGTGAACCCAACTTTGAAAGGGTGTTTTGCCACTATCATACAAGATGTCTAATGACATACAACCTCGTGTTATCATAAGACAGGGTTGTGCACATCCACTTGCTGAGTATATCTACGAGTACTACCTATATGATCTTGGAGTTTGGTTGAAACATAATGTTCAATTGCAGACGGTGGAGATAGTTATATGTCAAGAGAAGACTCACCATTGGAAGGAACATGTAACGCCCGAGAAAATCAGATTTTTAAGATAATTAAATTTTTATTTGATTATGTGAATTAAATGAATTTAATTAATTAATTTTGTGAGTAAGCTATGTGAAGGTCGTTCTATGACCTATGGAGTGCTTATATGGTTAGTAATCTGACTACGTGCTAGAATTAATTGTTTAGAATTTCCAAGACAAAAATAAATATTTTCTGAGAAATTCCCATAAAAACACTATTCATCCATTTCTGCTCGGGGAATTATTTTGAAATTCCGAGAAACGCGTAATGATAGAATATTGAGATAAGATGAAATATCTGATAATATTTCATTCATGGCAAACGAAGTTTTCTCCTGCGGACTTAAAACCTAAGGGTTGAGTAGATCGATTTCCGAGAAGGAAATGGGATGCGTAAAAGGAATTGCAATATTGTTAAAGTGTGTGTTATACTAGTATGATACTATTTAGTATCTATGTATAATTCGACGAGTTAATACAAAGTACAATACGATTATCGTACGAGTATTATACGGAGAGAATACGTGTATTATACGTATAGAATACGATTAGTATTATGGAATTAAGTTAATACTTAATTTGAATTCAATTGATTTGGATTATGCCAAGTCCAATCAATTGTATAGGTAAGCCCAAGGAATTAATGTGTTAAGCCTAAGTTAAAGCCCAATATTAGATTAATTAAGCCAATTCAAGAAAACCGAACCGTGGATCGAACCGGTAGGTCACCGAATGGGTAAAAACCATGGGGCAACCCATGGGGATGACCCTTGGGCATGGTGGGCCGGCCACTTGGTGTGCAAGGCAAGAAAATCACTTGGTCACCAAGTATTTTACTTGGTGACAAAGTGTGGAATAGTTAGGAGGTGGGGGATATTGACCTAATTGCCCTCCATTTCATTTGCTTATAAATAGAAGGCTAGAGTTCGTCATTTGAAGGTTTTTCAAGTTGTCAACCTATATTTTGAGAGAGAGAAAGAGCTAGACTCAAGCAAACAATCTACTTTGAAGTTTTGCCTTAGAGTTTTTCAAGATTACCAAAGAGTTCCTTAAGGTAATACTCCTTAATAGTAGTTCCATCTCTTTTGATTTTCTTTTAGTATGGAGAATCATAAATGGGTGGTGTATGTCTATTATGGGGGATTAAGGATGACTTGTTATAGATAAAATCTTTATAAGTCATGAAGACATAGAAATCATAAGGGTTGTCATAGGTTTGATTCATGGAGATATTGATTGTTGAGGTTGATTGTTGATGAACAATTAAACTCCATTAATACTTAAATATGTGTATCTTGCTTGGTTAGGATGTAGATATGAAATCCATGGATTATTCTATGTGATTTGGCTTAGAGAACATTAGTAACGAAGTTATGTCGAATTTCACGGAAATAGACATTAAACGTCGAAAATGTTGAAATTCCGGATTGGTAATCGAAAGTTGCCGTGAGACTTGGAAACATTATTTTTCAATTTCAACACGTGATATAGGTATTTAAGAGTCGTGGACTCAAGAATCGTCGGATTTTGACTTAGAACGAAGAAAACAAGCATTGAGCGCTCATTAACGTTTACGAACGCTTAAAAAATGAACTTAATAGTAAATTTTGAGTTAACAGATTTGAAAGTGTCGAATTCTTATATGAACGCGTAGAGTATGTCATTTAAGACGTGTAGGATTTTGAACGGACCAAATCGGACTTATAACAAAGAAGTTATGGATCCGAGAAACTCACCAAAATTTTTGTCTCATTAAAATTTTCGGTGTTTTGGTCAGCGCCACCATGCTGTAAACAAATGCTTTAAAGTGCCGCCGTCAAAGCTCAACACGTTGTTAGTGGCTATCGAAAGTAGCGCCACAAGCACCATCGGTGTATAAGAAGTCTCAACCAAGCAATCACGAGACCGGACATGGTCTTTGAAACTGGCGCCAGCATGAAAGGCCTCTTGTATATAGAATGTCATACGCACACGGCAAGCAGTTCTTGTTAGATAACTTGGGTTTGAACTGCAATTGTTCAAAGACCTATCTTAGTTAAGTTTATGCACTTCATAAGTGTATTAGAACTATTCCTATACTACATATACTAAGGTATATGGTATTGAAACTTAGGAATTGAATGCATGTTATTAACTGATGAACGAAGAACATAAAATGTTATCAATGAACCATAATCGGTGAATGAAATTTGTACTTCTCCAATGATGATAGAGTCCGGTTAATAACTTAAGTTGGTTAATAATCCGAGACGAAGGGTAATAAGTCGAATTGACTTTATTAATGAAATTAAGTTAACAAAGACATAGAAGAGAAAGAAGTTGGTAGAAACAATGTGAGTAATTGTTGATAGCTAATTATAGTGTGCTATGTGAATATATTATGTAGATTCTGTAAAGGCTGTGGTCAGTTGATTAAGTTATTTGAAGACGCTGAAAGGCAAGTTTTCTTAACGCTTGTCTAACTTTCAAGTTAGTCAAGTTTTATGTGATTCACTGTACTGAATTGCATGACAGGTTTTAAAGAAAGGGTCAATGCTAGTTTTAACTCGGCTAGACTACTCGTAAGATATAGATTAATTTATATTCATATCTTTCTATATAGAAATGTTAACGCTATCCTATGCCAAGTAATTGGTACGGATGTGAAGGTAAGGTTTGTCTATGTACAAACAAAAGTATTTTTCATCGATTATTCGATGGGCACACGAGTTTGCCAAAACTTTAACGTAAATACGTTTAACGAATGAGTGTTGCTCAACATAGAGTACTATAGGCTGATCACCTAGAAGTGCTCTTAAGTAATGCAGATGTATAGCCTTAGTGCCGTGATATCCTTTTCAAGTATGAAAACAGAAAGCTACTGTTCATGGTCTATTGACCGGTTCAGAATTCCTAATCCACTCTATACTTTGGGAATTGATGTTATGAAATTTTAAAGTATTACTATTTCATAATACTTTATAACTATTTGTTCAGTTATGTATGGAATTGTCATATAATTCACGAAGGTGGTATTAATGTTATCCTTTGTTAAACTTGCTGAGCTTGTTATGCTCACTTCTTGCGTGAATTATATGATTGCAGTTAAGGATGAACGTACTGAGAATGCTAAGAGAGATAAGGGCAAAGCTAAGATGGATACTTAACCATCGTGTAATAGATTAGTATGTTTGTATGTATTATACATTATGAACAACAAAGATGTAATCGGTTTATGAACCTGGGAAGGATTATTCTTTGATTGTAATAAGAAGATAGTAATTACATTCATTATGTTGTATTTCAATGGAATGATTGTATAGTTATGAGTACCGTGTAGCACCATATGTCGGGTTGGAAGATACCCGAATTTGGGGGCATCACAGGTTATTATCAAAGCATTAGGTTATAAAACTTAAGGGGGGAAGAACCTTAGGCTAATAACCTCGTAAGGAAGGTAAAGTCCGAAGAATGAAATTTAAGTCAATTGAATTATTAAAGTATTGAGAAAACTCAGTACCAAAAGATTTAAAAGATAGAAATTAATCTTAAATAAATTAAATGTGAATTGTGCTTATACTATTGTGTATTATGTACTAATCAACATGTTATGTGTTTTGTAGATGTCAAACGATAGCTTGATGTTTAGAGACATTGAAGTGATAAGTGAGGAGTCAGTGAACCAAGTGGAGATTGTACCAATGCCAGTGGCGGAGGTACCGTTAGTGGTTCTAGAAGACTCGAATATTGAGGAATACATCTCTGAGTAGGAATACTCAGAGGAGACAATGGGGATAGCGTCATATTTGAATATAATGATTGACGTGGAGGAGGAGATGGAGGTGACATCGATTAACACTGTGGTGCCTACTCAGGAGCCAACACCTCCGGATGCAATGAGATCATTGTATTTGGCTGTGTTGGATAGGATGCATATCAAGCAAGCATAGCATGTAGTGCGTATACGTAATGAGGAGATAACCACCCTATATGAGGCGAAGGAATCTGCAGAGGCAGATTTTGAGTTAGAGCACGATGAGAAAGTGCTTATGAGGGATAAGGAAAGGGACTATAAGGAAGAGGCCGTACAACTTCGAAAGAAACTGGTTGAAAAAGACCAGGAAATAGCTAGAATGTCGTACATCTATGAGTGCGCTCATGAGGATTTCAAGCTGAAAATTGCTTGTTATTCCATTGTGTCTGGGCAGACTCGACATACTATAAGTCGAGATATTGTGTCGATATTGGCAAATCAGAAATATGAGAATGCCGTACGATAGTGTTAGTAGATCGTTAGATCTTTTTGTATATAAGTAGTGACGTAAAACCCTCTATTATATAATTAAAGGGTAGTCTTTTTGTAAATCCTAATTTTTGTAGAAGTCAATCGCGAGATAGTATGTAATAGCTTTTTGGCTAAGGGAACATGATGTAAATAGTTTTGATTATGAAAGCATATTAATATAATGAAGTTTTTATTTAATGTGCTTGTTGTGGTATGAGTTGTTGTTTGAGAATGATAACCAAATAGTTAAATAGATAATAATAAAGCTTTATTTATTTAATCAGAATTATTCCGCCAAGAAGGAGACAACGTAACCAAGAGGCCGAGTCTCAGAATGAGAATCAGAGGGGTCCTAATAACCCTATGCAAGAGTTTGTTAATTTATTAACTACAAGATTTAACCAAGTTGGTGGAGGATTCTCAGTAGCTCCTAGGGTAGTAAAAACAACTACCTTTAAGGAATTTAAGAGTGTGGGTCCTCCTGAGTTCCGAGGAACGACGGACCCTTTAGAGAGGCCGTATACGGGTAAAAGAGATCGAGAAGGCGTTTGTGATTACAAACGTGAGTGAGGCGCAAAAGACTTCTTTTGCGACTTACAGGATGAAGGGGGAAGCCAACTACTGGTGGGAGGCTCACCAGGGTGGGGCTAGAACAGAAGCAGTTACTTGGAAATAATTCAAGAAGGTGTTCTTCGAGAACTACTCCCCTACTAGTATGTAAGGTAGGATGGAGATTAAGTTCTTAGAACTTAAGCAGGGGGATATGACAGTTCCCCAGTATGCCGTCAAATTCAATGAATTGGCGAGATTTGCTCCACATCAGGTGGACATGGAAGAGAGGAAGGCGTGCAGGTTTGAGCAGGGCTTCAAACCCTGGCTCTACAGTAGAATATCAGTTTTTCAGAGTGCTTGCTACAGGACCATTCTGGAAAAGGCGATAATAGCTGAAGGTGGTGGTGAGGCATTGTCTCAGTACCACAAAGAGCGGAAGAACAAGAATAAGTTAGAGGGAGGTAGTAAGGCAGAAGTTGCCAGCGGGAGTGACAACTTGCCTAAGAGAAAGAGCTTCAACCTTGGGAATACTGGGGTAAAGCAGGGAGATCCTAAGCGTAGGACGGAGGCATGCAAGACATGCGGAAAGACTTACATGGGAGTCTACTTAAAGGGGAAATCAGTGTGCTACAACTGTGGGAAGGAGGGGCATCTGTCACCCAACTGTCCTAACCCTAAGAAGAACTAGAGGTGTTTTGTCTTTGGGTCATTGGACCACATGGCAAGAAATTGCCCGAAGAAGGGGTTAGAGGGAAATAAGGGTTCTGGTAGTGGTAAATTAGCCAATACTGGACCAACACCATCAATAGGTAGACCCTCAGCCCGTTCGTTTAATATGACTATCCAAGATGCGGTTGCATCAACGGATGTGGTAGCAGGTATCATTCCAGTCAATGAAATAAATGCTTATGTGTTATTTGACTCGGGTGCTACTTGTTCTTTTATAGCATGTGAATTTGCTAAGCGATTAGATTTAATCCCAAAAAAGTTAGCAATACCTTTAGACGTTAAGGTAGCAAATGAGGAAATAATCCCCATTAAACATATTCATAAGGATTGTTGCGTAGATATTAGAGGGAATAAGTTATCGGTAGATTTGGTACCGATAAGGTTAAAAGAATTTGATGTAATTCTTGGTATGGATTGGTTGACTAACCATAAGGTGATAATAGATTGCCATAGGAAAAGTGTGAACCTTTGGCTTTCTAAGAAAACCAAGGTAGTGTTCTTCGGTAGTAAATCACCGAGACGCTCTTGTTGTCTATCGATGACACAAGCTAGGAAGATGTTGAGAAAAGGGTGTGTAGGTTATCTGTGCCATGTTGTGGATACCCAAAGAGTGGGAACATCCTTGGACCAGATACCTATAATTCAAGAGTTTGCGGATGTATTTTCGGAGGAATTACCGGGTATTCCACTGAATAGGGAGGTTGAGTTTGTAATTGATCTGTTACCGGGTACGACACCAGTTTCAAGGGCACCATATCCAATGACGCCAGTTGAGATGAAGGAGTTAATGGTTCAATTACAGGAACTATTAGACCGAAAGTACATTCAACCGAGTGTGTCTCCTTGGGGAGCACCAGTATTGTTTGTAAAGAAAAAGGATGGGTCGTTAAGACTTTGTATCGACTATCGAGAGTTGAACAAGTTAACGATTAAGAATAAATACCCATTGCCCAGGATCGATGATCTATTTGATCAGTTGAAAGGGGCAAAGTATTTTTCTAAGATAGATTTACCCACATGGTATCATCAGTTAAAGGTGAGAAAGGAGGATGTACCTAAGACGGCGTTCAGAACTCGTTATGGTCATTACGAGTTTCCGGTGATGTCGTTTGGGTTGACTAATGTGCCAGCCGCATTTATGGATATGATGAACAGAGTGTTCAAATAGTATTTGGACAAGTGTATCGTAATGTTCATTGATGATATTCTAGTCTATTCAAAGACGCCAGAAGATCATGCGAAACATTTAAGGATAGTGTTGGAAACACTAAGGAAGGAAAGGTTGTATGCAAAATTCACAAAGTGTGAATTTTGGCTTGAACGAGTGCAATTTCTAGGACATGTTATTGATAAAGATGGCATTTCCGTAGATCCAGCAAAAGTAGAAGCAGTTAATGAGTGGGAGCAACCAAAAACACCAACCGAGGTTCAGAGTTTTCTGGGGTTAGCGGGATACTATAAAAGGTTCATTCCGGACTTTTCTAAAATAGCTACTTCGTTGACAAATCTGACAAGAAAGTCAGTGAAGTATACGTGGACTGAAAAATGTGAGAACAGTTTTCAGGAGTTGAAGAAGAGGTTAAGTGAGGCACCTGTATTATCTTTACCAGACGATACAGGGAACTTTGTAGTATATAGCGATGCTTCGCATAAAGGACTGGGTTGCGTGCTCATGCAGCATGGCAAAGTCATTGCGTATGCGTCACGTCAATTAAAGGATTATGAGAAGGCCTATCCTACTCATGATCTGGAATTGGGAGCTGTAGTTTTTGCCTTGAAGATATGGAGGCATTATCTATATGGTGAAAAGTGTGAGATATACATGGACCACAAAAGTCTGAAATATATCTTCACACAGAAGTAGTTGAACATGAGACAGAGAAGGTGGTTAGAGTTAATAAAAGATTATGACTGTGATATTTTATATAATCCGGGAAAATCAAATGTAGTAGCCGATGCGCTAAGTAGGAAGGGTAGAGAGAACCTATCAATGTTAACAACTCAGAATGAGTTGATAACATCGATGGCCAGAATAGAGTTAGAAGTGAAGTTACTAGAGGAAGCGGTGAAAATGTTATTTTCCATGGAAACCTAACCGACCATAGTGGAACGGGTTAGGGGAGTACAATTGAGCAACGAGGAATGCGAGTAGATGAAGAAGAGAATAGAAGATGAAGAAAAGACTAAGTATAACCTCGATAAAGAGGGATAACTTCATTTTGAAGGAAGAATTTGGGTTCCAAACGATCCCGAATTAAAGGAGGAAATAATGATGGAGGCTCATAGTTTGAGGTACTCGATACATCCCGGTAGTACGAAGATGTATCAAGACCTTCATCAAAACTTTTGGTGGCCGAACATGAAAAGGGAGATAGCAGAATATGTTAGTAGGTGCTTAACTTGTCAAAAAGTTAAGGCTGAACACCAACGACCTAGCGGGTTGTTGCAACCGTTAGAAATTCCAGAGTGGAAATGGGAGCACATCACAATGGATTTTATGGTGGGACTTCCAACAACAAGAAAAGGATACGATGCTATTAGGGTGATAGTGGATCGATTGATGAAATCGGCTCATTTTCTACCAATAGGAGTTAGGTATAACTTAGACCAGTTAGCTAAGCTGTATGTCAAGGAAATTATTTCCAGACATGGAGTACCTGTTTCGATTGTGTCAAATCGTGATCTACGATTCACATCGAACTTTTGGAGGAGTTTGCAAGAGCAAACGGGAACACACTTAAGATTGAGTACAACGTATCATCCTCAGACGGATGGTCAGAGTGAACGGACAATTCTAACGCTTGAAGATATGTTAAGATCTTACGTTATGGATTTCAAAGGGAGTTGGGACGACTATCTACCATTGGTGGAATTTTCGTACAACAATAGTTTTCACGCTAGTATAGGCATGCCGCCTTACGAAGTGTTGTATGGAAGGAAGTGCCGAACTCCATTGTGTTGGGATGAGGTGGGTGAATGTCGGATGTTGGGACCTGAGATGGTACAGCAAACGGCAGACATAGTGAATATAATACATGCTAGATTAGTTGTGGCCCAAGATAGGCAGAAGAAGTATGCGGATCCTCACAGAGAGAAGAGAGAATTCGATGTAGGATCTTTTATCTTTCTGAAAGTATCGCCTTGGAAAGCAAAGATACATTTTGGAAAGAAAGGGAAGTTAAGTCCAAGGTTTGTAGGACCTTTTAAAATTTTAAGAAGGGTAGGAGAGGTAGCTTATGAAGTAGCCTTACCTCCAGAAATGGAACGCATTCATAATGTGTTTCATGTGTCAGTGTTGTGTCCTTATAAACCGGACTATAAACACGTAATAGAGTATGAATCTATCCAGATAGGGAAAGATTTATCATATGAGGAACTTCTAATTCAAATTATTGATAGGAAGGAACAAGTTTTATGAAATAAGGTAATACCTTCAGTGAAGGTGTTATGGAGAAACCATAATGCTGAAGAAGCAACGTGGGAACTCGAGAGTAAAATGAAGGAAAATTTTCCTCATTTGTTCATGTAATTATAAGCTAGATTCTGGGGACAGAATCCTTATAAGGGGGAGAGAATGTAACGCCCGAGAAAATTGGATTTTTATGATAATTAAATTTTTATTTAATTATGTGAATTAAATGAATTTAATTAATTTATTTTGTGAGTAAGCTATGTGAAGGTCGTTTCATGACCTAGGATCCGCTTATATGGTTAGTAATCCGCTACGTGCTAGAATTAATTGTTTAAATTTCCAAGATTTAAAATAAATGTTTTCCAAGAAATTCCCGTAAAAACACTATTCATCCGTTTCTACTCGGGGAATTATTTTGAAATTCTGAGAAACGTGTAATGATAGAATATTAAGATAAGATGAAATATATAATAATATTTCATTTATGGCAAACGAAGTTTTCGTCTGCGGACTTAAAACCTAAGGGTTGAGTAGATCGATTTCCGAGAAGGAAATGAGATGCGTAGAAGGAATTGCGATATTGTTAAAGTGTGTGTTATACTAGTATGATACTATTTAGTATCTATGTATAATACGATGAGTTAATACGAAGTACAATACGATTATCGTACGAGTATTATACGGAGAAAATACGTGTATTATACGTTTAGAATACGATTAGTATTATGGAATTAAGTTAAGACTTAATTTAAATTAAATTGATTTGGATTATGCCAAGTTAAATCAATTTTATAGGTAAGCCCAAGGAATTAAAATGTTAAGCCCAGGTTAAAGCCCAACATTAGATTGATTAAGTCAATCCAAGAAAACCGAACCGTGAATCGAACCGGTGGGTCACCGAATGGGTAAAACCCATGGGGCAACCCATGGGGATGACCCATCGGCATGATGGCCGGCCACTTGGTGTGCAAGGCAAGAAAATCACTTGGTCACCAAGTATTTTACTTGGTGACAAAGTGTGGAATAGTAAGGAGGTGGGGGATATTAACCTAATTGCCCTCCATTTCATTTGCTTATAAATAGAAGGCTAGAGTTGGTCATTTAAAGGTTTTTCAAGTTGTCAACCTATATTTTGAGAGAGAGAAAGAGCTAGACTCAAATAAACAATCTACTTTGAAGCTTTGCCTTAGAGTTTTTCAAGATTACCAAAGAGTTCCTTAAGGTAATACTCCGTAATAGTAGTTCCATCTCTTTTGATTTTCTGTTAGTATGGAGAATCATAAATGGGCAGTGTATGTCTATTATGGGGGATTAAAGATGACTTGTTATAGATAAAATCTTTATAAGTCATGAAGACATAGAAATCATAAGGGTTGTCATAGGTTTGATTCATGGAGATATTGATTGTTGAGGTTGATTATTGATGAACAATTAAAATCCATCAATACTTAAATATGTGCATCTTACCTGGTTAGGATGTAGATATGTAATCCATGGATTATTCCATGTGATTTGGCTTAGAGAACATTAGTAACTAAGTTATGGCGAATTTAACGAAAATAGACATTAAACGTTGAAAACGTTGAAATTCCGGATTGGCAGTCGAAAGTTGCTGTGAGACTTGGAAACATTGTTTTTCAAGGCCAACACGTGAGATAGGGTATTTAAGAGTCGTGGACTTAAGAATCGTCAGATTCTGACTTAGAACAAAGAAAACGAGCATTGAACGCTCATTAACGTTTACGAACGCTTAAAAAATGAACTTAATAGTGAATTTTGAGTTAACGGGTTTGAAAGTGTCAATTTCTTATATGAACGCGTAGAGTATGTCATTTATGACATGTAGGCTTTTGAACGGACCAAATCGGACTTAGAACGAAGAAGTTATGAATCCGAGAAACTCACCAAATTTTTTGTCTATTAAAATTTTCTAGTCTTTGAGGTCAGCAAGCCATGCGCTGCATAATGCTTTAAAGTGTCATGTATGCAGAGCCAAAGACAAAGGTTAGTAGCTTACTTGAAAGTGGTGCCAAGAAGACCATCGGTATAAGGAAGTCTCACGCCACAGCACTGAGACTAAGACATGGGTACTGGAAATTGGCGCCGCAGTGCCAGTCTTGTATAGAAAGTTCACGCAGCGGCGCCGAAGTAGAGTTCTTGTTAGATAACTTAGGTTTGAACTGCAATTGTTCAGAGACCTATCTTAGTTAAGTTTATACACTTCATAAGTGTATTAGAACTATTCCTATACTACATATAGTAAGGTATATGGTATTGAAACTTAGGAATTGAATGCATGTTATTAACTGATGAACGAAGAATATAAAATGTTATTAATGAACCGTAATCGGTGAACGACATTGGTACTTCACCATTGATGATAGAGTTAGATTAATAACGTAAGTTGGTTAATAAGCCGGGACGAAGGGTAATAAGTCGAATTGACTTTATTAATGAAATTAAGTTAACAAAGACATAGAAGAGAAAAAAGTTGGTAGAAACAATGTGAGTAATTGTTGATAGCTAATTATAGTGTGCTAAGTGAATATATCATGTAGATTCTGTAAAGGCTGTGGTCAGTTGATTAAGTTATTTGAAGATGCTGAAAGGCAATTTTTCTTAACGCTTGTCTAACTTTCAAGTTAGTTAAGTTTTATGTGATTCACTGTATTGAATTGCATGACGGGTTTTAAAGAAAGGGTCAATGCCATTTTTAACTCGGCTAGACTACTCGTAAGATATAGATTAATTTATATTCATATCTTTCTATATAGAAATGTTAACGCTATCCTATGCCAAGTAATTGGTACGGATGTGAAGGTAAGGTTTGTCTATGTACAAACAAAAGTATTTTTCATCGATTATTCGATGGGCATGCAAGTTTGCCAAAACTTAAACGTAAGTACGTTTAACGAATGAGTGTTGATCAACATAGAGTACTATAGGCTGATCACCTAAAAGTTCTCGTAAGTAATGCTGATGTACAACCTTAGTGCTGTGATATGCTTTTCAAGTATGAAAATAGAAAGCTACTGTTCATGGTCTATCTACCGGTTCAGAATTCCTAATCCACTCTATACTTTGGGAATTGATGTTATGAAATGTTAAAGTATTACTGTTTCATAATACTTTATAACTATTTGTTCAGTTATGTATGGAATTGTCATATAATTCACGAAGGTGGTATTAATGTTATCCTTTGTTAAACTTGCTGAGCTTGTTATGCTCACTTCTTGCGTGAATTATATGATTGCAGTTAAGGATGAACGTACTGAGAATGCTAAGAGAGATAAGGGCAAAGCTAAGATAGATACTTAACCATCGTGTAATAGATTAGTATGTTTGTATGTATTATACATTATGAATAACAAACGATGTAATCGGTTTATGAACCTGAGAAGGATTATACTTTGATTGTAATAAGAAGATAGTAATTACATTCATTATGTTGTATTTCAATGGAATGATTGTATAGTTATGAGTACCGTGTAGCACCATATGTCGAGTTGGAAGATACCCAAATTTGGGGGCATCACAGAACATGATAGTAATCCTCTCGTTTTTCTTTGGAGTCTTTTGGGTCAACCAAGGATAATTCTCTGGACATATGATATCTATAATAACCTAGATTCATGGCCTCTCATGTACGAAGGTTTCCTTGAGCACTTCCCAAAGATTTTAATTTCTAAAACAATTTTTGACTATACTTTTATGTAAAGTAACATTGTAAGGTTGTGGTCGAGGCACCATGAGAGTTACATACATTTGTATTAAAACTCATGCTTAAGCGTGGGTCATATTCTGCACGACAGTTCAACAGTTGTATAAATGAAGTTTGTATTAGATTTTTATAGTATGATATTTGGCGACTCAGAATGGGTCGTGTGGACCTATTTTGGGGGCATCACAAATGGTATCAGAGCTTAGGGATATGGTCGCTAGTGGAGATATGAGTCTAGAACTAGGAGGGGAGAGACGAGTAATATACTTCGCTAGTGTGTGACTTACCTAAGCTGAAATTGTTTACTTAATAAGTTGACAAATTGTGATATGTCAATTAACTTTTGTTTTGAAGGTATATTCTAGAATGATATCTGAAATACAAGATATTAGAAATGGAAAAATTATGATACAGAGGAAATAACCGAGAAGGTACAATCCGAAAAGAAAGCAAGGTATTCTCATCTCTTCGAACTACCAGGTACGTAAATTTCGAGGGAGAAATTTCATAAGGAGGGGAGATTGTAAGACCCCGAATTTTATGAAATGAAAGTATTCAATTTTCTTATAATTATTCTATTTAGTAAATAGTTAAATTGATAAAATGTTAAAGTTAAGGGTGATATGTGAAATTTTTTCAAAGTATGCAAGTTGTTATAAAATATTCGTTTGGTCGGAGAATATTCTTTTTATCGGAGAATATCCGTAGGACGGCACAATCATTGTTGGACCCCACAACGGAAGTATTGTCGTAGTAAGAAAATGACAGAATTATCTTTTTATAAAAATAACAACGAAAGTGTTATTGTTAAAAGTATTGAACTACTCGGTAGTAAAAGTACAGTAATACGCGTGGTTTCATAGTAGCACACGGTATTGATTATTGATGCTTACGTGAGAAGTCACTCAGTTATACTCAATTATTGCTACAAGAATTGGTTTGCATCATATCTCTCATATTATTGATTCAATTATTGTCACAGTATCATCTGCATAATATGTTATATTATTAAATCAATAATTGAGATGATAAAGTTATTCATATTATTATTTTCAATATTTACAATGTCTAGAAGTTCTGTCAAGGAGAGATTTGGTCACCTAATTGCGCGCCAATAAGGAGAAATCCTTATCAGAAAGCCCCCTCTTTCCTGGGAACGACCTGGTTGTTAAATATTGTGAGTTATAATATTAATGATGAATAAGTTCATGTTGATTAAAGATGAAATTGATAGTTCCATTGTGTTGGAATTATTAGTGTTAGTGGAAATCGACATTTATTTCGATAAAAATTGATGTCTGGAAGTTATATTGACCAATCGGGTAATTAATCGGATAAATGAGCAATTAATTGCTATTAATTCACATGATTGTGACTATTTATTCACTTGTGTGTACTATTGAATCACATTCATTTACTATTAGGGGAGTTGGTGCAAGTTTGATAATACTTGCATGACTAAGTTAAAAATGGAGGTATAGAAGAAGGTACTATACTATAATTAATTTTTTCACATGTTTAGAACTATTGAGTCACATGATTTACTATTGATTCACATGATTTACTATTAGGGGAAGTGGTGCAAGTTTGATAAAACTTGCATGACTAAATTAAAAATGAAGGAAAAGATGAAGGTATTATATTGTAATATTTTGAGCCCCAAAATGTGCAATTATGGAAATTATATTTTCCTATAAATAGAAGCTCATTCCTTCATTATTTTTCACCAATTCACTAAAGCTATAGAGCAATTATTATAGAGAGAAATTATAGAGAGAAAGAAGAAGAGAAGTCTACTAACTCACTATTCCAGTATCAAGTTTCTTCTAAGGTAAGGGGTATTATTCTTTCGTATTCATGAAGAGAGTTATTTTCTTTCAATACTCGTAAGGGTTGTTATTCCATTCTTTATTATTATGTTAGAATAACTTGTCTATGCGAAGTACATCATACATGGTGAAATTCTTCTGTTATTCCATTCTTTATTATTCTGTTAGAATAACCTGACTGTGAGGTCTATCGCATGCCTGGTGAATTCTATTGTTATTCCATTCTTTATTATTCTGTTGGAATATCCTGTTTGTGCGGATTACGCATGACCTAGTTCCATTCTTTATTATTCTATTGGAATATCTTGTCTGTGCGGATTACGCATGACCTGGTTCCATTTTTTATTATTCTATTGGAATATCCTATCCGTGCAGATTACGCATGACCTGGTTCAATTCTTTATTATTCTGTTGGGAATAACCTGTCTGTGCGGTCTATCGCATGCTTAGTGAATTCTTCTATTATTCCATTCTCTATTATTCTGTTGGAATAACCTGTCTATGTGGATTACCACATGTATGGTGAATGATCCTTCGTATTTATTCTTTATTAAATTGTGGAAATGATCTGTTTACGTGGATTACCGCATGGCGGGTGAAAATCCATTTGCAGTTTCGTATATTCTATTATACTCGTATGAGATATCATTTCTTTTGTACTGGTCATGGAATATCATTTTCTTTGGTATTTTTTTACGAGTTACTATTCATGGGTTATTATTCACTCGGGTATTCGGGGCACTTTTTGTGTCGGAGTACTATTCATGAGTTACTATTCCCGGGTTACTATTCACCTAAATTACTATTCACACGAATATTATTCACTCAGGTATTTGGGGTACTTTTCATGCTGGGGTACTATTCACGATGTACTATTCCTGAAGTACTATTCATAGGTACTATTATGGGTACTATTTACTTCGAAAAATATATTTCTTTTCTGTCCAAATTATTTTTTTGTACATGAATATTATTCTTGAATTTTACTCCACAAAGCAGTATCATGTTGACAATTTGGATATTTTTAAACTCTGGATAAATTTAAAGTCTTTAATATTTATCCTTGATTTCGTTTGATTAATGCTTATCTCATTGTCATCATCCTCATGCTTATATTGTGATGAAAGTCATTTTGGCTTACGTGCATAGATGGACTATTGATTATTGGTTTTACAGTTGTATATCTTTGGCTTACGTGCAAAGATGGACTGTTGATTATTGGTTTTACAGTTGTATATCTTTGGCTTACGTGCAAAGATGAACTATTGATTGATGAGTATCTTTGTCTTATATGCATATATGAACTGTTTATTGGAATGATTATGATCAGGGATCATTCGGTATAATCATGACCTGTAATGTTATAGATGATGTGGTAAAAGTCCTCATTGGCCTGTAGTACATTGATGGACAGTTATTGGTGTGATTATAACCAGGGATTATTCTCTATAATCATGACCACTGATGATTACATGAATATCCTTGGCCGTAGTGCAAGGATGATTCGACGATGTGTATTATTTATTAAGCTGAGTCTCAACGATAATATATTGATTATACACTTTTAATTCATAAAAGATAGTAGATATTATGCTCTACTTGACTCTTCTAAAATATAGTTATATGTCTTTGGCCTGTAGTGCAAAGATGAATTGTTAATGAATATCTTTGGCCATAGTGCAAAGATGAATTTATTAGTATGATTATGAGCAGGAATTTTAATTTGGTATAACCATGGTTTTTGATGTTTCAGGTGAAGATAGGTGATGAAAATTATCTTTATCCTGGGTGTGAAGAGGAATTTAGAATCACAATTATGATTATGAGTTATTCATATGATTGTGGACAAGAATTGTTGATTGATGTTACAGGGATAAAACATTATTGGTGGACTTTTAACATGGAGAAGATAATAGACCTGATGGTCTATTTGACTCTTCTAATGGATTGCTCATTCCGCTGCAACTATGGTTGAAAAGTTTTATCATCTACCATATGTTCTAAATCTCTGATTTATTACTGATGAAGGCTATTGATGATGTAAATTATCTTTAGTCATGATATTCTTTATTGGGCTAGTTGTGCTCACCCTTTTTGCTTCACAATTCCTTTCAGGTAATAAGAGAGTAGCTAGGTCGAGCGGGGGTAACAGGAGAATAGAATGGTGGTCTATAGCTGTTGAGGTTCTCCCTAAATAGTATGGAAATAATTTTATTGAGAACATTAGATAAGTGTGTCGTATTGTATACGTCATTTGATATTTAATTTTGGTGAACCGAATAGGTTGAGGTGAACCAAACTTTGGAAGGGTGTTTTGCCACTATCATACAAGATGTCTTCTTACATACAACCCCGTGTTATCATAAGACATGGTTGTGCACATCCACTTGCTGAGTATATCTACGAGCACTACCTATATGATCTTGGAGTTTGGTTGAAACATAACGTTCAATTGTAGACGGGGGAGATAGTTATATGTCAAGAGAAGACTCACCATTGGAAGTAACATGATAGTAATCTTCTCGTTTTTCTTTGGAGTCTTTTGGGTCAACCAAGGATAATTCTCTGAACATATGATATCTATCATAACCTAGATTCATGGCCTCTCATGTACGAAGGTTTCCTTGAGCACTTCCCAAAGATTTTAATTTCTAAAACAGTTTTTGACTATACTTTTATGTAAATTAACATTGTAAGGTTGTGGTCGAGGCACCATGAGAGTTACATACATTTGTATTAAAACTCACAGTTTAACTATGGTCGATTCTCGCATTTACATAGTTCAACAGTTGTATAAATGAAGTTTGTATTTGATTTTTATAGTATGATATTTGGTGACTCAGAATGGGTCGTGTGGACCTATTTTGGGGGCGTCACACTAGCCGAATCAATGGCATAAACCCTTTCGCAATATTCAAGAACAAAACCAAGTCCAACATGAATAATAGTTTTCAAGAGATTTAAACATACTTATTTAATTGAACTAATAAGTAAGATCACTTACATTCAAAGAGATAAGGTTTAGATACTTGCTTACGATATCCGTTGAATAAAGTAATGCAAGGGTTTAGGATACTTGCCTTAAGCATAGTTTTTCCACGTTAATAAATCAACACTTTTGAATCCTATTTATAACGTATTATAAGTACAAGATGTTCATTAGCTAATCACATTCTTAAATGAAGCTTGTCATGATTCAAGTATACACATATGGTACAAAATAAGCTTATATGTTTATCACAAAATCAAGTATCTAGTTACTTTATAAACAAATTTATAATGCTCAAGGTTAAGACCTTTTTACCCATGGACTTTCATTATACATGGCAACTACTGTTTTATTACTTAATCATCACATATATACATCACATATATACATGTATCAATAGGGTTTAAACCAGTTTTAGCAAAATATGCATCATATAAGTTAACTGTCCAAAATCAGATTGCATGATCCCAGATTCCAGACTGGCACAACAACGCCATGGCTAAGCCTAGGGCCGGCGCAGCTGTGCAGCCCTCTGGCCAAGCTAAGACTCAGCTGTTGCCTTATGGTTTCTGTCTAGCTTGAACCAATCATTCATACATAATATATTATTATGCCAAAGGTCCTTCTTAAGTCAGTCTAGTTCCCTTCTTTCATAACATGGTTCTAAGTTGAACATTTCAACAATTTAAAGTCATTCAAGGTCATGTAACCACAAAGTCTAACATACTTGCCTTCTAAACATACAAGGTAGTCATATAACTCATATTTGGCATGCTTGTGAGTATTCATATCACTTATGTGTAAGTAGCATCGTTTTGGTTGAAAATATGCTTTGTTTATGCTTCACTTGAATTACGATACTTAAGCATGGTATATATGTTACATGAGTGAGTCTAAGAGTATCACCAAACATGTTCATAAATATCATATTCTAACCCTCAAGGTAGCATGTTAATATTCATGTTCACAGTTCTTATTTTCATTAGTGAAGCTTACTAATAAGCTCAACATGTTCACGTTCCCTTACAAATCATATAAACACAAGTCAATGGGTTATTCATGCATTTCTATATCATACCAACATTTTTGTAAAGTCTATATATAAACATGTCATTCATACTCATCAAGTTCATTTCTAAAGTTTCTAAATTCATTTTAAATTACACACTTTCGTTAATCATATTAATTATAGTAAAACATGCCCAACTTAGATTAATATACTTATATATACACAGTACACATGCTTGTATGCTAGTTTAAGCCATAATGATTGACTAACACTGATCAGATTTGAAAACAGAAAACACAACCGAACTCAGAGGCCCGTGATAAATTATAATACTGCGCCTTAGTATAATTAGGGCGCAATTGCCATGTCCGGTTCAGAGCGTAAATGAGACTGCTTTTTCTGAGTAACAACCAACTTGATTTCTATCCATTTAAGTTTGTTCTAAACCATCATTAAAGAGTCCATACATATAAGTATACTTCCTAAGCACATTATAACATGTTAATTCATCTTGATTGACAAATAAATTCATTGAATTTCAAGAATTAAACAAGATCCATTTCAAGAACATAATTAGAAATTATACCTTCTTAAGCTTAAATTGGACTCCTCACACACTAAATAGGCTTCGACAATGCTCAACAACTTAGAACTCTCCAACTAAGACTTCTCAGACAACTTTTAGCAACACAAAAACTAAAAATCAAGCTTCTATTTATAAAGAAAATATGGACTGGACATTTGCATTACACAATGTTGGAGTCCATGGTGTAATGGAAGGGAACAAAGGTTATTAAGGAGTTGTTTAACAACCCAATACCAACCATCTTGCTAGCCATGATCACCTATGATTTAGCAGCTTGAAAGTTACGTAACTTAGCTTTTAGACCACTGTTCATGTACTATGGTGTTACTCAATTTGGGATAAGAGCAAAAATCTCAGCAATAGGTTATCTAAGTCTAATTCAGTTATTTTGTTATCCAAAAATGGGTTTTAATGTCCAAGTGTTACTATTTTTGGAGAAAGGGTTATTTATATACTCACATCATATAGTCCATATACATTAAATACACGCAATAAAATAACGTAGTTTGGTATTATTGTCCAGGTAGTTTCATAATTATTTTTACTACTCACATAACCATATTATAACCTTATTTAATATTAATGTTTATTTAAAAATTTAATTCCTTTCTTAGTTTCTAGAGTATACAAATATTTAATCATTTATGTATTACAATTACATATGATTTCACTGTACTACTAGGTACCTTATATTAACATAATGTACTTTTATCCTAAGATTTATTAATGTCACACATATAACAAGAGTGTTTCATTTTATTTCTAAAGTTGAAATTAATATCTCCACTGATCATCGGCGCAATTGCGCTTGATTTATCTTCTTGAGAGGCTTGAGATCGCCAGACTTCAACAAATGGCAAACTAGCTTAGCTTCAAGCCAGTTTTAACATCCATCTCTACAATATTTTTACACAACATAAATTAACTGTTATATTGGTGATATTACTAGTTTAAGAGTGTATTTCCTTATATGGAATCACATCATTATATGCAATTAATTAATATTCTCTAATAACTATTAATTAATTGTTTGCATTAAAAATTCTTTCGTTAATTAATATAATCACTAATATTTCTTATCACGGTGCCACACAAGGCATTTCAACGAGTTTGTTATAACTCCACATTAATCACTTAAATATAATTGAGTTAACTCGTCTAATAACACGAAATCGTTTATATTCAAATAAATATTTATTCCCATTAATATAATCATAAGACATGGAAATTCTCGGGTATTACATCCCCCCCTTATAAAAATTATGTCCCGGAATTGCTACAAGGTTACACAAATAGATGGGATAATCCCTCATCATCCTATCTTTTAACTCCTACGTAGCCAGACATCGTGGTTACGCCAAAGTACTTTTACAGAAGAAATGACTTTGTTCCTTAAAGTTTGTTCTTTTATATCTAGAATTTGGACAGGAATTTCTACTTGATTCACAGACCCCTCACTAACAACATGTATGTCCCTATACATCATGCTATCCCTTGACATCTACAACAAAATAATTTAGTTTGATTAGTAAACATCATTAGAATAACACATATAACATATAATGCATTTTTAGGGTTAACTTCATCTTTTACTTCTTTAACTCTTTTTAAGGTTATGACTTAAGGTTCTTTTTCCCCCCTTAATTTTTATAACCTACAGCTTTGATACCAAACTGTGACGCCCCCAAATTCGGGTATCTTCCAACCCGACAGATGGTGCTACACGGTGCTACAGTTCACACATACATTCAATTGAAATAACTCAAAAGAGTGAATATGTCTTCTATATATTCCAAAACAATATTCCCTTTCCCAGGTTCTTTATAACCATTACATATGTTCTTAGTCATAATATCAAATAATTACAACGTTCGAACTATACTATTACAAGGACAGTTTATTGGTCTGCCTTTGTAACAAGACGAATTATTAAGTTGTGATTCTGAGGACAGAATCGTTTTAAGAGGGGAAAGATGTGAGAACCGAGATTTTGTAATTTAATTTAAATATTTATTGGATTGAATAAATATTTTTCGATGAATTAATTATTAGATTAATTAATTAATTGATGAAGTTGTGATAGATTAATTTAATTATATGTGTTATATTTATTAAATTAATGTGGAGAATTTTATTATTCAAAGTATGTGATTATGTGAGCTTATTGTATTAAAAGAAATATTTAATAAGCTTAATGTTATTTTTAATTAATTTAATTATTAATTAGAGATGTAATAATTTGATATTATTATTAAATAAGAAATTTAATTATGTGACTATGTGCATTATTGAGAAATTATTATATTTTATTAAATTAGATATTGGTTTTATTTATAAAGGAGGGTGACATTATTTAAACTATATAATAAAGCTCTATTAAATTAAATGGTTTTTGAATTATTTTCTTGCTAGCCAAACATGGCACTAAGGGTGGTTATGAGCAGTTAACCCATGACTGGGTAACTGACCACCAATGCGTCAGTTCCTTTTCTAATTATCATACGTCTTCTTCTTTTCTATTATTCTTCTAAGTTTGATAAAAACATCACAGAGAGAGAGTTTGAGAAAATTGTTGAGAGAGATTGCTTGGTGTTTGAGAATTATTGAAGAAGGCTTTAATTCATCTCCTATTATTTTATCTACGCTTGGGTAATCTCTCAACCCAATTATTATTTTACGTCCTTTAAGTTTCATGAATATGGCTTAAGTCTTTTGTGAATCTCTGTAAATTGGAAAGTTGATATAAGAATATATGTAATGATTCGAGTAGTATAGCATGTTTTAATATACATTATATGGGTTTCCATATCTTCAGTTTCATGAAATTATATAGTAAAAGATTTCAGAGTATGTTATATGGCCATATGGCCCTTATACGTATTTTTTAATATGTTAACCATAAATTTTTCTACAAAATTCACAATGGTATATGATTATGCATGCTAAAGCGAACAAAACGAAGTTTGAATGGTTGGATTTGGTTGTATAACAAATACGTGGCGTTGAATTTTAGGAAATTGTGTTCAAAACTTCAAGAACATCAAGAACAGTCCAATTTGCATGCTTTAATTCTGTAATTATATATTTTTATGGATTAAAATCACTTTATATATGTTGGGTAATGATTATGTACGAATTATAACATGTGGGTATGTTTAATTTGGTGGAATTAGTGTTAAAGATGTGATGAATTCGCTGAACTCTATGTTCTTCGCTAACTGAGAATCAAAATCGAGTTTCAAATGTACATACTCAACTCCGAATAGAAACTCTCGTCTTAAATACCACAGTCTTCGCAGTGCCATATCTTCAAATTATTAATACTTCTCAGTATGGCAAATACCAATACTGAAGAGTGGTGGAAATGCAAAAATACTACTTAGCGAAATGCCGAAATGAGTTTTTAAAAATGTTTAAGTGTGGCAATGTGCTATTAACTTAATCTAATAAGTATAAAAACTTGTTAGACATATAATGAGGTGTTAAAATGAATTATTAACATGTCCATAACACAATTACGTGTGGATTGAATGATCGAATACATAATTAGTTTATTTTTTGTGAAGTCTTAATTTTACACTAAGTGTAATAATTGACTAAGTATAGTCATGAATTCGAGTTAAACAAAGAGTAAAGTTATGATGTTAGTACGTTATTATTGACTATTATTGTGACGTAATTGATATGTAGGATTTAATTCAAAGAACGAGTTTTATTAACGTGTAATCTACGCACGAGGCAAGTTTCTAAACCTTATCTTGTTACATTGAACAAGTTTTCTAACTCTACATTTACGTTGAGCAAGTTTTTTACCCTAAACTTTCGTTGAGCAAGTTTCCTAACCCTATTTGTTATCGTTATATAAGTTGATTAATTCATCTTTCGATATTGAGCAAGTTCTCATTATTATTGATCAAGCCTGTCTTGTATATTAAAGTTTATTAATCTTCAAGCATGATGTTGTTATACAATAATTATTCTATTGTATACCTTTTGAGATGTTATTCAAGTTAAATATTCGTTTACTATTAAACCTTGTTAGACTAGCGAACCCTTATTTATTCGACTAGTCCATAGTTGATGAGCATTCTAAATTTCAGAATCCCTTGATGAATTATCCAAATCAAACTTCCTTTGGTGCGGACTCGAATGTCAAACTGAGATGAACAACCCTGTATAGGGGATTATTTACGCTTTAGCGTTGAGATATTGTGAACAGTATGGTACTAAGGGCTGATCCCCCTAAGTACGAGAAGAAGAGCCCATAGTCTTATGACTGTTAAAGGTTTCAAGTAAAAATACTTGACAACCTAGGACATAGTTCAAGGTCTTATGACCCTCAGAATTTCTTTTGATTCTTGTTATTCATTCTTGATTCAAAAGTTGAACTTTATATCAGAAGTTATTATTTCTCTCGGATGTTATTATTCATTGTTATATTGTTATACTTGTGGGCAATCGTGCTCACTCTTGCGTAATAATAACATTGCAGTTAAGAACGAAAGAGCAGACGAACCTTCCACTAGTAAGGGCAAGGGCAAGCTTAGAAAGTAATGAAGACTGTTTTATTAATGTAGTTATGCGATGTAATTAGAGTTGATGTTACTAAGACTTATTTGTTTATGTTTTCCGCGCAGATGTTTTAAGGTTAGAGTAACCTGGGATTTATTTATTATTCAGTTGATGTAACCCCATAAGGGGAGAGATTTATTATTTATTCTATCTATTGCATAGTTTGAAATTTATTTATGGATAGATAGATAGATGATGCTTGTACAGTGAACACCAAATCCTGTGGAAATGGAAGTACCGGGTTTGGGGGTGTCACAGCCTTAGCCTTCCCTTTATCCTTATTGGATCCTTCAGGTCGTTCGGTCTTAGCTGCATTCATATGGTTCAAGCAAGAGTGAGCATAACTAGCTTAGCAAGTATGATAATTTCATTAAACAACATGCTTGAATCATACGAATCTTATATCTTCTATAACTGAAGCAATAGTTATGAAGTACTATTGATAATTCAAAATAGCACTTCTCTTTTCTTTAAAATATTTCATAATGAACAACGTTCATTGAACATAAATTTTGGTCAAAGACCTTAAGCATTTCATTCTTTCTTTGAAAAGGACAACCAAACACCAAGTCCGTAAGTTTGGTATATCTTACGAGCACGTCTAGGTGATCAACCTATAATACTCTATGTTGTATAACACTTTTTCGTTAAACGTATTTACGTTTAAGTTTTGGCAACCTCACGTGCCTGTCGTTTGATGACAAAACGTTTGTTTATTCATACTCAGTCTTTCCTTGAAATCCATACCAAAATAGTTTGGCAAAAGATAATAACATTGATAACATTTTAATAGATTATAAGGAAATCTACAAAATATACTAAGTCTAGCCGAAGGAAATGGGCTTCGACTTCATTATACATCAATTCATGCTTAAGATACATGAATCACAAAGCTTGTCCAGAATGAACATAGACAAGGATTAGAACACTTGCCTTAATCGTCTTCTACAGTTAATACACTTTCCTTTTGTATCTTTAAGGTTTCTACAATACATAATCACATAACATACCACATTAGGTCATAATCAATCATGTATGTTCACTAATGTATCTTACCCTTCTTCTCAATCTAATGGTTCCTTAGATTGTTTAACATTCGTTACAGGTTATCGTATTACTTTACATTTACATTCAAGTAATCATTCATCAACCTATAGTTTTAATTCTTAAGATTATTATCATCATTAAGAATGTTACTTCAAGTTTATTAATGTTATAATTCACCATTAATCAACTGACATTCTTTTTATATTCATAAGTCTTCTTCTCTATGTCTTACCTAATGTCAAGGTGTTGTAAGTATGCCGACTTCCTATACATAACTTCATGCTATGTACACTTCCTAGTAGATGTTGTCCGGCTTTGGCGCTGCGGCACCATGCTCAGTACTAACATCCACGCTGCGGCGCCACTTTTTAGTGACTGAGGTTAGGCTTTGGCGCTGCGGCGCTAATTAAAAAGCTTTGGGCCTCACTGCAGCGCCGACCCTGAGCCTCAAATAGATTTGACAGTTTTCTTATTCTGTGAATTTTTTGGGCTCATAACTTGTTCATTATAAGTCTAAATTGGCTCGTTTAAAAGCCGTTAGCTCACATATCACATGCTTTACACTTTCATTCAATAATTTTACATTTTCAAATCCGTTAACACGGAATTCACCTATTAAGTTCTTTATTACGAAACCGATAAACATTCGTGAACGTTCATAGCTCGTTTCTTTGTTCTAAGTCGGAATTTAACCATTTTTGAGTTCGTAACTTAAAAGACAAACTTAGACTATTATCCATTGAAAACCAACATTTCTAAGTTCAATGGTGACTTTTGACTTCCATTCCAAGAATTTAACGATTTCGACGATTATCGTCTAATCTCGTAAATTTTGCCATAACTTCGTTACTTGAGATTTTTACACCATTCCAAATGGATTCATTCAATTATCACAACATATATTATCTAAGCCTACAAATGATGGTTTTAAACTTGTTCATAAAAAACAAAATTACAATTCTTTAATGTTCTTCATTAGTTCATAAATTTTATAATTATGATTCACTTACATCATGGTTTATTAAGGTTTCAGTCCTCTAATAACCATCCTTATTACACCTTATCATACATGCTCCACCAATACTCACTTCTCTATCAACTATAATTGAAGAGATGGAGATTAATGGTTAAGGATTCATTACCTTTGAAGTTCTTAGCTTTCCTTCTTCTTCTTCTTCTTCTCTTGGATTATCAAAGATACTTCTCACTTTTCTCTCAATATGAAAGCTTTAGGATGTTGGTGAAAATTTAACAAGTAACAAATGATCTAGCAACTCTCTTATTTATAGGATTTACAAAGTGAGGGCAATTTGGTCAAAAAGCCATCCCACCTCCTTAACCCACCTCCTAACTATTCCTATCTTGGTCACCAAGTAAAACAACTTTATTTGGTCACCAAGATGGCGGGCCATGTGCTCCATGGGGTCCATATGGGTTGCCGCATGGGTTTTTCTTATTTGGTAACCCATCGCTTCGATCCACGGGTCCGGTTCTTGGTTTGGACTTAGGTTTTAATTACTTTGGGCACATTTGGGCTTGTATTATCAAACATTGGGCCTTACAAGTTTGCACTTGGGCTTGCCCAATTCCTTCATAAATCCTACAAGTCCATTACAATTGGCTTAATGATTTTAACGTATAGTATACGTATACTTGTCATATACTAGTTCGTATAATCATTCATCATATACGATATACTATCATTCATACATACTCATATAATACTTCGTATCGTACTCATATTCATTGCTTCGTATAATACATGTGTATCATACGATCATCGTTTATTCAATCTTCACTTTCCCTAACATTCTCGAACTTAGTACACAAGCGAAAAACTGCGTTTGTCAAACTTGAATTATTATTACATAATCCATCCTTCCTTGTTATTCTATCATTACATATTTCTCGGAAGTTCAAAAATAATTCCCGAGCAGATATTGATGAATAGTATTTTTTGAAAAATTTCTCGGAAAGCTTTTATTTTTGTCTTGGAATTTCAAACACTTTAATCTCTTCACGTAGCCAGAATATTACGATATTCCAACATTTTTAGGTTATAGAACAACCTTCATCTTATTAACTCATTATAATAACATATAATATAATTTTATTCATTATTTAATTAAATATAATTATTTTACAATTAATCTAATTTTCTCGGTCGTTACAGGGAACGAGATGTAACCTTATGGAAGTTTGAGAAATAGATTGCAGAGTATTGGGCACACCTAACAACGAGGATGTCAGGTTCTTCTGGTGGGGGTGGTTTGTTAGCCCTTTAATGGGTTGACAAAGACTTGGCATGCGGGACACCCATATAGCACGCCAAGTCAAGCCTTGACATTCATTTGTGGGGTAAGACATACGTGTGTAGCGGTAGAGAAAAGATCGACGACAAAGTGACGGTATCGACCAAGTGTCATGGGCGACTTAGCCGGTAAGTGAGTTGACACCTAGTCAGTTGAGTAGCAATGTGCAGCAGTGGGTGACACTAGGCAACAACTTGGGTCATTGTGTAGAAAATGGGCTATGTCAGAAAACTAACAAATCTAGAAGGTTAACATTATGCTTCCTCAGAAATGTTTGATGTCTAGTCGTGACACTTTGGAAATTTTCATAAGTGCTACTATAGGGGGGGGGGGGGTACTCCGTGAAGGTCACCCCGGGACCATGGACGGGTGCCATGGGCGAAGCTTGCTGGACATTAGGATATTGTTGGGCTCCCCTACAACAATGTCAAACATCGGATTGCTAGCTTTGATTGAATCAAAGACTTGTTCATGGGCTGGGCATGAACAAGCAAGAACGTTGGGCATGACACATGAGTTGAGCTTGGCATGTCAAAGCATGACATAGGCTAGTGCCCAACATACAACAAGGCTAATGCATGTGGACAGACGCATGGGCTGGACGTGCACAACTATGACGCCCCTAAATTTGGGTATCTTCCAACTCGACAGATGGTGCTACACGGTACTACCATTCACACATTCATTCAATTAAAATTACTCAAAAGAGTGAATATGTCTTATTTATATTCCAAAACAATATTCCCTTTTCCCAGGTTCTCTATAACCATTACATATGTTTCTTGCCATAATATCAAATAATTACAACATTAAACCTATACTATTACATAGACAATTCATTGGTCTGCCTTAGTCTTTCCTTTATCTTTATTCGATCCTTCAGATCATCCATTCTTAGTTGCATTCATATGGTTCAAGCAAGAGTGAACATGACTAGCTCATCAAGTATGACAATTTCATTAAATAACATGCTTGAATCATACAAATCATATATCTTCTATAACTGAAGCAATAGTAATGAAGTACTATAGATAAATCAAAATAGCACTTCTTTTCCTTTAAAACATTTCACAATGAACCACGTTAATTAAATATCAATTTTGGTCCAAGACCTTGAGCATTTCGTTCTTTCTTTGAAAAGGACAACCCGGCACTAAGTCCGTAAGTTCGGTATTACTTACGAGCACGTCTAGGTGATCAGCCTATAGTACTCTATGTTGTACAACACTTCTTCTGTAAACGTATTTATGTTTAAGTTTTGGCAACCTCACGTGCCTGTCGTTTGATGATAAAACGTTTGTTTATTCATACTCAGTCTTTCTTTGAAATCCATACCAAAATAGTTTGGCAAAAGATAGCAACTTTGATAACATTTCGATAGATTATAAGAAATCCAATGAATACATTAAGTCTAGCCGAAGGAATTGGCTTCGACCTCATCATACATTAACTCATGCGTAACAGACATGAATCACAAAGCTTGTCCAGAATAAACATAGACAAGGGTTAGAACACTTGCCTTCAGCGTCTTTTACAGATTAAATACTTTTTCTTTTGAGTCTTTAAGGTTTATACAATACATAATCATGTAACATACCACATTAGGTCATAATCAATCATGTATGGTTCCTAACGTATCTTACCCTTCTTCTCAATCTAATCATTCATTATATTATTTAACGTTCATTACGGTTTACCGTATTAAATTGTGTTTACATTTAAGTAATCTTTTGTTAACCTTTAGTTGTAATTCTTAAGGTTATTAACATCTTTAATGATGTTACTTTAGGTGTATTAAGTATATAATTCACCATCAATCATCTGATATTTCTTTTGTGTTCATGAGCATTCTTTACTATCTTTTCCTAGTCTTTGTAATTGCTACCAACTTTCTTTCTTGGATTCATAACACTGCTTTAGTCAAGAAGACTTTTACCTAGACTTGGCCACACAACACCATCCATCCCCAGAGACAAATGGCCGTGCTTGGCCACCACTCTCCAAATGGGTTATGGCACGGCTATTTCGGCATCAAGCTGCTGAACTTTCAAGCCTTGGTCGCACGCATGGCGCCACCACCACAATGCCTCGAGATAGTTTTGATAGATTTCTTGTTTAGTGAACTTCCCGGACTCATAATTTGCTTATTTTAAGTCCGAATTGGCTCATTCAAAAGCCATTAGCTCACAAATCACATGAACTAAGTGTTCATATAAAAATTTTACATTCTTAAATCCGTTAACAAGGAATTCACTGTTTAAGTCTGTTATTACAAAAATGATAAACGTTCGTGAACGTTCATAGCTCGTTTCTTCGTTCTAAGTCAGAATTAGACCATTTTCAAGTTCACAACTCTAAAATGCAAACTTAGACTATTCTCCATCGAAAACGAATGTTTCTGAGGTCAATGTTAACTTTTGAATTCGATTCCGAGAATTTCACAATTTCGACGATTATCGTCTAATCTCGTAAATTTCGCCATAACTTCGTTACTTGAGATTTTTACACCGTTCCAAATGAATTCATTCCATTATCACAATATGTTTTATCTAAGCCTACAAATGATGGTTTTGAAGTTGTCCATAAACAATAATATTACAATTCTTCAATGACTTTCAATGGTTTATAACTTTTATACTTATGATTCCACTTACACATGGTTTATTAAAGTGTACTTCCATTAAGAACCATCCTTATACTCCTTATCATACATACTCCATCAATCATCACTTCTCCATCAAACTACAATTAAAGAGAGGAAGATTAATGGTTAGGGATCATTACCTTTGTGTTCTAGCTTTCTTTCTTATTCTTTCTTGGATTATAGCAAAGTCTAGCTCTTACTCACTTTTCTCTTAATAATTTAGGATGTTGGTGGAAAATAAACAAAGCAAAATGACAAGCTAAGCTCCTCTATTTATAGGAAATTCAAAGTGAGGGCTTAATGGTCAATAAACCATCCCACCTCCTTTCTCCACCTCCTTACTATTCCATCCTTGGTCACCAAGTAAATCACTTTACTTGGTCACCAAGATGGTTTCCAT
The DNA here is from genome assembly GCA_020205615.1 of Panax quinquefolius. NCBI lineage: Eukaryota > Viridiplantae > Streptophyta > Magnoliopsida > Apiales > Araliaceae > Panax > Panax quinquefolius. The sequence continues at coordinate 79,696,043 of CM035163.1, forward strand.
TTGATCCATGGGGCCCACATGGGTTGCCCCATGGGTTTTTCTTACCCGTTTACCCATCGGTTCGATCCACGGATCCGGTTCTTAGTTTGGGCTTAAGTTTTAATAACTTTAACTTAACCTCTGGGCTTGCATTATCAAACAATAGGCTTTAACATTATTTCCTTTGAAGTTGTACAAACACAAATCTTACAAATCCAATACCATTTGCCTAAAGCTTATAACGTATTGTCTACGTATTCTTCTTGTACGCTAACTCGTATACTCATTCATCATATAAGACATACCATCATTCATACATACTCGTATAATACCTCGTATCATACTCGTATTCGTTACCTCATGCAATACTTACGTATCATACGATCATCGTTTACTAAATTTTCAGTTTCCCTAACATTCACGAATTTAATACGCAGGCGAAAAACTGTGTTTCTCATACTTGAATTATTATTACATAATCCATCCTTCCTCACTATTCTATTGTTACGTATTTCTCGGAAGTTCAAAAATAATTCCCGAGCAGATATTGATGAATAGTGTTTTTCAGAAATTTTTTTGAAAAACTTTTATTTTCGTCTTGGAAATTCAAACAATTTAATTCTACCACGTAGCCAAAATACTACGATATTCCAACATGTTTAGGTTATAAAATAACATTCATCTTGCTTACTCATTATAATATAATTTTATTCATTATTTAATCAAATAAAATTCTTTTACAAATAATCCGATTTTCTCGGTCGTTACAACAACAGACTTGGACAACACCTTGGGCAAGTGCTGGGATAGTTGGAAATTTGTGGGCTAAATGGATAGAGCATCTTGTGGCAACATGATTGGGCAACTTCGTGGGCTGAGACATCAACAATATGGGTTGACACTGTGGGTAGTTAGGAATGGATGACTGGAGCAAGACCCAACAGACAGGCAGTTATGGGTAGTTGTTGACAGTCAACTAGCATGCACATGACTGGCATATCTCCAGCCAATTGCACATCATGAGGCGCACACATCTGCTGGTGGGCAGTTGAAAATTCAAAATGTTGGTTTCCTATTGGTTCTGAATGGCCTAGCAGCTGGGGGTGTCAACTGCAGCTTAATGTATATTTATATGTACAACAAGGGGCTTGACAAGACAGAGATCCCTGAGCAAGTGTGAGTCTACGAGCCCCTAGTCATATATTGTATTCCTTGTTATTGATTGAGCAATAAAAGGTTGGTACGTTGTCCTGTAAACACTGTGTTGGCTTGTGTGTGTGGCTTAAAAATATAGAATGTGCCTGTGTGGTTGACAGGTTACTGACTGTGACACTCCCAAATCTAGGTACTTCATTCCCACAAGATTTGGTGCTCACTATCCATACATTCATATTATCTACCCAAATAAAATAATATTTAATCCATAAATCCACCCTTTAAATAGGTTACATCATTTAATCCAAAAATATCCCAGGTTGCCTAACCTTAACATAAAAAAAAGTGTAGAAATAAATTTATTACATCACATCATTATTTGTATGTCTATCATCAAATTAAAAGTTTAACATCATAAAAATAAACAAAATTATAAGTCTTCATTACTTGTACATTTTTCCCTTCCCATTGCTAGTTGAAGGCTCATCTACCTTCTCAACTTTAGCTGCAATGAGTGTATAAATATGCAAGAGTGAGCAAAACAATTGTTCATTGGAATCAACAGAATAATAATAATAATAACTGCTAATGAATAGGCTCATCAAAACTGAATAGTACTCTATCAATGATAATCAGAAACTGGAATCCAAAATATGGAATATATATAACTGAGGGTCATAAGAACATGAACTATGTCCACAGTTGCGAGTAATCTTTCAACTCCAACTTTAATAGTCATATGGCTATAAGGACTCCTTGTACTTAGGGGGATCAGCCCTTCGTACAATGTATTGTGCACAAACATTTCAACGCTAAGCGTAAATTATCCCCTAATAATAATAGGGTTGTTCATCTCAGTATTTAGAGTACAAGTCCGCACCAAAGAAAGTTTGGTTTGGATAAGCTTTCAAGGGTAATTTAAAGTTTAACGAACATCAACTAGAGGACTAGTTGAATCAATAGTGTTTGACAACACAACAGTTGTTTAATAACAACATAACATAGAAAAATTGAAAATCATAGGTGAACTGATTATACATATTAAACTCATGCTTGAAATAACTATAGAGCATAAGTATTCAACAAATTGACTAAAATGGTAAACCTTTGCTTGAACAATAAATAAGCTAAGGTTAGGGTCTTATAACATTAGAAATGAAATTACTGAACATACATTAACTGATAGCAAGCTGGAAACTAAAAACTTGCCCAACATAGTATTAACTCATACAAAGAAATAAAACAACTCAATAATAGAGACGAGAGTTCAAAAACTGTGTTCATTATACAAGAATAGAACTTAAGAAACTTGCTTAACTATAAACAAGTTAGAATGAATCAACCAAAATGAGAATTCCAATAACATTAGAGTTAAAGTTTGCTCAAATGAAATTTAGGAACAATTAACATGTTCAATAACAGTTTAAGATAGAAAACTTGCTCAATCAAAAAAATAAAGCTACACAATGTAGTAATAGAACTAGCTCAACGAAAGTGTAGAGTTAGAAAGCTTGCTCAATGTAAAAAGAGAAGTTTAGAAACTTGCCTCAAGCGTAAGCTATAATATTAAACTCACGTTCACCTACACATAGGTTTAAAACCACAATACCTATTAGATATGCTAATATACCACAACATGCACATTTCTAGCTAAACTTATCATTTTAGCACAAGTCTTATGCTACCATTTACATTTCAGAATTCCCAAGTGATAACATCACAACACTTAACTAACCTTCACTGTATAAACTAAGTTATAACATAACACGTTCATGACTTATAATCATTCTTACAACTTTGAATATACAATCCACATAACACGACTCTATTTACCCTTTTACTACATATTGGACACATCAACATAACCTTAAACCAAGTGGTAAGGTATTCCAAGGTCTACAGAAACAACAGAATAAATCGTCTCGAGAAGGGTATGGCAGCAATTGCATTATACATACTACGAACTGAGGGCAGCAAAGTACTTGTGATTTTGCCTTTTTGCATTAGCAGTGGCATTAATATTGCATGCATGCTGCAGATAGAGTAGAGGCGCTTATGAAATAATGGCAGACTTTTAGCCCAACAAACACAAATTTCACCCACTTAAACAGTAATATTAACACAACAATTGATATAGAACTATTACGAACATGTTTGTTAACATATTCCTCAACATAGAACAATTTAACATCAACTATACGAGTTAAATTTTTCAAATATCATGTTTTCATATAAAAACTCAAAATTTTGATATCACTTGCAAAAATCATCACTGTAATCTCTATACTTAGCCAAATTGCTTCGTTCAAATTACGTTATGCTTGTTTCTTAATGAACTAGCATTATCAAGCCTCAATTCACAGTTTAACATACCAATTGGTCACTAAAATTAATACTTTTCATGATTCATATGAAAAATAGATATACTGTCAAAAAAATTCTACTGTTATCCGAAATTAGCATGCAATTCTCGTTTAAGAAAAATCTCTAATCATCATAAACTTATATAATCACAAGTAACCCATTGTATAGCAATAATTCAACAATTTGAAATTCACAGAATAAAAGTTTGTCGTAACCTCATATATATATATATAGTATGGAGATTATGGAAATACCTTTTTGTTACTTTCAAATCCTTACTAATCGCAGATAAATCTTTCTTAAATTCTCTCAAGCTCTAATAGGTTTCTCTCTCTAACTCCTTCTCTTTTTCTCTGAAACTTTCAATACTAGAATGCGATAGTAAACAAAAAGCTAAGCCAATTAACGTATATACGTGATTCTAAAACCGATAAACCCTTAATAATATTACTAATTGCAATTTCGATTACTAACTAACGATATGATATAAATATATTATATTGATTATTTTAATTTATTTTATTTAAATTCAAAATTAAAAATAATCCAAAAGCCTAAGGCTTTGTTTGGCAAAACCCTTTAAATTTTAAAGAATTAATATATTTAAGCCTTGTTTGGCAAAAACTAAATTAAACCCTTTTTAATTTATTTTAATAAATACTTTAGTTTATAATTTATACTCACATATCATTTATTTGGATTTTCATATCCAACATTAACCCATTAAATTAATCACATACCATATTTTAATTAAATATACCATTTTAGCAAATATCACAAAATTATAATTTTCATTATAACTTTATTTAATAATTTAATATACCATCTAAATTATTAAATCAAAACAACAATATAACATCTCATGTTATATTACGACTCTCTAAATTATAAATTAATTTAATTTAAAATATTATCTAATAAATTTAGACTTATAAATATTTACTAACAACCATCACATCAATAAAATATTTATTTCATCAATTCAACCATAGACACATCAAATAAATATTTATATTATTCAATAAATATTTAATATTACAATTTGAAATTTCGGATTGTTACATCCTTCCCTCCTTACAAGGATTCTGTCCCATGAATCACAATTCAAACAATCAAATCATCACATTCTCTCCTACTTACAAAGATTCTATCCCCAAAATCGAAGGCACAGACTAAACAAATAACTCAGGGTAATTATTCATCATATCCGCTTCGAGTTCCCACGTAGCCTCTTCGACATTGTGGTTCCTCCATATCACCTTCACAGAAGGTATCACTTTATTCCTGAGCACTTATTTTTTCTTGTCGAATATCTGGATAGGAATCTCTTCATAAGATAAATCTTTACTGAACTGCAACGGTTCATACTCGATCACATGCTTGTAATCAGGTTTATACGGTCGCAACACCGACACACGAAAAACGTTGTGCACATGCTCTAAATTTGGAGGTAGAGCTACCTCATAAGCTACCTATTCCACTCTTCGCAGAATTTCGAAAGGCCCAATAAACCTTGGGCTGAGCTTTCCTTTCTTGCCAAAAGGAATTTTTCCCTTCCAAGGAGAAACTTTTAGGAACACGAAATTTCTTGCTTCAAATTCACGACTCTGCCTGTGTTGATCAGCATACTTTTTCTGTCGATCTTGAGCAGCCACCAGTCGTGCTCTGATGAGTTTGACAACTTTAGCAGTCTGCTGTACTAGTTCTGGTCCTAGCAGTTGACGTTCACCAACTTCATCCTAGCATAGTGGAGTTCTGCATTTCCTGCCGTATAATGCCTCGTATGGCGGCATACCAATGCTTGCGTGGTAACTGTTGTTTCCACCAACGGTAGATGATCATCCCAGTTTCTCTTGAAATCTATGATGCACGCTCTAAGCATATCTTCTAGCGTCTGAATTATTCGTTCGCTTTGCCCATCGGTTTGCGGATGATATGTTGTACTCATCTTCAATTGAGTTCCCATGCATTCTTAAAGTCTCTTCCAGAAATTTAATGTGAACCTCAGGTCTCAATCTGACACAATAGATACTGGAACTCCATGTCTCGACACGATCTCGTTAACATATAATTTCGCCAGTTGATCAAGATTAAATCTAATCTTTATTGGCAAAAAGTGTGCAGATTTTGTTAGTTTGTCCACTATCACCCATATCGCTTCGTATCCTTTCTGAGTCGTTGGAAGGCCTACCACAAAATCTATTGTGATATTCTCCCATTTCCATTTCGGTATTTCCAATGGTTGAAGTAATTCACTTGGTCTTTGATGCCCTGCCTTCACTTTCTGACATGTCAAGCACTTTGCAACACATTCTGCAATGTCTCTTTTCATATTTGGCCACAAAAAATGTCGTCGCAAATCTTGATACATCTTTGTACTTCCCGGATGAATCGAATATCTTGAGCTATGAGCTTCTGTCAAGATGCCTTCTTTAATATCCTGTACTGCTGGAACCCAAATTCGTCCCTCAAATCTTAGTATTCCTTCAGTATCAACGTTGAACTTCACTTCTTTTCCCTTGACCACGCTTTCCCTTATTTTTCTGCATTCTTCATTTTGTAGTTGAGCATTTTTCACTTTGTCTACTAAAGTTTGACTGGCTTCCGTCTGGCATAATTTTTCATTGGATTCTTTTGGAAATTTGATTTCCAACTCTAACCTTGCCATTGCTGAAATAAGCTCCTCCTTATCAGTTAACAACATCAACTTCTCTCGGCCTTTCCTACTCAAGGCATCTGCAACAACATTTTCTTTGCCTGGATGATAAAAGATCTCGCAATCGTAATCCTTTATCAATTCCATCCATCTCCTTTGATGCATGTTCAAGTCCTTTTGAGTGAAGATATACTTTAGACTCTTATGGTCTGTGTAGATCTCACATTTTTCTCCATAGAGATAGTGTCTCCATATTTTTCGAGCAAACACTACTGCTGCGAACTCTAAATCATGAGTCAGATACCCTTTCTCGTAGTCTTTCAATTGTCTTGATGCATACGCAATAACCTTGCCGTTTTACATAAGGACACAACCCAATCCCTTATGTGAAGCATCACTATACACCACAAAATTTCCTGTATTATCTGGTAATGATAACACAGGTGCCACACTGAGCTTCTTCTTTAATTCTTGAAAACTCTCTTCACATTTCTCCGTCCAAACAAATTTTATAGATTTTCTCGCAAATTTGTTAACGGAGTGGCAATCTTGGAAAAATCCTGGATAAATCATCTATAATAACCTACCAATCCCAAGAAACTTCTTACTTCTGATGGAGTTCTTGGTGGTTCCCAATTTATCACAGCTTCAACCTTTGATGGATCCACTGAAATTCCATCCTTGTTAATTACGTGCCCAAGAAATTGTACACGTTCCAGCCAAAATTCACATTTAGAGAATTTCGCGTACAATGTTTCTTTTCTTAGCGTCTCCAGCGTCAGACATAAGTGTTCCACATGTTCTTCTTGAGTTTCGGAGTACACCAAAATATCATCGATAAATACCACCACAAACTTGTCTAAAAATGGTTTAAACACCCTGTTCATTAAATCCACGAACGCTGCAGGGGCGTTTGTCAAACCAAAAGACATCACTAAAAATTTGTAATGCCCATACCGAGTTTGGAATGCCGTCTTTGGTACATCCTCCTTCCTCACTTTCAATTGATGATACCACTTCTCAAATATATTTTCGAGAAATATCTAGCACCCTTCAATTGATCAAACAAGTCATATATTCTTGGCAACGGATATTTGTTTTTAATAGTGACTTTGTTTAATTCCCTATAATCAATGCAAAGATGCATTGACCTATCCTTCTTCTTCACGAATAACACCGGTGCTCCCCACGGTGACACACTTGGCTGAATGTACTTCTTATCCAATAACTCTTGCAGTTGCACCATTAGTTCTTTCATCTCTACCGGAGCCATTCTGTACGAGGTCTTCGATATCGGAAGCGGTTTCTGGCGCTAAATCGATCACGAACTCGATCTCTCGGTCAGTCGGAAGTCCTGGCAAATCTTCCAGAAACATATCCCCGAATTCCCTAACCACTGGTATATCCTCCAATTTCACACCCTTCTCCTTTTTAGTATTGACTATGTAAGCTAAATACCTTACACAACCCTAACTCAACAACTTCTTGGCCTACATCATCGTCAGACATCTCATTTGTCTAGGCAATTTGCTACCATGAAAAACTACCTTTGACGGTGTCATAAGGTTTACACATTTCTTTTGGCAATCAATTATCGCTCCATAATTGATTAACCAATCCATTCCCAATATAGGGTCAAACTCTCCAAGTTTTATCAGAATTAAATCTACTGCCATAATATTCCCCTTAATGTTCACCCTACAGTTCTTATATACGATCTTAACAGGAATCACTTCCCTATTCGCAATTTATATGTTTAAAGGGAAATTCAACTCTTCACTAGGTATTTCTAACTTCTTAGCAAAATCATCAGATATAAACGAGCAAGTAGCACCCGAATCAAATAATACATATGCATTTATATCATTGATTGGGATAATACCTGACACGACATCTTTTGATTGCACTGCGTCCTACACTGTCATGTTGAAGGTTCTTGCTATAAGCTTAATTGTTGATGTTGGTCCAACAATAGTCAGCGTACCTCCACTAGCATTTCCCTTGCTTCCATTTGCCTCACCAGAACTCTTCTTAGGACATTCACGAGCAAAATGATTCTTGGACCCGCACGTGAAGCAAACGTTCTTCTTAGGTTGATTGCAATTTGGGGCGATGTGACCCTCCTGGCCACAGTTAAAGCATACTCATTTCCTCATCAAGCACACACCCTTGTGAAACTTCTCGCATGTAGCACATGCTTCAAACTTCTTCTTTTTCTGGTTTCCTTGTTGATTCCCAGCTCCCACATTTGCATTCCACTTCCTCTTCAAATTGTTGTTGCCATTCCCACTGTTACCACAACCACCATTCTTAGCTTCACCTTCACTCTTCTTCTTCCTTTGCTCTTAGTTGTGTTTTGTTACAGCCTTGCCTCCACTCTCAACGAGAATTGCTTTCTCCATTCTCTTTTTGCAAGCATCTTCAACCGGAGCAGAGACCCTCTTTGTAAACCAGGGGTTTAGTCCTGCTTGAACCTCTTAAGCCTTGCGCGTTAAATGCATCTTTGGCTTGATATGGCGCAAACCTTTCCAACTCGTTGAATCTTGTGGCATACTCAGATACTGACATCGTTCCCTACTCCAGTTCCAAAAACTGCACTTCTAGCTGACTCTTCGAACTTTCTGGAAAATAGGTCTCGAAGAATATCTCCTTGAACCTTTCCCAAGACATTACTCCATGACCTCCTCGGGTTTTATTAGCTTGCCACCAATAACTCGCCTCTGCTTTCAACATGAATGTTGCAAAAGCAGTCTTCTAATTATCCTCTACCTTAACAACATCAAAAACCTTCTTTATTTCCATGATCCAGGTTTGAGCCTCAACTAGATTCATGGTCCCACGAAATTCTGGTGGTCCAACCGCCTTGAAATCCTTAAACGTTGTACCTTGGTTCTGAGGTTGATTCTGCAGAGCACCCATCAGTAACGTCACTAGCTGCTGAATTGGATTACCTTCCACACTGTTATTGTTGGTTTCCTCATTGGCTCTCTGTTGGGGTGGTTGATGTCTTGGAGGCATTTTCTGTTAAAAATACACTCATTAGACTATTACTCCATTTCTTTAAGTATCTCTACTTAATTTACACACAAAAATTTATCACGTAACCCATACACTTTGAATAAAATAATAACTTTTATTCATTCATACTCTTTTTAAAAAAAACATCAACACAATAGCATCACTGCTATTTACATTACTTTCCTGAACTACAAAAGTTGCAGGATTACTTCATCATCGTCACATCCCATTGGTTATATCATACCCAGGATTTACATCTTATTTACTCATCAACTACATAATAATTACATATCAACCTACGATGTCCTACTAAGATGCTGTGTAGCCTTACGACGCTCTTCCTCCATAATTTGGAACATTGTTCGGCTATCTAATATGTATGATGGTAGCGTCTCGAACTGAATTGAATAACCCATGACTCGATCCTGAGCTCGATTGATCATGGTGTTGAATACGTTATTCATCTCTTCCATCTTCATCCTCTTTGCTTATGCGTCCCTCTCTGTTATCCCGGCTCGTAGGTAAACTTCATTGTACACATCTTTAGCTCTTGCCCTCTTAGTAGATTCCTCTTTCAACTTGTTCTTCAACTCTGCAATCTCTGCTATCATTCGCTCGTTCTCTCCTTCAGTGTGGACCAGCTTTTCTTCAATGTTATTCAGACGTTCCTCTCTATCCTAGATCTCATCGTCCTTATGTGCCATCGAGGTTTGTTGTTCAACTACTATCTCCTGCAACTCCTCGACGGTATCCTGAAGTTTCACATTACGGTCATACACCTCGTCGTACATATGACCAGCTATCGAGTTAAGTGAAATTTCTTCCTCCTCGTTTTCCTCATCTGACTGTGATAGCTCCACGGGGTCCTCCTCATCCGTCTCTATCTCATCATCCTCATCAAGTACTCTCTTCTGTTCAACTACTGTGACCGACAGAACTGTTTCCCGTGGCAGTAGTTGTTCCCAAACCACTTGAATATCTCGAGGCTCCTCCTCTCTAGGCATCTGGGATCTTTCTTCTCTAGCCTGACTGGATTCTCCTACATAAGCCATCCTGTCAACCAAATTTTAAATTTTAATTACTAACCATTACTACTCGACACTCATGAGCACATAAGTTATAATCACATAAGCACATAAGTATTTTATTAGTTCTTCCTTAAAACTCAATAAGAGTTCATCATCACTATCTTTTCAAAGGTTACTTCCTAAGGCTTTTCCCCACCTAAGGTATGAACCTAAAGCTTTGATACCAACCTGTGACACCCCCAAATCTAGGTACTTCATTCCCACAAGATTTGGTGCTCACTATCCATACATTCATACTATCTACCCAAATAAAATAATATTTAATCTATAAATCTTCCCTTTAAATAGGGTTACATCATTTAATCCAAAAACATCCCAGGTTGTCTAACCTTAACATAAAAAAAAAGTGTGGAAATAAATTTATTATATCACATCATTATTTGTATGTCTATCATCAAATTAAAAGTTTAACATCATAACAATAATCAAAATTACAAGTCTTCATCACTTGTACATTTTTCCCTTCCCTTTGCTAGTTGAAGGCTCATCTACCGTCTCAAGTTTAGCTGCAATGAGTGTATAAATATGCAAGAGTGAGCAAAACAATTGCTCATTGGAATCAACAGAAGAATAATAATAATAATAACTGCCACGAATAGGCTCATCAAAATTGAATAGTATTCTAACAATGATAATCAGAAACTGGAATCCAAATTATGGAATATATATAACTGAGGGTCATAAGACCATGAACTATGTCCACAGTTGCGAGTAATCTTTCAACTCCAACTTTAACAGTCCTATGACTATAAGGACTCCTCGTACTTAGGGGTGTCAGCCCTTCGTACAATGTATTGTGCACAAATATTTCAACGTTAAGCGTAAATTATCCCCTAATAATAATAGGGTTGTTCATCTCAGTATTTAGAGTACAAGTCCGCACCAAAGAAAGTTTGGTTTGGATAAGCTTTCAAGGGTAATTTGAAGTTTAACGAACATCAACTAGAGGACTAGTTGAATCAATAGTGTTTGATAACATAACAGTTGTTTAATAACAACATAACATAGAATAATTAAAAATCATAGGTGAACTGATTATACATATTAAACTCATGCTTGAAATAACTATAGAGCATAAGTATTCAACAAATTGAATAAAATGACAAACCTTTGCTTGAATAATAAATAAGTTAAGGTTAGGGTCTTATAACATTAGAAATAAAATTACTGAACATACATTAACTGATAGCAAGCTAGAAACTAAAAAATTGCCCAACATAGTATTAACTCATACAAAGAAATAAAATAACTCAATAACAGAGATGAGAGTTCAAAAACTGTGTTCATTATACAAGAATAGAACTTAAGAAACTTGCTCAACTATAAACAAGTTAGAATGAATCAACCAAAATGAGAATTCCAATAACATTAGAGTTAATAGTTTGCTCAAATGAAATTTAGGAATAATTGACATGTTCAATAACAGTTTAGGATAGAAAACTTGCTCAATCAAAAGAATAAAGCTACACAATGTAATAATAGAACTAGCTCAATGAAAGTGTAGAGTTAGAATGCTTGCTCAATGTAAAAAGAGAAGTTTAGAAACTTGCCTCAAGCGTAAGCTATAATATTAAACTCACGTTCACCTACACATAGGTTTGAAACCACAATACCTATTAGATATGCTAACATTACACAACATGTACATTTCTAGCTAAACTTATCATTTTAGCACAAGTCTTATGCTACCATTTACATTTCATAATTCCCAAGTGATAACATCACAACAGTTAACTAACCATCACTGTATAAACTAAGTTATAACATAACACGTTCATGACTTATAATCATTCTTACAACTTTGAATATACAATCCACATAACACGACTCTATTTAACCTTGTTACTACATATTGGACACATCAACATAACCTTAAACCAAGTGGTAAGGTATTCTAAGGTCTGCAGAAACAACAGAACAAAGCGTCTCGAGCAGGGGTATGGCGCATTTGCGCCGTACACACGAACTGGGATCAAACACTGCTATTAACGCCCAGCCTTGCGCTTTGCCTTACACCATAGTAGTAAATGCCTCCAAAGCACAAAAGCAGGCGAGGATTAGTTATGAGCGATGGCAGACTTTAGTCCAACAAACACAAATTTCATCCACTTAAACAGTAATATTAACACAACAATTGATATAGAACTATTATGAACTTGTTTGTTAACATATTCCTCAACATAGAAAAATTTAACATCAACTATACGAGTTGAATTTTTCAAATATCATGTTTTCATATAAAAACTCAAAATTTTGATATCACTTGCAAAAATCATCACTGTAATCTCTATACTTCGCCAAATTGCTTCGTTCAAATTACGTTATGTTTGTTTCTTAATGAACTAGCATTATCAAGCCTCAATTCACAGTTTAACATACCAATTGGTCACTAAAATTAATACTTTTCATGATTCATATGAAAAATACATATACTGTCAAAAAAATTCTACTATTATCCGAAATTAGCATGCAATTCTCGTTTAAGCAAAATCTCTAATCATCATAAACTCATATAATCACAAGTAACCCATTGTATAGCAATAATTCAATAAATTTGAAATTCACAGAATAAAAGTTTGTCGTAACCTCATATATACATATACATATATATATATATATATATATATATAGTATGGAGATTATGAAAATACCTTTTTGTTACTTTCAAATCCTTACTAATTGCAGATTAATCTTTCTTAAATTCTCTCAAGCTCTAACAGGTTTCTCTCTGAACTACCTTCTCAGTTCTCTCGGCTTTTCACACTAGAATGCGTATAGTAAACAAAAGCTAAGCTAATTAATAGAAGGCGTATTCTAAAACTGATAAACCCTTAATAATATTACTAATTGCAATTTCAGTTACTAACTAACGTATATGATATAAATATATTATATTGATTATTTTAATTTATTTTATTTAAATTCAAAAATCAAAAATAATCCAAAATCCATAAGGCTTTGTTTGGCTAAACCCTTTAAATTTTAAAGAATTAATATATTTAAGCCTTGTTTGGCAAAAAACTAAGTTAAACCCTTTTTAATTTATTTTAATAAACACTTTAGTTTATAATTTATACTCACATATCATTTATTTGGATTTCCATATCCAACATTAACCCATTAAATTAATCACATACCATATTTTAATTAAATATACCATTTTAGCAAATATCACAAAATTATAATTTTCATTATAACTTTATATAATAATTTAATATATCATCTAAATTATTAAATCAAAACAACAATATAACATCTCATGTTATATTAAAGCTCTCTAAATTATAAATTAATTTAATTTTAAATATTATCTAATAAATTTAGACTCATAAATATTTACTAACAACCATCATATCAATAAAATATTTATTTCATCAATTCAACCATAGACACATCAAATAAATATTTATATTATTCAATAAATATTTAATATTATAATTTGAAATTTCGGATCGTTACACTGACTGGTTGGGTGAACCAGTGCATCACACGGAGAAAATAGATGCAAAAAAAATAGTGTCAGATTGTACACAATGTGACAATTGGTATCAAAGCTTCGTTAGGGAACGATGGAGAACAGTACAAGTCGGATCAATGAACTGCAAGAGAAGTTGTAGTCACTGGAAACTTATGTGGGTATGCAGTTTGTTGGTGAAGAAGGTTCGTTGGTAGACCAAATCAGAGCATCATCTGCTCTCTTGGAGAACTTGGTGCTAAATTTGTGACACCCCCAAATATGGGTACTTCATTCCCACGTGATTTGGTGTTCACTATCCAAGCATTCATTTTTGACTACCAAAATTTAATAAAATTTAAGCAATAAAACTTCCCATTAAAGGGTTACATAATTTAAACCAATGTATCCCAAGTCATCTAACCTTAAAATATTCATTCAATGCGGAAAATAATTAATTACATCTCATAATTAAAATTAAGTCTGAAGACATAATTCTCAACAAATTAACAAGTCTTCAACACTTGTTCATCTTGCCTTTTCCTTTATTGGTGGTTGGCTCGTCAACCTTCTCAACTTTAGCTAAAATGGTATATATGCAAAAGTGAGCAAAACACTTGAAAGGACAAAATATCTAGCAATGAATCATCTCAATTGAATTGAATAACATTTTCTAATATCAATAACCAAGAACTGATATTGGAAATCATCTGAGGGTCACAAGACCATGAACTATGTCCTAGGTTATAAGTAATTTTCAACTTAAACCTTAACAGTCACTAGACTGCAGGGACTCTTGTACTTAGGGGGTTCAACCCTTTGTATCATGTATTGTGCACAAACATCTAAATGCTTGTGCGTAAATAATCCCCTATAATAGGGTTGTTCATCTAAGTTTTAACATACAAGTCCGCACCAAAGTAAGTTTGGTTTGGATAAGTTTCAAGGGTAATTTAGAGTTCAACTAACATCAACTAAGGATTAGTTGAATCAAAAGTGTAATGACAATGCAAAGGTTCGACAACAACGTAATACAAGGTAGTTATGAACCATAAATGCATATTGTATTGCATCAAAGTCAGGCTTTAAGAATAAAGTTCAAAGCATTGAAAAGATATAATCAACCTTGCTTGAACAAAAATGGTAAGCTAAGGTTACAATTTCCAATAAGGAAATAGAATTAAGAATTTTGCTCAATAGAATTCAAGAACTTGCATGATTTATAAACAAAACAAATTAACAAACTTGTATCATTATAAACAAGGTAGGATAAGCTCAAATAGAGTTTAGTGTTCAGAAACTTGCTCAACTGAATAATAGATTCAAGAAACTTGCGTAATGTAAGAGTAAGGATAGAAGACTTGCCTTGTGTGTTAGCTACACAATTATAACTCACCCTTCCCGAACACCCTAAACATTCCATTAACATCGTAACACAACTTTAGCCACATAATATTTATCTCATAGATTCAACTTCCACTTTTATATAACTTGTCAACCAAACTTGATTTCTAATTTCTTAAATTGATAAAACTTAACCAATCTAAAGTTCTTTCTTAGATAACGATTCAACTTCATTAATCACAAAATAAAGCTTTACAATAGTAGCTTAAAGTATAATTTATAAATTTTCATAACTTGAAATCATCATTACAGATGAACAATCTATTATAATATCTTGAATAAGCCTAACAAATTGTCATAAACTTTAAAATAGATTAGACTAAGTTTAAGTAATTGAACAAATAACATCTCACCACCGTCTGGATTAAGTTGTGCATGCAATTTTATTACCTCTAAGCCTTGGGATAAGCATTCGCTCTACTGATTTTCTTCTTTTGACACCGGTAGCAATTTGCTTATTAGTGTCTTGACAAAACTACTACAGACTATTTTTCGGCTTTGTTCAAACCCAAACTCACGAATTTCACTATTTAAACAACAAATTAAATACACCCAAATCACATAAATTTCATATAAATGTTACCCAACATGTATTCATTGATTTAAAACATCAAAACAACAACAACAATCTAATTGAATCCTTTGAATTCCATATTTTTGCAAAAACTCCATTTTTAGACATCCTTAGCAAAAGTAATCACTGAAAATTCATTATTACACAAAAACAATCCGTTTAAATTACTTTGTTTTCGTTTCTTTATGAATTAACATATTCAAGAATCAATTTACAGTTTATCATACAAATTAAACATTAATTTTAACATCACATAAGCCATATTCATATATATTTCACTGTAATTCAATTTCTTCATTTTTAAACATTTTTCTACGAATTTGATTACTCTAACTCATGAATAAACGGTATAAAACAGTTTATTAATATCTATTAACACATATAACACCATATTTTCGATAATCATTCACAAAAAAATATTTACAAAGAATTTTTCATGAAAGCTTAAGAACACCAAAAACTAACAATAAAGAGTTATATTTCTACCTTAATTCCTTGTCAGATGATGACAATTACTTTGTTAATCCCCTCTTGATTCCCAAAACTTCCAACTTTTCTCTTAATTTTTCTAGAGCTCTCACTTTCTTCTCTGTTTTTTCTTCTTCTTCTTCTCTCTATACTAAACTGACTTAGAAAACTAACGTAGCTAATATATGATATAACTCTACGTAAACTAAAACTGAACATATAATCTATAAACTAACGTATAATATAATATCACCTTAATAACATGTCATTTACATTTTTTTTAAATTCAAAAGCCACTAAGGCTTGTTTAGCAAAATAAAATTAAAAAAAATAAGGATTAACAAGCCTTAAGTCTTGTTTGGTAAAACTACATTAAATCTCTTTTAATTTATTTATAAATCACTTGCTATATGGTTTAATGGTCACACTTTATTTAGTTAAATTCTGAAATTCAAATTTAACTAAAGTTAACATCAACTTATTAAATCATATAGCCACATAAATCAAATTGCTTCATAACTTTCAAATAATTATAAAATTATAATTTCAATATAAATTATAATTTTATCTAACAAATTAATAACTCTCTAATTTAATTATTAAATTAAATTAGAATACTACCTTTTAATAATATGATGATAATTTAACAATTCATTTAATTTAATCAACCCATTAAATTAAAATTCCAAATCACAAAAGTACCAAACATCAATTTAATTAATAAATTACACTAAATTAAATTAATCCATCACCACAATTCATGAATTATTTATTTAACTAATAAATAATCAAATCAATCAAGTATTTATTTAACAATAACACATTAACTAAGATACTTATTTAATTCAATAAATATTTTAAATTACATATTAAAATTCAGGATTATTACAGAATCGGCAGAACATGTCGTGGAGTTCAACAAGAAAATGGACGACATGGTTGCCGATGTGTTGGCTGTCACAAATCAGACCCTCAAAGTTTTTGAGCGATTCGAGAAAATGACTGAAGACATGGCGTTGGTTAGACTTGTTGTGGCTGTTGGTCGAACGAGTGGAGATGGACACTCGAAGGTGAGAGTTCTTGAACCCAAATCCTTTGGGGAAGTCAAAATGCTAAGGAATTCGAAAACTTCTTATGGGACATGGAGCAACACTTCATGGTTGCCCATATCCTAGACCAAGAGAAGGTCACGATTACAAGCATGTACCTGATAGAGGATGCTAAACTCTGGTGGTGAACTCAGACTCGGGATGATGTTAATACAGGTAAACCTAAGATTGAGACATGGGAAGTTCGTAAGAAGGAATTTAAGAATCAATTCTTGACTCTCAATACTTCATGGCTGGCGAGGGACAGTTTGAAACATTTGAAACATACTGGATTTGTTTGAGAGTACGCGAAGGAATTTAGTTCATTGATGTTGGACATCAAGAATATGTCAGAGGAGGACAAACTTTTCAATGTCATGTCGGGTATGCAAAAGTGGGCACAGACTAAATTGCGTAGGCAGGGTGTCAAAGACCTGGCCACAACAATTACAATGGCTGACTGTCTTGTAGTTTATAAATTCACTGGCCCAAATGCTGCTGATGGCAAAAAGAAGCAAGTGGAAAAGAAAGACAAGGGCGATTTCAAAGATGGCAAGAAGGACAAGAAGTCGAAGAAAGGTGGTCACAAACAGTCAAAACCTAAAGGTGATGGATAGTCCAAGGACAAAAGCAAAGGTTTCTTCTTATGTGGGGGTCCCCATCAGATAAAGGAATGCCCAAAACGTGATAATGTGAATGCTCTATTTGCTAACTCGAATGATGATGGAGAATCAGAAAGACAACGGATGAATCCTTTGCAACTATTAGGTGCTTTGTAGACCCAAAAGGCAAAGACACCCACTCCACATAGACTGATGTATGTATCAGTGGTTGTAAATGTTAGAGAAGTGCTAGCGATAGTTGATACCGGCGTTTCCAATAATTTTGTTGCTGAAAGGGAAGTGGAAAATCTAAAGTTGGACTTGCAGCGAATAAGCAAAATCAAGGCTGTAAAATCTGAGGCACAACCTATTCGTGGCAGGGCAGTGGCAGATTTGAAGGTTGGCCCATGTGAGTGAAAGTGCAGTTTGATGGCAGTTCCTTTGGATGAGTTTGACGTCATCCAAGGAATTGATTTTCTGATGATGGCTAAGTGCATCGTGATGCCTCATCTTGGTGGACTGATGATCACTGATGATAAGACGCCAAATTTTGTGAATGCTATATACCCAAATCTGGAGAAGAAGGAAGGCAAGCAAAAGGTTGGCTTATTTTTCATAGTACAACTAGAGCCTAAACTCAAAAGAGGAGAGGAGACCTACCTATATGCCTTGATAGAGATCAATCCTAGTCAGACTCAAGAGGTGCCAGATGTTGTGGATGAGTTGCTAGAACAGTTCAAAGACGTGATGCCTCCAGAACTCCCAAAGACCCTTCCTCCAAGGCGTGCTATTTATCATAAGATTGAGTTGGAGCCAAGTGCTAGACCCCCTGCTCAAGCCCCTTATTGGATGGGACCTGCTGAGTTAATTGAGTTAAAGAAACAACTGACTGAGTTGTTGGATTCTAGTTTCCTTCGGCCCTTAAAAGCTCCTTATGGTGCCCCAGTACTGTTTTAGAAGAAACATGATGACTCTTTGAGAATGTGTGTCGACTATCGAACACTGAATAAGGTTACTATCAATAACAAGTATTCTATTCCAAATGTTGCTGACTTGTTCGACCGATTGTCCCGAGCCAAGTACTTTACAAAGTTGGACTTGAGATCAGGCTATTGGCAAGTGTGTATTGCCGCTGGTGATGAAGCTAAGACTGCATGTGTGACAAGGTATGGTTCGTATGAATTTCTTATCATGTCGTTTGGCTTAAAAATGCTCTAGTAACTTTTTATAATCTTATGAGTGACGTATTTTATGAATATCTAGATAAATTTGTGGTAGTCTATATAGATGATATTGTGGTGTATAGTGAAACATTAGATGGTCATGTGGAACATCTGAGATTGGTATTCCAAAAGTTAAGGGAATGTTAATTATATGTCAAAAGGAGAAATTTAAGTTTTATAGGGCAGAAGTTATGTTCCTTGGGCACTAGATTAGCCAAACATAGGTGAGAATGGACGAGAGGAAAGTCTAAGCCATTGTTGAATGGACTGCTCCTACAAAAGTTGTTGAATTGAGATTGTTTTTGGGACTGGAAAACTATTATAGAATGACTACTCGAAGAAGGTGGCTCTTTTAACTGATTTGTTCAAAAAGGATTGCAAGTGGGACTGGACAGTGGGGTGTCAAGAGGCATTTGATAATTTAAAAGTAGCAGTGTCGTCTGAGCCGGTGCTGAGACTTTTAGACTTTGGAATTCCTTTTGAGGTGTACACTGATGCATCAGACAGGGCTATTGACGGAGTACTAGTACAAGACAGTCACCTAGTTTCCTATGAGAGTCAGAAGCTGAAGGACGTTGAGCAGCGGTACAGTACACATGAGAAAGAAATGATTGCAGTGGTGCATTGCTTGCAAATATGGAAGCATTATTTGCTGGGTACGAAGTTTGTGGTGTTGACTAAAAATGTAGCCAACACCTACTTCAAGACTCAGAAGAAGCTAACTCCTAAGCAGTCTCGTTGGTAGGAATTTTTGGCAGAATTTGATTTTGTGTGGTACACAAGTCGGGCTTGCAAAATTTAGTGACTGATGCATTAAATCAGAAGGTTGTCTAGGAGTTTGTTGCTGCTCTTAGATTGGTTGAGACTGAGTACCTGGATAAGATAAGAGAACAATCCCTAAATGATGTTATTTACCAAAAACTTCAGACGCAAGTACAAGAAGGTCTGGTTCAAAGATATTGGATTGAAGATGATTTGCTTCATGCAAAGGGCAGTAGGTTATATGTTCCCAGCGGAGGGAATTTGAGGAGGCATATCATGCATGAGACACATGATACAAAATGGGCTGGTCACCTAGGCATTTAAAGAATGTTGGCATTATTGTCTCATTCCTACTACTGACCCAAGGTGGAGAATGACGTGGAGGCGTACGTCAAGGCTTATCTAGTGTGTCAAGTAGGCAAACTTAAGAAGAAAAGTGAAGTAGGCTTATTGCAGCCTCTTCCCATTCCTAACAGACCCTGGCAGTTAATATTGATGGACTTCATTTCTGGGTTGCCGAAGGTTAATGGGATGAGATCAATTTTTATAGTGGTTGATCATTTTTGCAAGTATGCGGTGTTCATCCCAGCACCTCATACTTGCATAGCAGATGTGACTGCTGGATTATTCTTCAAAAATATTGTGAAGTACTTTGGGTTGCCTGAAGATACCATAAGTGATTGAGATACACGGTTCACGGACAGGTTTTGGACGGTTTTATTTTGCTTGGTTGGGTCAGAATTAATGTTTAGTATGACGAACCACCCACAAATAGATGGTCAGACTAAGAGAATGAATCAGTTGCTCGAGGAGTATCTGCGACATTATGTGACTGTAAGTCAAAACAACTAGCTGGAGTTGCTTGAACCATCATAGTTATGCTATAACTTGTATCAATCTTCTATAATGGGTATGAGTCCCTTTGAGCTGAGCATATGTTTTCATCCAAGGACTTCGAAAGATGTGGCAGTGCAGCGTACATGAGGTAATTGTCCTGTTGCCTATCAATTTGCAAGGGCTAGAATAGAGTTGCTTGAGATAGCACGAGACATCATGAGCAAAGCAGTGAGAAGGATGAAGAAGTATGCAGATGCACATCGAAGGCCTCTGGAATTCAAAGTGCGAGACATGGTGTTGCTGAAACTAACACCTCAGATTTTGAAGAAGATCCATAACTAGTCAGTGCATAGAGGATTGGTTCCATAGTATGACGGCCCATTCGAACTGCTGAAAAAAGTTGGGGCTATGGCTTACAGACTGAAGCTTCCAAACAGATTGAAGGTACATCCAACATTCCATGTGAGTTACCCGAAGCCATTCTAGCAGGAATTGCTTGGTGCTAGCAGAAAGCAAGTTAAGAGGGCTTCGCCAGTTATCAGAAAGCAGTTTAACAAGGTTTTTCAGAAGATTTTAGCTCATAAGACTGAAGGTCAGAGCAAGAAAAATCGAAAGATAGACTACTTGGTGCCTTAGAAAGGTGAAAATATGTAGACGCAAGTTGGGAACGAGATGTAACATTATGGCAGTTTGAGAAATAGATTGTAGAGTATCTGGCACACCCATCGATGAGGACGTCGGGCTCTTTTGGTGGGGGTGTTTTGTTAGCCATTTAATGGGTTGACACAGACTTGGCATGCGGGACGCCCAAATAACATGCCAAGTCAAGCCTTGATATTCATTTATAGGGCAAGGCATACGTGTGCAGCAGTGAGCAGTAGCGTGCGGCAACAGGCGGTTGCCAAGGGCGCCGGGCACACTTAGCCAACAAGCACGTTGACACTTAGTCAGTTGAAGCAATGAGCAGTGCTGTGCAGCAGTGGGCCACACTAGGCAGCAACTTGGGTCATTGTGCAGCAAATAGGCTATGTCAGAAAACTAGCAAATCTAGAAGGTTTGCATTATGCTTCCTCAGACAGGTCTGATGTCTAGTCGTGACACTTTGGAAATTTTTATAAGTGTTACTATAGGGGGGTGCTACGTGAAGGTCACTCGGGACCATGGACAGGTGCCATGGGCGAAGCGTGCTGGACGTTGGGATATTGTTGGGCTCCCTTACAACAATGTTAAACATCGGATTTCTGGCTTGGATCGAATTAAAGAATTGTTCATAGGCTGGACAAGAACAAGCAAGAACGTTGGGCATGTCACAGGTGTTGAGCTTGGCATGTCAAAGCATGGCATGGGCTAGTGCCTAGTATGCAACATGGCTAATGCATGTGGACAGACGCATGGGCTGGACGTGCACAACAAATTTGGACATCACCTTGGGCAAGTGCTGGGCTAGTTGGAAATTCGTGGGCTAAATAGACAGAGCATCTTGTGGCAATATGATTGGGCAACTTCGTGGGCTGAGACATCAACAATATGGGCTGACACTGTGGGCAAGGACATCAACAAGGTGGGATGACACTGTGGGCAGTTAGGAATGGATGATTGGAGCAAGACCCAACAGACATGCAGTTATGGGCAGTTGTTGACAGTCAACCTCCATGCACATAACTGGTATGTCTCCAGCCAGTTGCACATCATGGGGCACACACATCTACTGGTGGGCAGTTGGTGGGTAGTTGAAAATTCAAAATGTTGGTTTCCTATTGGTTCTGAATGGCCTAGTAGCTGGGGGTGTCAACTGTAGCCTAATGTATATTTATATGTACAACAAGGGGCTTGGCAAGACAGAGATCACTAAGCAAGTGTGAGTCTGCAAGCCCCTAGTCGTATATTGTATTCCTTGTTATTGAGTGAGCAATAAAAGGTCGGTACGTTATCCTATAAACACTGTGTTGGCTTATGTGCATGGCTTGAAAATATAGACTGTTCTTGTGTGGTTGACATGTTGCTGACTGGTTAGGTGAACCAGTGCATCACAAAGAGAACATAGACGCGAAAAGATAATGTTAGATTGTACACCCTATGCAGTATCTATCATGATCTATAAGAAACACACTCTTAAGTAATACAATATGTTTTTTTTTAATTTTTAATTTTTGTTTTTTGTTTTTGTTTTTTTTTAATTTAGCAACCTTTTCTACTCTCTCCTTAAAATTTTGTTCAGTTTAGTGCCTTTTGTGCATTTGGAATGATTTTTTTATAAGTGTTTGCAATGAGTGTGTTTGAAACTCCGAAATACACTAAATGTCCAACTGTTAATAAACAAATAAACGCTAAGTAATACTATATCTTTAATAGTAAGTTACTAAATATATTACTCTCCTTTTTAGAAATATGGATCATTTTTACTTTTAATTAATAAGTATTGTAAATTGATTATCAAATTTAATATTTAATAAGTTTAAATAAAAAAAATACTAATTTTAAAATATCTCAAATTTTAAGGTATTTCCCAACAACTTATATAAAGTATCATATCTAACTCGTGCAATTATTCGCGTGTCAACTTGCATGAGTATTTGCTAACAAGTACCAAATTCCAACTGAGATCACGAATATGCATAACCCTTAAAAATATTTTGACAATATCATGCATTTTGAGTTTCATCTTTTCACAACCAACGATCTTAATTGCTTCATCGTTACTCAACAATACACAGAGCCGACCATGGGTTAAAGCAACTAGGGTTATCATCCGGGGCCCACCGCCCCAGGCCCTCAGTTGAGAGAGCCCAAATTTTTTTATAAGCTTATGTATATAGTGTATAAAAAAAGAAAAATAAAAGAAAAGAAGTTGTCGCATGTACCTGTTAAAGAAAAGGGAAGCCAATCAATCCAATCATTCTTTATATACTCAATCTCAAGAACAAAAGACGTATTGAGTAAGGAAGTCCCATATTAATTATAAAATATAATACAAAACAAATTAATAAATATGGGGAATCAAAACAGACTCTTAGCCACAAAAAGAAGGAAAAATCATTCGACCCTCTCAGTTCATAACGCGACACAAACAATTTTTTTTCGGCAATTCTCCTCTTCTCCAACAAACTTGGAAAATAAATCATCCACCAGCTAGATACATATAGAATGTGACACCCTCGAATCCGGGTCCTCTGACCCCGGTCCGGTCATCATGATAAAATACAAACATCCACCTCTAAACAACATACGATAACTAAAATGCGGAATATAATAAACGTACGTCGTTCATTCAAAAGGTGTTACTAGTCCCAAGATTCGATAACCTTAATACAATCTTACAAATATACCCTAAAATAATCATTAGGGTTCATGTTACATAACAGTAATTTAAACTAGGCATAAGGTAAAGTCTGCTCTTCGCCACTATCCTACATCTTTCCTTTACCCTTGTCCTTTCATGAGGTCTTAGGCTTAACTGCAATATAATTCATGATATAGCAAGGATGAGCAACAAGTTTGCTCAGCAAGTGTAAGTACAACAATTGTGACAACCCAGAAAATTGGATTGTCCAGAATTTAAGATTTAAAGAATTAGTTATTAATAAAATAAATTTTTATTAATAATATTCTATGCTATGTGTTTATTAATCGTTCTAGAACCTAGAATGATAATAATTACGGGAGGATTTTGGCTACGAGCTAGACTGAACAAGTAAGAATTTTCAAGACGAAAATAAAAATTTTTCGGGAACAAAAATATTTCCGGGGAAAAAGATGAAATATGCACTATTCACCAGACGAAAACCTAAGGGTTAGGGTTTGAATAATCTAAGCCTTTCTGAGAGTTCGGTATGTCGAAATAACATTCCGTCAAAAGATTTGATGATAATATGTCTTGAAAAGTTAAGTAAGCCGATAAAAGTTTATCTCAAAAAACGTGCAGAAATCGGACGAAATAAAAATGACGAAAAGTACTGTTATGTACTTTTCATTCGTTTAACTACGTTAAAGGAAAACGTGAAGGAAAACACTTAACATCAAAAAGTGTTTTTCAGTTTTTTGGAGATCCGAAGAATGCGTAAAAGTTAGTCGGTAAAGGAAAGATGAAATATTCAAAAATATTTGGATTCCAAGAATTGTAGTTTTCGAACTATCGGACGAATCCCGAAAGACGAAAGCACGAAGCTTCCAAGGGAAGCTTCGTGAATAGTAAGGTGGTGGAGTAAGGAGGTGGGAATAGTAATTTAAGGGCGAAATGACTATTTTTCCCCTAGCTTGGAAAATCTATAAAAAGAGAGCTAAATTTTATTTGTTGGTGATTTTTAAAATTCACCAACATTTGAGAGAGAGAGAGAGAGAGAGAGAGAGAGAGAGAGAGATCGGATGAGGAAGAAGAGGACAAGGAGGAGGAAAAGTTGGCTCGTGAACAAACTTTGTCCGATGAAAGGAGATTAAAGGAGAAAGGTAATCCAAAACCTAGTCTAAGTTAAATTTTCTTTAAGTTTTATATGTTCAAAACATAACTTAATGAGAACAGAAGTAGAAGATGTTAAGAATGATTTTCATATGGTTGAAATCATGAGAAAAAAAAGAAATAAGAATTAGAAGTTTAGTTTATAAATTTCTTAAGGAAGTATAAGTTTCGTAATGAATTTGAATAATCCGAATGAATCATATAAACAATTCAGTGAAATAAGTAAGGAATGGTGTTTTATAACATCAAATTCCAAGAAAAAATAAAATCATAATCAAAGTATGGATTAAAAAAATGAAGAACGAGCGAAGAACGCGAAGAACACGAAGAACATTGTTGATGGACAAATGTAAAACCATCGTAGTATAATTGTTATTAATGGACAAGTTTAAAACCATTGCTTATAAGTTAGATGCTTATTGCTTGGTTAGGAACGATAGAAACGTTCATGAAGAATGGATTAAAACTTAACTATAACGAAGTTATGGCAAAAATTTTGTAAAAGATGAACGAGAATTAGAAAGTTATTAAATGAACCCGAATGTGTGGGGTTTCATAAGAATGTAAGAGAACATATAAAACTTGAGTCGTGGACTCAAGAACGAATGAGTTCCGAGTTCGAATGACTGAATTACGAACAAACGAACGAAGAACATTAATAACGTAAAATAAACGAAGGACGAAGATTAAGCCAATCGAATGGCATTTTAATAGATTTAGAAAAAAGTTCTGTCTAAGGGGGATTGAAGTACGTAAGATAAGGAATAGAATGGCTTTGGAACGACCTCGTTCCGAGTTATAACGATTAAGTTATGAGATTGTAAAGTAACCGTCTCAAACCAGTGTAAACACTTAGAAATTTTTTCAAAGATTAGGGCTTGGCGCCGCAGCGCTAGCCATACTTTGTAAGGTGGCACCACAACGCTAGACTAGGGAGTTAGCCACTGGAGACTCACATCGCAGCGCGAGCAATAGCAAGGAGGGTGGCGCCGCAGAGCCAACCTAGGAAGTCCAAAGATCGCATGAGTGGCAGCAGAGCGCAATGATAGTAAAGGGAACCGTGGCACAGTCACGCAGACAGCAAACAAGGCCCAGTGATGAGCTTTTAATTGCTCAAATCTTGGGGAAAGTGTAATGAAAGCTAGTGAACGTGTAGTTCATCGAATGTAACACTTAATCAAGTGATATAAACCTTTAGTAAAGGTTGAACGAAAAGATTGAGCGAGATTAAGAGATAGAAAATGTAAAACGCAAAGTTGTTACGATGAACGATCGGTCTTAGCATACATCGAACGGTATTACTTCGACATTAAGAATGAGTAATGAACGTAAGGTTCATGTAGTGGATAACGAAAGTATTAAGTAAGATATAAATTATCAATAAAGTCGCAACGAATGATAATAAGATTAATGAAAGACGAATGTGAGTCGGATAAATAATCAATCCTGAGGTATGACATTTAGTTGGCAGAAATCCATAAGGAATGAGAAACTGACTTAACGAACATTATAGTTTAATGGTTCGGATAAGTTAAGATGAATTTAGATTGTAGTACAATCGTAACCTTTGATGGTTGACATATGGGAGCTGGGCTAAATAATTCCTTTAGAGAGCAAAGGTATATACGAAACTGGCAACCGATCTAACTCACTGTGATGACAATGTAGATGAGACGAGAACTTATTTATTGGTTATTTGTGGGAAACCACTCAGAGTACCATATGGACTACTAGCAGAGACACGATGTGTGCTGAGTTCTAGGAGAGTTATAAGAAGAAGATAAGAATGAAAATCATCAAAGATGATGATCGTATGAGTTAAGACATCTCCGTATGTCATGAAGCCGTAAAGCGGTAAAGAAAGTTGGCGCGTAAACTTAGATTGCAAGAACGCGAACCCTAAGAAGTAAAGTTAAGTAAACCAATGTGTAAGTCAAATATGTGGCTAATTGGTTCATGCTATTTTCCTTATATGATATATAGGAATTAGAATGAGTAGTTCAGCGTAAACTTTAAGCTGTAGCTGTGCGTAAGGCAAGTTTCCTAACTTCATTTATATTCTAAATGAATGTTAGTTTCTTAAACTTCTCAGATGTTGAACTTGAGAAGTTTTGTCTATGTGCGAATGTGTGATATTTGTATAAGGTGGTAGAACGTATGAGGCCTTGTGCCACAATTTGAACACTTTGGTGTTTCTATGAGATGAATTATTCCGTGATTGAACTGTTCAATATGAGAATGTTCTGTTTATACATGAACTATTTTTGTTAAGTCCGTGCTAATGATTCTAGCCAGACAAGATGAGTATGGAAAAGGTAGAATAATGAAAGTATTTCAAAGTGAATGTGACTAATGTTTTAAAATAATAAGAATAAGAATTATTCCTATTATTCAAGCTACTTCATAACCTTTGTTCGGTTATCGAAGTTCTAAAAGAATGTTTAAATTCTTGAAGTTGTTTGTTCAACTGATATGACTTGCTGGGAAATTGAATGCTCACATTTGCTTTAAATGAAAAACATTTTCAGCGTACGAGTAGAAGAACTTAAGGATCTCGTAAAGATCAAGCTAACCGGTATCTAGAAGAAGTGCCATTCATTAGATGAATGAGCGTGAAGATCAAGCGAAGACTTGTAATGTAGAATGATAAAATTAAACTATAGACTAGTTTAATGAATTGTTATGTATCCTTGGTGACGGATGAAAGTCACTCTTATCAGATGAAAAGAATAATGTAGTTATCATTATTTGTAATGAATGAGGTTATAAGGTATTAGAACCTGAGAATTAAGAATGTATTTTGTTATATTTTAGTATATAATGATGTATGTTTAGAAGAATGATGTACTCGTGACGTAGGGAATCCGGGTGTGAAGATAGACCGGATTTCTAGGCGTGACAACAATAAGGATATATAATGATGAATGGAAAATATCTGATAATGAATTCAACAATATGAATATTAGAAGCAAAGATAATGATTTCTTTTAGAATAACTGATAGTTAAGTAGACTTTAAACTATAAAACTCCAGTACAATCAATAGTTGATTGACCCTTTGGTTACTGGCTACAGAATAAGTACTTGAGGGGATCAGCCTCGTGTACACCATGTATATGCATAACATTTAAATATGCGCTCTGTATCTTATATTAGATACCTGGGGTACTCCCCTATCATAAAAGGGGTGTTCTTTCAGTCTAAGAATCTTTACCATCAATTGGTTTGGATAGCTTTTATAAAACTTCATACACTTGTCTAACCGAACAAAGGTTCAGACTCTAATTTACACAGTTAAAGAATTATAGAACTTTAATTGATGTACAAGTCTAAGACTGTACGAACTCAAGTGCACTAAGTGCAAATATCAATAATATCGATGTGGAATAATTGTAAAGTAATTAAACCACTTAATAACATGGTTGGAAATAAAGTTCAAGCTTAAATGAATAACTTTCAACAATAACCTCCTCGATACAATATGAGAAGGATAGGAAATTTTCATAAAAATAAGTGAAGCCTAGCAACTTGCACAATATTCAAAGCTGTGTAAGTTAGGAAACTTGTAACACAATAAAAATAGTGTTCAGATACTTGCTCAAGTAAAAGAGTAAGAATTAAGGAACTTGCACGACCAAAAAGTGAAGTTCGGAGACTTGCTCAATATAAATTTGAGTAAGGTTAGGGAGCTTTCCTATTTGCTCAGGTACAAATTAATTATAGCTTTAATTAACTTGCGTTGAAACGACCTAACGTTTACAAGTTGGTCTTTTCAATTAGTATGCGTAAACTAGTATGAGTCTATACTTACAAGAATCAAATCATCACATAACATGCTGCTTAACACATTACATAGCATATTGGTCATATATCACAAGGTAAAGTAATTGTGACACCCCCAAATCCGGGTATTTCCATTTCCGCAGGATTTGGTGTTCACTGTACAAATATTATATATCTATCTACCCATAATAAATGCAAACCATGCAATAGATAGAAATAAATAAATAAATAAATCTTCCCCTTATGGGGTTACATCATCTGCATAATAAATACAATCCCAGGTCACTCTAACCTTAAACATCTGTGCGGAATCATAAACAAATAACAAGTCTTAGACAACATTAAGTCTGAAATTTAAATACATATTAACAACAAGTCTTCTTCATTTGTTAACCTTGCCCTTGCCTTTACTAGTGGAAGGCTCGTCAGATCTTTCGTTTTTAACTGCAATGTTATTATTACACAAGAGTGAGCATGATTGCCCATAAGTATAACAATATGACAAATGAATAATAACATGCGAATAAATCAAAGACTTCTGAAATAGGAAAACTCAGCTTTTGAATCAAGAATGAATAACAAGAAACAAAAGAACTTCTGAGGGTCATAAGACCTTGAACTATGTCCTAGGTTGTCAAGTGTTTATACTTAAAACCTTTAACAGTCATAAGACTATGGACTCTTCTTCTCGTACTTAGGGGGATCAGCCCTTAGTACCATACTGTGCACAATATCTTAACGCTAACACATAAGTAATCCCCTATACAGGATTGTTCATCTCAGTTTGACATTAGAGTCCACACCAAAGGAAGTTTGGTTTGGATAACTCAACAAGGGTTCTGAAATTTAGAACGTTCATCAACTATGGACTAGTCGAATCATTAAGGGTTCACTAGTCTAACAAGGTTCAACAGTAACTGATATTTAAAATCGAACAACGATCTCAAGAGATATACAATAGAATAAACATTGTATAACAGAATCATACTTTAAAAGATTAATAAACTTTATATAACAAAATGGACTTGATCAATAATAACGAGAATTTGCTCGATGTAAAGAGATAAACTTATAAACTCATATAATGATAACGATTAGGGTTAAGAAACTTGCCTCGTGCGTAGATTACAGGTTAATTTACACACGTTCCTTGATTTAATCCTACATACCATTTACATTCACAATACCAGTCAATTATAACGTAACTAGTCATCATAAGTTTATTCTCTTTGTCTAACTTTGATTATGACCATACTTAATCAAATTACTACATTCATTGACGCATAATTTACACTTTATGAATAATAAGCTAACTATGTGTTCAATAATTCAATTTGCACATACTTGTGTTTTTAATATGTTAAGAATTTATCTTAACGTCTCGTTATACGTCTAACATAGTTTTATGTTCCTTGGATCTGGTTACTATCACATTTCTAGACTTGAACGCTTAGAAAAATTTCATTTTTGGATAATCTGCTAAGTGGCGCCATGGTGCCAACTTGTCAACTTTACTCTTGGCTATTGCGGTCATGCGGTGGTATGTGGTATGGTGAAGGTGTGGAGTTAGTATTTGTATTTGAAACTCCGCTTTTTGAATTCCAATTCGCGAAGAACACAGAATCAGGCGAAATTATCATTACATGGTCATTAATTCATTAAATTAAACATACCCACATACTAGAATTCGTACATAATCATTACCCAACCTTTATTGTGACACCCCCAAATCCGGTACTTCCATTTCCACAGGATTTGGTGTTCACTGTACAAGCATCATCTATCTATCTATCCATAAATAAATTTCAAACTATGCAATAGATAGAATAAATAATAAATCTCTCCCTTATGGGGTTACATCAATGAATAATAAATAAATCCTGAGTTACTCTAACCTTAAAATATCTGCGCGGAAAACATAAACAAATAAGTCTTAGTAACATCAACTCTAATTACATCGCATAACTACATTAATAAAACAGTCTTCATTACTTGCTAAGCTTGCCCTTGCCCTTACTAGTGGAAGGTTAAATACGCTCTTTCGTTCTTAATCGCAATGTTATTATTACGCAAGAGTGAGCACGATTGCCCACAAGTATAACAATATAACAATGAATAATAACATGCGAGAGAAAAATAACATCGATATAAAGCTCAACTTTTGAATCAAGAATGGATAACAAGAATCAAAAGAAATTAAAGAGGTCATAAGACCTTGAACTATGTCCTAGGTTGTCAAGTGTTTTTACTTGAAACCTTTAATATCATATATTATGGACTCTTCTTCTCGTACATTTTGGGGGGATCAAATTTTAGTACCATCTCATGCACAATATCTTAACGCTAAAGGGTAAATAATCCCCTATATAGGGTTGTTCATCTCAGTTTGACATTCAAGTCCGCACCAAAGGAAGTTTGGTTTGGATAATTCATCAAGGGATTCTGAAATTTAGAACGCTCATCAACTATGGACTAGTCGAAGGGTTCGCTAGTCTAATAATGTTTAACTGTAAATGATATTTAACTTGAATAACATCTCAAAAGGTATACAATAGAATAATTATTGTATAACAACATCATGCTTAAAGTTTAATAAACTTTAATATCCAAGACAGGCTTGATCAATAATAATGAGAACTTGCTTAATATCGAAAGATGAATTAATCAACTTATATAACGATAACAAGTAGGGTTAGGAAACTTGCTCAACGAAAGTTTAAGGTAAGAAACTTGCTCAACGTAAATGTAGTGTTAGAAAACTTGCTCAATGTAACAAGATAAGGTTTAGAAACTTGCCTCATGCGTAGATTACACATAAACAAACTCGTTCTTTGAATTAAATCCTACATACCAATTACATTCACAATACCAGTCAATAATAACGTACTAAACATCATAAATTATTCTTTGTCTAATCTCGACTTCATGACTATACGTCAATTATTACGCTTAGTGTAAAATTAAGACATCACGAAAAATTAAACTAATTATGCATTCGATCATTCAATCCACACGTAATTGTGTTATGGACATGTTAAGAACTTATTTTTGAAAGTAGTATGCACACAAGCCAATCATGTTTGATGATAAAGCATATACTTTGTAACAATCTTATTCATTTATTAATAAAAAGTATTAATTTATTAAAGGCTTTTAATTATCTACATGATGCTGTTTTAAAATATGTGATAAACCCATAGTTTTAAGCAATGCTTTTAGAATAATGATGATGATCATTCTAATGAGATCTAAATTCTTAGAAAGCTTAAAACTAAAATAGTTCCCAATCATTGGATTACTAAATTGGGGATTAGTGAATCCGGATAGATTGGTACATACGTCGCTTGCTTCATTGGATGAGGATGATTGATCTCATGATCATTTGTGTGGAGACACTAAAGCAAGTATGTAGGTGCTTATTAGAGAATAAGTTCATTTGAACGTTGGCTCGCTAAGGAATACCTAATAGAGTTTTATTTGCTGTCAATAGGAATTCTGTAGTGATAGTAGTACAAGTAATCCTTGGACTTGAGATCATCATAGTATCTTGTGTATGATGAGTTATACTTTGACTTATTCCTTAAGACCCTTAGGGTATATCAAAGGGTATGCTTGGGTATAATAAGTTGTATACATGGAGATAATGTATGATCAATAAAGAATCTACCACTTCTAATAAAAGAAGAGAAATGTCTATGTGATTCGATAAATGACAACCCGGTAGAGTCCTTGGCAAGCGAATGAATGAAATTAGAAAGGAGTTTCTAATTTGCATTATTTGGAGTTGTGCATTTAAGAGTCGAAATACATATAATTAAATAAAATAAGACTTGACAAGAATTCCATGTCTTATATTTAATTGGGACATTGTATGGTGGAAGGATTGAATTGTCAGAAACTATTTACTCAAAGGTTCTTTTATGATTAATGTTGAAATCTATATTATCCGGAAAGTCGTTGATCATTAGGAGAGGCTTATCCCTATTGTAGAATAAATATTATTTATTTAAATAAATTAATTGTTTAATTTATTTATTTAAATAAGATTAGAATTGTTCTAATTGATTTATTCACAAATCGGTTTAATATGGAGAACCTAAAGGGTCACACCATAAAAGGAAGAATAATTATTTAAGAAGTTAATGGCATAATCGTAATAATATGTTATGTATATTTAATTTAATCTATGGTGATAGAATAAATTAAATAGCTTAATATTTATTATTTAATATTTTAGAAATATTAAATATAAATTAATAAGAGGAGTCTTATTAATATTATTACAATTATTATTATTTTAATTTCTAAAAGAGTTTAGGAATTAATTTAATATAAGTACTCTCATTTATTCCTAATTGGATTAGGAAGAAAAATTAATTAAAGAGTTTAATTAATTATCCCTAATAAGATTAGGGAGCTTAATTAATTAAAAGAATTTAATTAATTAAATAAAACCCAATTCCTTAATTGTTAAGATGGGTTTCCCATATCTATAAATAAGAGGAGTCTTATTATGGGTGGTATGGGTTGTTGACTTTAACAAAGTACGTAATAATTCCAAGTTGTTGGGAAGTATGCCTTTTCTATAGAGATAGAAAAACTAGGGTTTAGCCAACCACCCTTCTTCTTGAATTTTCTTCTTCCTTGGTGGATCACCTCTGAGGCCAAACATTTGGGTGGCTAACGTTGATCGAAGGAAGGAACCAAACCCGGTGGATTCAAGATTGAACGAAAGGATTTGGAGGTGAACTTGTACACGGAAGCTTTCGATCTTCAGGGTATGATTTTATTCTTTATCTTTTCGTTTAATTAATAATTGTGCATAAAGGATGATCCGGGTATATGGTTTGTAAAATTTTTAAACTCGATTTTACACGCTTAGCACTTTTATATGCAATTTGATTACAAGCATATGAATATTACAAACCTAATAAATGGTATCGAGCCAAACCTTTATGCGCTAATTATTAATTGTTTTAATTTGATATGTATATTGATATGTGTTTAGAACAATTTAATTGGGCATAATTTAATTGTATAAAATTTAAATAAAAAAAAAAAAACCGTCGCATTTTTTTTAAAACCGTGACCAAATTTCGTGAAGCAAAAAGCATGCTCATAAAAAAAAAAAAAAAACGCGTCTTTGGGGCCTTGTGTCATTTATTAAAAAGGAACAAGGCAGCATGTTCCTGTTAAAACAAAACCTACCACGCACGGATTTCTAGGAAAGTAGGCCACGGTTTTATTTTTTATTTTGAGAAACACGGTTTTTGGTATCATGGTTTATTATATATATATATAATATATTTACGTAATATATATATATATAATAATTTTATAATTAAAATAAAATATTTATTTTAATTTTAAAATAAAAGGTTTATTTTAATCTTAAAATAAAAGGGTTTATTTTAATTTTAAAAATTAGAATTTCATGCTAACTAATTAGAGTTGGAATTGGATTTCATGCTAACTAATTGGAGTTGAAATTGGATTTTATCTTTCCTTAAATAAAGGAGTTTATTTAGATATGAAATAGATTTTCATATTATTCAAAATAAAAGAGTTTATTAGTGAATAGGAAAGAAAATCCGTATTTCCTTAAATAAAGGAGTTTATTTAGATATGAAATAGGATTTCATATTATTCAAAATAAAAGAGTTTATTTGTGAATAGGAAAGAATATCCGTGTTTCCTTTAATTAAAGATTTTTTTTACATGGAATTGGATTCCATAATTAATTAAAATAAAAGAGTTTATTTTAATTAAAGATTTTTTTTTACATGGAATTGATTCCATAATTAATTAAAATAAAAGAGTTTATTTTAATTAAAGATTTTTTATTTTTTTACTTGGAATTGGATTCCATAATTAATTAAAATAAAGGAGTTTATTTTGATTAAAATTTTGATTAAAATAAAATAGTTTATTTTATTCAAAATTGGATAAATTAAAATAAAATAGTTTTATTTTGATTTAAATTTGGATTAAAATAAAGGAGTTTATTTTGATTCAAAATAGATTTTATACTAACTAAATTTGCCCATTAAATGATATCAATATATATATTAAATGTTTATTATTCATAAGATGAATGTTATTTATTGATGCATATGGTGATGTGTATGATAATAAATGAGATTGATTATGGACTATCGACCAATGTGATTGGATTTTATTTTAGTTGGATGCATGAATGTATGGGTTTTATTAAATGGGGTCTGCAGATTTCGCCTTCTCTAATTTTTTCTTAATGTAAATTCTATCTCCTCCTATGTATTTCCCTCGATTTAGCGATCAAGGTTTCTATTTATTTTAAATAGTTTTGTAATAGGAATAGTTAGAATTAATTTTGAAAATTAGAGATCAAGGAGTAAGGAGGGCTTGAAGACCCGTTTGTAATGAAGCCCAAGTTTAAATGTAATAGTTATATTTAAATATTATTTCTTGCACCCCTAGGGTTTGACCTTTTGGTTCACTTGGTGGCTTTAGTGAACCAAACTAGAATAAAAGTCCATAATCAATCCGGGTAGAATATAGTATTCTATATGTGCATGCTTATACTATATATATATTATATATTATGCAAACATGCTTCGCATGTTCATTAATATAATACGCGTATTTTATATATATATATATGCATGCACGCTTAAACAAGATGAGACAAATTAATAACAAACCCCTCAATTTTATATTAAGTCCTAAGCGTTCAAAGATATTTGGAATATAGAATTAAGCCTTCTAGCATGATAAAATTAATAGAGTATTAAATATTTAATATGAGTTTGTTGTGTCACCACAAGGCAAGTATTAAGTATTTAAGATGTTAATTTATCACATTTGATGCTTATAAAGAAAATTGAACAATATTATTTTGTTGTGTCACCACAAGGATGATATTTTTCTTTTTGAATATATGGAGTGCTAGGTTGGACTTAACTTGGATAATTTTGATTCGGATGTGCCACCACTTGATCAAAATAATCTAAGAGGCAAAATACAAGGAGTTGCATAGTTGATGTAATTGACAAAAGTTGTCTACCTATTTATTTATATATAGTTTGTTGTGTCACCACAAGGCTATATACATTTGAAATGGGATCCTTATTCTCACTAGCAAATCTTTAATTAGATTTTGCCAACTATATAAGTGAGGGTAATATAGTTTGAAGAAAATAGTGGGAGATACCAAATTAAAACAAGACCTAAATTATTTTGGTAATTAATAAAAGAATGTATGTTAAAATGTTGTTAATTACAAATTCATTTACTGAAATTTTGCAATGTCTAAATTACTATCAACTGCGAAACATATTAGATGTTATTTAACCGCATCAATTAAATGTATTGGTTAAGGAATTTGAGAATAGTTCTCATAGTGAAAAAGCTATCTTATGTCCTTAAAACGCTTATCCTCGCAATGGTTGCGAGACACGAATGGTTGCGCATAATGCCTCTGAGGAAGACATTGCTACTTTTAGAAAGTGGCAAGATGATGCACGATTGGCTCATCGTGCATCATGCTCGCATCCATGAGTAACGAGCTTCAGCGTCAAGCATGAAACTATGGATGCTTTTACTATATTCCCGCACATCAAGTAGTTGATGGTGAGGAAAGTAGGGGCCGATAGATATCGATATCTAAGGAGCTCTTCCGATCTAGAATGGCCAATGGCACTATAGTACGCATAAAAAGTTCTTAACATAATCAATTTGATTGATCAATTAGGACAACCGGTTTTGTCATGGATGGAGAGTTGAGCCAAGATTTGATCTTGCACTCACTCCGGACTCCTTTCACAATTGTTGTGAATTTTTCATATGAACAAAGCTAGATATCGACTTTTCTTTGATTTGCTTAACATGTTGAAAAATGTTGAGAGTCACTTTCCAACCAAGAAAGATCAAGTCTTCTTGGTAGGGGCCAAAGGATCTTCCGAAAATAAAGAACGATTCAAAGAAGGTAAATAGAAAGGCATAAACAAAGGATAATAAGAACAAAAGCGATCACGGATAGCAAAGGAGTTTGCTTCCACCGCAATAAAGCTTTGGACACCGGAAAGAAATCTGCGAGAAGCATCTTCCAGAGGCTAACCAAAGAAGCTTAGTGAAGTTTCGGTTACAATACAGTTTTTGTTCATGATTGAAATAAATTTTTCTTTAAGTCAAGGTTCTACTTGGGTATTGGATACCGACTTTGGTTATCATAAATATAGATTTATGAAGGGACCAAGAAGAAGTAGAAAGCTAAACAAATATAAGTAATCCTATGTGCGGAAAATGTAGCAAAGGTTACCATATTAGCCATAGAAACTTATAGTTTAGCAATGCCTACGGGCAAATCTATTAAGTCAATAAGTTGTTATTGTATTCCAATTCTTGTTAGAAACATTATTTCCATTTTATTGTTGGACAATAAAATTTTTGGTATTATAATTAAGAACAATTGTTGTTCTATTTATAATGATAATGTTTTGTATAGAACTGGAATGTTACTTAATAAATTTTGTATACTTGACTTACATGAAAATAATTTTACATATTAAACAAATTAGTATAAGAAAAGGAGATGATCATTCAAAGAGTTGAATGTGTGTATTTGCTGAAATACAAGTGTGAATTATTTGAAAGGTTCAAAGAATTCAGAAGTGAAACAAATTGGCAATGTATTTAGATTCTTTGATTAGATCAAGGAATAAATACTTGTGCAATAAGTTTCTAGATCATCTCAAATGGTTTTCTCATAATGGACACATCCTGATACGCAATAATTGATTGATGTATCTGAATGAAAAATCGTACCTTGTTGGACATGATGCGGTCCATAATGATTTTACCGACATTCCAGTATCCTTCTGGGATAATGTCCTAGAAATGGCTGCATATCTCACGAAAATGGTAACCTCAAAATCCTACCAAGACTCCATAAAAGTTATGGATGCGGGAGGATTCCTAATCTTAAGTATGTTAAGATAAGGGGTTGTCCAACTTATGTGAAAAGGTTTCAAAGGATAAGCTTGGGACAAGATTTTATAAGTGTCGATTTGTGGGACATCCTAAAGTAAGTTTAGGGTATTTGTTCTATAATTCTACTTAGCAAAAGATGTTTGTTACGAAACACGCTTCCTTCTAAGATAAAGGTGTTTATCATTAAAAGGGGCTAGTGGGAGGATAATAGATCTTGAAGAGTTCAAGAACCACAAAACATTATAAGTCAAATAAGAGGAACTCAGAGATGTAACCTATTATACCACAACCTAATCGTAATTACGGAATAGTCACCAAGATACCGAGAGGTATGGATTCATCATAGATGATGATGATGAGGTACACATCATAGAAGATGATGATCCAGCTACATCACGATGAGGTAAGTGTTAAAACACTCGAGAGAAATGGATTGAAGCAAGTTTCTCAAATATGGAACATTCGTTTTGATGAGGCAATCAAAAGAGTTTGATTTTATCAAAAATAAGAATGAACCTAGTGTGTACAAAAGGGTCAGTGGGAGCATCGTGACATTCCTAGTACTATATGTTGATATACTACGGATAAGGAATGACATACCAATGCTACAATCAGTAAAGATAAAGTTGTCTAATCATTCCTCCATGAATGATTTGGAAGAGTATCTTAATTGGGGATATAAATCTATATAGATAGATTTAACAGGATGCTCGACTTAACCCAAGGAACGTATATTCATTTGATGCTAAAGTCGTTTAGCATGGCAAACTCCAAGAGATGTCTAACGTCGATGAGCTATGGAGTGTATCTCTCTTAATAGTCCCCATAGACTCCTGAAAAGAGAGGTCGCATGAGTTACTATCATGTATGCAATGAAATATACGAGACCTGATGTTGATCAGTCATATTCTGGAGAAGTTCACTATAAGTCAGTGAAAAATATCTTAAAGTTCTTAACTGGCACTAAGGATGTGAGCATACATGGTGGGTCTGAATTAAAACTAGAGGGCTTTACGCACTCAAGTTTTCGAGACTAAGACGACGAAAACGACCAAAAATCCACTTTAAGGTAAAGTGTTACCTTGAATAAAGTGGTGCGATGAATTGAAAGGTTCCAAACAAAGAAATAGTTCTTTGGTTTAGTGATAAAGACAAAGTATATAGCTATAAATGAAGCTGCCAAGTTGATTGTTTGGATTAAAAGTTCATTACGTAACTAGGAACAGCAGTTCTAAGTCTCATCTTGGATCTAAACATGTGTTGTGGCACTTTCATTTGATTATTAGAATCATTGAAAGATGGGAAATCACTATAGAGATAGTGGACTCTCATGAACTACATTACATATCCATTAACTAAAGCTTATCCAATGCGGGATAATCGTCACTTAGAGAAGAAGAGTATAAGATACCATGACAATTGACTTTAGTGCAAGTGGGAGATTGAAAGTAGTATGCACACAAGCCAATCATGTTTGATGATAAAGCATATACTTTGTAACAATCTTATTCATTTATTAATAAAAAGTATTAATTTATTAAAGGCTTTTAATTATCTACATGATCTTTGTTTTAAAATATGTGATAAACCCATAGTTTTAAGCAATGCTTTTAGAATAATAATGATGATGATCATTCTAATGAGATCTAAATTCTTAGAAAGCTTAATACTAAAATAGTTCCCAATCATTGGATTACTAAATTGGGGATTAGTGAATCCGGATAGATTGGTACATACGTCGCTTGCTCATTGGATGAGGATGATTGATCTCATGATCATTTGTGTGGAGACACTAAAGCAAGTATGTAGGTGCTTATTAGAGAATAAGTTCACTTTGAACGTTGGCTCGCTAAGGAATACCTAATAGAGTTTTATTTGCTCGTAATAGGAATTCTGTAGTGATAGTAGTACAAGTAATCCTTGGACTTGAGATCATCATAGTATCTTGTGTATGATGAGTTATACTTTGACTTATTCCTTAAGACCCTTAGGGTATATCAAAGGGTATGCTTGGGTATAATAAGTTGTACATGGAGATAATGTATGATCAATAAAGAATCTACCACTTCTAATAAAAGAAGAGAAATGTCCTATGTGATTCGATAAATGACAACCCAAAGAGTCCTTGGCGAAGCGTAATGAAATTAGAAAGGAGTTTCTAATTTGCATTATTTGAGTTGTGCATTTAAGAGTCGAAATACATATAATTAAATAAAATAAGACTTGACAAAGAATTCCATGTCTTATATTTAATTGGGACATTGTATGATGGTGGAAGGATTGAATTGTCATTTTAACTATTTACTCAAAGGTTCTTTTATGATTAATGTTGAAATCTATATTATCCGGAAAGTCGTTGATCGCTAGGGAGGCTTATCCCTATTGTAGAATAAATATTATTTATTTAAATAAATTAATTGTTTAATTTATTTATTTAAATAAGATTAGAATTGTCTAATTGATTTATTCACAAACGGTTTAATATGGAGAACCTAAAGGGTCACACCATAAAAAAGAAGAATAATTATTTAAGAAGTTAATGGCATAATCGTAATAATATATTATGTATATTTAATTTAATCTATGGTGATAGAATAAATTAAATAGCTTAATATTTATTATTTAATATTTTAGAAATATTAAATATAAATTAATAAGAGGAGTCTTATTAATATTATTACAATTATTATTATTTTAATTTCTAAAAGAGTTTAGGAATTAATTTAATATAAGTACTCTCATTTATTCCTAATTGGATTAGGAAGAAAATTAATTAAAAGAGTTTAATTAATTATCCCTAATAAGATTAGGGAGCTTAATTAATTAAAAGAATTTAATTAATTAAATAAAACCCAATTCCTTAATTGTTAAGATGGGTTTCCCATCTATAAATAAGAGGAGTCTTATTATGGGTGGTATGGGTTGTTGACTTTAACAAAAATGCGTAATAATTCCAAGTTGTTGGGAGTATGCCTTTTCTATAGAGATAGAAAAACTAGGGTTTAGCCAACCACCCTTCTTCTTGAATTTTCTTCTTCCTTGGTGGATCACCTCTAGAGGCCAAACATTTGGGTGGCTAACGTTGATCAAAGGAAGGAACCAAACCCGGTGGATTCAAGATTGAACGCGAAAGGATTTGGAGGTGAACTTGTACCTGAGGAAGCTCGATCTTCAAGGGTATGATTTTATTCTTTATCTTTTCGTTTAATTAATAATTGTGCATAAAGGATGATCCGGGTATATGGTTTGTAAATTTTTTAAACTCTGATTTTACACGCTTCCGCACTTTTTATGCAATTTGATTGCGCACATGATTATTACAAACCTAACAATTTTAACATCTCATTATAGGTCTAACAAGTCTTTATAATCATTAGACTAAGTTGCTAACACATTTCTATACTTCAACACTTAAAAAATTATTTTTTGGACATTTTGCTAAGTGGTATTTAACATTTCACTTTTTTGTCTTCAAGGCCATACTGCGTGGCGCCGTAACACTACAGCTTGATACTTGGCGCTGCGGCGCGGGAAAAGAACTAGGAGTTGGCACCGCGACGCGAGACTCCAATTCCAATTTCTGCAATTCGCGAAAATTGCAGAACACGACTAAAAATTTCCAATCAACTTATTTTTACACGAATTTAGACATACCCACATGCTAGAATTAATAAATAATCAATACTTAACATCTATGGAGTGATTTTCACCCATTAAAACACATAATCACAGAATTAAAGCATGCAAATTGGACTGTTCTTGAAGTTCTTGAACAAAAACATCGATTTTAATGCTACGGATTCGTTATACAACCAAATCCAACCATTCAAACTTCGTTTTGTTCGCATTAGCATGCATAATCATATACCATTGTGAATTTTGTAGAAAAATTTATGGTTAACATATTAAAAAATACGTATAAGGGCCATATGGCCATATAACATACTCTGAAATCTTTTACTATATAATTTCATGAAACTGAAGATATGAAAACCCATATAATATATATTAAAACATGCTATACTACTCGAATCATTACATATATTCTTATATCAACTTTCAAATTTACAGAGATTCACAGAAGACTTAAGCCATATTCATGAAACTTAAAGGACGTAAAATAATAATTGGGTTGAAGAGATTACCCAAGCGTAGATAAAATAATAGGAGATGAATTAAAGCCTTCCTCAATAATTCTCAAACACCAAGCAATCTCTCTCAACAATTTTCTAAAACTCTCTCTGTGATGTTTTTATCAAACTTAGAAGAATAATAGAAAAGAAGAAGACGTATGATAATTAGAAAAGGAACTGACGCATTGGTGGTCAGTTACCCAGTCATGGGTTAACTGCCCATAACCTTCCTTAGTGCCATGTTTGGTTGGCAAGAAAATTATTCAAAAACCATTTAATTTAATAGAGCTTTATTATATAGTTTAAATAATGTCACCCTCCTTTATAAATAAAACCAATATCTAATTTAATAAAATATAATAATTTCTCAATAATGCACATAGTCACATAATTAAATTTCTCATTTAATAATAATATCAAATTATTACATCTCTAATTAATAATTAAATTAATTAAAAAAACTAACATTAAGCTTATTAAATATTTCTTTTAATACAATAAGCTCACATAATCACATACTTGAATAATAAAATTCTCCACATTAATTTAATAAATATAACACATATAATTAAATTAATCTATCACAACTTCATCAATTAATTAATTAATCTAATAATTAATTCATCGAAAAATATTTATTCAATCCAATAAATATTTAAATTAAATTACAAAATCTTGTCACATTTATAGAGTGATTCTAACATATTAAAACACATAATTACAGAATCAAACATGTAAATTCATTGTTCTTAATGTTCTTGAAGGTTTTGAACACAAAACATAAAATTTAACATCACAGGTTCGTTATAACACCAAATCCGTCCATTCGAAGTTTGTTTTCTTCGTTTTAACATACATAATTATATACAAGCATGAAATTTATGAGAGAATATATGCTTGACATATTAAATTTATGTATAAGGGCCATATGGCCATATTTCTATACTCTGTAATTTTGTAGCAACAATATATGACATAACTTATGCAACTGATGTTATGGAACCATACAATATATAATAAAAACATGTTAAGTTAGCATATCATTACATATATACCCACATAATCACTAGCATTTCTAATTACAGAGATTTATCAGAACTTGTAAGCCATTTTCATGGAAATTTCAATGACGTAAATTAAATTTGAATTTAAGGGTTTACCCTTGATTACTCTGCTTGGATTACACAAGGTGATAACAACTCCCAATTTCCCACACTTCTTCTCCTTTAATCTCACTGATTCTCAAAATTCTCTCTTTGATTTGTTCCTTTATTGTATATAATAAAGGAACTGACGCTGCGTGGTCAGTTAATCCTATCATGGGTTAACTGTCCTCAACCCCCACTAAGGCCATGTTTGGCTAGCCTTAAAAGGCTTATACTCATTTTATTTAATTAATCCTTTATAATATAATTTAATAATGTCGAACCCCTTTATAAAATAAATCCAATATCTTATTTAATTTATTTTAAATCTAATAATTTCTTATTAATTCACATAGTCACATAATTAAATTTCTCATTTGTTAATTATGTCCAATTTATTAATTCTCTAATTAATTATTAAATTAATTAAAATATTATTAGGCTTATTAAATATTTTTTTTTAATTTAATAAGCTCACATATTCAGGTAAATCAATTCTCCACATTAATTTAATAAATAAAACAAATACAATTAAATTATTCTACCACAACTTCATCAATTAATTATTTAATTTAATAATTAAATCATCAAAAAATATTTATTTAATCCAATAAATATTAAAATTAAATTACAAAATCTTGGTTGTCATATCTTTCCCCCCTTAAAA
The DNA here is from genome assembly GCA_020205615.1 of Panax quinquefolius. Classification (NCBI taxonomy): domain Eukaryota; kingdom Viridiplantae; phylum Streptophyta; class Magnoliopsida; order Apiales; family Araliaceae; genus Panax; species Panax quinquefolius. The sequence goes on from CM035163.1 coordinate 79,739,865, forward strand.
AGGATTTTGTCCTCAGAATCACAACTCAAACAATTCATCTCGTTACATTCTCCCCCCTTACAAAGATTCTATCCCCAGAATCGCTTATGATAATCTAAGTAAATAAATGAGAATAATTCTTCATCATATTCTCTTCGAGTTCCCACGTAGTTTCTTCAGCGTTGTGGTTCCTCCAAATTATCTTAACAGAAGGTATTACTTTATTTCTTAGAACTTTCTCTTTACGATAGACAATCTAAATAGGAATTTCTTCGTAAGATAAGTCTTTTTCAAAATATAGGGGTTCATATTCAATCACGTGCTTGTAATCGGGTTTGTAGGGTCGTAGAACTGAAACATGGAAAACGTTGTGGACATTGTCGAGAGCTGGAGGTAAGGCTACCTCATATGCAACCTCTCCGATCCTTCGCAGTACTTCAAAGGGTCCAATGAATCTTGGGCTTAGTTTTCCTTTCTTTTCGAACCTGGTGTTTCCCTTCCAGGGTGAGACCTTTAAGAACACATAACTACCCAATTTAAATTCAATATTTTTACGGTGTGGATCGGCATATTTCTTCTGTCTATCTTGAGCTGCTATCAATCTTGTTCAGATCACTTTAACTATTTCTTCTGTCTGTTGTACCAATTCCGGGCCTAGTAATTATCTTTCGCCAACTTCATCCCATTATAGCGGAGTTCTGCACTTTCTGCCGTATAACGCTTCATAAGGCGGCATGCCAATACTAGCGTGGTAACTGTTGTTGTAGCCAAACTCTATGAGCGGTAGATGGTCTTCCCAATTTCCTTTAAAGTCCATTATACAAGCTCTTAACAAGTCTTCTAATGTCTGAATTGTTCTTTCACTTTATCCATCTGTCTGAGGGTGATATGTCCTGCTCATTCGCAACTGTGTACCCATACATTCCTACAGACGTTTCCAGAAGTTTGACGTAAAGCGCAAATCTCTATCTGAGACAATTGACACCGGGACTCCATGCCTCAAAGCAATCTCTTTCACATATAACCTTGCCAACTGATCTAAGTTGAATCTGATTTTGATTGGAAGGAAGTGTACGGATTTTGTCAGTCGATCAACAATAACCCATACTGCGTCGTAGCCTTTCTGAGTTGTCAGAAGGCCAACCAAGAAATCCATTGTAATATGTTCCCATTTCCATTCTGGAATCTCTAAAGGTTGTAGTAACTCACTCGGCCTCTGATGTTCTGCTTTCACTTTTTGAGATGTCAGACACTTGGCAACACATTCTGCAACCTCTCGTTTTAAATTTGGCCACTAGAAATGTTGTCGAAGATCTTGGTACTACCAGAATGAATCAAATATCATGAGTTGTGAGCCTCGCTCAAAATTTCTTCCTTAATCTCTGGTACTGGTGGTACCCAAATTCTATTATCAAATCTCAGTATTCCTTCCGGATCCATCTTGAATCTTGATTCGGTTCCTTCAGATATCTTCTTTTTCACCATTTTACATTCGTCATCCTGAAGTTGAGCCTCCTTAACTTTATCTAGTAGAGTTGTACCAGATAGCATCTGAAACAACTTCTCATCAATCTCCATAGAACACTTCACTTCTAATTCCAGCTTTTCCATTGCTAAAATTAACTCCTCCTGATCGGTCAACATCATCAGTTTCTCCCGAACCTTTCTACTTAAGGCGTCGGCAACCACATTTGCTGTGACGCCCCCTAATTCGGGTATCTTCCAACCCGACAGATGGTGCTACACGGTACTCATAACTGTACATTCATTCTATTGAAACGACATCAAAATGTGTGTATTAACGACATTCTTATTACATTAATAATATTACATCCCGTTCTTAGGTTCTAACACCATTACATTCTTTGTTCATCATTCTATAATATACATAACTTACTAGTTTATTACAAGGTAAACTAATCGTTCAGCTTTATCTTGCCTCTATCCTTGTCAGATCCCTCGGTTCGTTCGGTCCTAGCTGCATTCATATGGTTCAAGCAAGAGTGAGCATAACAAGCTCAGCAAGTACAACAATTTCTTTTAAACGACATGCTTGAAACATAGGAATCATATATCTTCAGTAGATGAATAATAGTTACGAAGTACTATCGATAATTAAAAATAGCACTTCTTTTCCTTCAAAACATTTTACAATAACAATATTCAATAAAACATCAATTCTGGCTCAAGACCATGAGCAGTTCATAGTTTCTTTGAAAAGGACAACCCGGCACTAAGTCCGTAAGTCCGACATATCTTATGAGCACTTCTGGGTGATCAGCCCATAGTACTCTATGTTGATCAACATTACATCCTGTTAAATGTATGTACATTTATGTTTTGGTAACCTCGCGTGCCCATCGAATAATCGATGAAAATACATTTGTTTATTCATACTCAGGCTTACCTTGAATCCGTACCAAACAATTGGCGTATGATATCGTTAACAATTCTATATTGAAACACTTGTAAATAAATCAATCAAAACTTCAAGATTAGTCTAGCCGAGATAAAACTAGCATCGACCCTTTAGTAAAACACTTCAAGCTTCTCATAACATGAATCACAGAAAACTTGGCTAACACGAAGGTTAGACAAGCGTTTTAAGAAAAACTTGCCTTGATACTGCCTTTCACAAAGAAAATAACTTTTCCTTTTAGTCTTTACGGTCTCTACAATACATAACCACATAACATACCACATTAGGTCATGAATGAACATATATGGTTCCTAATGAATCTTACCCTTGTTCTCAATCTAATCATATATTAGATTTGTTACTATTGGTTCCGGCTTGCCAATATATTTTACATTATTCTTACCAAGTTCTTTCTCTTCTATGTCTTACGTGAATTTACTTCATTAATAGAACTCGTTTCGAGTTAATCATCCTTCCTCATGGCTTACTAACATTATTAATCGAAACTCGATCGTCATTTGTTAAGTAGACTTTATTGCATACCGTTTACATTCTTTATACTTTACGTTCGTCATTTAACTACTCATTAAACAACATTAAATTCCTAAAGTCATCACTATAACAGTGATTTAGGAAAGGTCTTATCATTATTCATTAAGTAATTACATAAACCATACTTGTATTTCAAACCATTGGATTCATAATCAACTTGGTCAACAAATTTCTATAGCCGGCTTAACACATTGCGTTGTTCTCATTACGTTCATCTTTAATTGATTATTAACCTTTAATCATCATACATTAAGTGTCTAAAAATGTTTTAACAATGTTATATTAACACCTTAGTTCATTACTAATGAGTTATCTTTCATTCTATACTTGTAAACATTCTTGTTTGTCAAAACTCTTGGGGTAACATGAGTGGTGCCACACTTAACTCTTCATCTCGTCTTGCCATGGCCTTGAGTTAGCGATATGCCCTAAAGCTGATCATTATTGGCACATTTCACCATTTGGCCTTGGGTTGGCACCACGGCACCAACTCTGTGCCTTAGAATATTTTTACAGATTTTTAATTTTGTGAACTTTTCGGACGCATAACTTTTTTGTTATAAGTCCGAATTGTCTCGTTAAAAAGCCTACGGTTCGCAAATTCCATACTCTATGCGTTCATGCAAGAATTTTATTTATTTGACTTCATTTGCTAAAATTTCACCTATTAGTTCATTTTTAACAAAAACGATAAACGTTCGTGAACGTTTAACGCTCATTTCTTCGTTTTAAGTCAGAATTTGTTCGTTTTTGAGTCCGCAACTCTATAATGCCAAATATGACTTGTCTCCATTGAAATCCAATGTTTCCAAGCTCAATATCAAAATTCGACTTCCATTCTGTGATTTTCACGAATTCGACGATTATCGTCCAAACTCGTAAATTTCGCTTTAACTTCATTTCTTATGATTTGTTCATCGCTTCAAATGGATTCAATCCATCATACTAACATCTTGACATACATACTCATTAACTTATAAACATGATAAGTTTTTACTTGTTCTTTGTGAGTTTATAACTTATAAAAGTATAAACTACTTATGAATTCACTTTGTATGACTTATCATAGCTTTAATCTTTTACCCATCATCCTTACTTCTTATTATTATACAACCTTATTATTTCAATATAAAACAAGTTCCTACAAGTTCTTCCTTGTTTCATAACTTATATGATTACGAATAGCTTATTCATGACTTATACGGCTTATTAAGACTTAAGCTCTTTGATTACTCATTCTTATCATTCCTTAGCATACATGTTCTACCACTACCCATCTCCCTACCAATGGAAGAGAAAGAGATTCATGGTTTAAGTTCTTACCCTTGAATATCACTTGACTAAGCTTTAATCTCCTTCTTGCTTCTTGAAAATCTCATAATGAAAGATTGACTTATAAGTGTTTATTCTCTCTAACCAATAAGTTGCTTTATTGGATGAAAATATACCAACTAACAAATGAGATAGCAAGCTTTCTATTTATAGGACTTCCTAAGTGAGGGCATTTTAGTCCAAAGCCAGTCTCACCTCCTTTATAACAACCTAGAATTTTGGATTTTTCCAGAATTTATGTTTAAAGAATTTATTATTAATAAAAGGAATTTTAATTAATAATATTTTGTGCTATGTGTTTATTAATCGTTCTATAACCTAGAATGATTATTAATCGGGAGGATTCTGGCTACGAGCTAGACTGAACGAGTAAGAATTTTCAAGACGAAAATAAAATTTTTCCGGGAACAAAATATTTTTTCGGGGAAAAAGACGAAATAAACACTATTCATCCGTTCTGCTCGGAGATTTATTTTGAATTTCCGAGAAACACGTAATGATAGAATTCTGAGATGTAATGGAATATTCAATAATATTTCAGTTATATCAAAAACGAAGTTTTCGCCTGTGGACTTAAAACCTAAGGGTTAGAAAAAGTGAGTTCCGAGAATTTTATGATTTAGGTTATTATGCATGAGAAATACGAGTATAATACTAGTTATTATATGAGTATAGTATGAAGATTAGTACGACGTATAATACAAATATCGTACGAATGATATACGAAGAGAATACGAGAATACGAGAATGGAATGCGTAGAATACGAATAGTCTTAATGGACTTTGAGTTCATGGACTTTGTAGAATCCAATTGGACTTGGATTATATCAAGCCCAATGGAATGTGTAATCAAGCCTAGAGTAGGCCCAATAAGAATTATTGTAAGGCCAAGTGTTAGATTTAATTAAGCCCGATCCAAGAAAATTAACCGTGGATCGAACCGATGGGTCACCGGATGGGTAAAACCCATGGGGCAACCCATGGGAAAGACCCATGAGCCAACCCATGGGGAAGACCCATGGGCATAAGGGGCGGCCACTTGGTCACCAAGTAAGGGTGGTGACCAAGTAAACTTGGTGCCTAAGTAATGAATAGTAAGGAGGTTAGGGTGTGAAAAGACCAAAATGCCCCTTACCTTGGTTTTCTTTAAATAGAGAGCTCATTTGAAAAGACCAAAATGCCCCTACCCTTGGTTTTCTTTAAATAGAGAGCTCATTTCATTGTTTGGGGATTTTGAAAAATCCAACAACTTTGAGAGAGAGAGAGAGAGACTTCGGATGGGAGAAGAGAGGAAAAGGAAGAGGAAAAGCTAGCTGGATTGCACGCTTTGTCCGACGGAAGGAATTTAAGGATGAACGGTAATCCGAATCCTAGTTCCTTCTCATTTTTCTTTAAGTTTATTATGTTCAAAAACATAGCTTAATGAAGATAAGAAGTAGATAATGTTAAGAATGCATTTATATGGTTGAATTCATGAGAAAACGAGGAAATAAGAATTAGAAATTTAATTTATAAATTTCTTAAGGAAGTATAAGATTCGTAAGGATTTTGAGCAATCCGAATGAATCTTATGAATGAGTAGGTCAAGTGAGTAAGGAATGATGTTCTATAACATCAAATTCCAAGAAAAAGTAAAATCATAATCCAAAATATCGTTTAAAAACGAAGAACACGCGAAGAACGCGAAGATCGTTGTTGATGGACAAATTTAAAACCATCGTAGGATAATTGTTGTTGATGGACAAGTTTAAAACCATCGCGTATAAGTTAGATGCTTATTGCTTGGTTAGGAACGGTAGAAACGTTCATGAAGAACGGATTAAAATTAGCTATAACGAAGTTATGGCAAAATTTTTGTAAAAGACAAACGAGAATTAGAAAGTTCGTAAATGAACCCAAATGTGTAGGGTTTCATAAGAAAGTTAGAGAACGTATAAAACGTGAGTCGTAGACTCAAGAATGAATGAGTTCCGAGTTCGGATGACCGAATTACGGACGAACGAACAAAGAACGTTAAGAACGTTAAAATGAACGAAGGGTGAAGATTAAACCAATCAAAAGGCATGTTAACAGATTCAGAACAAAGTTCTATCTGGGGGTAATCGAAGTAAGTTAGATAACGAAGAAAATGGCTTTGGAACGATCTCGTTCTGAGTTATAATGAAGAAGTTATGAGATTTCGAAGTACCCGTCTCAGAACGACCAAAGACTTAGAAATTTTTTTGGGAAGAAGGTCTTGGCGCCGCGACGCCAGTCATGCCTAGAATGGTGGCGCCGAGCGTGCCGAAGCCCGGAGGGTCACATATCGCTAACTTTCATGCTGCGGCGTGAGAATCGATGTTGAAGGTGGCGCCATTGTGGTGTTAGCAAATGCCGAAATGAGATTTTAATTGATCAATTTCTCGGGGGATGTGCAAGAAAGAAATAAGAACATAATGTTCAACTAATGTAACACTTAATCAAGTGTATTAAACCTTTAATGAAGGTGGAACGAAAAGATTAAACGAGATTAAAAGATAAAGAATGTGAACACGGGTTACGTAATCGATATCCGGGGACCGTAGTCGCGATAATCGAACGTGAGGAATTGCTATAATGGTGATCCCTTAGACGTTGATTAACGAGGGTAATGAATAACATTTTAATGTTATGTCATGATAATGAGAGATGAATGTAAAGCGTTTAGACACTGTGAACGCAATGTTGTTGCGATGAACGATCGGTCTTAGCATACAGCGAATCGTATGGCTTTGACATTAAGGAATTATAATGAACATGGGGTTCATGGGATGGATAACGATCAAAAGTGATTAAAAACCTTGAGTAAAGGTTGAATGAAAGATTAAGAGACAAGCAACGTGAACGTCGAATACGTAAACGATCCTCGTAAATCGTATTCGCGTTGGACGAACGTTCTAAGTATACCCTAGTTGTATGACGTAGACGTTGACGAAGGTAGTAAGTAAGATATGAATTATCGAGAAAGCCGTATCAAACGGTAATAAGAGTATTAAAGCCGAATGTGAGTCGGATGAGAATGATAGAATGAAATGTAAGCGTTGAACACTTTAACCAACGTGAAGGTTGAGTGTACACAAATATTAAACGGGTAGGACCAACACTTCGTGTATGGTTTGACCGTAAGATAATGAAGAAGCTGAATTAAAGATAATTACGTAAAACATAAAGAAGCCAAGTTAATGTTTATAACTTGGATAACGTTTCGAGTCGAATTAATCGGACGTTGTAAGTTAAGAATAAGGTAAAGTAAAATACTTAACGCTATAAATACGTAAAGTGAATGTTTAATGATCGTTCTGAGTATACAAAAGACTGTATGACTTAGACGATGATGGATGAATCCTGAGGTATGGCATTTAGTTGCCAGAAAGCCATAAGGAATAAGAAATTGACTTAACGAACATTATAGTATAATAGTTTGGGTAAGTTAAGATGAATTTAGGTTGTAGTAAAATCGTAAACTTTGATGGTTGACATATGGGAGCTGGGCTAAACAATTCCTTTAGAGAGTGAAGGTATATACAAAACTGGCAACCGATCTAACTCACTGTTATGGGCAGTGTAGATGAGACAGGAACTTGTTTGTTGGTTGTTTGTGGGAAACCACTCAGAGTACCATATGGACTACTAGCAGAGACACGATGTGTACTGAGTCCTAGGAAGGTATAAGAAGAAGATAAGAATATAAATCATCAAGGATGATGAACGTATTGAGTAAGACATATCCGTATGTCATGAAGCCGTTAACTGGTAAAGGAAGTTGGTCGCGTAAACTTAGTTTGTAAGAATGCGAACCCTAAGAAGTAAAGTTAAGTAAACCAATGCGTAAGTCAAGTATATGACTAATTGGTGTACATGTTATTTCCTTATGTGCTGCATAGGAATTGGAATGAGCAGTTCAGTGTAAACTATAAGCTGTATCTGTGCATAAGGCAAGTTTCTTAACTTCATTCATATTTTAAATTAATGCTAGTTTCTTAAACTTCTCAGATGTTGAACTTGAGAAGCTCTGGCTATGTGCAAATGTGTGATATTTGTACAAGGTGTTAGAATGTATGAGGCCTTGCGCCACAATGTGAACACTTCGGTGTTTCAATGATATGAACTGTTCATTGATTGAACTATTCAATATGAGCATGTTCTGTTTATACATGAATCGTTATTGATAAGTCTGTGCTATTGATTCTAGCCAGACAGAATGTGTATGAAAGAGAGTATAGAATGAAAGTATTTCAAAGTAAATGTAACTGATGTTTTAAGATGATAGGAATCAAGATTATTCCTATTATTCAAGCTGCTTCATAACCTTTGTTCGGTTATTGAAGTCTGAAAAGAATGTTTAAACTCTTGAAGTTGCATGTTCAACTGCTATGACTTGCTGAGCAATTGAATGCTCACACTTGCTTTAAATAAAAACATTTTCAGCGAACGATGTTAGAAAGGACTTAAGGATCTCGTAAAGATCAAGCTGATCGGTATCCAGAAGGAATGCCATTCATTATATGAATGTGCGTGAAGATCAAGCGAAGGCTTGTAATATAGAATGATAGAATTAAACTATAGAATAGTTTAATGAACATTTATGTATCCTTGGTGGCGGATAAAAGTCACTTGTACAAGATGTAAAGAATAATGTAATTTTCATTATTTGTAATGGAAGAGGTTTTATGGTTATAGAACCTGGGATTTGAGGATGTATGTTGTTATATTTAGCTATATAACGATGTATGTTTGGAAGAAGATGGGATCGTGACGTATGGAATCCGGATGTGAAAATAGACCGAATTTCGAGGCGTTACATCCTTAATCACCTCCTTACTATTCCTAGCTTAAGTACTAAGTTAACTTGGCCACCACACTCTTTGCTTGGCCATCACAACATCTATCCAATACTTGGGCATCACATATACTTAACCATTAAGTATACTTGCTAATCACATAACTTAGCCTTTAAGTTTACTTGTTAATCACCTAGCTTATCCTTTACTTGTTGATCACAACTTTTACTTGTTCACCACACATAAGCACTTTACTTGATTATCGCATTAATTACTTGCTCATTACTTTGGATAACCCATGGGTTTAAACCATTCAATAACCCATAAGTCCATACTTTGGGCTTTTAGCTTAACTTATACTTGGGCTTGCATTAACAATTCTTTGGGCTTTACCATTAGCTTGCACTGGGCTTACACATTAATTCCTATTGGACTTACCCATTTCTACACTTGGGCCTTATCAATCCTCATTGGACTTTACAATGTTCTACACAATCCTATAAATTAAATTCATTTAACTTAAAGCCTTATAATGTATAATTTGCGTATTTATCTCGTATTCCCACTCGTATACTTATTCATATACGACATACTATGCTTCATTCATACTCGTATAACACCTCGTATCATACTCGTATTCATTACTTCGTACAATACCTACGTATTATACAATCATTATTTTAATTCATTATACACATTAAAATTCCTTCTCGGAATTCACTTTCTATAATTGTTAGGTTTTAAGTTCGCATGCGAAAAACTGCATTTGCCATAACTGAAATATTATTTGTTATTCTATCTCACCTCGATATTCTATCATTATGTATTTCTCGGAAGTTCAAAAATAATTCCCGAGCAGAAATGCGTGAATAGTGTTTTTCGGAAAATTTCTCGGAAAGTTTTTATTTTCGTCTTGAAAATTCAAACACTTTAATTCTATCACGTAGCCAAAATACTACGACGTTCCGACATATCTAGGTCATAGAACGACTTTCAATTAGCTTACTCCCATAAATAATTAATTAAATTCATTTACTCCACATAATTAAATAAAAAATTTAATTCTCAAAATTCCAAATTTTATGGGGCGTTACACTCTTCCCCCCTTATAAGAATTCTGTCTCCAGAATCTCGCTAACATTACATCCACCATTGAGGAAAATTTTTCCATCATTTTAATTTCAAATTCCCACAATGCTTCTTCGGCGTTGTGGTTTTTCCCATATACCTTCTCCGAAGGTATTATCTTAATTCACATGACTTGTCACTTTCTATCAATAGTCTGAGTTGGAAGTTAAATACTTATTAACACATTACGCTATCTTCCTTTTATTAGTCCTTCTTTTAATACCAAATTATATAAAACTCAAATTCCTCCTTCAAAACAAGATTATACTTGATCTTCTCTTCATCTTGCATCCTCTTCTTCATTCGCATGCATTCCTCATTACCTAGTTATACTCAATTAACGTGTTCCATTATCGTGGATTGAGTCTACGTTGTGGATAACATTTCTACCCCTTCATTCTGTAATTTAACTTCTAACTTCATTCTTGCCATTTTCGTTATTAACTCATTTTGAGTTGTTAACATCGATAGTTTTTTCCCTACCCTTCCTACTTAACGCGTCGGCTTCTACGTTAACTTTCCCGGATTGATATAACATATCAACATCGAAATCTCTTATCCATTCTAATTACCTTCTCTACCTCATATTCAACTCCTTTTGTGTGAAGATATATTCCAGACTCCTAGAGTCCGTGTATATCTCACACTTCTCACCGTATAAATACTATCTTTCGATTTTTAATTCTAAAACTACAGCTGCCAATTATAGATCATAAGTAGGATAGACCTTCTCATAATCCATTAACTGGCGTGATGCATATCTAATGACTTTGCCATGCTACATAAGCACGCAATCTCGTCATCTATGCGAAACGTTGAGATATACTACAAAATTCCCCATATCATCTGATAGAGACAATACAGGTACCTTACTTAACTTCCCTTTTTAGTTCCTGAAAACTATTTTTCTCACTTCCCATTTCGACAATACCAACCTGTAACACTAATGGTAATTTTAATCATAGCACCTCATAAGGGTACCTATCAATTTACCTCGACTTGCTCAGCGCCTCTTATGAAAAATCTAACTTTCGTACATTAGTCCACCCAATTGACATAACCAGAAACTTGTCATAACTATAACGAGTTCTGAATGTCATCTTAGGTACCTCCTCCTTCTTCCTTACTTTCAACCGACTGTACCTCGTACGCAAATCTAACTTAGAAAAATTCTTTGCCCTCTTCAACTAATCAAATAGATCATCGATCCTGGGCTATGGGTATTCATTCTTAACCGCTAACTTACTCCTATTACAATAGTCGATACACAGCCGTAACGACTCATCCTCTTCCTTAACATCTTCCTAACTTGCTTCATCGTTAGACAACAAGAGCGTTGCGGTATTTTATTACCATAAAATACTACCTTGGGTTACTTAGAAAACCGAAGATTCAAACTTTTATTCTAACAATTTATTAAAGTTCTATGATTAATCAACCCATTCATACCGAGAATTACTTCAAATTCTCTCAACATTATCGGTGCTTATCTATCAACACTTGCTTACATTCCTTATTCGTGAAGCTATTTACACGAATATAATTAACGAAAGTTATTTCCCCATTCTGTACTGTAATGTTTAAAGATACTTATAATCCATTTCAGACAGACTCCTAGATGAGTCTTTCCACATGTCCTACGCACTTCGATCTTACACTTAGGATCCCATTGTCCCACTTCAGTATTCTCGGAGTTAAAATTCTTTCTTTTTGACATATTGCCACTGGCATTCTCTGCCTTAGTTCATCCCTCTCCCTTGCTCTTATTCTTCCTCTCTTTGTGGTATTGAGTCAACGCCTCACTACCACCCTCTACTATAATCACCTTTTACAGAATGGTCCCATAGGAAACAATCTAAAAAACCAAAATCCTACTATAGAGCCAGGGTTTCAGGCCTTGCTCAAACTTACGAGCCTTCCTCTCCTCAGTGTCCACTTGATGTGGAGCAAACTTTGCCAATTCATTGAATCTGGCCACGTATTGGGGAACCGTCATGTCCCCTAGTTTAAGTTCTAAGAACGTAATTTCCATCCTCCCTTACATGCTTGTAGGGAAATAATTCTAGAAGAAAACCTTCTTGAACTGGTCCCACGTTACCCCATCTGTTCTAGCCCCACCCTGGTGAGCCTCCCACCAAAATTTGGCTTCCACTTTCATCATGTAAGTCGCAAAAAAAATCTGTTGCGCTTCACCTACGTTTTATAATAACAAACGCCTTCTCTATTTCTATTACCCATGTCTGGGCTTCTAATGGGTCCGTTGTTCCTTTTAACTATGGTGGAGCTACGCTTTTAAATTCTTTAAAAGTAGTCGTTCTGGCTACCCTAGGTTCCGCAGGTACTTTACCCCTGATTTAGTTAAATGCAGCCGTTAATGAATTAACGAACTCTTGCATGGGGTTGTTTCGACCCCCTTGATTTTCATTACGTGATTCCATTTCTTGATTTACATTGTCTTCTCCTTGATAACATTTTCCGATTAAATAAATAAAATTTCATTATTATTTATTTACTTGCTTGGTTATCCTTCCATACTAATACCCCATACCACATCAAAGCAAATTAAATAAAAACTTCATTATATTAATATGCTTCTTCATAGTCTGAAACTATTTACACTTTACTTCCATAGCCAACGGCTAGTACTTTTCTATCCCGCAATTGAACTTCTCAAAAGTTGGGATTTACAAAAAAAAACTACCCTGTTATACAAAAGAGGGTTTACCTCACTACACATATATTTATAACTCTAGCTTTCTAATAATGCATAACAGCGTCCTCGTGTTTCTCATTCGCAATCTTTGCTACAGTATCCCGACTAATAGTATGTCAAGTCTGCCCCGACTCTATGGAATAACAAGCAACTTTAAGCTTGAAATCCTTATGAGCACTCTTATGGATGTAAGACATCCGTGCTATCTTTCGGTCCTTCTCCTCTAGTTTCTTACGAAGCTCTACCACCTCGTTCATATAATCCCTAGCCTGCTCTGTCATAAGCACCTGCCTATCATGCTCTGACTCAAAATCTGCTTCTGCAGACACCTTAGCTTCATGGAGATAATTAATCTCTTCACTCGATTACGCACACGATAGCATTTCGGTTGCACATTCTGTCAAGACACCGCCGATACAATGCTCTCATTGCATCTGGAGGTATTGACTCTAGTGTAGGTACCATCGTATTAACCGATGTTACCTCCATTTCCTCCTCCTCATAGACCATCATATTAAGATATGATGCTATATCCAAATCTCCCTCGGAGTAGTCTTCCTCAGAAAAGTACTCCACTGTCTCCAACTCCTCTAGAATCACTAATGGTACCTCTGCCACTGACATGGGTACAGGTTCTACTCTGTTCACAACTTCTTCGCCCACCGCGTGTATATCTCTATACATCAAGCTATCGATCGACATCCTACAATAACACATAACATGTTGATTAGTACATAACACACCATAGTATAAGCACAAATCACATTTAATTTATTTAGGGTTACTTTCCATCTTTTAAATCTTTCATCTTCGAGTTTCCTCAATACCTTATTAACTCATTCGACTGAAGTAAAGCTTGAGTTTACTTCCTTCGGACTTTTCTTCCTTAACGAGGTTATTAGCCTAAGGTTCTTCCCCCCTTAAGTTTTATAACCTAATGCTTTGATACCAACTTGTGACGCCCCCAAATCTGGGTATCTTCCAACCCGATAGATGGTGCTACACGGTACTCATAACTGTACATTCATTCTTTTGAAACGACATCAAAATGTGTGTATCAACGACATTCTTATTACATTAATAATATTACATTCCGTTCCCAGGTTCTAACACCATTACATTCTTTGTTCATCATTCTATAATATATACAACTTACTAGTTTATTACAAGGTAAACTAATCGTTCAGCTTTGTCTTGCCTCTATCTTTGTCAGATCCCTCGGTTCGGTCGGTCCTAGCTGCATTCATATAGTTCAAGCAAGAGTAAGCATAACAAGCTCAGCAAGTACAACAATTTCCTTTAAACGACATGCTTGAAACATAGGAATCATATATCTTTAGTAGCAGAACAATAGTTACGAAGTACTATTGATAATTCAAAATAGCACTTCTTTTCCTTCAAAATGTTTTACAATAACAATATTCAATAAAACATCAATTCAAGCTCAAGACCATGAGCAGTTCATAGTTTCTTTGAAAAGGACAACCCGACACTAAGTCCGTAAGTCCGGCATATCTTACGAGCACTTCTAGGTGATCAGCCCATAGTACTCTATGTTTATCAACACTACATCCTGTTAAACGTATGTACGTTTAAGTTTTGGCAACCTCGCGTGCCCATCGAATAATCGATGAAAATACATTTGGTTATTTATACTCAAGCTTACCTTGAACCTGTACCAAAAAATTGGCGTAGGATAGCGTTAACAATTCTATATTGAAAGACTTGTAAATAAATTAATCAACTCTTCAAGATTAGTCTAGCCGAGTTAAAACTGGCATCGACCCTTTAGTAAAATACTTAATGCTTCTCATAACATGAATCACAGAAAACTTGGCTAACACGAAGGTTAGACAAGCGTTTTAAGAAAAACTTGCCTTCAGTGTCTGCTATAGTAAAAATAACTTTTCCTTTTAGTATTTACGGTCTCTACAATACATAACCACATAACATACCACATTAGGTCATGAATAAACATATATGGTTCCTAATGAATCTTACCCTTGTTCTCAATCTAATCATATATTAGATTTGTTACTATTGGTTCCGGCTTGCCATTATATTTTACATTATTCTTACCAACTTTTTTCTCTTCTATGTCTTACGTGGATTTACTTCATTAATAGAACTCATTTCAAGTTAATCATCCTTTCTCACGGCTTACTAACATTATTAATCGAAACTAGATCGTCATTTGTTAAGTACACTTTATTGCATACCGTTTACATTCTTTATATTTTACGTTCGTCGTTTAACCACTCATTAAACAACATTAAATTCCTAAAGTCATCACTATAACAGTGATTTAGGAAAGGTCTTGTCATTATTCATTAAGTAATTACATAAACCATACTTGTATTGCAAACTATTGGATTCATAATCAACTTGGTCAACAAATTTCTATAGCCGGCTTAAAACATTACGTTGTTCTCATTACGTTCATCTTCAATTGATTATTAACCTTAATCATCATACATTAAGTGTCTAACAATGTTATATTAACACCTTAGTTCATTACTAATGAGTTATCTTTCATTCTATACTTGTAAACATTCTTGTCTGTCAAAACTGGAATTGGCCATTGCGGCTTTCACACTTAGCTCTTCATCTCATGGCAGCGTGGCGCGAGTTAAGAGATGCCCTAACATCATTACGCTATTTGCTTATTTCCACCATTTGGCCTTGGGTTGGCGCCGTGGCGCCAACTCTGTGCCTTAGAAAAATTTTGCAGAATTTTAATTTTGTGAACTTCCCGGACGCATAACTTCTTCGTTATAAGTCCGAATCGGTTCGTTCAAAAGCCTACGGTTCACAAATTCCATACTCTACGTATTCATGTAAGAATTTTATCTATTTGACTTCGTTTGCTTAAATTTCACCTATTAGTTCATTTTTAACGAAAACGATAAACGTTCGTGAATGTTCAACGCTCGTTTCTTCGTTCTAAGTCGGAATTCGGTCATTTTTGAGTCCGCAACTCTATAATGCCAAATATGACTTGTCTTCATTGAAAACCAATGTTTCCAAGCTCAATATCAAAATTTGACTTCCATTCCGTGATTTTCACGAATTCGACGATTATCGTCCAAACTCGTAAATTTTGCTTTAACTTCATTTCTTATGATATGTTCATCACTTCAAATGGATTCAATCCATCATACTAACATCTTGACATATATAGTCATTAACTTATAAACATGATAAGTTTTTACTTGTTCTTTGTAAGTTTATAACTTATAAAAGTATAAACTACTTATGAATTCACTTTGCATGACTTATCATAACTTTAATCTTTTACCCATCATCCTTACTTCTTATTATTATACAACCTTATTATTTCAATATAAAACAAGATCCTACATGTTCTTCCTTGTTTCATAACTTATATGATTACGAATAGCTTATTCATGACTTATACGGCTTATTAAGACTTAAGCTCTTTGATTACTCATTCTTATCATTCCTTAGCATACATGTTCTACCACTACCCATCTCCCTACCAATGGAAGAGAAAGAGATTCATGGTTTAAGTTCTTACCCTTGAATAACACTTGACTAAGCTTTAATCTCCTTCTTACTTCTTGAAAATCTCATAATGAAAGATTGACTTATAAGTGCTTATTCTCTCTAACCAATAAGTTGCTTTATTGGATGAAAATCTAACAACTAACAAATGAGCTAGCAAGCTTTCTATTTATAGGACTTCCTAAGTGAGGGCATTTTAGTCCAAAGCCAATCCACCTCCTTAATCACCTCCTTACTATTCCTAGCTTAAGTACTAAGTTAACTTGGCCACCACACTCTTTGCTTGGCCATCACAACATCTATCCAATACTTGGGCATCACATATACTTAACCATTAAGTATACTTGCTAATCACATAACTTAGCCTTTAAGTTTACTTGTTAATCACTTAGCTTATCCTTTGCTTGTTGATCACAACTTTTACTTGTTCACCACACATAAGCACTTTACTTGCTTATCACATTAATTACTTGATCATTACTTTGGATAACCCATGGGTTTAAACCATTCAATAACCCATAAGTTCATACTTTGGGCTTTTAGCTTAACTTATACTTGGGCTTGCATTAACAATTCTTTGGGCTTTACCATTAGCTTGCATTGGGCTTACACATTAATTTCTATTGGACTTACCCATTTCTACACATGGGCCTTATCAATCCTCATTGGACTTTACAATGTTCTACACTGAAAGTAGTATGCACACAAGCCAATCTTGTTTGATGATAAAGCATATACTTTGTAACAATCTTATTCATTTATTAATAAAAAGTATTAATTTATTAAAGGCTTTTAATTATCTACATGATGCTGTTTTATAATATGTGATAAACCCATAGTTTTAAGCAATACTTTTAGAATAATGATGATGATCATTCTAATGAGATCTAAATTCTTAGAAAGCTTAAAACTAAAATAGTTCCCAATCATTGGATTACTAAATTGGGGATTAGTGAATCCGGATAGATTGGTACATACGTTGCTTGCTCATTGGATGAGGATGATTGATCTCATGATCATTTGTGTGGAGACACTAAAGCAAGTATGTAGGTGCTTATTAGAGAATAAGTTCACTGAACGTGGCTCGCTAAGGAATACCTAATGGAGTTTTACTTGCCTGTCAATAGGAATTCCTGTAGTGATAGTAGTACAAGTGATCCTTGGACTTGAGATCATCATAGTATCTTGTGTATGATGAGTTATACTTTGACTTATTCCTATATCAAAGGGTATGCTTGGGTATAACAAGTTGTACATGGAGATAATATATGATCAATAAAGAATCTACCACTTCTAATAAAAGAAGAGAAATGTCCTATGTGATTCGATAAATGACAACCCAGTAGTCCTTGGCCAAGGCAGAATGAAATTAGAAAGGAGTTTCTAATTTGCATTATTTGGAGTTGTGCATTTAAGGATCGAAATACATATAATTAAATAAAATAAGACTTGACAGTAATTCCATGTCTTATATTTAATTGGGACATTGTATGGTGGAAGGATTGAATTGTCACGGTAACTATTTACTCAAAGGTTCTTTAATGATTAATGTTGAAATCTATATTATCCGGAAAGTCGTTGATCGCTAGGGAGGCTTATCCTATTGTAGAATAAATATTATTTATTTAAATAAATTAATTGTTTAATTTATTTATTTAAATAAGATTAGAATTATTCTAATTGATTTATTCACAACCTAGGTTTAATATGGAGAACCTAAAGGGTCACACCATAAAAGAAAGAATAATTATTTAAGAAGTTAATGACATAATCGTAATAATATGTTATGTATATTTAATTTAATCTATGGTGATAGAATAAATTAAATAGCTTAATATTATTATTTAATATTTTAGAAATATTAAATATAAATTAATAAGAGGAGTCTTATTTATATTATTACAATTATTATTATTTTAATTTCTAAAAGTGTTTAGGAATTAATTTAATATAAGTACTCTCATTTATTCCTAATTGGATTAGGAAGGAAAATTAGTTAAAGGAGTTTAATTAATTATCCCTAATAAGATTAGGGAGCTTAATTAATTAAAAGAATTTAATTAATTAAATAAATCCCAATTCCTTAATTGTTAAGGTGGGTTTCCCACATCTATAAATAAGAGGAGTCTTATTATGGGTGGTGTGGTTGTTGACTTTTACAACATACGTAATTCCAATAGTTGGGAGAGTACGCTCCTTTTCTATAGAGATAGAAAACTAGGGTTTGAGCCAAATACCCATCTTCTTGAATTCTTATTCTTCCTTGGTGGATCACCTCTAGAGGCCAAACACTTGGGTGGCTAACGTTGATCAAAGAAAGGAACCAAACCCGGTGGATTCAAGTTGAATGCGAAAAGGATTGGAGGTGAACTTGCACTGAGGAAGCTTTCGGATCTTCAAGGGTATGATATCTTGTCCTTTCTTTTTCGTTTAATTAATAATTGTGCATAAAGGGTGATCCGGGTATATGGTTTGTAAAATTTTTAAACTCTGATTTATCTCGCTTCCGCTTATTTTTGCAATTTGATTGCGTTAATGAATATTACAAACCTAACAGTGGTATCAGAGCCAAACCTTTATGCGAATTATTAATTGTTTTAATTTGATATGTATATTGATATGTGTTTAGAACAATTTAATTGGGCATAATATGTTGTATAAAATTTATTAAAAAAAAAAAATTAAAAAAAAAAAGGAATCGAAATTATTTTTTTCCTCGAACATCTGTTATATTGCGGACTTATGGAAAAGAATGAATGAATCATGAATTCTATCAATTCATGTGGCCTAGGCTGCATCCACTTTATGCTGCAACATGGCATGTAATATCCTAATATATATATTATATACGGTAATCATATGTTGCAGATACCACTCCCAGACTAACAGTGGTCTAAGCTTACTAACAGTGGTTAGTAACATGGATATGTTTGAATCATGGATTGATTTTGAAGATTTTTATTCATGGATATGTTTTCCGTGATTCAAAGGATATTGTGTTACGGGTATGTAACATGAATCCAGGAACGGTTAGTATAATATTATATATATATATATATATATTATATTCTTAATTATTTTATAATTAAAATAAAAATTTATTTTAATTTTAAAATAAAAGTTTATTTTAATTTTAAAATAAAAAGTTTATTTTAATTTTAAAATTAAAATTTCATGCTAACTAATTAGAGTTAGAATTGGATTTCATGATAACTAATTGGAGTTGAAATTGGATTCTATTTTTCCTTAAATAAAGGAGTTTATTTAGATATGAAATAAGATTTCATATTATTCAAAATAAAAGATTTATTTGTGAATAGGAAAAAATCAGTCTTTCCTTAAATAAAGGAGTTTATTTAGATATGAAATAAGATTTCATATTATTCAAAATAAAGGAGTTTATTTGTGAATAGGAAAGATAATCCGTGTTTCCTTTAATAATTTTTTTACATGGAATTGGATTCCATAATTAATTAAAATAAATGAGTTTATTTTGATTAAAGATTTTGATTAAAATAAAATAGTTTATTTTATTCAAAATTGGATAAATTAAAATAAAATAGTTTTATTTTGATTTAAATTTGGATTAAAATAAAGGAGTTTATTTTGATTCAAAAATAGATTTTATACTAACTAAATTTGCCCATTAAATGATATCAATATATATATTAAATGTTTATTATTCATAAGATGAATGTTATTTATTGATGCATATGGTGATGTGTATGATAATAAATGGGATTGATTATGGACTATTGACCAATGTGATTGGATTTTATTTTAGTCGGATGCATGAATGTATGAGTTTTATTAAATGGGGTCTGCGTACCTCGTCTTCTCTAATTTTTCTTAATGTAAATTCTATCTTCCTCCTATGTACTTCCCCTTGACTACTGATCAAGGTTTCTATTTATTTTAAATAGTTTTGTAATAGGAATAGTTAGAATTAATTTTGAAGAATTTGAGATCAAGGAGCAAGGAGCGCTTGAAGACCCGTTTATAATGGAGCCCGGGTTTAAATGTAATAGTTATATTTAAATATTATTTCTTGCACCCCTAGGGTTTGACCTTTTGGTTCACTTGGTGGCTCTAATGAACCAAACTAGAATAAAAGTCCATAATCAATCTGAGTAGAATATAGTATTCTATATGTGCATGCTTATACTATATATATTATATATTATGCAAACATGCTTCGCATGTTCATTAATATGACGCGTATTTTATATATATATATGTAAATGCTTGCGCTAAACAAGATGAGAAAAATTAATAACAAACCCCTCAATTTTTATATTAAGTCCTAAGCGTTCAAAGATATTTGGAATATCGAACGTCGCCTTCTAGCATGATAAAATTAATAGAGTATTAAATATTTAATATGAGTTTGTTGTATCACCACAAGGCAAGTATTAAGTATTTAAGATGTTAATTTATCACATTTGATGCTTATAAAGAAAATTGAACAATATTGTTTTGTTGTGTCACCACAAGGATGATATTTTTCTTTTTGAATATATGGAGTGCTAGGTCGGACTTAACTTGGATAATTTTGATTCGGATGTGCCACCACTTGATCAAAATAATCTAAGAGGCAAAAGAAAAGGAGTTGCATAGTTGATGTAATTGACAAAAGTTGTCTACCTATTTATTTATATATAGTTTGTTATGTCACCACAAGGCTATATACATTTGAAATGGGATCCTTATTCTCACTAGCAAATCTTTAATTAGATTTTGCCGAACTATATAAGTGAGGGTAATATAGTTTGAAGAAAATAGTGGGAGATACCAATTTAAAACAAGATCTAATTTATTTTGGTAATTAATAAAAGAATGTATGTTAAAATGTTGTTAATTACAAATTCATTTACAGAATTTTACAATGTCTAAATTACTATCACTGCGTAGCATATTAGATGCTAAATTAACCGGACCGAATTAAATGGATGGTTAAGGAAATTGAGAATAGTTCTCACGGCTGAAAAGCTATCTTATGTCCTTAATACGCCTATCCCTGCAATGGTTGCAGACAATGCCTCTGAGGAAGAGATTGCTACTTTTAGAAAGTGGCAAGATGATGCACAGTTGGCTCAATGCATCATGCTCGCATCCATGAGTAACGAGCTTCAGCGTCAGCATGAAACTATGGATGCTCTTACTATATTCCTGCACATCAAGTAGTTGATGGCGAGGAAAGTAGGACTGAAAGATATCAGATATCTAAGGAGCTCTTGCGATCTAGAATGACCGATGACACTTTCTGATGATGATATACGTCCCTTAACATTATCAATTTGATTGATCAATTAGGACAACAAGTTTTGTCATGGATGGATAGTTGAGCCAAGATTTGATCTTGCACTCACTCCCAAACTCCTTTCACAATTGTTGTAAATTTTTCATATGAACAAGCTAGATATCAGCCTCGCTGATTTGCTTAACATATTGAAAAATGTTGAGAGTCACTTTTCAACCAAGAAAGACAATGTCTTAGTGGTAAGGGCCAAATGATCTTCTGAAAAGAAGAACGATTCTAAGAAGGTAAATAGAAAGGCAAAAACAAAGGATAATAAGAACAAAACTGATATGGATAGCAAAGGAGTTTGCTTCCTTCGCTATAAGCCCGGACATTTGGAAAGAAATCAAAGAAGCATCTTGCAGAGGCTAACCAAAGAAACTTAGTGAAGTTTTGGTTACAAATACAAATTTGTTCATGATTTAAAATAATTTTTTCTTAAGTCAATGTTCTACTTGGGTATTGGATACCAACTTTGGTTATCATAAATATAGATTTATGAAAGGACCAAATGTAAGTAAAAGCTAAACAAATATAAGTAATCCTATGTGTGGGAAATGAAGCAAAGGTTGCAACATTAGCCATAGAAACTTATAGTTTAGCACTGCCTACGGGCAAATCTATTAAGTCAATAAGTTGTTATTATATTCTAGTTCTCGTTGAAAACATTATTTCCATTTTATTGTTCGACAATGAAATCTTTGGTATTATATTTAAGAACAATTGTTGTTCTATTTATAATAATAATGTTTTGTATAGAACTGAAATATTACTTAATAAATTTTGTATACTTGACTTATATGAAAATAATTTTGCATATTGAACAAATTAGTATAAGAAAAGGAGATGATCATTCAAAGAGTTGAATGTGTGTGTTTGCTGAAATACAAGTGTGAATTATTTGAAAGGTTCAAAGAATTCAGAAGTGAAACAAATTGACAATGTATTAAGATTCTTTGATTAGATCAAGGAATAAATACTTGTGAAATAAGTTTCTAGATCATCTCAAATGGTTTTCTCATAATGGATGCCTCTCGATACATAATAATTGATTGATGTATCTGAAATGAAAAATCGTACCTTGTTGGACATGGTGCGGTCCATAATGATTTTACCGACATTCTAGTATCCTTCTGGGATAATGTCCTAGAAATGGCTGCATATCTACGAAAATGGTAACCTCAAAATCCGGTCCTAAGACTCCATAAAAGTTATGGACAGGGAGGATTCCTAATCTTAAGTATGTTAAGTTAAGGAGTTGTCCAACTTATGTGAAAATGTTTCGAAGGATAAGCTTGGGACAAGATTTGACATGTACAGATTTGTGGGACATCCTAAAGTAAGTTTAGGGTAAATGTTTTATAATCCTACTTAGCAAAAGGTGTTTATTGCGAAACACGTTTCCTTCTAAGATAAAGGTGTTTATCATTGAAGGGGCTAGTGGGAGGATAATAGATCTTGAAGAGTTCAAGAACCACAAAACACTATAAGTCAAATATGAGGAACCTGTAGATAGACCTATTGTACCACAACCGAATCATAAATCTGGAATAGTACCAAAGATACCTGGGAGGTATGGATTCATCATGGATGATGATGATGAGGTACACATCATAGAAGATAATGATCTAGTTACATACGATGAGGTAAGAGTTATAGACACTCTCAAAATGGAACATTCGTTTTGATGAGGCAATCAAAAGAGTTTGATTTTATCAAAAATAAGAATGAACCTAGTGTCTACAAAAGGTCGATGGGGCGTCGTGACATTTCTAGTATTATATATTGATATACTACGGATAAGGAATGACATATCAATGCTACAATCAGTAAAGATAAAGTTGTCTAAACATTCCTCCATGAATGATTTGGAAGAGTATCTTAATTGGGGATATAAATCTATATAGATAGATTTAAGAGGATGCTCGACTTAACCCAAGGAACGATATTCATTTGATGCTAAAGTCGTTTAGCATGGCAAACTCCAAGAAATGTCTCATGTCGATGAGCTATGGAGTGTATCTCTTTAATAGTCCCCACACTCACGAAAGAGAGGTCGCATGAGTGACAATCATGTATGCAATGAAATGTATGAGACCTCGATGATGATCGATCAAATATATTATGGAGAAGTTCACTATGAGTCGGTGAAAACATCTTAAAGTGCTTAACCCAAGCACTAAGGATGTGATCATATTCATGGTGGGTCTTAATTAAAACTAGAGGGCTTAATGCACTCAAGTTTTTCGATGCACCAAGACGACAGAAAAAATCCACTTTAAGGTAAAGGGTTACCTTGAACAGTGAAGTGCGATGAATTGGAAAGGTTCCAAACAACAAAAGAGTTCTTGGTTTAGTGATAAAGACAAAGTATATAGCTATAAATGAAGTCTGCAAGTTGATTGTTTGGATTAAAAGTTCATTACGTAACTAAGAATAGTTCCTAAGTCTCATCTTGGATCTAAACATGTGTTGTGGCACTTTCATTTGATTATTAGAATCATTGAAAGATGGAAAATCACTATAGAGATAGTGGACTCTCATGAACAACATTACATATCCATTAACTAAAGCTTATCCAACAAAGGGATAATCGTAACTTAGAGAAGAAGAGTATGAGATACCATGACGATTGGCTTTAGTGCAAGTGGGAGATTGAAAGTAGTATGCACACAAGCCAATCATGTTTGATGATAAAGCATATACTTTATAATATCTTATTCATTTATTAATAAAAAGTATTAATTTATTAAAGGCTTTTAATTATCTACATGATCTTTGTTTTATAATATGTGATAAACCCATAGTTTTAAGCAATGCTTTTAGAATAATGATGATGATCATTCTAATGAGATCTAAATTCTTAGAAAGCTTAAAACTAAAATAGTTACCAATCATTGGATTACTAAATTGGGGATTAGTGAATCCGGATAGATTGGTACATACGTTGCTTGCTCATTGGATGAGGATGATTGATCTTATGATCATTTGTGTGGAGACACTAAAGCAAGTATGTAGGTGCTTATTAGAGAATAAGTTCACTTTGAACGTTGGCTCGCTAAGGAATACCTAATGGAGTTTTACTTGCCTGTCAATAGGAATTCCTGTAGTGATAGTAGTACAAGTGATCCTTGGACTTGAGATCATCATAGTATCTTGTGTATGATGAGTTATACTTTGACTTATTCCTTAAGACCCTTAGGGTATATCAAAGGGTATGCTTGGGTATAACAAGTTGTACATGGAGATAATATATGATCAATAAAGAATCTACCACTTCTAATAAAAGAAGAGAAATGTCCTATGTGATTCGATAAATGACAACCCAAAGAGTCCTTGGCGGCGAGAATGAAAATTAGAAAGGAGTTTCTAATTTGCATTATTTGGAGTTGTGCATTTAAGGATCGAAATACATATAATTAAATAAAATAAGACTTGACAGTAATTCCATGTCTTATATTTAATTGGGACATTGTATGGTGGAAGGATTGAATTGTATGGTAACTATTTACTCAAAGGTTCTTTAATGATTAATGTTGAAATCTATATTATCTGGAAAGTCGTTGATCGCTAGGGAGGCTTATCCCTATTGTAGAATAAATATTATTTATTTAAATAAATTAATTGTTTAATTTATTTATTTAAATAAGATTAGAATTGTTCTAATTGATTTATTCACAACCGGTTTAATATGGAGAACCTAAAGGGTCACACCATAAAAGAAAGAATAATTATTTAAGAAGTTAATGGCATAATCGTAATAATATATTTATGTATATTTAATTTAATCTATGGTGATAGAATAAATTAAATAGCTTAATATTTATTATTTAATATTTTAGAAATATTAAATATAAATTAATAAGAGGAGTTTAGGAATTATTATTACAATTATTATTATTTTAATTTCTATAAGAGTTTAGGAATTAATTTAATATAAGTACTCTCATTTATTCCTAATTGGATTAGGAAGAAAAATTAGTTAAAGGAGTTTAATTAATTATCCCTAATAAGATTAGGGAGCTTAATTAATTAAAAGAATTTAATTAATTAAATAAATCCCAATTCCTTAATTGTTAAGGTGGGTTGCCCACATCTATAAATAAGAAGAGTCTTATTATGGGTGGTGTGGTTGTTGACTTTTACAACATACGTAATTCCAATAGTTGGGAGAGTACGCTCCTTTTCTATAGAGATAGAAAACTAGGGTTTGAGCCAAATACCCATCTTCTTGAATTCTTATTCTTCCTTGG
Source organism: Panax quinquefolius (assembly GCA_020205615.1). Taxonomy (NCBI): domain Eukaryota; kingdom Viridiplantae; phylum Streptophyta; class Magnoliopsida; order Apiales; family Araliaceae; genus Panax; species Panax quinquefolius. The sequence continues at coordinate 79,765,864 of CM035163.1, forward strand.
TGGATCTCCTCTAGAGGCCAAACACTTGGGTGGATAACGTTGATCAAAGGAAGGAACCAAACCCGGTGGATTCAAGTTGAATGCGAAAAGGATTGGAGGTGAACTTGTACCTGAGGAAGCTCGGATCTTCAAGGGTATGATACTTGTCCTTTCTTTTTCGTTTAATTAATAATTGTGCATAAAGGGTGATCCGGGTATATGGTTTGTAAAATTTTTAAACTCTGATTTATCTCGCTTCCGCTTATTTTTGCAATTTGATTGCGTTAATGAATATTACAAACCTAACATACACAACCCTATAAATTAAATTCATTTAACTTAAAGCCTTATAATGTATAATTTGCGTATTTATCTCGTATTCCCACTTATATACTTATTCATATACGATATACTATGCTTCATTCATACTCGTATAACACCTCATATCATACTCGTATTCATTACTTCGTACAATACCTAAGTATTATACAATCATTACTTTAATTCATTATACACATTAAAATTCCTTCCCGGAATTCACTTTCCATAATTGTTAGGTTTTAAGTCCACAGGCGAAAAACTGCGTTTGCCATAACTGAAATATTATTGGTTATTCTATCTCACCTCGATATTCTATCATTATGTATTTCTCGGAAGTTCAAAAATAATTCCCGAGCAGAAATGCGTGAATAGTATTTTTCAGAAAATTTCTCAGAAAGTTTTTATTTTCGTCTTGGAAATTCAAACACTTTAATTCTATCACGTAGCCAAAATACTACGACGTTTCGATATATCTAGGTCATAGAACGACTTTCAATTAGCTTACTCCCATAAATAATTAATTAAATTCATTTACTCCATATAATTAAATAAAAAATTTAATTCTCAAAATTCCAAATTTTATGGGGCGTTACACTCTTCCCCCCTTATAAGGATTCTGTCACCAGAATCTCACTAACACTACATCCACCATTGAGGAAAATTTTTCCATCATTTTAATTTCAAATTCCCACAATGCTTCTTCGGCGTTGTGGTTTCTCCCATTTACCTTCTCCGAAGGTATTATCTTAATTCACATGACTTGCCATTTCCTATCAATAGTCTGAGTTTGAAGTTAAATACTTATTAACACATTACGCTATCTTCCTTTTATTAGTCCTTCTTTTAATACCAAATTATATAAAACTCAAATTCCTCCTTCAAAACAAGATTATACTTGATCTTCTCTTCATCTTGCATCCTCTTCTTCATTCGCATGCATTCCTCATTACCTAGTTATACTCAATTAACGTGTTCCATTATCGTGGATTGAGTCTACGTTGTGGATAATATTTCTACCCCTTCATTCCGTAATTTAACTTCTGAATTCATTCTTGCCATTTTCGTTATTAACTCATTCTGAGTTGTTAACATCGATAGTTTTTTCCCTACCCTTCCTACTTAACGCGTCGACTTCTACGTTAACTTTCCCGGATTGATATAACATATCAACGTCAAAATCTCTTATCCATTCTAATTACCTTCACTACTTCATATTCAACTCCTTTTATGTGAAGATATATTTCAAACTCCTAGAGTCCGTGTATATCTCACACTTCTCACCGTATAAATACTATCTTCTGATTTTTAATTCTAAAACTACAGCTGCCAATTATAGATCATAAGTAGGATAGACCTTCTCATAATCCATTAACTGGCGTGATGCATACCTAATGACTTTGCTATGCTACATAAGCACGCAATCTCGTCATCTATGCGAAACATTGAGATATACTACAAAATTCCCCATATCATCTGATAGAGACAATACAGGTACCTTCATTACTTTGTACAATACCTACGTATTATACAATCATTACTTTAATTCATTATACACATTAAAATTCTTTCTCGGAATTCACTTTCCATAATTGTTAGGTTTTAAGTCCGCATACAAAAAACTGCGTTCGCCATAACTAAAATATTATTGGTTATTCTATCTCACCTCGATATTCTATCATTACGTATTTCTCGGAAGTTCAAAAATAATTCCTGAGCAGAAATGCGTGAATAGTGTTTTTCGGAAAATTTCTCGAAAAGTTTTTATTTTCGTCTTGGAAATTCAAACACTTTAATTCTATCACGTAGCCAAAATACTACGACGTTCCGACATATCTAGGTCATAGAACGACCTTCAATTAGCTTACTCCCATAAATAATTAATTAAATTCATTTACTCCAAATAATTAAATAAACAATTTAATTCTCAAAATTCCAAATTTTCTGGGGTGTTACATTTGCCTTACCCGGATGGTATAGAATCTCACAATCGTAGTCCTTAATTAACTCCAACCACCCTCTTTGGCGCATATTCAAGTCTTTCTGTGTAAAAATATATTTTAAACTTTTGTGGTTTGTATATATTTCACACTTCTCCTCATAGAGATAGTGCCTCCAGATTTTCAAAGAAAAAATCACCACAGCTAACTCTGAGTCATGGGTCGAATACCCCTTCTCATAATCCTTCAATTGTCGTGATGCATACGCAATGACTCTACCGTTCTGCATGAGCACACAACCAAGCCCTTTATGCGATGTATCACTATAAACCACAAAATTTCCTGTATCATCCGGAAGAGATAATACAGGTACTGAACTCAACCTCTTCTTTAATTCTTGAAAGCTTTCCTCAAACTTTTCCGTCCAAACAAATTTCACCGATTTTCTAGTCAAATTCGTCAACGGACTCGCAATCTTAGAAAAATCCTGAATGAATCTTTTGTAATAACCTGCCAATCCGAGAAAACTTCTTACTTCCGACGGCGTCTTCGGTTGATCCCAGTTAATCACAGCTTCGACTTTGGAGGGATCCACCGAAATTCCATCCCTATCGATCACATGTCCAAGGAATTATACTCTTTCAATCCAGAATTCACATTTCAAAAACTTGGCATACAACTTCTCCCTTCTCAATGTCTCTAACGTCACCCTCAAATGCTCTTCATGTTCTTCCTTGGTTTTCGAATATACCAAAATATCATCTATAAATACCACTATGAATTTGTCCAAAAACGGCTTGAATACTCCATTCATTAAGCCCATAAATGCTGCAGGAGCATTCGTTAGGCCAAATGACATTACCAAAAATTCATAGTGACCATATCGTGTTCTGAACGCTGTCTTCGGTACATCCTCTAGTCTCACCTTCAGTTGATGATAACCACTCCTCAAGTCTATCTTTGAAAAGTATCTTGCTCCCTTTAACTGATCGAACAGGTCGTCTGTAACATTCCGGATTTTTAATTGTTATATTAAATATTTATTGAATTATTTAAGTATTTAATGGACGTGTTTATGGTTAAATTTGTAATTGTTCAAATTTGATTCAATTTGGTTAATTATTTGTGAAATAAATAATTAAGGAAATTAATTATTTTATTCTAATTTAATTTAATTATTAAGTTGGAAAATTTTGATTAATTGAATTATTATCCTTTTATTTGAATTTGTAATTCTAATTTTGTGGTATTGATTTATGTGTTGTAATAACTTAATAAAAAGGTGGCAAATAACCGTTTACAAAGGAGTTATTAAAATAACTTAAAGGAGTTTTAATTCAGTTTTGCCAAACAAGGCTTATTGCATATTAAGTCTTTATTCTAATTGTGTTTTACCAAACAAGGCATAAGGGTTAATTGATTATTTTTTTAGGGGTTAGCCAAACAAGCCTTATGGCTTTTGATTTTCAAATAAACATAACTGATGTCAGTTAAGTTAGTATTATATTATATATTTATTATTAATATTATTATCATCATACGTTAGATATCTAGTACGCTAGATAGAGTTAGGAAGAAAAGAAAGACTCAGAGGAAGAAGAAGAAGAGAAGAAGAAAAGTGGGAGAGAAAAGAAGAGAGGAAGAAAGGCTAGAGAATTTGAGAAAAGAATTGGGGAAAAGAAGTTTGATAATCAAAAGGGATAGCCATCATCTTCTACAATCAAGGTATTCTCCTACCCTTTTTTTTAAGTTTTAAAGTTCTAGTTTTCTCTTCTCCTATTTCCCTGTAAAATTCTTGTGATAGGGTAAATTGTTGATTTTATGGGTATTCATATGATTAACTAGTGTTGTAAAGTTATTTTCATAAGTTTTATATGATTATAATCAATGAATTGTTGTTATGTATGTAGTTTATGAAGAAAACCTTTTTACAGAGAGTTTATGTGAATGAATATGGGTTAATTTAAAAATAGAAATTATGGGTTGTTTAGTTGTTTTATTGATAAATTGGCTATTCAATTTGTTAGAGTATGTATATACTTTGATAAAATGCTTTTAATTAACTGTTTTGGTTGAAAAACAAAATCACAGTATTGATTTTCATCAAAAATATCAAAAAGTGAATTTTTATCAAAAATAGTGAAATTGGATGTTTTAAATTAGTTGTTTATGTTGTTGTATGTGTAGAATCATGTTAGGAGTTCTTGAATTATGTTTACATGAAGTCTTTTTATGAATTATATGTGAATTAGACTGTTAGAAACGAACTTGTAGGCCAAAATTGGTTTTGTGCATATGATTTTCGTAGAGTCGTCATGCCAAGTCTCGCAGAGGGCGCCACAAAGACGGCTTGGCGAAAGATATATCTCGTCATCATAGTTATCGCCACGCCGCAATGGGTCTCAGTAGCTTATTTCTCGCAGCCATAAATACATCATGTCCGTGTAAGCAAATACGCACTATAGTATAAACTGTATAGCCAGAAGCACGAAGTTAGCGTAATGGTCCGACAGGTACTTTTTGTACTCGAATTTTTAAGGAATAGTTATGTGATGATAGTAGGACTGTAAAATGTTAATTTTAGTACTTCTATACTATGAATAAGTATGTTATTAACAATTAACTTGTGTTATAACTTGATTATATGATTAAATAATCAAACCTATATGATGAATGTAGTTAGTTAATTTGTAAAGTAGTAGTGACTAACTATGTCATGATGATATATATATATATATATATATATATATATATATATATAGGGTATTGTGATCCGAATTGATTCGGTTTAGCCTACGAGCAAGGCAAGTTTTCTAATTCTTTATCTTGTTGAACTATTTATTGTTTCAATTCGATTACCTTATAAATGATGCAAGCTTTCTAAACTTTGTTTTTGATATTGAACAAGTTATTCTTATATTTAACTTGTTGTTTAGCATGCCGAATATATTTGAATAGTTTATCGTTCATATTGCTATGCATGCTTAGTACTCAATTCTAATTAACCTTAACTTAATATTGTTCAAGCAAGGCATGTTATAGTTATTCAAAGTATATGCTATTAGATTATTCCTAAAGCATGATTTTGGTTTACCATGTTGATTCAATTACGATTATTCTATAGTATGATGTTATTGGTTTTATTCAACTAATCCTTAGTTGATGTTCGTTGAATTATAAATTACCCTGAAATGAATCCAAACCAAACTCACTTTGGTGCGGACTTGTACTCTAAATACTGAGATGAACAACCCTATTATTAGGGGTAACTTATGCTTAGCGTTGAAATGTTTGTGCACAATACATTGTACGAAGGGCTGATCCCCCTAAGTACGAGGAGTCCCTATAGTCTTATGACTGTTAAAGTTTAAGTTGAAACATTACTTATAACTATGGACATAGTTCGTGGTCTTAGGACCCTCGCTTATATACTTCTTGAATGTTGACAAATCATATTGTTTAAAATCCTATTGAGTCTCTTACCTAACATTTGTTGTAAAAGTTTGCCATTCATTATTATTTCAAGTGAGCTTTGTTTGCTCACTTTTGCTTATATAACTATTACAGTTAAGGATGAGAAGGCTGATGTACCTAGCACCAGTAAGGGAAAAGGAAAGATGAACAAGTTTTGAAGACTTGTAATATGATAGTTTATTATCAGTTTTTGATTGAATGGTAGTAATAAAGATTATTTATTTTCCGCATTTGAATGATTGTGTTTAAAGGTTAGACAACCTGGGAGATTTTATTATGTAACCCTTTAATAGGGGAGGTTATATTTATCCAGTTTTATTGTGATTGGGTAGTTAGATATGAATGTTTGATTAAGTGTACACCAAATCATGTGGGAATGAAGTACCTGGGTTTGGGGGTGTCATATCGTCGATTCGCGGTAATGGATATCTATTCTTAATCGTGACCTTATTCAGTTCTCTATAGTCGATGTAGAGCCGCATTGTCCCATCCTTATTCTTTACAAATAAAATTGGCGCTCCCCACGGCGATACGCTTGGTTGGATATACTTCTTGTCCAGTAATTCTTGTAGTTGAACCATCAGTTCTTTCATCTCTATCGGTGCCATTCGGTACGGCGCCTTCGATATTGGAGCCGTTCCTGGAGCTAAATCGATCACGAATTCAACTGCTCTATGTGGAGGAAGTCCTGGAAAATCATCTGGAAATACGTCTGTGAAATCCCTCACTACTGGTATTTCCTCTATTTTCGGATTCTCTTTACGACTATCGACTATGTAAGCTAGATATCCTATGTAACACCCCCTTCCCGAAAAGGAAAGGGAAGTCATGTACAAAGTACAACAAACCTCAAAATAAGTAAACAGAGCACTAATAACTTCAAAATATTAATAGTGATGTCCATTAATGAAGTACTAAATACAATTCTCCAACTAGAGTCAAAATAACTAAAACCAAAAATCGAAACAACCTGATGGTCAAAGACAACTCTCTCATCACACTAGCCTCCGAATCAACCCCCGCAAACTCCGCCGAAGAAAAACACAACATGAGCCAATTGCCCAGTACGGATACAGATATACAAAAGATATGCAATTGATATACGAAAAAAACTGAGACAAAATACTGAACAAAGCCTTAAGTGGAAATACGGACGAAAATATAATCTCCAAAGATCTGAATGGAATATATCTGAAACAACAAAATTTACGAAACCAATAGAAGAATAAAGAAATAACGAACTGAAGTAACTAACTCAATGAATTGAACTGAACAGAAACAAACAAAACTAATATAATGAAATAATAGGCTGAATCAAATGGTTGGGTGTTATTTCATACCGAGTGAGCTCAGAAATATACCTTGCCACACAGACAAGTCAAAATAATGCCACACAGGCAAATCAAATGATGCCACATAGGCAAATCAAATGATGCCACATATGCAAGTCAAAATAATGCCACACAGGCAAATCACACATTGGACCGCAAATCCAAATGTATACAAATCGGATATGTGTGTTTGGCACACCATTACTAATCCACAGAATAGAAAACTAGGGTTAACCCATACGCCTCCCACAACAAAACACCAAATGGCCCACTTCCTCCGTAGAGCCAAAACGGAGACGCCAGGGACTAATCACACCGCCACGTAAAGTGTCATGCCTCTCGTGCCAACACGACATGCCTGTGGTACCCCCATAAGTGGTTATAGCTCAGGTATGCCCTACGGGTTATTCTAACAAAGATATCATGTCACAACACATGTGACATAATACCAACAAAAGTGTTCTATATGTACATGTTGAACCAAATCAAATTATAATTACAAGGTCTCAAAAGAAGGTAAGAATATGTACCACTCTACAATTATCAAAAATAAATAGTACTAAACATGATAACCTAATTCAAAGAGAGTACAAATACGAGTCATATGTATCAACTCCAAAATGAAACTAATATATTTATTTCACAGAGATAATTATGTGAAATAATAACGAAATTCGAACAAGCGACAAAAATCTAACAAATCAAATTTAACAAGAGTATCATTTGAAAGAGTACTAATCCGTACTGAATATAATAATGAAAATAATTCACCAAACCCAAATATCACATCATTTGGACCTCTTCAATCTGATCTATATAATTATCAAACAAATACCATACCATTAATTAAATTACTAACTTATTAAATTTATTCGTTTTATTTTATTTTAATTTATTTTATAAATTTAATAATTTTAAAATAAAAAGCATATTATATACATTTTTAGTCTATTTTGTTTATAATTATATAATTATTTTAAAAAAATATCAAATATGACACTACAAAATCACATTAATTGATTACACGGACAAAATTTATGTGTTAGACTAATCCTCATATTAAGTGGGTAATACTTAGATAATAAGGGAGCCAACACGTTTTACTAAGTGCACATAAAAATGAAGTTACTATTAGTTCAGAAACTAGGTTTGCATGGATGCCTGCCTTTTCATAAATAATTCATATTTCATATTCCTATATCAGAGTCAAATGCTTCCATTCAGAAAATAATTACTGCACCTTATACGTATACATATTATGTACATGTTGATCCTGTAATAATCATCAACTTCATGATCTCATACACTCCATATTGCAATTACAAATTAAGACTATATTAACAGATCTGACTAATCAAATGACATAATAAATTCCTAAAATAGATTGTAAACACCACAATAAAATAGATTATAATCAGTAACAAAGTAATTATTTGTATCAAAAAAAGTCCAATAATTACCTTTTTGTGATACAATTTTTGTTGAATATAATCCCACAATCTTTTTCCCAAATTTTCTTTTTATTTCACAACCTTCTCTTCCGCCACTTTTTCGTTTCTCGCTACGTCAAAACCCTCTCCTTTTCGTTTAGGCGATTAATGTCAATATATGAATTAAGAATGAATTTAACCTAATATATTAATATTAATATTACTCCTATTCCAATTTGGTTTTTAAACCCATCACCTTAATTTGGGCTCAAATAGTTTAACAAGCCCAAACTTAAATACTTAAAAATTAGTTTGACCCAATTAGTATAACATGCCCAAATTAATATAACCACATACTTATTATAGTCAACATAAATTAAATACAATTTGACCAAACCGCCAAATATAAGAAAAATCCAATTTTACTAAGTTAATTATTCATCACTTATTAATACTTATTAGCCCAAATTAATTAAATAATAAGTATTAATCAAGTAAAAGACAAAGTCCAAACAATATGTTTTAAGAATATAATTTTTTTTTCCGGGTATTACATTACCTACCCCTTAAAAAGGATTCCGTCCCCGGAATCAAAAGAGTAACAATGATTTACTTGACATTAAAGAGTTGAGGATACTCTTGCTGAATAGTCTCTTATGCCTCCCAAGTAGCTTCGCGCTCCAGATAATTTTAGGAAAAATAAAATTAATATTTAATTATTAACAAAAAAAATGGATTATTACATTTTCCCTCCAAAGAAAAATAAAATTCTATCCTCGGAATTCAAATAAGTTACAAAAAGTTTTATTTTAGTTTTTATTTAAATTACATAATTATTCATAAACTTTAATTAAATAAACTTTAATTAAGATGTAGCACCGCCATTTGTAATGATCAAGCCTGGTAAGTCCATCGGTCCACACAATCATCCATGTACTCGTAAAAGATTCGTCAGCTTTCGTGTCAAGTCTTGGTAAGGTTCTTCACATTAAATCACAAGATCCATTGTTGGTGCGGTCCCCCCGTTAAAATCTTTGAGTTTCATTCTTGTAAACGTACATACTCTTCGGAACATAATTCGAAAACACAAAAAAAATTTCTTCATCTAAATACGATTCGAATACTCAAAATATTTAAAATTATTTTTAAATTGTAAAACGATTATGTTCCACATATGACAAAGATTTAACAAATTATTTTTATTTAATTTTACATAAATTCAAGCAAAACTCTAAGGGCATCAGATAAATGAAACAACTAAAATTATATCACCAACTCTCACTAAGTCCTCAAGAGTTTCAAAATATCATCACCTCAAATCAAATTAGTTCTCAAATATTATAATACCAAAAATATACTACTAAGATCTCTTTATCACCATATCAAACTCCAAGTCACATATTCTACCATCTGCATAAGCGAACTACAACCATTCAAGATCTCCAATAATCAATTGAATTTCATCACTTATGTAAGACCCCAACTTTTGTAAATAAAGATGAATTTTTTTATAAATATTATTTTTGAATATTATGGAATAAATTTGATATAATGTTATAGTTGTGGGTAATATTTATAAATTTTGCAAAGTAAGCAAGTTGTTATAAAATATTCGTTTGGTCTGGGAATATTCTTTTTGTCGGGAATATTTGTACGACTTACTCAATCATTGTGGACCCCATAACGGAAGTATTGTCGTAGTTAGAAAACGACAAAATTATTTTTCTATAAAAATAACTAAGCAGAGGTGTTACTGGTCAAAACCGCTGAACTACCCTAGTAAAAGTACAATGAATATCGCGTGTAGTTGTATAGTAGCACGATATTGATTATTGATGCTTACGTGAGAAGTCACTCAACTATATGCTCAATTATTGCTACTGAAATTCACGTGCATCATATCTCTTATATTATCGATTCAATTATTGTCACAAAGATCATCTCAGATATAATATGTTATAGTATTAAATTATTAATTGAGACGACAAGTTATAAATGATTAATAATTGTTGAAAGATTAAATATGTGTTGATTAAAAATAAAATGATTTGTGGTAATATTTATTCAATCCTCGATGTATATAAAGAGTCTGCATATGAGACGTTTGTGGTAAGTTTGATTATTTTATGGGGGCCCATATGTCATCATCTAAGAGTCCCTTCAATCGATAGTAATTACCTTTGTGAATAGTAATTACCTTTGTGAATAGTAATTACCTTCGTCGATAGTATTTACCTTCGTCAATAGTAATTACCTTTGTGAATAGTAATTACCTTTGTGAATAGTAATTACCTTCACAATAGTATTTACCTTCGTCAATAGTAATTACCTTCTTCAATAGTAATTACCTTCATCAATAGTAATTACCCTTCGCAAATAGTAGTTGTCCCTTCAATATTACCAAGAGTTAACTCGCCTCTTGATTGTTCCAAGGTTTAATTACCCCTTCAAGAAATAGTAGTTGTCTCTTCAATATTACCAAGAGTCATTTTGACCCTTCGTTAAGACCAAAGAGCCACCCTCGCTTTTTTCTATAAATAGAAAGCTCATTCCTTCATTATTTCTTACGAATTCAATTTGAAACTCTAGAGAGAGAAACTATAGAGAGAAAAGAAGAAAAGTATTTTGCTACTTCACTTTTCCAATATTCACTTTTCTAAGGTAGGAATATTATTTGTTGTACTCGTAAGGGGTGTTATTTTTATTCATGAAGAGAACTTCATTATTCCATTCTTTATTATTCATTTGGAATAACTTTTGTAAAAGTGGCATACCCTATACATGACCTCGTATATATGCGAATACCCTATACTTGGTGAAATCCTTATATTATTTCATTCTTATTTATTACATTGGAATAACTCAGATATGCAGAATCCCCTATACTTGGTGACATTCTTCTATTATTTTATTATTCCGCTGGAACATCCTCATCATGCTTTACACCGGACCTTCGGTTCCGCCTTTATTATTGTGTCTTTATTATTCTATTGGAATATCCCGTCATGCATGTGTTTACACACGGACTTCGTTCCGCCTTTATTATTCTGCTTTTTATTATTCATTGGAATAACTCGCCTATCTGGCAATCCGCATGCATGGTGATTTCTTTTGTTATTTCATTCGCTATTATACTCGGTTGGTTAAAATTTTAACTTCTATACTCCATGAATTTAGTGGAATATCCTTGATATTTAAGCTTCATCCAAATTTTTAATGAAAATATTTTTCCGAGCATTCTTGAATTTTACTCTACAAAGCAAAGATCATGTTGAAAATTTGGACGTTATTAGTTCCCTAATAAATTAATTCGTGAACTTGTTTTATTGAATTATTATGTCATTGTCATCATCCTCATGTTATATTATGTTATCTTTGGCTTACGTGCATAGATGAACTTAGTATGATTATGACCGAGGATCATTCTAAGATAATCATGGCTTGATATAAATGATGTGACAAAAGTCTTCAAAGTGGCTCGTAATGCAAATGATGGATAGTTTTTGGTATGATTATGACCGAGGGTGATTCGGTATAGTCATGACCATTGATAATTTGATGAAAATCCTTGACCGTAGTACAGGGATGATTAGATATTGTGGTTTATTCATTAAACTGAGTCTTAGTGATAAAAATTGATGAAAACCTTTTAAAACCTAAAAGATAGTAGACTTTATTTTCTACTTGACTCTTTTAATGGATTGCATATCCCGCTGCAGTTAAACTGGTTGTCTATTGTATTTTATCAGTTTAACATTGTTGAAGACTATTGATAATTTATTCTGCATTATCTTAGTTATAATATTTCTTACTGGGCTAGTTGAGCTCACCTTTTCTTTCACCGTTTCTCTTGAAATGAGAATATAAATTGGACGAGCCTGGGAAAAGAGTGATGGTCCCGAAGATAGCATTAGTAGTCCTCACTATTCTTTTAAATAGTGTGACAATAAATGTAATGAGGACTCCTTGAGTATGGATATTGTCTAAATGACAATATTCCTATTAGAACTCTCAGTTTATGTATTGTCGTATGTTACACGACAGATGTATAATTAAGTTTGTATTTGAATTTATGTACCATGTAAGTGGCGACCCAAGATGGGTGACGTATACCAAATTTTGGGGGCGTCACAACTTACTATCTAATCATATAATAAATCAAACATCCCTTATTGCAAACCTTAATCCAATAAATTTCAATGTCTCCCCATACTATCACAAAGAAACTTCATAGAACATAACTCCAATATTTTACTAGAAAAAAATAGCCACAAAATTGATCATTAACTCCAAATGATTAATCTAATTACCTCGAATATCAACAACTCAAATTTATAAAAGATCTTATATGCTTAATAATTTATCACATTATCAAATTATCCCACCGATATACATACCTCAAATTATCCACAAATTTAACAAAAATTAAAGCATAACTCAAATCAAATCAAATCCTTAATTCTAAGATCATAATAAATTATCACAAAAATAACACAAATAAATAATTTTTCCAAAATCAAATACTCGTCGATATAAATACTCACATCATAATCGCATCTCATATAAGATCACTTCTTATCTTTACAAAGTATAACTTTATTCACCTTAATAGTTAAATCACAATTCTTAACTAATATCATTACTCAATCACCTTAACAAATTATTCCACTTTCCTCAAATTAACTACAAATCAAAAAGAAATCGACAATTGATCAAAATAGAGACCAACCAAACAAAGAACAAAATCGAATCAAACTCTTACGTCTACCCAATGGTCTACCCACAACTCACAGGTCAAACCTAAATAGGTTTTCTACAAGAAAGAACCTAAGCTCTGATACCATCTCTGTAACACCCCCTTCTCGAAAAAGAAAGGGAGGTCACGTGCAAAGTACAACAAACCTCAAAATAAGTAAACAAAGCACTAATAACTTCAAAATATTAATAGTGATGTCCATTAATGAAGTACTAAATACAGGCAAATCACATATTGGACCGCAAATCCAAATGTATACAAATCAGATATGTGTGTTTGGCACACCATTACTAATCCACAGAATAGAAAACTAGGGTTAACCCATACGCCTCCCACAACAAAACACCAAATGGCCCACTTCCTCCAGAGCCAAAACGGAGACGCTGTGGACTAATCACACCGCCACAGAAAGTGTCATGCCTCTCGTGCCAACACGACATGCCTGTGGTACCCCTATAAGTGGTTATAGCTCAGGTATGCCCTACGGTTTATTCTAACAAAGATATCATGTCACAACACATGTGACATAATACCAACAAAAGTGTTCTATATGTACATGTTGAACCAAATCAAATTATAATTACAAGGTCTCAAAAAGAAGGTAGCAACATGTACCACTCTACAATTATCAAAAATAAATAGTACTAAACATGATAACCTAATTCAAAGAGTACAAATACGAGTCATATGTATCAACTCCAAAATGAAACTAATATATTTATTTCACAGGAGATAATTATGTGAAATAATAACGAAATTCGAACAAGCGACAAAACGAACAAATCAAATTTAACAAGAGTATCGCTGAAAGAGTACGGAATCCGTACCTGAATATAATACCGAAATAATTCACCAAACCTAAATATCACATCGCTGGACCTCTTCAATCTGATCTATATAATTATCAAACAAATACCATACCATTAATTAAATTACTAACTTATTAAATTTATTCGTTTTATTTTATTTTAATTTATTTTATAAATTTAATAATTTTAAAAATAAAAAGCATATTATATACATTTTTAGTCTATTTTGTTTATAATTATATAATTATTTTAAAAAAATATCAAATATGACACTACAAAATCACATTAATTGATTACACGGACAAAATTTATGTGTTAGACTAATCCTCATATTAAGTGGGTAATACTTAGATAATAAGGGAGCCAACACGTTTTACTAAGTGCACATAAAAATGAAGTTACTATTAGTTCAGAAACTAGGTTTGCATGGATGCCTGCCTTTTCATAAATAATTCATATTTCATATTCCTATATCAGAGTCAAATGCTTCCATTCAGAAAATAATTATCGCACCTTATACGTGTATACATATTATGTACATGTTGATCCTGTAATAATCATCAACTTCATGATCTCATACACTCCATATTGCAATTACAAATTAAGACTATATTAACGAGATCCGACTAATCAAATGACATAATAAATTCCTAAAATAGATTGTAAACACCACAATAAAATAGATTATAATCAGTAACAAAGTAATTATTTGTATCAAAAAAAGTCCAATAATTACCTTTTGTGATACAATTTTTGTTGAATATAATCCCACAATCTTTTTCCCAAATTTTCTTTTTATTTCACAACCTTCTCTTCCGCCACTTTTTCGTTTCTCGCTACGTCAAAACCCTCTCCTTTTCGTTTAGGCGATTAATGTCAATATATGAATTAAGAATGAATTTAACCTAATATATTAATATTAATATTACTCCTATTCCAATTTGGTTTTTAAACCCATCACCTTAATTTGGGCTCAAATAGTTTAACAAGCCCAAACTTAAATACTTAAAAATTAGTTTGACCCAATTAGTATAACATGCCCAAATTAATATAACCACATACTTATTATAGTCAACATAAATTAAATACAATTTGACCAAAACTGCCAAATATAAGAAAAATCCAATTTTACTAAGTTAATTATTCATCACTTATTAATACTTATTAGCCCAAATTAATTAAATAATAAGTATTAATCAAGTAAAAGACAAAGTCCAAACAATATGTTTTAAGAATATAATTTTTTTTTCCGGGTATTACATTACCTACCCTTTAAAAAGGATTCCGTCCCCGGAATCAAAAGAGTAACAATGATTTACTTGACATTAAAGAGTTGAGGATACTCTTGCTGAATAGTCTCTTATGCCTCCCAAGTAGCTTCGCGCTCCAGATAATTTTAGGAAAAATAAAATTAATATTTAATTATTAACAAAAAAAATGGATTATTACATTTTCCCTCCAAAGAAAAATAAAATTCTATCCTCGGAATTCAAATAAGTTACAAAAAGTTTTATTTTAGTTTTTATTTAAATTACATAATTATTCATAAACTTTAATTAAATAAACTTTAATTAAGATGTAGCGCCGCCATTTGTAATGATCAAGTCTGGTAAGTCCATCGGTCCACACAATCATCCATGTACTCGTAAAAGATTCGTCAGCTTTCGTGTCAAGTCTTGGTAAGGTTCTTCGCATTAAATCACAAGATCCATTGTTGGTGCGGTCCCCCCGTTAAAATCTTTGAGTTTCATTCTTGTAAACGTACATACTCTTCGGAACATAATTCGAAAACACAAAAAAAATTTCTTCATCTAAATACGATTCGAATACTCAAAATATTTAAAATTATTTTTAAATTGTAAAACGATTATGTTCCACATATGACAAAGATTTAACAAATTATTTTTATTTAATTTTACATAAATTCAAGCAAAACTCTAAGGGCATCAGATAAATGAAACAACTAAAATTATATCACCAACTCTCACTAAGTCCTCAAGAGTTTCAAAATATCATCACCTCAAATCAAATTTGTTCTCAAATATTATAATACCAAAAATATACTACTAAGATCTCTTTATCACCATATCAAACTCCAAGTCACATATTCTACCATCTGCATAAGCGAACTACAACCATTCAAGATCTCCAATAATCAATTGAATTTCATCTCTTATGTAAGACCCCAACTTTTGTAAATAAAGATGAATTTTTTTATAAATATTATTTTTGAATATTATGGAATAAATTTGATATAATGTTATAGTTGTGGGTAATATTTATAAATTTTGCAAAAGTAAGCAAGTTGTTATAAAATATTCGTTTGGTCGGGAATATTCTTTTTGTCGGGGAATATTTGTATGACGGCTCGATCATTAATGGGACCCCTATTAACTAAGTATTGTCGTAGTTAGAAAACGACAAAATTATTTTTCTATAAAAATAACTTGGCAGAGGTGTTACTGCGTAAACCGCATTGAACTACCCGTTAGTAAAAGTACAAGATGTCTGGCGTAGTTGTATAGTAGCACACGATATTGATTATTGATGCTTACGTGAGAAGTCACTCACCTATGCTCAATTATTACTACTGATAATTCTTTGCATCATCATATCTCTTATATTATTGATTCAATTATTGTCATTATCATCCGTATAATATGTTATAGTATTAAATTATTAATTGAGACGACAAGTTATAAATGATTAATAATTGTTGAAAGATTAAATATGTGTTGATTAAAAATAAAATGATTTGTGGTAATATTTATTCAATCCTTGATGTATAAAAGAGTCTGTTATGAGACGTTTGTGGTAAGTTTGATTATTTTATGGGGGCCCATATGTCATCATCTAAGAGTCCTTCAAATCAATAGTAATTACCTTTGTGAATAGTAATTACCTTTGTGAATAGTAATTACCTTCGTCAATAGTATTTACCTTCAATAATAGTAATTACCTTTGTGAATAGTAATTACCTTTGTGAATAGTAATTACCTTCATCAATAGTATTTACCTTCGTCAATAGTAATTACCTTCTTCAATAGTAATTACCTTCATCAATAGTAATTACCCTTCGCAAATAGTAGTTGTCCCTTCAATATTACCAAGAGTTAACGCCTCTTTGATGTTCCAAGGTTTAATTACCCTTCATAAATAGTAGTTGTCTCTTCAATATTACCAAGAGTCATTTTGACCCTTCGTTAAGACCAAGAGCCACCCTCGCTTTTTCTATAAATAGAAAGCTCATTCCTTCATTATTTCTTACAATTCAATTGAAACTCTAGAGAAAACTATAGAGAGAAAGAAGAAAAGTATTTTGCTACTTCACTTTTCCAATATTCAAATCTTCTAAGGTAGGGAATATTATTTGTTGTACTTTCGTAAGGGTGTTATTTTTATTCATGAAGAGAACTTCATTATTCCATTCTTTATTATTCATTGGAATAACTCCGTAAAAGTGGCATACCCTATACATGACTGTATATATATGCGAATACCCTATACTTGGTGAAATCCTTATATTATTTCATTCTTATTTATTACATTGGAATAACTTTGTATATGCTTGGAATCCCTATACTTGGTGACATTCTTCTATTATTTTATTATTCCGTTGGAACATCCTGCTCATGCTTTACACCTACTCGGTTCCGCCTTTATTATTGTGTCTTTATTATTCTATTGGAATATCCTCATGCCTCAGGTGTTTTACACCGGACCGGTTCCGCTTTTTATTATTCTGCTTTTTATTATTCATTGGAATAACTTTGTCTATCTGAAGTACCGCATGCATGGTGATTTCTTTTGTTATTTCATTCGCTATTATACTCAAATTGGTTAAAATTTTAACTTCTATACTCCATGAATTTAGTGGAATATCCTTGATATTTGCGCTTCATCCAAGATTTTTAATGAAAATATTTTTTCTCGAGCATTCTTGAATTTTACTCTACAAAGCGATCATGTTGAAAATTTGGGCGTTATTAGTTCCTGAATAAATTAATTCGTGAACTTGTTTTATTGAATTATTATGTCATTGTCATCATCCTCATGTTATATTATGTTATCTTTGGCTTACGTGCATAGATGAACTTAGTATGATTATGACCGTGGATCATTCGGTATAATCATGGCTTGATATAAATGATGTGACAAAAGTCTTCATGGCCCAGTAATGCGATGATGGATAGTTTTTGGTATGATTATGACCGGGGTGATTCTAGAGTATAGTCATGACCATTGATAATTTGATGAAAATCCTTGACCGTGGTACGTGGATGATTAGATATTGTGGTTTATTCATTAAACCGAGTCTTAGTGATAAAATTGATGAAAACCTTTTAAAACCTAAAAGATAGTAAACTTTATTTTCTACTTGACTCTTTTAATGGATTGCATATCCCATGCAGCTTAAACGGTTGTCTATTGTATTTTATCGGTTTAACATTGTTGAAGACTATTGATAATTTATTCGCATTATCTTAGTTATAATATTTCTTCTCGGGCTAGTTGAGCTCACCTTTTCTTTCCTTTGTTCTCTTCGTGAAATGAGAATATAGCCGGGACGACGAGTCGGGGAAAAGAGTGATGGTCCCAAGATAGCATTAGTCCTCCTCACTATTCTTTTAAATAGTGTGACAATAAATGTAATGAGGACTCCTTGAGTATGGATATTGTCTAAATGACAATATTCCTATTAGAACTCTCGGTTTATGTATTGTCGATGTATACACCTTACGGATGTATAATTAAGTTTGTATTTGAATTTATGTACCATGTAAGTGGCGACCCAAGATGGGTGACGTATACCAAATTTTGGGGGCGTCACAACTTACTATCTAATCATATAATAAATCAAACATCCCTTATTGCAAACCTTAATCCAATAAATTTCAATGTCTCCCCATACTATCACAAAGAAACTTCATAGAACATAACTCCAATATTTTACTAGAAAAAAATAGCCACAAAATTGATCATTAACTCCAAATGATTAATCTAATTACCTCGAATATCAACAACTCAAATTTATAAAAGATCTTATATGCTTAATAATTTATCACATTATCAAATTATCCCACCGATATACATACCTCAAATTATCCACAAATTTAACGAAAATTAAAGCATAACTCAAATCAAATCAAATCCTTAATTCTAAGATCATAATAAATTGTCACAAAAATAACACAAATAAATAATTTTTCCAAAATCAAATACTCGTCGATACAAATACTCACATCATAATCGCATCTCATATAAGATCACTTCTTATCTTTACAAAGTATAACTTTATTCACCTTAATAGTTAAATCACAATTCTTAACTAATATCATTACTCAATCACCTTAACAAATTATTCCACTTTCCTCAAATTAACTACAAATCAAAAAGAAATCGACAATTGATCAAAATAGAGACCAACCAAACAAAGAACAAAATCGAATCAAACTCCTACGTCTACTCAATGGTCTACCCACAACTCACAGGTCAAACCGAAATAGGTTTTCTACAAGAAAGAACCTAAGCTCTGATACCATCTCTGTAACACCCCCTTCTCGAAAAAGAAAGGGAGGTCACGTGCAAAGTACAACAAACCTCAAAATAAGTAAACAAAGCACTAATAACTTCAAAATATTAATAGTGATGTCCATTAATGAAGTACTAAATACAATTCTCCAACTAGAGTCAAAATAACTAAAACCAAAAATCGAAACAACCTAGATGGTTAAAGATAACTCTCTCATCACACTAGCCCTGAATCAACCCTACAAACCTACCAGAAGAAAAACACAGCATGAGCCAATTGCCCAGTATGGATACAGATATACAAAAGATATGTAATTGATATAAGAAAAAAATTGAGACAAAATACTGAATAAAGCCTCAAGTATAAATACGGACGAAAATATAATCTCCAAAGATCTGAATGGAATATATCTGAAACAACAGAATATACGAAACCAATAGAAGAATAAAGAAATAACGAACTGAAGTAACTAACTCAATGAATTGAACTGAACAGAAACAAAAAAAAACTAATATAATGAAATAATAGGCTGAATCAAATGGTTGGGTGTTATTTCATACCGAGTGAGCTCAGAAATATACCTTGCCACACAGACAAGTCAAAATAATGCAACACAGACAAATCAAATGATGCCACACAGGCAAGTCAAAATAATGCCACAGAGGAAAATCACACATTGGACCGCGAATCCAAATGTATACAAATCGAATATGTGTGTATCCGCAGAACAGAAAACTAGGGTTAACCCATACGCCTCCCACAACAAAACACCAAATGGCCCACTTCCTCCGGAGCCCAAACAGAGACGCCGTGGACTAATCACACGCCACAGAAAGTGTCATGCCTCTCGTGCCAAGACGACATGCCTGTGGTACCTCCACAGGTGGTTATAGCTCAGGTATGCCCTACGGTTTATTCTAACAAAGATATCATGTCACAACACATTTGACATAATACCAACAAAAGGGTTCTATATGTACATGTTGAACCAAATCAAATTATAATTATAAGGTCTCAAAAAGAAGGTAGCAACATGTACCACTCTACAATTATAAAAAATAAATAGTACTAAACATGATAACCTAATTCAAAGAGTACAAATACGAGTTATATGTATCAACTCCAAAATGAAAATAATATATTTATTTCACAGGAAAGAATTATGTGAAATAATAACGAAATTCGAACAAGCGACAAAACGAACAAATCAAATTTAACAAGAGTATCGCTGAAAGAGTACGAAATCCGTACCTGAATATAATACCAAAATAATTCACCGAACCCAAATATCACATCGCTAGACCTCCTTAATCTGATCTATATAATTATCAAACAAATACCATACCATTAATTAAATTACTAACTTATTAAATTTATTCTTTTTATTTTATTTTAATTTATTTTATAAATTTAATAATTTTAAAAATAAAAAGCATATTATATACATTTTTAGTCTATTTTGTTTATAATTATATAATTATTTAAAAAAAATATCAAATATGACACTACAAAATCACATTAATTGATTACATGGAAAAAAATTATGTGTTAGACTAATCCTCATATTAATTGGGTAATACTTAGATAATAAGGGAGCCAACACGTTTTACTAAGTGCACATAAAAATGAAGTTACTATTAGTTCAGAAACTCGGTTTGCATGGATGCCTGCCTTTTCATAAACAATTCATATTTCATATTCCTATATCAGAGTCAGATGCTTCCATTTAGAAAATAATTATTGCACCTTATACGTATACATATTATGTACATGTTAATCCTGTAATAATCATCAACTTCATGATCTCATACACTCCATATTGTAATTACAAATTAAGACTATATTAACAGATCTGACTAATCAAACGATATAATAAATTCCTAAAATAGATTGTAAACACCACAATAAAATAGATCATAATCAGTAACAAAGTAATTATTTGTATTAAAAAAAGTCCAATAATTACCTTTTTGTGATACAATTTTTGTTGAATATAATCCCACAATCTTCTTCCCAAATTTTCTTTTTATTTCACAACCTTCTCTTCCGCCACTTTTTCGTTTCTCGCTGTGTCAAAACCCTCTCCTTTTGTTTAGGCGATTAATGTCAGTATATGAATTAAGAATGAATTTAACCTAATATATTAATATTAATATTACTCCTATTCCAATTTGGTTTTTAAACCCATCACCTTAATTTGGGCTCAAATAGTTTTACAAATTCAAACTTAAATACTTAAAAATTAGTTTGACCCAATTAGTATAACATGCCCAAATTAATATAACCACATACTTATTATAGTCAACATAAATTTAATACAATTTGACCAAAACTGCCAAACATAAAAAAAATCCAATTTTACTAAGTTAATTATTCATTACTTATTAATACTTATTAGGCCAAATTAATTAAATAACAAGTTTTAGTCAAATAAAAGACAAAGTCCAAACAATATGTTTTAAGAATATAATTTTTTTTTCTTCCGGTTATTACATCCTACACAGCCTTGTCTTAACAACTTCCTGGCCTGCATCATCGTCAGACAACTCGCTTGTCTAGGCGACTTGCTACCATAAAACACAACCTTTGATGGAGTTATAAGATTAATACGCTTCTTCTGGCAATCAATTACCGCCCCATAATTGGATAACCAGTCCATACCCAAGATAACGTCGAATTCTCCAAGTCGAATAGGGATAAGATCGTACTTAACATGGATTATTTCTCTATTTGCAATTTCTATGTTCATGGGGTATTCTAACTCGTCCTTAAGCAATTCTAAGTTCTTAGCAAAGTCATCGGATATAAATGAACAAGTAGCACCCGAATCAAATAATATATAAGCATTAACTTTATTGATCGGAATGATACCTGACACTACATCACGAGACTGCAATGCATCCTGTACTATCATGTTGAATGTTCTAGCGGTCGGTTGGTTGGTTGTCGTTGGTCCTGCAATAGTCAGAGTGCTTCCACAGCTGTTTCCTCTATTCCCTCCTGATCCTGTCCCTCCAGATCCCTTCTTAGGACAATCCCTTGCAAGATGATCCTTTGAGCCACAAGTGAAGCAGGCCATAAGTAATCCCCCTATACAGGGTTGTTCATCTCAGTTTGACAGTAGAGTCCGCACCAAAGGAAGTTTGTTTGGATAACTCAACAAGGGTTCTGAAATTTAGAACATTCATCAACTATGGACTAGTCGAATCATTAAGGGTTCACTAGTCTAACAAGGTTCAACAGTAACTGATATTTAAAATCGAACAACGATCTCAAGAGATATACAATAGAATAAGCATTGTATAATAGAATCATACTTGAAAAGATTAATAAACTTTATATAACAAAATGGACTTGATCAATAATAACGAGAATTTGTTCGATGTAAAGAGACAAACTTATAAACTCATATAATGATAACAAGTAGGGTTAGGAAACTTGCCTCGTGCGTAGATTACACGTTAATTTACACACGTTCCTTGATTTAATCCTACATACCATTTACATTCACAATACCAGTCAATTATAACGTAACTAGTCATCACAAGTTCATTCTCTTTGTCTAACTTTGATTATGACCATACTTAATCAAATTACTACATTCATTGACGCATAATTTACATTTTATGAATAATAAGCTAACTATGTGTTCAATAATTCAATTCGCACATACTTGTGTTATTAATATGTTAAGAATTTATCTTAACGTCTTGTTATACGTCTAACATAATTTTATGTTCCTTGGATCTGGTTACTATCACATTTCCAGACTTGAACGCTTAGAAAAATTTCATTTCTGGACAATCTGCTAAGTGGCGATGCGGCGCCATTGTCAGGCTTACTCTTGGCACTACGGCGCGGTGGCGTTGCGGCTTAGGCTCGCAACTGCAAGCAATACTTTTAGGCATGGAGTTGGCGCCATACCGCTTGCGCTGAAACTCCGATTTTTGAATTCAAGTTGGCGAAGAACACATAATCAGGCGAAATTATCATTTCATGGTCATTAATTCATTAAATTAAACATACCCACATACTAGAATTCATACATAATCATTACCCAACCTTTATAGAGTGATTTTAACAAATTAAAACACATAATTACATAATCAAACATGTAAATTCATTGTTCTTGATGTTCTTGAAGGTTTTGAACACAAAACATAAAATTTAACATCACGGGTTCGTTATAACACCATATCCGTCTATTCGAAGTTTGTTTTCTTCGTTTTAACATACATAATTATATACAAGTGTGAAATTTATGAGAGAATATATGCTTGACATATTAAATTTATGTATAAGGGCCATATGGCCATATTTCTATACTCTGTAATTTTGTAGCAACAATATACGACATAACTTATGCAACTGATGTTATGGAACCATACAATATATAATAAAAACATGTTATGTTAGCATATCATTACATATATACCCATATAATCACTAACATTTGTAATTATAGATATTTATCAGAACTTGCAAGCCATTTTCATGGAAATTTCAATGACGTAAATTAAATTTGAATTTAAGGGTTTACCCTTGATTACTCTGCTTGGATTACACAAGGTGATAACAACTCCCAATTTCCCACACTTCTTTTCCTTTAATCTCCCTGATTCTCAAAATTCTCTCTCTGATTTATTTTTCCAGACTTAGCAAATAAAAGAAAGAAGGCATATATAATAAAGGAACTGACGCTGCGTGGTCAGTTAATCCTATCATGGGTTAACTGCCATCAACCCCCACTAAGGCCATGTTTGGCTAGCCTTAAAAGCCTTATACTCATTTTATTTAATTAATCCTTTATAATATAATTTAATAATGTCACACCCCTTTATAAAATAAATCCAATATCTTATTTAATTTATTTTAAATCTAATAATTTCTCATTAATTCACATTGTCACATAATTAAATTTCTCATTTGTTAATTATGTCCAATTTATTAATTCTCTAATTAATTATTAAATTAATTAAAATATTATTAGGCTTATTAAATATTTCTTTTAATTCAATAAACTCACATATTTACGTAAATCAATTCTCCACATTAATTTAATAAATAAAACACATACAATTAAATTATTCTATCATAACTTCATCAATTAATTATTTAATCTAATAATTAAATCATCAAAAAATATTTATTTAATCTAATAAATATTAAAATTAAATTATAAAATCTTGGTTGTCACAGTAATCATATAAGCATGCTTTGAACTTTAGATCAAAATCAAAAACTATTCATGATCGCATGATGGCGCAAATTGTAACATTCCGTAATTTTATTGTAATAATAAATAATTTATTGAATTATTTATGTATTTAATGGATGTGTTTGTTGTTGAATAAATAATTGTTCAAATTTGATTTGATGTGGTTAATTATTTGTTAAATAAATAAATAAGGAAATTAATTATTTTGCTAATTTAATTTAATTATTAAGTTAGAGAATTTTGATTAATTGAATTCTTCGTTCTTTTATTGAATTTGTAAATTTAAAAGGATGTGTTGGTTGATTAAATAAAGTTATAATTATATAGAAATTATAATTTTGGTGGTATTGATTTATGTGTTAAAGTGATTTGATAAATTATTTTTAGAATTAATTTAATCAAGTTAATGTGTGACAAATAACCTTGTTATAAAGGAGTTACTAAAATAAATTAAAGGAGTTTTAATTCAGTTTTGCCAAACAAGGCCTATTGCTTATTAAGTCTTTATTCTAATTGTGTTTTACCAAATAAGGCATAAGGATTAATTGATTATATTTTAGTGTTTAGCCAAACAAGCCTTATGGCTTTTGATTTCAAAAATTTTAACTAATGTTAGTAAATTAGAGTTATGTTATATAATTAATATATATATATATTATATGCTATATATGTTAGTTTGTTAGTACGCTCTAGAGTTAGGAAGGAAAAAAAAACACAGAGGAAGAAGAAGAAGAAGAAGAAGAAGAAGAAGAGAAGAAGAAAAGAAGGGAAGAAGGAAGGCTAGAGAATTGAAAAAAGAATTGGGGAAAAGAAGTTCGGGATAGCCATCATCTTCTACAATCAAGGTATTCTCCTATTTCTTTTAGCTTTCCCTTCTCCTATTTTTCTCTGTGAAATTCTTGTGATAGGATAATTGTTGAT
Source organism: Panax quinquefolius (assembly GCA_020205615.1). Lineage (NCBI taxonomy): Eukaryota > Viridiplantae > Streptophyta > Magnoliopsida > Apiales > Araliaceae > Panax > Panax quinquefolius. The sequence continues at coordinate 79,791,573 of CM035163.1, forward strand.
TTTATGCGTGTTCATATGATAAACCATTGTTGTAAAGTTATTTTCATAGGTTATATATGATTATAATCAATGAATTGATGATATGTATATAATTGTGGAGAAAAGTATTTTACAGAGAGTTTATATATATATATATATTGTTTAATTAAAATAGAAATTGTGAGTTGTTTAGTTGTTTTATTGATAAATTGGCTATTCAATTTGTTAGAGTATATATAAACTTTGATAAAATGCTTTGAATTAGTGGTTTTGGTTGAGAAACAAAATCACAGTGTTTATTTTCATCAAAAATATCAAAAAGTGAGTTTTAGCCAAAATTAGTGAATTTAGGTGTGTTAATTTTGTTGTTTATGTTGTTGTATGGGTAGAAACATGTTAGGAATTCTTGAATTATGTTTACATGAAGTTTTTATATGAATTGCATGTGTATCAATCTGTTAGAATCAAGCTTGTAGGCCAAATTTGGCTTTTTCTGTGCTGTTGCCGAGGTCGTTCACGAGGTCTGTCATCTTGTCTGTGCCATGACTTGCAGATACCTTTTGTGTGTAAATAACAATACTGCTCTTTGCCGCTGTCATACGACCTTGTAGCCTTGATCTCCACGCCAAGAAGAAAGATATGCCCATGCCGCAACATGAATCCATAGTGTAAAAGCGTGGCGTTGCGGCCTTGATTAGCGAGATAGTCTCGATACAAGGTACTTTTGTACACGAAAATTTTAAGAAAAGTTATGTGATGATAGTAGGACTGCTAAATGTTAATTTTAGTATTTCTATACTATGAATAAGTATGTTATTAACAATTAACTTGTGTTATAACTCGATTATGTGATTAAAAATCCAATTTTAAATGATGAACGTACTTAGTTATGTTTGTAAGATGGTAATGACTAATTATGTCATGATGACATATGTTTATAGGATATTTTGATTCGTATTGATTTGGTTTAGCCTACGAGCAAGGCAAGTTTTCTAAACTTTCTTTTTACATTGAGCAAGTTCTTTAACTCTACTTTTAGAATATTGCAATCGCTTAAATTTTCTTAGAGCAAGTTTTTCTAATCCTTTATCTTGTTGAACTAATTATGGTTTTCAATTCGATTATGATATAATGATGTAAGTTATTCTTGAGCAAGTTATTCTTGTATTTAACTTGTTGTTTAGCATGCAAATTTATATATTCTAATGTTGAACATTTTTATCGATCAAATTGTTATGCATGCTTAGTATTCAATTCTAATTAACCTTGGCTTAATATTGTTCAAGCTTATTCAAATTGTATGCTCTTAGATTATTCCTAAAGCATGACTTTAGTTTACTATGATTGATTCAATCACGATTATTCTATAGTGAAATGTTCTTGGTTTCATTCAACTAATCCTTAGTTGATGTTCGTTGAATTCCAAATTACCCTAAAAGCTTATCCAAACCAAACTTCCTTTGGTGCGGACTTGCACTCTAAATACTAAGATGAACAACCCTAATGTTATGATTAGGGGTTAACTTACGCGTAGCGTTAAATGTTTGTGCACAATACATGGTACGAAGGGCTGATCCCCCTAAGTACAAGGAGTCCTTATAGTCTTATGACTGTTAAAGTTGGAGTTGAAAGATTGTTCGCAACTGTGGACATAGTTCATGGTCTTATGACCCTCAGTTATATTTATTCCGCATTTTGGATTTTAGTTTCTGATTATAGATGATAGAGTACTATTCATTGTTGATGAGCCTATTATTGGCAGTTATTATTACTATACTCCTGTTGATTTCATATTGTATCCAGTGAGCAATTGTTTTGCTCACTCTTGAATATTTTAAAACTCATTGCGCCTAAAGAAGAGAAGGTAGATGAACCTTCGCTCAGCAAAGGAAAGGAAAAAATGTGCAAGTGATGAAGACTTGTAATTTTACTTTGATTGAGATGATAGATTTTTATTATGATGATCTTAGACTTGGTTTTAATGAAGTTTATTTAATTTCCGCATTTGAATGATTGTAATTAAAGGTTAGATAACCTGGGAGATTTTATTATATAACCCTTTAATGGGAAAGGTTTTATTTATCCAGTTTTATTGTGATTGGGTAGTTAGATATGAATGTTTGATTAAGTGAACACCAGATCTTGTGGGAATGAAGTACCTGGATTTGGGGGTGTCACAGGTTGGTATCAGAGCCTTAGGTTATGAACCTTAGGTGGGGGAAAAGCCTTAGGAAGTAACCTTCGGAAAGATAGTAATGAACTCTTATCAAGTTTCAAGGAGAAAGTAATAAAACACTTATGTGCTTATGTGTTTACAACTTATGTGCTCGTGAGAGTCGAGTAGTAATGATTAATAACTAAAACTTAAAAATCTTGTTGTCAGGATGACTAATGTTGGAGAATCCTGTCAGGCTTTTGGGAAGAAGGACCTCAGTTGCCCAGAGAGGAGGAATCTCGTGATATTCAAATGGTTTGGGAACAACTGCTTCCACGAGAGTCAGCTCCATTACTCACAATGGTCGAAGATGATGATGATGATGATGTAGAAACAGATGAGGAAGAACCCGTGGAGCTGTCATAGACGGATGAATAGGACGAGGAGGAAAGGATTCCACTTAACTCGATAGCTGGCTGTATATACGATGAGGTACATGACTGCAACGTGGAACTTCAAGATACTGTTGAGGAATTGCAAGAGATAGTAGCTGAACAACAGACTTCGTTGGTATAGAAGGATGACGAGATTCAGGATCGAGAAGAACGACTGAACAATGTTGAAGAGAAGCTAGTTCACACTGAAGAAGAGAACGATCAAATGAGACCAGTGGCTGCAGAGTTGAAGTGCAAGTTGAGAGAAGAATCTGCAAAAAGGGCAAGAGCCGAAGACGCGTACAGTGAAGCTTATCAACAAGCCGAAATAGCAAAGGGAGACGCACAAGCAAAGAGAAGAAAGATGGATGAAATGGATAATGTGTTCAACACCGCGATCAATCGAGCTCAAGATCGGGTCATAGGTTATCCAATTCAGTTCGAGACGCTACCTTCGTTCATACTGGACCGTCGGACCATGTTCCGAGTTTTGGAAGAAGAGCGTTGTAAGGCCTTGCAATATCTTAATAGGACATCGTAGGGAGTGTACTTGAGTTATGTTATGATAAATAATTTGTTAATCCCAAGTGTTATGCAACCTATGGGATATGATGATGATGTCCTGAGACTTTAGTAGTTCAGGAAAATAATGTAAATAGCAGTGATGCTATTGATATGATGTTTTCAAAGAAGTTTTGAATAAAAGATATTATTTTCTTTATCCAAAGTGTTATGTGTTATGGAATGATTACTTTCATGGGGGCAAGCTAAGTAGAAATTACTTAAAAAGAGTTGAGTAATAATCTAATGAGTGTATTTTTTTTAACAGAAAATGCCTCCAAGACGTCAACCACCTCGTCAGAGAACCACCAAGGGAACCAACAATGATAATGCTGAAACTAACTCCGTTCAGCAGTTGGTGACGTTATTAACAGGTGCATTGCAAAATCAACCGCAGAATCAACCTCAGAACCAAGGTGCTACGTTTAAGGACTTCAAGGCGGTTGGACCACCAGAATTCCGTGGATCTATGAACCCAGTTGAAGCACAGACTTGGATTATGGAAATCGAGAAGGTTTTTGATGTTGCTAGGGTAGAGGAGAATCAGAAGACTGCTTTTGCAATGTTTATATTGAAGGAGGAGGCTAGCTATTTGTGGCAGGCCAACAAGACTCGAGAAGGACCAGGAGTAATGACCTGGGATAAGTTTAAGGAGCTGTTCTTCGAGACTTATTTCCTTGAGAGTTCGAAGAGTCAGCTAGAGGTCCAGTTTTTGGAGTTGAAGCAAGGAACAATGTCGGTGTCGGAGTATGCCGCGAAGTTCAATGAGTTGGCGAGGTTTGCGCCATATCAGGTCAACACAGACGAGTGCAAGGCGAAGAGGTTTGAGCAGGGACTAAAACCACAGTTGTATGATGGGGTTTCTGTTCAATTGAAGACATTCAAGATGATGGAGAAGGTGATTACATTTGAAAGTGGAGGCGAGGCGGTAACAAAGCATAATCAAGAGTAGAGAAAGAAGAAAAGTGAAGGTGAAGCTAAAAGTAGTGGTAACGGTAGTAATGGCAACAACCTGAAGAGGAAGTGGAATGGGAATGGAGGAGCTGGAAATCAGCAAAGAAACCAGCAAAATAATAAGTTCGAACCATGTGCTATGTGTGGAAAGTTTCATAAGGGAGTGTGTCTGCTGGGGAAACGAGTATGCTTCAATTATGGCCAGGAGGGTCACATCGCCCCAAATTGCACTCAAGCTAAGAAGAATGTGTGCTTCATATGCGGATCTAAGGATCACTTTTCTCGTGAATTCCCTAAGAAGAGAACTGGTGAGACAAATGGGAGCAAGGGAAATGCTAGTGGAGGTACGTTGGCTATTGCGGGACCAACAACAATAAATAAGCCCACAGCTAGAACCTTCAACATGACTATGCAAGATGCTATGCAATCAAAGGATGTGGTGTCGGGTATTATCTCGATCAATGATATTGACGCTTATGTATTATTTGATTTGGGTGCTACTTGTTCATTTATATCTGATGAATTTGCTATGAGATTAGGATTGCCTAGTGAAGAATTGAATTTCCCCTTAAATATAGAAATTGTGAATAAGGAAGTAGTTCCTGTTAGGTTCGTATACAAGAACTGTAGGGTAAATATTAAGGGAAATATTTTTATGGTAGATTTGATTCCGATCAGGCTAGGAGAGTTTGACGTTATTTTATGAATGGATTGGTTGTTCAATTATGGAGTGATAATTGACTGCCAAAAGAAATGTGTAAACCTTATGACTCCGTCAAAGGTAGTATTTAATGGTAGCAAATCGCCTAGACAAATGAGATGTCTGACGATTATGCAGGCCAAAAAATTGTTGAGTCAGGGCTGTGTGGGTTATTTAGCTTACATAGTCGATTCTTAGAAGAAGGGTGCGAAACTAGAAGAAATACCAGTGGTTAGGGAATTTGTGGACGTGTTTCGGAGGATTTACGGGACTTCACTTTGACAGAGTAATCGAGTTCGTGATCGACTTAGCGCCGAACCGCCCCGATATCGAAAAGCCCGTCAGATGAATGGCTCCGGTGGAGATGAAAGAACCAAGATACAACTACGAGAGCTGTTGGACAAGAAATACATTCAAAGGAGTGTGTCACCGTGGGGAGCACCGTGTTATTCAATAAAGAAGAAGGATGGGTCAATGCGTCTTTGCATTGATTATAGGGAGTTAAACAAAGTCACTATTAAGAATAAATATCCATTCTTGAGAATAGATGACTTGTTTGATCAATTGAAGGGTGCTAGATATTTCTAGAAAATAGATTTGAGAAATGGGTACCATCAATCAAGGTAAGAAAGGAGGATGTCTGAAAGACGACATTCTCGAACTCCGGTATGGACATTACGAATTTTGGTGATGTCTTTTGGTTTGACAAACACCCTACAGCTGTTCATGGATTTGATGAACAGGGTGTTTAAACCATTTTTGGACAAGTTTGTGGTGGTGTTTATCGACGATATTTTGGTGTACTCTAAAACTCAAGAGGAACATGTGAAACATTTATGTCTAACGCTGGAGACTCTAAGAAAAGAAAAGTTGTATGCGAAATTCTCTAAATGTGAATTTTGGCTGGAACGTGTACAATTTCTTGGGCACGTAATTGACAAGGATGGAATTTCAGTGGATCCATCAAAGGTTGAAGTTGTGACAAATTGGGAACAACCGAGAACACCATCAGAAGTGAGAAGTTTCTTGGGATTAATAGGGTATTACAGACGGTTTATTCAGGATTTTTCCAAGATTGCTACTCCGTTGACAAATTTAACGAGGAAATCTGTAAAATTTGTTTGGACGGAGAAGTGTGAAGAAAGTTTCCAGGAATTGAAAAAGAAGCTAGGTATGGCACCTGTGTTGTCATTACCAGATAATACATGAAATTTTGTGGTATATAGTGATGCTTCACATAAAGGGTTGGGTTGTGTCCTTATGCAGAATGGCAAAGTCATTGCGTATGCATCAAGACAATTGAAAGATTACAAAAAAGGGTTTCCGACTCATGATTTAGAGTTGGCGGCGGTTGTGTTTGCCCTGAAGATATGGAGACATTATCTTTACGAAGAGAAATGTGAGATCTACACAGACCATAAAAGTCTGAAGTATATTTTCACACAGAAAGACCTAAACATGCGTCAAAGAAGATGGATGGAACTGATAAAAGATTATGATTGTGAGATCTTTTATCATCCAGGCAAAGCAAACGTGGTTGCAGATGCCTTGAGTAGGAAAGGCAGGAAAAAGTTGATGTTGTTAACTGATAAGGAAGAGCTTATTACAGCAATGTCAAGTTTAGAGTTGGAAATCAAATTTCCAAGAGAATCCAATGAAAGATGTTACCAGATGGAAGCCACCCACTTTGGTGGACAAAGTGAAGAACACTCAACCGCAGGATGAGGAATGCGTAAAAATCGAGAGAAAGTGTGGTTGAGGGAAAGAGGTGAAATACAAGATTGATCTGGATGGAATGTTTGAGATTTGAAGGACGAATATGGGTTCCAATAGCAGTACGAGAGATTAAAGAAGAAATTTTGACCAAAGCTCATAACTCGAGATATTCGATTCATCCAGAAGTAATGAAAAATGTATCAAGATTTGCGGCGACATTTTGGTGGCCAAATATGAAAAGAGACGTTGCGAATCGTTGCAAAGTGCTTGACATGTCAGAGAGTCAAGGCCGAGCATCAAAGACCAAGCGGGTTACTTCAACCGTTGGAGATACCAGAATGGAAATGGGAACATATCACAATAGATTTTGTGGTAGGTCTTCCAACAACTCAGAAAGGATACAATGAGATTTGGATGATAGTGGACAGATTGACAAAATTTGTACACTTTTTGCCAAAAAAGATTAGATTCAATCTTGATCAGCTGGCAAAGTTATATGTTAAAGAGATCGTGTCGAGACATGGAGTTCCATTATGTCGATTGTGTCGAATCTGAATCCGAGGTTCACATCAAACTTCCGGAAGAGACTACAAGAATGTATGGGAACCCAATTATGAATGAGTCTTGCATATCATCCGCAAATAGATGGCCAAAGCGAACGAACGATTCAGACATTGGAAGATATGTTGAGAGCATGCATCATGGATTTCAAAGGAAGCTGGGATGAACAATTGCCGTTGGTGGAATTTGCCTATAATAACAGTTACCACGCTAGCATCGGCATGCCACCCTACGAAGCATTATACGGTAGGAAGTGCAGAACTCCACTATGCTGGGATGAAGTCGGAGAACGTCAATTATTAGGACCAGAACTGGTACAACAAACTGCTGAGGTTGTCTAACTTATCAGAACAAGATTGATAGCTGCTCAAGACAGAAAAAAGAAATATGTTGATCAACATAAACAAGATCGTGTATTCGACATAGGAGATTTCGTATTCCTAAAGGTTTCTCCTTGGAAGGGAAAAATTCGATTTGGTAAGAAGGGGAAACTAAATCCGAGATTTATTGGACCCTTCGAAGTGTTGCGAAAGGTTGGAGAGGTGGCTTACGAGGTAGCTCTACCTCCGGAATTGCAAAACATTCATAATATTTTTCACGTGTCGGTGTTACGACCATACAAACCTGATTACAAGCACGTGATTGAGTACGACCCATTGCAGTTTGACAAAGATTTGTCCTATGTAGAGGTTCCTATCCAGATAGTCGACAGGAAAGAACAAGTGCTAAGGAATAAGGTGATACCTTTTTTAAAGGTAGTATGGAGGAACCACAATGTCGAAGAGGGCACGTGGGAACTCAAAGCTAAAATGATGAAGAATTATCCTGAGTTATTTGTTTAATCTGTGTCTTCGATTCTGGGGACAGAATCTTTGTAAGTAGGGGAGAATGTGACGAATGAATTATTTGAATTATGATTCTGAGGACAGAATCCTTGTAAGGAAGGAATGATGTAACATTCTAGAATTTTTATTGTTATAATAAATAATTTATTGAATTATTTATGTATTTAATGGATGTGTTTGTTGTTGAATAAATAATTGTTCAAATTTGATTTGATGTGGTTAATTATTTGTTAAATAAATAATTAAGGAAATTAATTATTATTTGCTAATTTAATTTAATTATTAAGTTAGACAGTTTTGATTAATTGAATTACTATTCTTTTATTTGGAATTGTAATTAAAAGGAGGTGTTAGTTGATTAAATAAAGTTATAATTATATAGAAATTATAATTTTGGTGGTATTGATTTATGTGTTAAAGTGTTTTGATAAATTGTTTTTAGAATTAATTTAATCAAGTTAATGTGTGACAAATAACCTTGTTATAAAGGAGTTACTAAAATAAATTAAAGGAGTTTTAATTCAGTTTTTCCAAACAAGGCCTATTGCTTATTAAGTCTTTATTCTAATTGTGTTTTACCAAATAAAGCATAAGGATTAATTGATTATATTTTAGTGTTTAGCCAAACAAGCATTATGGCTTTTGATTTCAAAAATTTTAACTGATGTCAGTAAATTAGAGTTATGTTATATAATTAATATATATATATATATATATATATATATTATATGCTATATACGTTAGTTTGTTAGTACGCTCTAGAGTTAAGAAGAAAAACAAAAACACAGAGGAAGAAGAAGAAAAGAAGAAGAAAAGAAGAAGAAAAGAAGGGAAGAAGGAAGGCTGGAGAATTGAGAAAAGAATTGGGGAAAAGAAGTTTGGGATAGCCATCATCTTCTACAATCAAGGCATTCTCCTATTTCCCTTAGCTTTCTCTTCTCCTATTTTTCTCTGTGAAATTCTTGTGATAGGATAATTGTTGATTTTATGCGTGTTCATATGATAAACCATTGTTGTAAAGTTATTTTCATAGGTTATGTATGATTATAATCAATGAATTGATGATATGTATGTAATTGTGGAGAAAAGTATTTTACAGAGAGTTTATATATATATATTGTTTAATTAAAATAGAAATTGTGAGTTGTTTAGTTATTTTATTGATAAATTGGCTATTCAATTTGTTAGAGTATATATAATCTTTGATAAAATGCTTTGAATTAGTGGTTTTGGCTGAGAAACAAAATCACAGTGTTTATTTTCATCAAAAATATCAAAAAGTGAGTTTTAGCCAAAATTAGTGAATTTGGGTGTGTTAATTTTATTGTTTATGTTGTTGTACGGGTAGAAACATGTTACGCATTCTGGAATTATGTTTACATGAAGTTTTTATATGAATTTCATGTGTATCAGTCTGTTAGAATCGAGCTTGTAGGCCAAATTTGGCTTTTTCTCTTTATTCTTAGAAATTTGTCTGCTAGAGAATCTTGCAGTCAGCTTGTGTGCTGGACTTCTGACTTTCTGATACCTTTGTGTACCATGACGCCATGCTCACGCCACCAAGTAAGCGCGACCTTAGCCTTGATCTCGATTCCCCATGAATATGCCTTATGCCAAGCAATACGACTACGAATGTAAATTATGGCGCATGACGCGAAAGTTATCGAAATGGTCTAACGATTGTACTTTTGTACACGAAATTTTAAGAAAAGTTATGTGATGATAGTAGGACTGCTAAATGTTGATTTTAGTATTTCTATACTATGAATAAGTATGTTATTAACAATTAACTTGTGTTATAACTCGATTATGTGATTAAAAATCCAATTTTAAATGATGAACGTACTTAGTTATGTTTGTAAGATGGTAATGACTAATTATGTCATGGTGACATATGTTTATAGGATATTGTGATTCGTATTGATTTGGTTTATCCTACGAGCAAGGCAAGTTTTCTAAACTTTCTTTTTACATTGAGCAAGTTCTTTAACTCTACTTTTATAATTGTGCAATCGCTTAAATGTTCTTAGAGCAAGTTTTTCTAATCCTTTATCTTGTTGAACTAATTATGGTTTTCAATTCGATTATGATATAATGATGTAAGTTATTCTTGAGCAAGTTATTCTTGTATTTAACTTGTTGTTTAGCATGTAAATTTATATATTCTAATGTTGAACATTTTTATCGATCAAATTGTAATGCATGCTTAGTATTCAATTCTAATTAACCTTGGCTTAGTATTGTTCAAGCAAGGTGTTTTAGTTATTCAAATTGTATGCTCTTAGATTATTCCTAAAGCATGACTTTAGTTTACTATGATTGATTCAATCACGATTATTCTATAGTGAAATGTTCTTGGTTTCATTCAACTAATCCTTAGTTGATGTTCATTGAATTCCAAATTACCCTGAAAGCTTATCCAAACCAAACTTCCTTTGGTGCGGAATTGCACTCTAAATACTGAGATGAACAACCCTAATGTTATGATTTGGGGTTAACTTACGCGTAGCGTTAAATGTTTGTGCACAATACATGGTACGAAGGGCTGATCCCCATAAGTACGAGGAGTCCTTATAGTCTTATGACTATTAAAGTTGGAGTTGAAAGATTGTTCGCAACTGTGGACATAGTTCATGGTCTTATGACCCTCAGTTATATTTATTCCGCATTTTGGATTTTAGTTTCTGATTATAGTGATAGAGTACTATTCATTGTTGATGAGCCTATTATTGGCAGTTATTATTACTATACTCCTGTTGATTTCATATTGTATCCAGTGAGCAATTGTTTTGCTCACTCTTGCATATTTTAAAACTCATTGCAGCTAAAGAAGAGAAGGTAGATGAACCTTCGTCTAGCAAAGGAAAGGGAAAAATGTGCAAGTGATGAAGACTTGTAATTTTACTTTGATTGAGATGTTAGATTTTTATTATGATGATCTTAGACTTGGTTTTAATGAAGTTTATTTAATTTACGCATTTGAATGATTGTAATTAAAGGTTAGATAACCTGGGAGATTTTATTATGTAACCCTTTAATGGGAAAGGTTTTATTTATCCAGTTTTATTGTGATTGGGTAGTTAGATATGAATGTTTGATTAAGTGAACACCAGATCCTATGGAAATGAAGTACCTGGCTTTGGGGTGTCACAAAGAATGAGCCTTGTCTAGGCTTAGGGGATTCCAGAATTGATTACCTTGTCCCTGCCGGCGAGCAGAGGTTGAGCTTTGAAATCTTGTTTTCAAATCAAACTTTAACACACTTAGACACTTACACCTCTCATGCATACATGCTAGAGGTCTTTACAAAAGTGTATGACCATTCTTGAGTTTATTTTTACAAGCTTTTTGTTTTTGACTTTCCATGGAATTAAAGCATAAAAGGGTCATGTAATTATTATGCCTTATAACTTGGCCATAGGTTTACCTAGAGAGGTCACACAATCTGTTAACACTCATGCTCATGGTGTTCATATTGTTTATTCACAACTAGCATGGTTTAATACTTCGAAACATGCTTTAAGCTTATGTTTGATTAAATTATATTTATATCCATCATATACGAATCGTGTAGACATAATAAACATAAACATATCATCTTAACCCTTTAGAATCTAGATACTCATTTGATGCAACAAGATTTTGAAAATATGTTCAAGGTTGCCTTTGAAATCACTTTATCATGAATGATGCAAGATATCACATATAAGACAACTTTAAAACTCTTATTATGAATAACTAAATCATGATAACTTCTTTTTAAGATCAGAAACTACACCTTGTAGCATTCATGTTCATTAGCTTTATTATACTAAGCTTTCCTTTTAAAATAATTTCTCTAACACAAAGCTAACAAGTTTAATCATGATAAAGACACTATCTATCATGCTCATTTAGGTTTGGAATCAGTCATGTGTATAACAAACTAAGTCTAGAACTTGTAGATCAAGTATTACTTCAAAGTTTGTTTTTAAACTTTAAGTTTTAATTATCAATCTCTCACTAACTCATGTTGATTACTTCATACTACATAAGAAAGCTTTGTAAAACATGTTATACATCTTTTCCATACACACACACACACACACACACATATATATATATATATATATATATATATATATATATATATCAAAGAATCAAGTTAGCAACAACTTAACACAACAGAAACCGAATCTGTTCTACTTAAAACCAAGATTCTTATACCACACCCTAGTATAAATAGAGGCGCAATTGCTTATATGTTTGGAATAGAACCAGTAACTTACTATGTTTTGTAGAGCATCAACTATCAACGATTCTCCTTGATTTAAACATGTTTAATTCCATCATTTAAGAGTTCGTATATGTAAGCCTACTTCCTAAACATATTATAGCATGATAATTCACATTAATTGACATGGAATTTTAAGAAATTTCAAGAATTTAGCAAAACCCAATTCAAGAACATAAGTTAGAATTTATACCTCTACAAAGCTTAATTTGCTTAATTACTCCCTTCTGAGATTACTAGACTCTTCTTTGACAACAACTCACTCACTCTCAAGTTATCAATGTTTCAACACACCAAAACAAACAACGTAAAACTGAAAATTTGGTCTGCTATTAATAGAAGAAGCTTGGACTGGGCATTTACTTTACACCAAAGTTGGAATCCATGGTGCATTAGAATGAAACATTGGTTAATAAGGAGTGGTTTAACTACCCACCACCAGCCATTGCCATAGCCAATGATTGCAGATTTGGAAGTTACGTAAATAGGTGATAGGTTACTGTTCATTGTACTGTGGTGTAACTGATGAACCAAATTTTTCCAGCAACGTGCTTTAATTTGATCAGTTAGTTACTTTAACTCCCAAATGAAATTTTAACGTACAATTTCTACCATATAAGGCAAAATTAAGGATTATTTATGTACTCACATCATATAATCCATGTACATTAAATACACGTAATAAAATAACATAATTGGGTACTATTCTCCGAGTATCTCCATAATCATGTTTTACTACTCACATAAACACATTATCATATTATTCAATATTAATTGTCCCGTTTACATACGTATTTCCCTTCCCAATTTCTGGAATACACAAATATTTAATTATTTTTGTATTAAAATCACTTATAATTTTATTGCACTACTTGATACTTTATATCATTAGAATGTATTCTTATCATATGATTTTATTCATGTCACACCTTACATTAATGTTCCATTTCATTTCTAAAGTAGAAACTAACTTTTCCCAGATTAACCATTTGGCCTTAATCGCTTGATTTATCTTGCTTTCGAGGCTTTAAATCACTACCGATCTCTGGTAGTGCCAAAACTGTTTAGCTTCAAGCCAGGTCCAATTTCTATCACCACACAAGTTTTACATGATATAATTTAACTTTTATAGTGGTGATATTACTAGTTCAAGAATGTATTTGTCCCATAATTATACACAATTATTAATTTAATTACCCATAATAGAAATGAATCAATATGTTCAAATCCTTCCACCATATTAAAATAAATTGAATATTTAATTATTAAAAAAAATCCTATGAATTCTTTAATATTAAAAATCTTAGGGTTAGTCCACTAATTTAAATAAACTATTAGTGACTCCATTTTATCATTTCATAAATTCACATAACCACATAAGGTTTAAATTGACTCACAAAACTAACTCATTAAAAATTAAATCACATATTTATATAATAAGGAGTTTAAAATTCGCGGTCATTACATAGAATCTAGATGTATAAATTTTGTAAATTATAATATATATCTTTGTTAACTTTTTCTTATTTATTATTTGATTCACCAGAAAACTTGTCCGGGATTCTTATTTTTTATAATTGGAAGTTTGAAGTGGAAGAAAATATGCTCAAAATCCAGGTTTTATTGTTCTTTGTTAATTAGTTGATAATTTATTTATTTTTTTGTTTAATTTGTATAAAGGGACACACTTGAGAAAATTTTCCCTGAGCCTTAGAAAACCCAAGACCGACTCTGACAATACATTTCCTCCAATAAATGATTCATGTTGACATAACCAATCCTTATGAGGTATCTATTAACGTCAAGATCCGTCTACACACTCTAATCACCAAAGCGTGTCCAATCCTGCGCACAAATGGGTAAACACCTAAAGCTTGACGGTTTGGGCTCCGAGGGATAGCTCCGGTGTGAGAATAAGTACATGCTGAATAAGGTTAACAATGGAGGTTTAATGCTCTAGAGCTAGAAAATAATAATTGTGTGTACCTTAAAATCAGAGTAAAGCTTCGTATTTATAGTAATCTCACCACTTCCATAGAATCCTTCCCCGCATAGAGTAGGAACTCCTCATTAGGTTAGATGCCTTAATGGGAATAAATATAATTCCCTTAAGGAAATGAAGTCAATTTAAAACTTGACACTTTCCTTAGGGATTAGAAACCAAATATAATTAGGAATCTTTGATTCCTTAAATTCCTCAATTTCCAAATAGAATCCTACATGGTTTAAAATAATTCCACGTGGACCATGGCCCATCATATGATTTAGGCCCATGTAACCATGTCCCAACATTGCCTCCCAGTCTTCAGTTGAATGGAACATTTAATTGAAGAGTGCTTAAATCAAAGCTCAAAGTTACAACAACAATCAAGGTCCAACATTCCTTATCAATTCCCGTAACAGGGCCCCCATATTACGCCCATAACCACCATCATCACAGCAGCATTAGGTGCGCATATTCACATAACCGAGAAAAATTGAAAAACCACTTATTCAAAATAATCCTTTTCATCAGAACAACCACCCTTTCTCATTCCTTGCACTCCTTCACCCAAAAAACTCTGTAACTTGCTATCCCTATTAACAAGTCACTCCAGCAAAATCCCCACCTACAACAATGGCTACCCCAAACGATTCCACACCAACTGCCCGCAATCAATCATACACACTAACGACCTTCTCTCAGTTGAAGTTCCAATTGCAACGATTATCTGAACCCCTGGGTTCAAAGAAATTCCATCATCCTCAACTCCTAGCTCAGACACCATGGCCGCCCATGATACCCCCGAAGCACAGATCTGAAAGGTATACGAATCCTCCAAAGCTTATACTCAATACTCCATTCAAGATGATCAACTGGATTCTATTCGCAAACAATACCAGATACCTCTAGAATATTCCATTCGAGCTCCTCTCCAGAATGAAAAGATGTACTGGCGCCCACATGGAGAATGGATCGTCATACCACTTTATGCCTTCAAATATGGCATCCGACAACCTCTTCCCGAATTCAGCACTTCTTTTCTAGGGCTGATTGGCACCAAATTTTCCCAACTAATGCCAAATTCTTACATTTACCTAATGTGACGCCCCAAAAATAGGTCCACACAACCCATTCTGAGTCGCCAAATACACGATACAGAAACTAAATACAAACTTCATTAATACAATTATCGTGCAAAATACGACAACACATGTGCTATGAGTTTTAGTACAAATATTGTCTTATAGGCAATATCCAAACTCAAATAAAGTCCTCATTACAATTATTTATACACAATTTTACAAAATAGTGAGGATTACTATAATAACTGTCTTGATCACCAGCTATATTCTCGCCTCCTAAGAAGAATAATATAACAAAAAGGAAAATGATGAGCTCAACTAGCCCAGTAAAGAATATTATGACCAAGATAATGAAAAATAAATTATCGTTAGCATTCAATAAATCAGATAAGATATAATGGACAAAAAATTTTAGATCAATATTTGCAGTGAAAATAACAATTCATTAGAAGAGTTAAGTAGAGAATGAAGTCTACTATCTTCTACGATTTAAAAGTCTATCATCAATATTTTATCCCTATGACATCAATCAATAATTATCTTAAATCAAATATTCATCTTTGCACTATGGGCCAAATATATTCATTTGTATCACCAGTTGGTCATGTTCATCTCAACACCTGTCCATCTTTGCACTACGGACCAAATATATTCATCAGGTAATCATTCATCTTTGCACTACAGATCATCAGGTAATCATTCATCTTTGCACTACAGACAAAAAATATTCATCAAGTAATCATTCATCTTTGCACTATAGGCCAAAGATATTTAGTTATATCACCATTTAAGACTGAGGATGATAATTTTTTTTTAAAGAAAACGAATCCAGTGAGATAAAAGAACAAAGATTTGGGATTCATACTTTAGTTTATCCAAGTTAAAGAATATTCCATAATAATCAATTGTGGAGCAAAATTCAAGAATGAAGAACAAAACATAGATACAATAAAAGATAGTAACCCTAATAGACAACTTGGATAAAGAAAAGAAAATTTAATTTTTCTGTGAATGCGTATTTGTGAATAGTGTCGTATACGTGAATAGTACCATATACGTGAATAGTAACCCTGACGCAAAAAGGTAAAAATTTCATATCAATATTTTGGTATAATGATATTAAAAGAAATAACATCATTTATAAAAAAAATAACATCCCTTACCTCAAAAGACAAATACTTCTTACTGAAATATCGGATATAGTGCTGAAGAAAACTTGCACTGCTTATCAACTCTCAAAGTATCTAAATACTCACAAAAATACACTTGATATTATAGAGAGAGAAAAATTCTGATTCTGGTATGATTTTCAATTCTAACTTAAGCATCCTATTTATAGGAAAATGCTTAGAACGCCAAAGCAGAAAGTTTAATAAAATATTATTAAAAAAAAATTTCTTACGCACACCACATCACAATCTCAGCACTACATAAGTGGGGCCCGCCAAATTCAGCAAAATCAAGAGGTAAAAAGGATAAGTGGGTCACACCCCTTGTTTATAATTTAAACAATATTCAGAAACTTCAGTAATTCATAATATATAGCCATTTTATCAGAAAAATACGAACATTATGTCTATTCCATATGAAATTTAATTCTCTACAACTTTGTAGAAGAAAGTTTTTCTAAATTCCGAACGAAAAATAATCTAAATTTACATACGGATGAAATCGCATAGCATTCCATCCTTGAAAATTTACTTACGGATCAAATTCACCGCACACCCACTTTGGCCAACAAAAACAGTTTATTTCACACACAAGTGGGGCCCACTCAATTAGAAAAATCCTCAACCAAATATTTTACATGTTTTAATCCTCAAAAATAACATCTTGACACAATTTGCACTCTTCCTCCTTATTTTATTCATATAATGTAAATTTAGTGTAAAAATATTACCATTATTATATTATTATGTTATCACATTATACATTTATAATGTAATATAATAATATATTTGATTGAATTATTTTATCAGAAAAGATAAAATATCAATTTTCAACAATTGTCACTTTACTAAAAATTCCTCCATTTATATCCACATTAAATAAATATTTCCTTATCATATAAATCAACAATTAATTATTCACAAATAATAGTATAGAACTACAATATTGACAATCAGGTCGTTCCCAGGAAAGAGGAGGCTTTCCGGTAAGAATTTCTCCTTAATGGCGCGCAATTAAATAACCTCGCCTAGACAGAACTTCCTTAGACATTGTCAATAATACTATCTAATAATATTATTCAAATAATATAAATTATTGATTTGATAATTTGAAATTCTGCGCAATGACAATTATTGAATTAATAATATAAAATTTTAACGTAGCAATTATTGAATCAATAAAATAAAATATTAAACAATAATTACTATAACAATTATTGAGTAGTGATTTCTTACGTAAGAATCAATAATTAGAATTATTATGCAATACCGTGTGCTACTATGCAACACCGCATATTATTATATTTTAACCATCGGGTATTTCAATAGTTTAACGGTAACAGTTACGCCGTTATTATTAAAAAAACTCATTCGTGTCATTTTCTTCATCCGACAGTTTTCCGTTATGGGGCCCAAAAATGGCTGCACCATCGTACGAATATTCCCCGACAATAAGAATATTCCACGACCAAACAGATATTCCCCGACAAAATGAATATTTTATGACCACTTGCTTACTTAAAATATTTGCGCATTTTACCCATAACTAACCACATTAATCAAATCAACCCCTTACTATTTCAAAATAATAAATAGAAGAAATTACATTTTATTCATAAAAGTTGGGGTCTTTCAACCTCCCATCCTTATGAAATTTCATCCTCAAAATTGACGTGCGTAGCTGGTGTTTCGAAAAGGTGAGGATACTTTGCTTTCATTTCCAATTCCAACTCTGAGGTAATTTTCTCAATAGTATGGTTCCTCCACAAAACTTTGACTTGTGGTATAACCTTTGTGCGTACAAGCTCCTTCCTATCTAAGATCTTGACTGGTACTTCCTCGTACGTTAAATCTTCGACAATCTCATTTGGTTCTAATTCAATAATTTGATTCGGGTCCTTTACATATTTACACAGGACGTATATGTGAAAAATGTTATGAACACGAGACATACTTGGCGGTAAAGCGATTCTATATGCCACAGTTCTTACTCGGTCAAGACTCTCAAATGGACCAATAAATCGAAGGTTGAGATTTCCTCTCTTCATCAACTCTTACTTCTGGAATAACACATTCTTATACTTTCTTCTTTATAGTCATCAGCTTCGGGTCTATAACTTGAGCAGCCTTAACTTTATCGATTAAAGTTGGTTCTACGCATATAATTGACATCATCACGTGGGTCCCTAGAGTCTTTAACTCTATCTCCATCATTTGTAAGTCATATGAAATGGGTCTTTGTGTTCGACAATATTGCACTCGTACCCGCATATGATCTTTTACTCAACGCGACAACTACCATGTTCGCTTTTCCAGGATGGTATTGAATAATATGGTTGGAACAAGTGCTGAAATGAGTTTTCTCTTGAGTTCTTGGAAGCTCTTCTCACATTCCTCGCTCCATCCGAATTTTATATCTTTACGAGTCAGATGAGTTAATGGAGTGGCGATACGAGAAAATCCTTCCATAAATCTCCGATAATAACCAGCTAAGCCTAGAAAACTACGTATTTCGATTACTAACTTAGGTTGCTCTCAACTGTGACTCATATCCCAATCTTGGTTAACACGTCACAATGGCACCTATCAGTTTACCACCATATGAATATGGCGTCCCCTACGGAGAGTCTGGCTTCGGTGCATTCCACAAAGGAAGTCACCAGACAGAGGCTCGGGTACCAGCTCCTATAGTTGGTTTTTTAAATCCTGAACTTTAATAGGAGCCATTTGATATGGGGTTTTGAAAATGGGTTTTCTACCAGGTTCAAGGTCAATACAAAATTCGATATCACGCTCTAGGGTAGGCCAGGAAGTTCTTCAGTAAATACGTTAGGAAATTCATTAACAACAGAAATATTATTCAAACCTGACGTATTTTTGTTCAAGTCCATGACATGGGCTAAGAAAGCTTGACATCCATTTTTTAATAAACGAATGGCTTTATGGCTTGATATGACAATGATTGAATTTAGTGGTTTGGTTGCTTGAATTTGCATAACAGGTTGGTTAGGAATATGAAAACTAACGATGTGATGCCCCTGAATTCAGGTACTTGAAACCCGAACTCGGTGCTTCACGATACCATTTCGATGAGCAGAATAGTACTAATAATAATAACAATAATATAAATATCAAACTTAATTTACATATATCAGAGTCTAATCCCAATTTCTCAACCTTTACTACATTACATTACATGATAATTATAAATATCGTTGTCTTAATATAGTGTAACTATTACATAAGATACCATAGAGTATTCTGCTAGCTTTCCCTTTCCTTTGTTCTTGACTGAACCTTCAGGTTGATCACGCTTAGCTGAAAACATTTACATTTAAATCAAGAATGAGCATTCGGGTGCCCAACAAGTAATAGCAAACAATAAACGTTAGCTGAAAGAAGTAAATGTTTTATGTGAAAGGCACTTCTACAACGAATCAACAGTTGTGAAGTAAACTGAAACAATTTTAATCAACATATCAAATCTATTTCAAATTTTGAAACTATGTACTGACTATAATAGTTGAGCAGCCGATAGACTACAAACTTTGTTTTAGATTTTTGATATTCAGTTGAATAACAATAATTAATATACGTAATAACAAAGTGGAATATTTTCCAAAGTTTATGCTGAGTGATCCCTAAGGATCTTGAACTTCTCTTCTCGAGTAACTATCAAAATTTACTTTGATATACCCAGGTGTATCAGATAACCATAAAGATTAAGTCATACCCCTCTGCAAGTATAATAAATGATCAACTTAATTATACCCTATATTATGCATAATACTTAAAATGCACGTAATGGCCGAATATACGACCAAAAATCTCCCCTTTTATATTAAAAGGTTGTTCTTCTTAGTCTTATAACCAAAATTTGAATTATAACAACGAAATACTATGATTTCAAAAATCTAATCGATTTTTCGATCTAGCTGAAACAATTGGCATCGATCTGTTAATAGTAATTGAGTTCTATTCTCGAACCTATCAAGTTCTAATCAAATGTTAGTCTAGCCAGAATAATTAGCTAAGACATACCTCAACGCTATTTTTAAATCTATGTCTAGCTGAGTCAAATAGCTTAGACAGCTTTTAAGTCAATGTATACATACTGGAAACCAAAAGTATGTATCAATATGTTATTAAATACAATAAATTATCCAAGTGAGGACACTTGTATAATAATATGTAGAAGTTAACGAATAGAATATATATATCTAAATCATAGGGTAATACTGTTGTTGACGTCGGGATTTTTAGTTGTCCCTTTTCATTACTTGTTATTTGGTGTTCTCATGTTAGGTGAGATTTGTTTGAAAATACAAGTGAAAAAGGTCCGACATGTGTAATGTCGACGATTTAACTGTAAGAGTCTCCAGTTGGTGTATTTAACTTATTGCACCAATGCAACCGAGAAAAGGTTTGTACATTGACCCAGTGATGTGACACTGCTAAACGGGTCTATGAAACCGAGATTTATTTGGGTTTGGGGGCTTGATTATGCGGAGGGAAGGTGTTAGGCACCCCCCGACATCAGTGTTGCCATGGTGACAGCCACTTTTCAAGAAACTGTTATATAAGTGTGTGTGTGTGTGTGTGTGTGTGGATCAATGTGCAATTATTTGAAAGTAGTGCGAGGCCTCGTTCGCACCTATATACAAAGAGTTTAAATTTATAAAAAAAATTCAGTTTTAAACAGAATACAACAATGAAGTTTTGTAAAAGAGGTTTTTCAAACCCTGTGCTCAATAGGAATTGAGACCTTTTCATACTTCCATTTTATTATTAAATGTTCGGCTTATTTGCTTTTATTTTCGAGATGCGAGCCATCTTCGAGAAAATAATATACAGCAATGCCGAACTCCTCATGGGCATGACAACCATCCAAGGAAATTCAGACATCGTAAATAATGTACAAGCTGCTTACAGCTGAAAATGTCCATCACGGGAACTGAATCTAGATTTAGTGGACTGAATCTGTGATCACATGATTCCTAAGGTCACATGATGCCACAATTTATATGAAAAGCGAAAGCAATATTATATATAAAAAGTAAATATATATATATATATATATATATATATATATATGATATGATCAACCACCACAAAACACCTCCGTGGGGATCGAAAATATAAATATATAAAAGCGGTAAATATATATATATATATATATATATATATATATATATGGACATGATCAACCACCACGAAGCAACTCCATGGTGGATCAGAAAATTAAATAAAGTAGTAATCGATCAACCGCCACTTAATTAAACTCAAAAGGACTAAATGTAAATAAAGCAAGAAGATTTATCAACCGCCACGAAGTAAACTTGAAAGGACTAAATGTAAATAAAGCGATAAAATGGCCTCAAGTAAACTCCGGGCTCGACGAAATATATATATATATATATATATATATAAAAGTAAGTAAACGCTCCAGACATAAGTCTAGGCTCAATCGAGGCATAACTCGATAATGTTAGTGCATATATAAATATATACATATATAAGTATATATATACGAGACGAAAAATAAAATCACGGACCAAGTGCAGGCATATACACACACAACACGACTCTCAATGTGAAGAATAGTGTGTGCAAAGATGAAGAGAAAGGCTTTATAGAGTGTGAGAGGCTTACAGTGGGTTGCCAATGTGAGACCCCAAAGTTTATGAATAAAGATTTAAATTTCTCAAAATATTTTTTTTGAATATTATGGTGTGGATTTGATATGATGTTATAGTTGTGGGTAATATTTATAAATTTTGCAAAGTACGCAAGTTGTTATATAATATTCTATTGGTCGGGGAATATTCGTTTTAACAGGAAATATTCTTACGACGGCCCAATCATTGGTGGACCCCACAACGAAATTATTGTCGAATTGAGAAAACGACAAAAATATTTTATTAAAAATTACAGCGGAAGTTTTACCTTTAATACTGTTGAACTACTCGGTAGTAAAAGTACAGTAATATGCGTGGTTGCATAGTAGCACACGGTATTGATTAATGATGCTTACGTGAGAAGTCATTCAGTTTTGTTCAATTATTGCTACAGTAATTGCTGCATAGTATCCCACGTTATTTGATTCAATTATTGTCAATATTTTATATATATTATTAAATCAATAATTGAGACGACGAAGTTATTAACATTATTATTTGCAATATTAACGATGTCTGAAGTTACATCGAGGAGAGGTTTGGTCACCTAATTACGCTATTAATAGGAGAAATCCTTATTGAAAGCCCCTCTTTCCGGAACGACACAGTCGATTAATAGTGTGAATTATAATAATGATGATGAAGTTTGTTTTATTAGTATTATTAATGTAATAAAACAGAAAAGCTTTTTATATAAAAATGCATTACTTTTATAAAGTTATTTGTTTTATTAGGCAATAATTAGAATATATTATATTTTATTATGCATAGTATTTTTTGTATAGTAAAACTTTTTATATAAAATGTAATACTTTTATAAAGTTATTTGTTTTATTAGGCAATAATTAGAATATATTATATTTTATTATGCATAGTGTTTGCATAGTGCCTGCATAGTGTTTTGCATATTAAAATCTTTTTATATAAAAATGTAATACTTTTATAAAGTTATTCGTTTTATTAGATTATAAATAAAATATATTATATTTTATTTAAAAAGATTTTGTTTTATTAGAATATTTTATTAAATCAATCTGGACCATCTGTTTAAAAGTGAATCAATCTAGACCGTTCATGAATTAGTTACTATTTAATCCATTCTTCTATAAATAGAAGCTCATTCCTTCATTATTTCTTACGAATTCACTGAAACTCTAGAGAGAGAAACTGTAGAGAATTCTTCTTCTATAATCTTGAGCGTATTTTACATTTTAAGAAAGCTTTGGCGTAGTGTAAGTTTCTTCAAGTATATCCCCCCTCTACTCTGTTGAGAGTACTCTTCTTTATAAGGTAAGGGATATTATTTGTTGTACTCGTAAGGGGTATTATTTCTTTCAGATTCATGAAGAGAACTTACATTATTCCATTCTTTATTATTTTGGAATAACTCTGTATACGGGGACTACCCTATACTTGGTGAAATTCTTCTATTATTCCATTCCTTATTATTCTGTTGGAATAACCTGTATATACAAAGTACCGCATACATGGTGAAATTCTTCTGTTATTCCATTCTTTATTATTATGTTGGAATAACCTGTATATTCGGAGTACCGCATACATGGTGAAATTCTTCTATTATTCCATTCTTTATTATTCTGTTTTAATATCACATACGTATGCGTTCGCATGACTGGTTCCATTATTTATTATTCTGTTGGAATAACCTGTCTGTACAGTCTATCGCATGCTTGGTGAATTCTGTTGTTATTCCATTCTTTATTATTCTGTCGGAATATCCTGTTTGTGCGTTTAAGCATGACTTGGTTCCATTATTTATTATTCTGTTGGAATAACCTGTCTGTGCGGTCTATCGCATGCATGGTGAATTCTGTTGTTATTCAATTCTTTATTATTCTGTCGGAATATCCTGTCTGTACGTTTATGCATGACCTGGTTCCGTTATTTATTATTCTGTTGGAACATCCTGTAGGTGCGAATTTCACGACCAGGATTACTTCTTTATTTATTATTACATTGGAATATATCGTATGCGTGCGTTTATGCATGACTTCGGTTCCGTTATTTATTATTATGTTGGAATAACCTGTCTGTGCAGTCTATTGCATGCCTGGTGATTTCTTTTGTTATTCCATTCTTTACTATACTCAGTTGGTTAAAGTTTTGACTTCTATACTCCATGAAATTAGTGAAATATCCTTGATATTTGCGCTCCATCCAGTATCTTTTCATGGAAATATTCTTCTGAGCATTCTTGAATTTTACTCTACAAAGAAGTATCATGTTGATAATTTGGACATTATTAGTTCCTGGATAAATTAATTCTTGAACTTGTTTTATTGAATTATTATGTCATTGTCATTGTCATCATCCTCATGTTTATATTATGTTGAAAGTCATCTGTGGCATGTAGTGCATAGATGGACTTGGTATGATTATGACCAGGGATTATTCGGTATAATCATGACCGTAATGTTACAAATGATGTGGAAAAAGTCTTCATTGGCCCGTAGTGCATTGATGGACAATTTTTGGTATGATTATGGCTATGGATTCTCTTCGGCCAAGGGTGCAAAGATGAATTGTTTTATGGCATGATCAGGGACCGTTGATGAATACACGAATATCCTCGGCCCATAGTGCATGGATAATTTGTGGTCGTGATACTAATGAATATCCTTGGCCGTAGTGAAGGGATGATGTGGATTATTTATTAAGATGAGTCTCAGCGATAAAAGTGATGAAAAACCTTTTTAAATCATAAAAGATAGTAGATTTTATTCTCTACTTGACTCTTTTAATGGATTGCTTGTTCTGTCTTAGCTTAAACTTGATGTCTATTGTATTTTATCGCTTTAACATTGTTGAAGACTAATGATAATTTATTCTCAGATTATCTTAGTTATAATATTTCTTACTGGGCTAGTTGAGCTCACCCTTTCCTTCACTGTTCTCTTCAGGAAATGAGAATATAGCTGGGACGAGTCGGGGAACGGATTGACAGTCCAAAAGATAGCATTAGTAGTCCTCACTATTCTATAAAATAGTGTGATAATAAATGTAATGAGGACTCCTTTGAGTTTGTATACTGTCTAGATGATAATATACATATTAAATCTCTTAGATTATGTTTCGTCGTATTTTACACGACTGTTGTATAATTAAGTTTGTATTTGATTTATGTACCATGTATCTGGCGACTCAAGATGGGTGATGTATACCTGTTTTGGGGGCGGCACAGCCAAGGCAGGCTTATATAACTCTAACTGGATGAACACTCGGGTCCCGCTGGTAAAAATATGACAGACTACAATCTCACAAGTGTTTAAAAAGAGCAAGCACTCAATTTATAATGTGTACAATGAAAATTGGACAGGGCTTCCTCGCCTTTTTCTCTTGCAAATATGGCCACCCCAAGCCTTCCTATTATAGAGGGGGTGGCGCAGGTGTACCTGCAGCTGCCCGGGGTGCCCTGAACAGTGTGGGTCCCGTTGTCTCGAAGTACGTGCACTCGGACAACGCGTTGTTCGCTCGAACCTTCATAACTTTCAATCTGGGAGTCCGATGGAAGCGTGTTGTACCATTCTAGAAAGCTCTTTCCAAGAGCTATGCAATGACATAGGATTTGCCCTTTTTGATTTCGGGAAGATGGGTCCATAGCCGAAATGGCATTTTCAGGTTTCCGTCAGGCAGTCTGTTGAGCCATTTTGCGTAGTTTGTGCTCAGAAGTTGAGATATGGTTCTTGTGGGACTTCTTTTGAAGCAATATGATTTAGAATGAGTGTATTTGATTTAAGTTGAAGTTGAGTTGGAAAAATGACCATTTTGCCCTTCCCAGGGTTATCTCCAGTTTTTGCATAGTTGTAGCAGTCTTTTCTCAGGGTTATCTTTGAGATTGTCATTTTGTTGACTCTAAATGTCCTCAGGGTTATCTCTGAGGTTGGCTTGACCTCCTGGGGTTGACTCCGAGCTTTACACTTGATCTCCCGGGGTTATTTCTGTGGTTAGAACTAACATTCTCGGGGTTATTTCTGGGGTTTGCAACTGATTTCCTGGGATTATCTTCGGGGTTGGAAAATATATTTCCCGGGCTATCTCCGGGGTTAGAATGGATGTTGTGGTCCTCCAGGGTTATCTCTAGAGTGTGAAAAAGACGTTTTTGGCCTCCTGCATAGTTAGTAACAGGAAAAGAAAATTTCGAGTGTCTACAGATGCCCCTCTTTATCATGTCCATGCAATGAAATGGAATGGACATGATAAAGATTAGTAGACACTTGAAATATGACATGGTATTTTTAATGATGCAAATCGCAATGTAATGAATGTTATAATGAATGTTAAAATGTTTTCGCAAATCGCAGTTCGCAAATCGCACTTCGCACTTCACTTTTGGTTAATCGCACTTCATAAATCGCACATCGCATTTTGCATATCACATATCGTAAATCGCAATGTAATAAATGTTATGATGCATGTTTAAAATGTTTTCGCAAATCGCTTTACCTTTACTTGGGATTAATGATGCCTATGCTGATGTTGACTACAACGGTTTAGCTTTTTCTCGGTGTCGCTGATGCCTATTTGATGAAGAGAAATTGAGATGTTTTCTACATCTCTACGGGGATGACGTTCTGAGATCATTAGACCCTCCCGATGTATACGTTGGTAGTTTACAATGGTGCCTACCCTGATGGTAGTTTGACAACGGATCCAACCCTACTGGTAGTTGAATATGCTGACATCGCCAAACTATTTAAGTTCCCACTCGAACGGTGGTATACAAAGCTTTCATCATTGAACTGTCTTGATGTTACGCTGAATTGATGCCAATGGTTTCGAATACTGGATCTTCTGATACCTTAGTTGAAGTAAGATCCAAAGGTTTGCTTCACTAGACTTTGCTTGATGTTATGCTTGATAGAGATGCACATTGATGTAGCATATTTGCACATGTGCAGATCATGAATGATGTGATGATCTAGATTTTCTTAGGATTCTATCTTCCTAGGTTGATGCAAATTGTAATTTGTATGGAGTAGAATTTTTTCTCACCCTTTCTGAGGTGATTTGGAGTTTCCTTTCGTTGTTGGGTGTTTGTGCTCCATTTCCTTGAGCGTGTTATTCACAACCCGTCTTAACTGATGATCTGAATGCCGCTAATATCCATAGAAGGTGCAACTCGTTCTTTCGCTGCCCATATTTGAACGTTAGTGTAGAGGCCTCAACTTTTGAGGATTTGACGCAAGTTAACATGTTTGATGGTGTAGTTTTCATTCGCCAAACCTTTTGTCATTGGGCCTTTACTTTTGAGTTAAGTACTTTTTTGAGAATTTTCCCCTTTTCCTGTAGGGGCAAACTTATATCGCCGTGATAGGAGTTCTCCCCTTTCTTTTGATGAGAGGCTTGATCCTGCCTTAAACTCCTTCCCTTTCTTGGAACCAGAAAATGTCCCAGTCCTTTCACATGTTGATGTCGGGTATTCATATGAGAAACTCTCTTTGTTGACCAAATCGCGAGTGAGCAATATCCGAATCGCCAGTGAGATGATATGAGGGAAGCTCTGATGATGATGTACCATGCTTATGGTGCTGACTGGTGCATTTTCCTCTTTAGGATGGTTGATAAATGCCCCAGTGTTGAGTTATCGCAGTTTCTGAGATTGCCCCAGTCTTGTTGTAAGGGTCCCAATATCGGGTTGTCGCCAATGTTGAAATTGCTCCAGCCTTGCTTGTTATCTAGGATAGTTGCTTTACTAGAATGCTAAGATCGCAAGAGGCTTTTACCTTTGTATCAGATGGTGAACAGGTAGTGGATTTGGGCTTTGATGCCCTCAATCATTGTTCCTGACTTGTTCACGCAATCGACTTTGATGATTTTCTTCTGATTTGATGAAGACTTGTGATTGAGGGTGTCAGCTCTTTGAAGGTCCCCGCTGCTGGTTGTCTTAGTGTATCGCTGTTTCTTCCTTTCTAGGATTTCTGCCAAAATTGATGGAATGACATTAAAGTGTTATTGGGTCTTCTCCACATGGGTCGCTGACTTGGAGGGTTGTTCTTGGGCGTAGACTTGGGATTGATGTTTGGGTTTGGATGTTTCTTTTGAGGTTCAGACTGCACCATTGATGGTTGCCTATATACTCCTGTATGTGAGGGAGATCAAGTCTGCATAGTTCATGCTTGATAAGATAAATGGTTTGAGAAATGTTTGTTTGGGTTTTTGTTTGGTTTGACTGCACCATAAATGGCTGCCTACGTACTCCTATTGGAGAGGAGATCAGGTCTTTCGTAGTTCAGGCTTGATGAAACCTGAATGATTTGATTTTTGATTTTTGATTTTTGATTTCTTTTCTTTTCTTTCTTTCTTTTTTCTTTCTTTTTTTTCTTTTTTTTTCTTCTTTTTTTTTCTTTTCTTTTTCTTTTTTTTCTTTTTTCTTTTTTTTCAATATTTACATGCATGGAAAATAAAAGGCATACTACGAAGAAAGTGATACCGTCCCAACATCTTCTGGAACTCGCAACCTTATCCCCTGAATCTACATCTTCTTGGCTAGTTGAAGCCTGATAGTCCAGTTGTTAGTGGTTATGTTACCTTCAAGGCTCGCGATAGAGGTTACTTCTTGGTTTTGAATGTCTTCACTTATGGCCATAACTTGATGACTTCCTGATTTAGTACATTCCTTAGAGACGCTTGAACTGAACCCCTCGCAAACAGTGATGAAATCTGGATTCTTTGAGGGGTTGGTTTCCTTGATAACCTCACCACATTTTCCTTCATCTATTCCTTTGCATTTTTTCTGGGTTTGAGAGGATTCGACTATGAAATCTCCCTCAAACTGTGGTTGTATTTCTTGTAGGGGAACTTTTCTTTTTGGCTTTTTCTTCCTTGGAAAGGATTAGTATTTCCTCCGCTTCATCCAAGGTTATAAAATCAGGAACGTGGATGCTATCTTTGGACCAGAAGATGCTTGATGTTGGCGAAGGAGTATCCTTTGGGGATTCTCGTGTCTCCTCTGTCATTCGATGCATTAGGATTAGTCCATCTTGTGTTCTGCCAGGATTATCGCTCGTAGCCTTCACGTCATCTAAACTACATGTCTCAAGTGGACATCTTAAGCTTTTTATTTCTTTTTCGCCTTTTTAGGTCATGGGGAATTCTATCTCCAGCTCTCAATTTTCAATGAGATCCTGTATTTTATGTCGCAAAGACCAGCATTCCTCAGTCGTATGTCCAAGTGAGTTAGAATGGTAGAGACATATTTTGGTGGAATCATAACTCTTTATCTTGGGATTTATAGGAGGCAGCAACTCAGTAATCCTTCCTTCACTTATCAGAAAGTGTAGCATTTCTTCATTGGATTTGCTTAGAGGGGTGAATTTTTGGACTCTTGTGGAGGTTGTTTGATCTTTCTTTTTTGAGAATTCCCATTCCCCTGAGCGATTTTTCCATTGGCGATGTCTTCTAGTAATTTTATCATCCCCTTTTTCTAGGCATTCTGATAGTTGAGTGAAAAACTGCCTCGTATCCTGATGTTGGCGCACTATCAGCTTAGCTAGCAGATTTACTTGATTCTGGATTATCTCTAATTTTTTCATTACTATGATACCCTCTTCCGAGTTTTCCCACTTTAGGGCATTTGTTCTGTGCCTTTGGGGGTAGTCCTCTATCCTTCGTATGCACTTACAAATTGGATATATTTTAGCGCTTCCTGACCTGATCATGTTTACTTCTCCCATATCATGCTGTAACTTGACATTTTGTTGATCAGGTTGTTGGTCCATAATACTGCCACTTTCGATCAGATTTTAAATTTTATGCTTTAAAGACCAACAATCTTGTGTATCGTGTCCTGGAGACCCTGAGTGGTAAGCACATCTTTGGCTTGGATTGTATCTTTTGCTCCCCGGTTCCAAAGGTGGAGCCAGTTCGGTAATTTACTTATGGTCCATCAATATCGCCAATACATTTTCAAGAGAATCGCCTAGTGGAGTGAACACCCGATTTTCCGTTCTTTCAAATTTTCTTTTCCTGTCTGGGCATTGGTTGAATGCAGCCTGTTGTTGAGATGGCAGATTATCTTGCATTTTCTAAATGGGGGGATTGTAAGTTGGTCTCCTAGCTTTCACCTGTACAACAAGGGATACATTTTCAATGCCTTTATCAGGTACACCCTTGGGATTACTCGCTTATTTTCCAGTCTGTATATGCTTGGCAACTGCTTCCATGGCAGTGAAGTCTTTAATCTTGTCTGCCTTTAGGCCCATTTCTGCCATTTCGCCGTGTTTGATCATTTTCGAGAATGGCTTTCCTATGCCTGCTAGGATCCTCTCATAGTAAGGTGCCTCTTGAATGTCAATAAACGTCATTACCATCTTAGTTTCTGTCATTAATGGAATGAGTTGCGCTGCGAGATGTCTCCACCTTTGGGCATATTCTCGAAAAGATTCAGTACTTTGCTTTTTGACTTTAGTCACTTGGTATCGATCTGGTGCAATTTGTGACTGAAAATTGTACTGATTTAGAAAGGCGTGGGCCAATTTTTCCCAGTTGTGGATTTTGGCATTGTCAAGTCGGGCATACCAGACTTTAGCCTCTCCGGTGAGACTTTTTTGAAAAAGTTGCATTCTGAGGCTTTCATCTTTAGCATAAGATCCCAATTCGCCAATATACACTTTCAGATGCGTATAGGGATCGCTTGCCCCATTGTACTTTTCAAACTCTGGGACTTTGAATTTGGCAGGATATCGAGCCCTTGGGAATATGCAGAGATCTGAATAGGTGACACTCCCATAGTTTCCAGTCCCTTTGATTGACCGGATGGTCTCCTCCATTTGTTGGACTTTCTTTCTTATATCCCCAGTTTCTCGATCATCCCTGAGATTTGTGTTTTCTTTATTGGAATGAGGTTTAGGTATCTGGGTTTCCATCTTTTTGCCAATACCCTGACTACCCCCTGGTGTGGATGACTCTGGTTGAATAGGCATTGTTGTTGCCTCTTTTTCAGTTCTAACAAAAGAGCTCTAACTCATGCAAGCATACATGTGTCAACAAGTAATACAGAGTAAGTAGAGTATTGTCCCACAGCGAAAGTTGCTAAATCAAATTATTATGCATCAACTAAATCACTATTTTTAAATTCTTAAACTAATAAATATGATTATGATTTAAAACTACTTTAAAATCAAATAACAACTAAAATAAGAATAGTACTAAAATATATCAAATGTGGAAATAATGGGATCCTAACTTCATTTAATACTTCATCTAATTACCACCATCATGCAAGATCGTTCACATATCACAGGAAAGTAGCCAAGAGTACTAATGTAGACATAACCATTTTTCAATGCATTATGACCCACTTACACATCATCCACATGCAATAGACACCATGTAATCATCAATATAACCAAAATCACTATATGTCTATGTGAAATTGCAACTATATTGAATTTAAGCACAAGCCCTTATTTTAACTCATACGGTGAAACAATATATGTCTATCTGATTCACGAAATACAAAGCTACACAAAATAGCCCCATATATGCATGCTATCATGATTACAATCCATACTCGCATGTTGTTTTTCAATTCTATACAAGTAACTAAATCGAATGGTGATCAATCATTCATGCATGCAAATCAACCATGATAGAAATTCCTTATGATATGTAAAACAGACCAGCATTCAAGCATGCAATTAAACTACATATTTAAATCTGTTAGAATCCCATAATGGAGTTTAGTTCATGACTGAACCAAAAGCAATCATGGGATCAAAGCTAAACATGGATGATAAACAAACAATTGAAAGAGAAGGATAGAAACGATCAAACCCAATTCTTGATTATAATCCAATAGTAACATTCAATTCTGCATTAAAATCCAGCAAAAGAAACAATAGTGTTCCACCGTGATTGAAATCCAATGGAAGAAATAGAAAATATGGAGTTTTGGCTTCGTTCTACATTGGAATTTTTCTCCAAGTGTAAACCCTAGTTCCCAATATGAAAATACGTAAAAACTAATGAATCATCCCTCTGACACCAGTCAGAATTGTTTTTAATTAATTACCACTCTCAAAAATAAAAATTAAAACAAAACAACTCAAAACTTACTCATCATGCAGCGATGCGTAGTATAACTCTATATAGCCGCGACCTTCGCAACTCGAGTTCGTTCTGCTCACTTGCTCTTGATTTGTTCTCACGCTCATTCCTTTCATGCTGCTCATTCTTCTGTCCATCCATGCTTAGTCTCTTTGCTCCACTTGATCCTCATGCCATGCATCCATCAGCCTCATGCCATCTAACATCACCAAATTATGCCATATCCTGCACTTTTACACTAAAGGAATTTTAAGTATATGCAATGCAAAATAACATGAAATGCAACTAAAAACACACTAAAATGTACTTGAGATGGGCATAGTTCGCGTGAATTGATATCATTAAGTAGGTGTAAAACCCACTTATCAAATAACCCCAAACTTGAACTGTTGCTTGCCCTCAAGCAATGCATACTAAAACAAAGCAATGAAAATGTAACTACACTACTATGCAACTAACTTATGATGTAAACTAGTCTCACATTGTTCCAGCTCTAACAGAATTTCAGTCCAAAATGCCTCAGCGAATTATCCAGATTCAAGAATACAAATTCAAACCAAACTATAGGCATAATATCATACACTCAGATAATTCATAAATGCTATAGAGATGTTGTGTGTGTGTGTGTTGTGTTCACCCAAAACTTGTTTTAAGCAAAGAATACATATGTTAAACTGCTCAAAACAGAAAATTATAGTCTAAATCAAGACTCATGTATACTTGTGCAACGAAGACTGTTCCAACACATCAAAACAAACTGAGGTTCTACAATGGGTTTAACTGCTTTATTGCTACTCATGAGGGCGATTTTCGCTCTTTACCGTGGTGTTTATTGCTATTTTTTTTCTCAGTGAGTGCGTTTTACGCTCCATCTTGCTCCCTCCAAAGAGTCTATCATTTTGCTCAAGAAGGTTTCAAGATAGCTTTTGCTTTTCTTTTTTTCTTTTTTTTTATACATAGCATACCCATGTGTTCCCACAGTTTGATTATCATGTTTTATACAATCTAAGTTACAAATTTCTCTTTTTTTAAAAACAAATTTTCTATTAAGCAATGCAACACATTATTCTTAAGCCTACAAGTAATTGTGAACACGTCCGTGCAAACTGAAAGCATTTAAACAGCAACATGAATTTCATCGTGTAAAACATTATAACTAGGTTCATGTTATCTAACATACTCAAAAATCTTTCAAAATTCACTATCATCACTGGCTAGACAAGATTTCCATAAAGCTAGACTTTGTGAGACATGCAAACTAAAAAAATAAAATTTCTAACACATAAACAAATAAATTATCAAACTAAACATGCAACATGCAAATAAACATGCAAAAATTTAAACTAATCATGCAAATACTACATGCACTTATACTACTACCCCAATACCCTCAAACTTATAATATTCAATGTCCTAGTGAATAAAGGTAAAGGGTTAAAAGAGAACTCCCCTAATGATCGGTAGCACCACCCTCTTCGGGTGGTGAATCTGGTGGTGGATATGGCACAACTATCCCGAACTGAGACCACTCTAGCATCGTCCCATGCTGTGCAAAAGCCTCGGCCAAGGCCCTCATGAGACCCGTAGCAAACGCTCTGAAGTTATCATACATGGCATCAACCTTACGCTCCAACCTTCAGAGCTGGCGATCACCATGGGCAGCAGGTGCTTGCGTGGACGGGCCCGCCTCATCTGTCTAAGAGGGCTGCTGTGATGGCTCTGGGAAAGTGGGCTGGAGGATAAATCCTCTTCCTCACGGGTGCGGTACGCCTCCTGCCCAATCCTCAAATTTCGCAATGGTGGCATGAGTGATGTCCTGGCTCGGATTTTGCATTTTTTCGTTTCCCCAGTTGCATCCCTGATGAGCACATAACATAGCTACCACTGACGCGTGTGGAATGTACCCAGTGGTGCTTCCCCGCAGATATCGCAGCATATTCTGATGGATGAGATGGCCCACATCAATATATTTTCCGGTGATTATGCCCCATAGAATGATTTCCCTCTCCGCTGTGATCTCATGCTGATGAGACGAAGGCACTAGCTTGGCACATATGAACAAATTCCACAACTTTGCATATCAATTCAGGGCGGCTGTTGGGAATGTACGAGGCTGGTTCGTGTCGGCTTTGTAGGTCCACTTCGTGCCTGGAACGCATAATTCAGCAATAACTAGTTCCAAGTCTGTTTCCATATGTGCCCTTGTGACCCAATTAGCAGCCCCTGTTGGCAGTGTATCAGTGAGTTTAAAAATGGTTCTGATGGCAGGGGGTCTGTAGTCTATCTCGAAACCGTGAACCATAGAGATACCGCTCATGGTGACTTTGGCATTGGCATAAAACTCTCGGACTATGCTCATCAGAATGGGCGTGGGAGTGGCAGTCAGTCCATCCCAACCTCTTTCACGGATAATGTCACATAACTGCCCATCTTGTCCTTCCGGCTTGAATCCCCTTTCTTTCACAAATGTCTTAGCTACAATTCAGTAGTACTCCTGTTGGGCTTCCAAACACAGAAATTGATCGACAATATCCCCCCCCCCCCCATTGACTGCCAGATGAAGATGATGAAGAAGAAACTGAGTGAGCTCGCTTAGGACACATTTGCAGTGGATAGAGAAGATGAAACATTGCTTGAGACGTAGTGATAGGAGAAGCTTGGATTTTTCCCACACTGATTTCGCACAGCCCTCTCTTGAAACCCTAGTTTATATCAGTGGATGAGAGCGTGGGTCTAAGCTTTGAATGTGGAGAGAATCGTGGGTAGGTGATGAGAGATGTACGACTTCAATTTGCAACTGAAAGAGTGGGAGAGACGTGTGTTATGGAGACTGAGATGATTGCGCTTCTATTATAATTTCAAATGAGAGCCCAAATGGTTCCCAACACATTTTTAAAACTTAAAAAGAAAATTTCTCTGTCCGGTGTCGCGCGCGGCCGCGCGGTTGTTCAATGGGTTGCGTGCGCGGGCACACGAGTGTGAGGGCTTAATCTGGACTTGTTTGTCTTTGTCCCTAGATAGTTCTCTTTCCGTAAAAGGGATCTTTTTGATTTACGATTCAAATTCCCGGAGAAGGGGGGTAGATAGGTCTTAATCAGTAACGGGAAATATTCATTTAAATATATGTGATATCTTTGGAATTACTCCATTTGAAATTTTAGTTGAACTAAAGGTAGAGGGTTAAGAGGGTTATCAAATGATACATAGTGCGATATAGTCAAAACAAGGTATTATAGTAAGAAACGAATAGATACCTCGGATAGTGGTAAACTTATCCAAGAAATTCTAGGACCCGGATAAGACTTTGTAATACCCTTTTAATTCACATATAATTGACATAGACCCAAGTTTTCTAGTCTACCTATACAGTAATGGTATTTAATTAACTTTGACCGGCATGCCGCGCGGGCACGCACATTTATATTGCATTGCTTGTGCGGCCGCGCGATCCTGATATCTGCACTGCTAATTTTTAATTCCAATCTGCATATCAGTGATGACTTCAATTACAGATACCTATATAGACATTAATGCATACTGTTAAGGCATGGATTAATGACCAAATAAACTCTAACCTATTTCAAACATTCTCAATTCAATTCCTGCTACACACTCAATTATGCAAAATATACAAACTATTAAAAATGAAATAAAGATGAACTAACTAAAGCAACCTAAACAGAATAAATAAAGAGCAGATAGAGATAGACATAATGGGTTGCCTCCCATCAAGCGTTAAGTTATAGTCAATTAGCTTGACTGTCTCTGAATCTCACGTTGAAGAAAGAATTAAGGTGACTTTCTGTATGTCCACCTCACTCCTCACATTAATGACTTCAGCTTTTGTCAATGGCTCTACCTCCAACTCTGAATTTTCACCAGTTACACACCTCAATGGTTCATAATTCACCAAATTCTGTACCTCATCATTTAGTCCTCGATCCACCAAATCAACCCGGAAACATTCTTCTTCATCTGTTGGGAACTTCATTGCCTTGAAGACATTTAAGGTAACCTCCTAATCATGTACACACATCTTGAGTTCCCCTTTTTGCACATCTATCGAAGTCTTGTCTGTAGCTAAGAATGGTCTCCCCAGTATGATTGGTATGCTTTTATCTTCCTCATAATCCAAAATGATGATATCAGCCGAAAAGATAAATTTGTCCACTTTCACCAACACATCTTCAACAATTCCCCATGGATACGTGATGGATCTGTCAGCTAGCTACAAAGAAATGTTTTTCAGCCTTGGAACCGACAATCCCAATTGATTGAATACTGACAAGGGCATCAAATTTATACTTGCCCCAAGAACACATAAACACTTACTGAAGCTCATCTTCCCGATTGTGCACAGAATTGTGAAGCTTCCTGGATCCTTCAGCTTTGGAGATAATTTCTGCTGAAGCACTGCACTGCATTCCTCTGTCAAGGCTACCGTCTCAAACTCGTTTAATCTCTTCTTCCTTGACAATATACCCTTCATGAACTTTGCATAGCTTGGCATTTGTTCCAATGCCTCGGTGAAAGGTATGTTGATTTGCAGCTTTTTAAAGACCTCCAAGAATTTGCTGAATTGCTTATCTTCCCTCTGCTTATGTAATCTTTACAGATACGGAACCCGAGGGTGAACTGGTGGTATTGTACTCTTAAGCTTTTCCTCTGAATTTGCTTTATCTTTCTCTTCATGTTTTACCTCAGAATTTTACAGATTTTCTTTCTCGTGATCAATCTGCTCACTTTTCGCTTCATTAAGAACCTCCTCGATATAATGGCAAGGCGCGTAGCGCGACTCTTAGTACCTACAATGTTTTTCCCAGACTTCAAGGTGATTGCTTGACACTGTTCCTTCCCGTCTCTTCGTGGATTTGTCTCTGTATTACTTGGCAAAGAACCTTGGGGCCTGTTGTTAAGCATGCTCACCATTTGCCCCATTTGAGTCTCCAAATTTTTGATAGCCACTGCTTGGCTTTTGATCATCACCTCTATGTTTGCCATGTATTTCAACATCATCTCCTCTATTTCTGATTTATTCTCTTACTGAGGTGTAGCTAGAGTGTGATGTTGTTGTTGTTGAGAAAATCTTGGCGAAAATGGTGGCTTTGATGTAAACTGTTGCTGCGCTGGCTGTGACTGAAATTGTTGATTCGGCTAAAACTGATTCTGCTGATTCCCTTGGTTATTTGACCAACTGAAGTTTAGATGATTGAGGTTGTTGGGGTTGTATGTGTTCTGAAACTGTCCTTGGTCTTTCCTATAATTTCCCACATACTGTATCGACTCTGAGCTGATAGCACATTGATCCATGGAGTGTGACCGTGCACAAATCTCACATACGAAGGCAACTATTTTCACTTTGCTCTCTGCTATTGTATCTATCTTCTTTTCCATAGCTGCCACCTGTGCCGACAACTGCGTAATAGCATCCACCTCCAACAAACCTGCAACCTTGGGCTGTGGCATCCTAGATGTAGGATTCTGAAAGTCATTTGCTGCCATAGTCTCGATAAGGTTATAGGCCTCTTCATAGCTCTTTGCCCATAATGCCCCTCCCGCAGCTGCATCTATAATAAGCCTCGACTGCCATCCCAATCCGTTGTAAAATGTGTTGATCACCATCCAATCTGGCATACCGTGATGCAGACACTTCCTTAGCATTTCTTTATATCTCTCCCATGCTTTATATAAGGACTCACCCTATTGTTGCTCAAACTAAGAGATAGTTGTCCTCATCTTCGCAGTCTTAGCCATTAGGAAAAATTTTGCTAAGAATTTTTGTGCTAAGTCCTCCCATGTAGTGATTGACCCTGACGGCAAAGAATGTAACCAACTTCTCACCTTATCCCTCAATGAGAATGGGAATAGCCTAAGTCAGATAGCATCCTCCGTCACACCGTTGTATCTGAATGTATCACAAATCTCAATAAAGCTCAACAGGTGTTCATTCGGATCATCCGAACAACACCCCAAAGCAGTCTGAATTACGCACCCATCGAAATAGTGCGGTTTAATCTCGAAAGTATTCGCTGCTATTGTCAGTCTAACTATGCTAGACTGAAGTCCATTAATATTCGGCATGGAATAGTCCCTTAGAGCCCGGTGCTCTTCTCTTTGATCTACTCTTTATTCTTCTGCCATGTCAGATACAGTATTCTCTAATTGTGCTTGCAAATTTCTCCGCACACTTGCTTTCCAACCTTTTCCGTTAATATTATCTTGCGCTGGTATTAACTCGGAAATAGATGATCGCGTGTGCATAAAAATCTACAAGTACCTGCAACCACAAACAAAACAAAAATAGAAATGAGATAAGAATAGATATGTCTAAGTCATACAATATAGCTTAAAATTGATGATAATTATTTAAATTTAAACGCCTTTCCCCGGCAACGGCGCCAAAAACTTGTTGCCTCTTTTTCAGTTCTAACAAAAGAGCTCTAACTCATGCAAGCATACATGTGTCAACAAGTAATACAGAGTAAGTAGAGTATCGTCCCACAGAGAAAGTTGCTAAATCAAATTATTATGCATCAACTAAATCACTATTTTTATATGCTTAAACTAATAAATATGATTATGATTTAGAACTACTTTAAAATCAAATAACAACTAAAATAAGAATAGTACTGAAATATATCAAATCTGGAAATAATGGGATCCTAACTTCATTTAATACTACAACTAATTACCACCATCATGCAAGATCGTTCACATATCACAGGAAAGTAGCCAAGAGCATTAATGTAGACATAACCATTTTTCAATGCATTATGACCCACTTACACAGCATCCACATGCAATAGACACCATGTAATCATCAATATAACTAAAATCACTATATGTCTATGTGAAAATTGCAACTATATTGAATTTAAGCACAAGCCCTTATTTTAACTCATACGGTGAAACAGTATATGTCTATCTGATTCATGAAATACAAAGCTACGCAAAACAGCCCCATATACGCATGCTATCATGATTACAATCCGTACTCGCATGTTATTTTTCAATTCCATACAAGTAACTAAATCGAATGGTGATCAATCATTCATGCATGCAAATCAACCATGATAGAAATTCCTTATGATATGTAAAACAGACCAACATTCAAGCATGCAATTAAACTACATATTAAAATCTGTTAGAAGCTAAAAAGCCATCATAGGCTCAAAGCTAAAAATGGATGATAAGCAAACAATTGAAAGAGAAGGATAGAAACGATCAAACCCAATTGCTGATTATAAACCAATAGTAATGTTCAATTCCGCATTAAAATCCAGCAAAAGAAACAATATTGTTCCACCGTGATTGAAATCCAATGAAAGAAATAGAAAATATGGACTTTTGGCTTTGTTCTACGTTGGAATTTTTCTCCAAGTGTAAACCCTAGTTCCTAATATGAAAATACGTAAAAACTAATGAATCATCCCTTTGACACCAGTCAGAATTGTTTTTAATTAATTACCACTCTCAAAAATAAAAATTAAAACAAAACAACTCAATGACTTGATCATCGCATCGCGTGCGTAGCGGGCTTCCTTTAGTAATCCTCGCATAGCCAGATGTCAATTTTGGTCCAGTGAGAGTGATCGACATGCCAAGGCGGCGTGTATCAAGCTATATAATGCCGTGGTCGCTGCGCTCACAGAACTTCGAGTTACGGTTACTGCTGCTTTATCTTGATTTGTTCTGCTGCTCATTCCTTTCATGCTGCCCATTCTTTTGTCCATCCATGCTTAGTCTCCTTGCTCCACTTGATCCTCACGCCATGCATCCATCAGCCTCATGCATCTAACATCACCAAATTATGCCATATCCTGCACTTTTACACCAAAGGAGTTTTAAGTATATGCAATGCAAAATAACATGAAATGCAACTAAAAACACACTAAAATGTACTTGAGATGGGCATAGTTCGCGTGAATTGATATCAATAAATAGGTGTAAAACCAACTTATCAATTGTTTGGCCCTGGATTCCTCCATGTGTAGAGGATTCTATGTGGAGGGGTATTTGTGGACCTTGAGTAGATTTGTGTAGTTCTTTGAACATAACAGCCAACTCCATAATTTGATAGCTTAATCTTTCGAACTCCTCGCGAGAGATAGGAGTAGGATTAGGCTGGGCACTTTTATCCATGTCTGATTGTGGGCTTAATGCCCTTTTGGACTTTGAACGGGAAACAGGATCAATTGCTTCCCTACAAAAAGACTTACGTATTTTAGTCTTAGGGAATGTATAAATGTTATATGGTATGTGATGTATCCATTTTAGGAATATTATCTTGTAAAACAGATGTAAGCTGTTTATAAGACAAGATAACGTGTCAGGTTTTAATATGTATGTACACATATTCCTTCATATTTTCCATTACATTGAGATTGACAAGTAATTGAAATTACAAGTAATTTAAATGGGAAAGTATGAAGAGACTTCCCTTCGCGTTTGGTTTATCAGAGGCTGACCTATCTTAGGTTTACTCTCGTGGCTTTTTGGCATGAAGGTTCTCAGATCATCGCAATTTACTTGATGGGAAGTTAATCCAGTCTTTCAACTGGAGCGAATCTGGGTGGTGCTTTTCCTGAGCCTCGTTGGAATTAGTCTCCCTACGAGTCCAGTGATCAAACACTGACAGGATGGCCTCCTGGTGGAGGAACCACACAACATACATTCACATATAACGTGTCTCACCGTTTATGAAAATGATGACATGTGCGAAGCACTAATATCACAGATAGATATTATGCAGTGCAGTAAGTAAATGCATTCGTACACATTAATCATAAATGTAAATGCAACATTCATACACAAGCATATAACAGTTTTGAAAAGCTTGTAGTAGCGGCTTAAGCCCTCTTACTGGAGTCCCCAGCAGAGTCGCCACATGTCGACGTCAGGATTTTTAGTTGTCCCTTTTCAT
The DNA here is from genome assembly GCA_020205615.1 of Panax quinquefolius. NCBI lineage: Eukaryota > Viridiplantae > Streptophyta > Magnoliopsida > Apiales > Araliaceae > Panax > Panax quinquefolius. The sequence goes on from CM035163.1 coordinate 79,832,655, forward strand.
TACTTGTTCTTTGGTGTTCTTATGTTAGGTGAGATTTGTTTGAACAAACAAGTTAAAAAGGTCCGATATGTGTAATGTCGACGATTTAACTGTAAGAGTCGCCAGTTTGTGTTTTTAACTGGTTGCACCAACGCAACCGAGAAAAGGTTTGTACATTGACCCAATGATGTGACATTGCTAAACGGGTCTGTGAAATCGAGATTCATTTGGGTTCGGGGGCTTGATTATGTGGAGGGAAGGTGTTAGGCACCCCCTGACATCTGTGTTGCCACGGTGACCGCCACTTTTCAAGAAACTATTATATGAATGTGTGTGTCACGAATAAATTGTTTGAATTGTGATTCTGAGGACAGAATCCTTGTAAGGAGGGAATGATGTAACATTCCAGAATTTTTATTGTTATAATAAATAATTTATTGAATTATTTATGTATTTAATGGATGTGTTTGTTGTTGAATAAATAATTGTTCAAATTTGATTTGATGTGGTTAATTATTTGTTAAATAAATAATTAAGAAAATTAATTATTATTTGCTAATTTAATTTAATTATTAAGTTAGAAAATTTTAAATAATTGAATTACTATTCTTTTATTTGGAATTGTAATTAAAAGGAGGTGTTAGTTGATTAAATTAAGTTATAATTATATACAAATTATAATTTTGGTGGTATTGATTTATGTGTTAAAGTGATTTGATAAATTGTTTTTAGAATTAATTTAATCAAGTTATTGTGCGACAAATAACCTTGTTATAAAGGAGTTACTAAAATAAATTAAAGGAGTTTTAATTCAGTTTTGCCAAACAAGGCCTATTGCTTATTAAGTCTTTATTCTAATTGTGTTTTACCAAATAAGGCATAAGAATTAATTGATTATATTTTAGTGTTTAGCCAAACAAGCCTTATGGCTTTTGATTTCAAAAAATTTAACTGATGTCAGTAAATTAGAGTTATGTTATATAATTAATATATATATTATATGCTATATACATTAGTTTGTTAGTACGTTCTAGAGTTAGGAAGAAAAACAAAAACACAGAGGAAGAAGAAGAAGAGAAGAAGAAAAGAAGGGAAGAAGGAAGGCTAGAGAATTGAGAAAAGAATTGGGGAAAAGAAGTTTGGGATTGCCATCATCTTCTACAATCAAGGTATTCTCCTATTTCCTTTAGCTTTCTCTTCTCCTATTTTTCTCTGTGAAATTCTTGTGATAGGATAATTGTTGATTTTATGTGTGTTCATATGATAAACCATTGTTGTAAAGTTATTTTCATAGGTTATATATGGTTATATATGTATAGTGATGCTTCACACAAGGGAAGAGAAGGTATTATACCAGATAATACAGGAAATTTTGTGGCAGTTATTATTACTATACTCCTGTTGATTTCATATTGTATCCAGTGAGCAATTGTTTTGCTCACTCTTGCATATTTTAAAACTCATTGCAGCTAAAGAAGAGAAGGTAGATGAACCTTCGTCTAGCAAAGGAAAGGGAAAAATGTGCAAGTGATGAAGACTTGTAATTTTACTTTAATTGAGATTTTAGATTTTTATTATGATGATCTTAGACTTGGTTTTAATGAAGTTTATTTAATTTTCGCATTTGAATGATTGTAATTAAAGGTTAGATAACCTGGGAGATTTTATTATGTAACCCTTTAATGGGAAAGGTTTTATTTATCCAATTTTTTGTGATTGAGTAGTTAGATATAAATGTTTGATTAAGTGAACACCAGATCCTGTGGGAATGAAGTACCTGGATTTGGGGGTGTCACAGGTTGGTATCAAAGCCTTAGGTTATGAACCTTAGGTGGGGGAAAATGTGACGCCCCCAAAATAGGTCCATTCCATCCAACCCATTCTGAATCGCCAAATACATGGTACAGAAATAACTACAACTTTATTATTACAACATATAAACTGTGAGTTTAAATACAGATATTGCCATCTAGACAATATCCACACGCAAATAAATCCCCATCATAATTATTGATACATTATTTTACAAAAATGGTGAGGACTACTAAACAACTCTCTCTAGAACCTTCATTCCATACCCCGACTAGTACTCGCTACATTCTCGCCTCCTAAGAAGAAAAATGGAACAAAAAGGAAAGGGGTGAGCTCAACTAGCCCAGTAAAGAATATTATGACTAAGATAATATACAACAAATTATCGTTAGTCTTCAACAGGGAAAAATCTAATAGAATACAATATACAACCAGTTTTAAATCAACAATCATAATGAAAAACAATTCATTAGAAGAGTTAAGTAGAGAATACAAACTACTATCTTCTATATATGAATTTAAAAGTTCATCGTCGATATTTTATCCCTGTAACATCAATCAATATATATCTGGAATCAAATATTTATATTTGCACTACAGGCCAAAGATATTCATCAGTTGGTCATGTTCATCTAAACACCTGTTCATCTTTGTACTACGGGCCAAAGATATTAATCAGTAGGTCATGTTCATCTCAACACTTGTTCATCTTTGCACTACGGGCCAAAGATATTCATCAAAAATCATTCATCTTTGCACTACAGGCCAAAGATATTCAATAATATCATCATTTAGGACTGAGGATGATGAAAAATATTTTAAAGGAAACAAATCCAGTGAAACAAAAGAACAAATATTAAGGATTCGTATTTTAAACAATCCAAGTTCAAAAATACTTCATAAGTAATTAGAGTGGAGTAAAATTCAAGAATGATCAAAACATGGATAAAATCAAAGCTAGTATCCATAATAGATATTTTGGACAAAAAGAAGAAATTTCATTTTTCGGTGAATAGTGCCGTATACGTGAATAGTGCTATATACGTGAATAGTGTCGTATATGTGAATAGTAACTCCAACACCAAAAGATAGAAATTTCACAAAAAAAACATCTTCACGCTTCGTGAATAGTACTCGTGAATAGTAACTCGTGAATAGTAACTCATGAATAGTAACTCGTGAATAGTAACTCGTGAATAGTAACTCATGAATAGTAACCCCAACATGAAAAAGTTCCAAATTTGATAAAAATTTTCAACCAATATTTCGGCATAATGATATTGAAGAAATAATATCATTTTCGAATAAAATAACATCCCTTACCTCGAAAGACAAGATTTACGTCAAAACACCGGATATAGGCTATGACTTGAACTTGCACCGTATAGCAATACTCAAAGTATACTCAAAATACTCACAAGAACATGCTCGATAATATAGAGAGAGAAAACTTTAATTTCTGGTGTGATTTTCAATTCTAACCTAAGCACCCTATTTATAAGAAATTGCTTAGAACACCAAAGCAGAAAATTTAATATAATATATTATTAATAATAAATTTTCCTCGCCTCTTTGGAAATCAGCTCCTAACATTTCCCACATGCCAAACTTCTAGAAAAAGTAATAAAAAAAAATGTTTTCATAAAATAAATAATTAAAACTTACAAAATCAATTATTTGAACTTGAACTTTAATAATTCACAATAAATAGCCCTTTTGCCGTAAAAATTCGAATCTCGTGAGTTTTTATAGGAAATTCAATTCTCTACAACTTTGCGAGAAGAAAGTTTTTCCAAATTCCTAACGTAAATTGACCAAAATCCACAAACAGGCGATTTTACAAAGTTATAATCAAATTTCGAAGAAAATGGGGTCCACCGACACATAAAACATGCTTTAAATATTTTTGGAATCAAAATACTCCTCCACATATACTCATATATCCCACATTCATCGTCAAAATATCATCATTATTATATTATTAAAATATAATAATATATTTAAATGAATTATTTTATCAAAAAGATAAAATTTTAATTTTCAACAATTGTCACATTAAAAATTTTCTCATCTATATCCACATAAAATCAATATTTTCCTCATCATATAAATCAATAATTAATTATTCACAAATAATATTACAAAATCACAAGATCTTGTGACGTGTAGTTCCCGAGAAAGAGGGGCTTTCCAATAAAGATTTCTCCTTCTCATGGCGCCGCAATTAGGTGACCAAACCTCTCCTTAGACAGTAACTTTCTAGACATTACCAATAATGTTTTCTAATAATATTATTCGAGATAATATGAATTATTTCTCGATAATGGAAAATACTATGTAATGACAATTTATTAAAACAACGAAGAATATAAAATATCAATGCAAAGAATTATTGAATCAATAAAATAAAATATTTGAATAGTAATTCTTATCGTAACAATTATTGAGTAGTGCCTTCACGTAAGAATCAATAATTGGTGCAATACTGCGCAATATTCTTGTTCAACAACGCGTATTAGTGTGTTTTAACCAACCGGGTATTCCAACAAGATAATCTTGAATAACAACTACGCCAGTTATTTATAAACAACTTATATTTGTCGTTTTCTTCATCCAATCGCTTTCCGTTATGGGGCCCACAAAAGACTGCGCCGTCGTACTAAAATTCCCCGACAGTACGAATATTCCACGACCAAACGAATATTCCCCGACAATAATGAATATTTTATAACCACTTGCTTATTCGAAATATTTGCGTATTTTACCCATAACTATCCACATTAATCAAATCAACCCTTACTATTTCAAAATAATAAATAGAGAAAAATAAATTTCATTTATTAATAATTTGGGGTTTTACAACCTCCTCTCCTTATGAAATTTCGTCCTCGAAATTGACGTACGTACCTGGTGTTTCGAAAAGATGAGAATACCTCGCTTTCATTTCTGTTTCCAACTCCCAGGTCATTTCCTCAATAACATGGTTTCTCTACAAAACTTTAACTTGTGGTATAACCTCGGTACATAGGACATGTTCTTTCCTATCCAAGATCTTGACAGGTACCTCCTCGTACGTTAAGTCTTCGGCTATCTCGTCCGGTTCTAACTCAATGACGTGGTTCGGGTCGTCCACATATTTACGTAACATCGATACGTGAAAAATGTTATGAACACGCGTCATACTTGGCGGTAAAACGAGTCTATAGGCCACAGTTCCTATTCGATCGAGAATTTCAAATGGATTAATAAATCGAAGGTTTGAGCTTTCCTCACCTCACCGATTCTCGCTTTTGAAATAACAACTTCTTGCACCTCCTTCTTCAAATTCATCAGCTCCGGTGTGTAGCTTGAACAGCTTTAACTTTATCGATTAAAGTCGATTATACTCGTATATCATCACGTGGGTACCTAGAGTTTTCATCTCCATCTCTATTATTTGTAAATTATACGAAATTAGTCTTTGACAATATCGTACTCAGATTTCTATATACGATCTTCTACTCAACACGTTAGCTACCACGTTCGCTTTTCCGTGATGGCATTGTAACACATGTCTTTGAAATGAGTCTCCTCTCGAGTTCTTTGAAGTTCTTCCCACATTCCTTGCTCCATTCGAATTTTGTATCTCTACGAGTCACCATTTGCGTTAATGGAATAGCGATTCGAGAATATCCTTCAACGAATCTCCGATAATAACCAACTAAGCCTAGAAAGCTACGATTTCGATTACCGACTTAGGTTGTTCTCAATCGTGACTCATATCCCAACCTTGGATAACACGTTACAATGACACCTATCAGTTTACTATATAACGAATATGGTATCCCCTACTTGAGAGTCTCGCGGTGCATTCCACAAAGGAAGTCACCAAATAAAGGCTCAGGTACCAAATTCTATAGTTGAATTTTTAACTCCTGAAGTTCAATAGGAGCCATTCGATATGAGATTTTAGAAATGAGTTTTGTACCGGGTTCAAAGTCGATACAAAATTTAATATCAGGCTTTGGGAGTAAGCCAAGAAATTCTTAAGGAAATACGTCAGGAAAAATCAATAACAACAGGAATATTATTCAAATCTGACGTGTCTTTATTCAAATCCATAACATGGACTAAGAAAACTTGACATCCGTAATAAATGAATGACTTCATGGCTTGATATGAAAATGTTTGACTACAATGGTTTGATTGCTTGAATTCGAATAACAGGTTGCTTAGGAATATGAAAACTAACAACCTTACGAAAGTAATCAATTTCAGCATGATGAGTAGTTAACCTTAAAATCACATCAAAAGCAAATATCTCTATAGAAATAAGGTTAACGTGTAATGTAATAGTGCCAACTGAATCAAGCAAGATTTCTAAACAACGGATGTAATGAAAGTTTCTCCTAACGGAGTCTCCATAAATAGGTCAAAGTCTAATTTCTCCATAGTCAAGTTCAAACGTTGAGCGCAAGCAAGAGAGATAAAAGAATGGGTAGAACCGGTATCTAGTAAGGTATAAACTTCGCAAGAATTTATAATTAACTAACTCATGCTAACTTCGTTCGGGTTCCTCGCATTTTGACCGGCCACGACAAACGCCTTCCGAGAACCGTTGACTTTGACTTTTCGGGACATCCTTTTGAGTCACCATTCTCATTGGATCGGGTTTCGATACCGCATAATCTCGAGCGCGATATGTCCTTCTTTTCCACAATTATAGCATACCTTAAACTGTTGTGGGCAGTTTGGGCTGATATGTCCCTCTTTCCCGCATTTGTAACATACGACCGGTGGTCTTTCTCCTCCCTTGGAACCAGTTGCTGCTAGTGTTGACGTCTTCACATGGTCGTTGTTGAATCTCCTCTTTTTAAAATCTCCTCCCGACTCGCTTCTTCTATTTTCATGGCCACGATTACCACTAGAGTGGTTACCGCCTTTGTCCGTATTCTTCTTTCTCCGCTGGTTATCGTTATTCTGATGACTGCTATCTTTGGTATGATCCTCGCTTATGGTCCCTTGGTTGAACGTTACTCGTTATCTCGCTCTAACAACCGAGCCATGTTGACAACATCCTGAATAGAGAGAAAATTTATGAGAAATGAGATCTTCGACGTATGTCGGGTTTCAAACCTCTCGTAAACATCCGCCATATCGCTCCTCATTCTCCACCAAATGAGGTGCAAACTCGATAACTCGCGAACTTCGCCTCGTATTTCGGACACCGCCATGTTATTCTGCTCCGATCTAATAAACTCCACTTCCTTCATATAGCGAATACTTTCGTGGAAGTACTTGTCATTGAACTGCTTCAAACGCTCTCCATGACATACGCCGAGTGTAGCCGGATGGGTACGCTTCACGATTCCCACCAAGATGTCGCCTCGTTCATTTTAACATAAAAGTAGCGAATGGAACTTTTTGTCCTCCGCATCCCAAGACATCGAATATCTTGGTAATTTGTTTGACCCACGCTCCGCTTTAATCGGATCCGGATTTTCCTGCACTCGTGGTCCCAACTCTTTGAACTGCTTAACAGTAACCACCAAAGTGAATTTCTATCATTTCCTCCTCATTTTGAACACGAGTCTCCCTCGCCTAATTTTGCATGAACTACAAAAAGCTTCTAAACATCCCCTCGCTCATCATCTCGCTTTCGGTGGTGTTGTTCACAGAGGTACATTGCCAACCTGTTTCACGCCTCCTCGTTGGTAAAGTACAGCATCTCCACGGCCTCTCATTTACTCCATCATTAATATTCTCAATTGACATTCTCAAATACTGTCATAAAACAAGGGTTAATTAAGGAAATCAATATATCACATAATATCCCTATATACTAACCAACTAACAAATAAGCTTAGGTAGGACACACTAGCCAAGGATTTACTCGTCTCTCCCCTCCTAGTTCTATTCCCCGATCTCCGCCAGAGATCATATAACCTGGCTCTAATACCAACTGTGATGCCCCCAAAATAGGTCCATTCCATCCAACCCATTCTGAGTCGCCAAATACATGGTACAGAAATAACTACAACTTTATTATTACAACATATAAACTGTGAGTTTAAATACGAGATATTGCCATCTAGACAATATCCACACGCAAATAAATCCCCATCATAATTATTGATACATTATTTTACAAAATGGTGAGGACTACTAAACAACTCTCTCTAGAACCTTCATTCCATACCCGACTAGTACTCGCTACATTCTCGCCTCCCGGGAAGAAAAATGGAACAAAAAGGAAAAGGGTGAGCTCAACTAGCCCAAGAAGAATATTATGACTAAGATAATATACAACAAATTATCGTTAGTCTTCAACAGAGAAAAATCTAATAGAATACAATAGACAACCGGTTTTAAATCAACAATCGCAGCTGAAACAACAATTCATTAGAAGAGTTAAGTAGAGAATGCAAACTACTATCTTCTATATATGAATTTAAAAGTTCATCGTCGATATTTTATCCCCTCAGAACATCAATCAATATATATCTCGAATCAAATATTCATCTTTGCACTACGTGCCAAAGATATTCATCACCTGGTCATGTTCATCTAAACACTGCTCATCTTTGTACTACGGGCCAAAGATATTAATCAAGAGGTCATGTTCATCTCAACACTTGTTCAAATTTTGCACTACGGGCCAAAGATATTCATCAAAATCATTCATCTTTGCACTACAAAAGCAAAGATGTTCAATAATATCATCATTTAGGACTTAGGATGATGAAAAATATTTTAAAGGAAACGAATCCAAAGAAACAAAAGAACAATATTAAGGATTCGTATTTTAAACAATCCAAGTTCAAAAATACTTCATAAGTAATTAGAGTGGAGTAAAATTCAAGAATGATCAAAACATGGATAAAATCAAAGCTAGTATCCATAATAGATATTTTGGACAAAAAGAAGAAATTTCATTTTTGGTGAATAAAGGCCAGATATCGTGAATAGTCTTTAGATATCGTGAATAGTGTCGAATATGTGAATAGTAACTCCGACACCAAAAAGATAGAAATTTCACAAAAAAACATCTTCACGCTTCGTGAATAGTACTCGTGAATAGTAACTCGTGAATAGTAACTCATGAATAGTAACTCGTGAATAGTAACTCGTGAATAGTAACTCATGAATAGTAACCCCGACATGAAAAAGTTCCAAATTTGATAAAAATTTTCAACCAATATTTCAGCATAATGATATTGAAGAAATAATATCATTTTCAATAAAATAACATCCTTACCTCGAAAAGACAAGATTTCGTTTGAAACACCGGATATAAAGGCTATGACTTGATCTTGCACCAGTATAGCAATACTCAAAGTATACTCAAAATACTCACAAGAATACGCCGATAATATAGAGAGAAAACTTCGATTTCGGTGTGATTTTCAATTCTAACCTAAGCACCCTATTTATAGAAATTGCTTAGAACACCAAATCAAAAAATTTAATATAATATATTATTAATAATAAATTTTCCTACGCCTCTTTGGAAATCAGCTCCTAACATTTCCCATATGCCAAACTTCTAGAAAAAGTAATAAAAAAATGTTTTTCATAAAATAAATAATTAAAACTTACAAAAATCAATTATTTCAGAACTTCGGAAATTTAATAATTCACAATAAATAGCCCTTTTGCCAGAAAATTCGAATCTCGAGAGTTTTTATAGGAAATTCAATTCTCTACAACTTTGCAGAAGAAAGTTTTTCCAAATCCCTAACAGAAATTGACCGAAATCCACAAACGGGCGATTTTACAGGCTATAATCAAATTTCAGTCAAGAAATGGGGTCCACCGACACATAAAACATGCTTTAAATATTTTTGGAATCAAAAATACTCCTCCACATATACTCATATATCCCACATTCATCGTCAAAATATCATCATTATTATATTATTAAAATATTATAATATATTTAAATGAATTATTTTATCAGAAAAAGATAAAATTTTAATTTTCAACAATTGTCACATTAAAAATTTTCTCCATCTATATCCACATAAAATCAATATTTTCCTCATCATATAAATCAATAATTAATTATTCGCAAATAATATTACAAAATCACAAGATCGGGCAACCTAAGTAGCTCCTGTGAAAGAGGGGGCTTTCCAATAAAGATTTCTCCTTACTGGCGCACAATTAGGTGACCAAACCTCTCCTTAGACATAACTTTCTAGACATTGCTAATAATATTTTCTAATAATATTATTTAGATAATATGAATTATTGCTCCGATAATGGAAAATACTATGTAATGACAATTTATTGAAACAACAGTAATATAAAATATCAATGCAACAATTATTGAATCAATAAAATAAAATAATGAATAGTAATTACTTCAGAACAATTATTGAGTAGTGCCTTCTTACGTAAGAATCAATAATTGGTGCAATACCGCAGTATTACCGCTCAACAACGCCAGATTAGTGTGTTTTAACCACCGGGTATTCCAACAAGATTAATTCAGAATAACTACGCCAAGTTATTTATAAACAACTTATAATTGTCGCTTTCTTTCATCCAATCGCTTTCAAGCATGGGGCCCACAAAAGACTCGCTACCATCATACGAAAATTCCCCGACAAAGATTTAATATTCCACGACACAAAACGAATATTCCCCGACAATAATGAATATTTTATAACCACTTACTTATTCAAATATTTGCGTATTTTACCCATAACTATCCACATTAATCAAATCAACCCTTACTATTTCAAAATAATAAATAGTGGAAAATAAATTTCATTTATTAATAATTTGAGGTCTTACAAAAAAGCCTTAGGAAGTAACCTTCGAAAAGATAGTAATGAACTCTTATCGAGTTTCAAGGAGAAAGTAATAAAACACTTATGTGCTTATGTGTTTACAACTTATGTGCTCGTGAGAGTCGAGTAGTAATAATTAGTAATTAAAAAACTTAAAAATCTTGTTGTCAGGATGACTAATGTTGGAGAATCCAGTCAGACTAGGGAAGAAGGACCTCAGATGCCTAGAGAGGAGGAATCTCGTGATATTCAAGTGGTTTGGGAACAACTGCTTCCACGAGAGTCAGCTCCATTGCTCACAGTGGTCGAAGATGATGATGATGATGTAGAAATAGATGAGGAAGAACCCGTGGAGCTGCCACAGACGAATGAAGAGGATGAGGAGGAAAGGATTCCACTTAACTCGATGGCTGGCCGTATATATGATGAGGTGCATGACCGCAATGTGGAACTTTAAGATACTATTGAGGAATTGCAAGAGATAGTAGCTGAACAACAGACTTCGTTGGCACAGAAGGACTACGAGATTCAGGATCGAGAAGAACGACTGAACAATGTTGAAGAGAAGCTGGTTCACACTGAAGAAGAGAACGATCAAATGAGAGCAGAGGTTGCAGAGTTGAAGAGAAAGTTGAGAGAAGAATCTGCAAAAAGGGCAAGAGCTGAAGACGCGTACAGTGAAGCTTATCAACAAGCCGTAATAGCAAAGGGAGACGCACAAGCAAAGAGAAGGAAGATGGAAGAAATGGATAACGTGTTCAACACCGCGATCAATCGAGCTTAAGATCGGGTCATGGGTTATCCAATTCAGTTCGAGACGCTATTTGCTCATTTATATCTGATGAATTTGCTATGAGATTAGGATTGCCTAGTGAAGAATTGAATTTCCCTTTAAACATAGAAATTGCCAATAAGGAAGTAGTTCATGTTAGGTTCGTATACAAGAACTGTAGGGTGAACATTAAGGGAAATATTTTGATGGTAGATTTGATTCCGATCAGGCTAGGAGAGTTTGATGTTATTTTGGGAATGGATTGGTTGTTCAATTATGGAGCGATAATTGATTTCCAAAAGAAATGTGTAAACTTTATGACTCCGTCAAAGGTAGTATTCAATGTTAGCAAATCTCCTAAACAAATGAGATGTCTGATGATTATGCAGGACAATAAGTTATTGAGTCAAGGCTGTGTGGGTTATTTAGCTTACATAGTCGATATTCAGAAGAAGGGTGCAAAACTGGAAGAAATACCAGTAGTTAGGGAGTTTGTGGACGTATTTTCGGAGGATTTGCCAGGACTTTTGCCTGACAGAGAAATTGAGTTCGTGATCAACTTAGTGCCAGGAACCTCTCCGATATCGAAAGCCTCGTACAGAATGGCTCCGGTGGAGATGAAAGAACTGATGGTACAACTACAGGAGCTGTTGGACAAGAAATACATTCAGCCGAGTGTGTCACCGTGGGGAGCACCGGTGTTATTCATAAAGAAGAAGGATGGGTCAATGCGTCTTTGCATTGATTATAAGGAGTTAAACAAAGTCACTATTAAGAATAAATATCCATTGCCGAGAATAGATGACTTGTTTGATCAATTGAAGGGTACTAGATATTTCTCGAAAATAGATTTGAGAAGTGGGTACCATCAACTGAAGGTAAGAAAGAAGGATGTACCGAAGACGACATTCCGAACTCGGTATGAACATTATGAATTTTTGGTGATGTCTTTTGGTTTGACAAACGCCCCTGCAGCGTTCATGGATTTGATGAACAGGGTGTTTAAACCATTTTTGGACAAGTTTGTGGTGGTGTTTATCGACGATATTCTGGTGTACTCTAAAACTCAAGAGGAACATGTGGAACATTTACGTCTAACGCTGGAGACGCTAAGAAAAGGAATGTTGTATGTGAAATTCTCTAAATGTGAATTTTGGCTGGAACGTGTACAATTTCTTGGGGACGTAATTGACAAGGATGGAATTTCAGTGGATCCATCAAAGGTTAAAGCTGTGATAAATTGGGAACAAACGAGAACTCCATCAGAAGTGAGAAGTTTCTTGGGATTAGTAGGGTATTACAGACGGTTTATCCAGGATTTTTCCAAGATTGCCACTCAGTTAACAAATTTAACGAGGAAATCTGTAAAATTTGTTTGGACGGAGAAGTGTGAAGAAAGTTTCCAGGAATTGAAAAAGAATCTAAGTATGGCACCTGTGTTGTCGTTACCAGATAATACACGAAATTTTGTGGTGTATAGTGATGCTTCACACAAGGATTAGGATGTGTCCTTATGCAAAATGGTAAAAGTCATCAGCAGATGCATCAAGACAATTGAAAGACTATGAAAAAGGGTATTCAACCCATGATTTAGAGTTACAGGTGCTATGTGTTTTTTCTCGAAGATATGGAGACACTATCTCTATGGAGAGAAATGTGAGATCTACACAGACTATAAAATTCTGAAGTATATTTTCACACAGAAGGACCTGAACATATGTCAAAGAAGATGGATGGAACTGATAAAAGACTATGATTGTGAGATCTTTTATCATCCAGGCAAAGCAAACGTAGTTGGAGATGCCTTGAGTAGGAAAGGCAGGGAAAAGTTGATGTTGTTAACTTATAAGGAGGAGCTTATTACAGCAATGTCAAGGTTAGAGTTGGAAATCAAATTTCCAAGAGAATCCGATGAAAGATGTTACCAGATGGAAGCCAGTCCTACTTTGGTGGACAAAGTGAAGAACGCTCAACTGCAGGATGAGAAATGCAGAAAAATCAGAGAAAGTGTGGTTGAGGGAAAAGAGGTGAAATACAAGATTGATACCAATGGAATGCTGAGATTTAAAGGACGAATATGGGTTCCAGCAGTACCAGAGATTAAAGAAGAAATTTTGACCGAAGCTCATAACTCGAGATATTCGATTCATCCAGGAAGTACGAAAATGTATCAAGATTTACGGCGACATTTTTGGTGGCCAAATATGAAAGGAGACGTTGCAGAATGCGTTGCAAAGTGCTTGACATGTTAGAGAGTCAAGGTCGAGCATCAAAGACCAAGCGAGTTACTTCAACCGTTGGAGATACCGGAATGGAAATGGGAACATATCACAATGGATTTTGTGGTAGGTCTTCCAACAACTCAGAAGGGATACGATGCGATATGGGTGATAGTGGATAGATTAACAAAATTTGCACACTTTTTGCCAATAAAGATAAGATTTAATCTTGATCAGCTGGCAAAATTATATGTTAAAGAGATCGTATCGAGACATGGAGTTCCAGTGTCAATTGTGTCAGATAGAGATCCGAGGTTCACATCAAACTTCTGGAAGAGACTACAAGAATGTATGGGAACCCAGTTGCGAATGAGTACTGCATATCATCCGCAAACAGATGGCCAAAGTGAACGAACGATTCAGACATTGGAAGATATGTTGAGAGCATGCGTCATGGATTTCAAAGGAAGCTCGGATGAACAATTGCCGTTGGTGGAATTTGCCTACAATAACAGTTACCACGCTAGCATCGGCATGCCGCCCTACGAAGCATTATACATCAGGAAGTGTAGAACTCCACTGTGCTGGGATGAAGTCAGAGAACGTCAACTATTAGGACCAGAACTGGTACAAAAAACTGTTGAGGTTGTCCAACTCATCAGAACAAGATTGATAGCTGCTCAAGATAGACAAAAGAAATATGTTGATCAACACAGACAAGATCGTGTATTCGACATAGGAGATTTCGTATTCCTAAAGGTTTCTCCTTGGAAGGGAAAAATTCGATTTGGTAAGAAAGGGGAAACTAAGTCAGAGATTTATTGGACCCTTCAAAGTGCTGTGAAAGGTTGGAGAGGTGGCTTACGAGGTAGCTCTACCTCTGGAATTGCAAAACATTCATAATGTTTTTCACGTGTCGGTTTTACGACCATACAAACCTGATTACAAGCATGTGATTGAGTATGAACCATTGCAGTTTGACAAAGATTTTTCCTATGAAGAGGTTCCTATCCAGATAGTTGACAGGAAAGAACAAGTGCTCAGGAATAAGGTGATACCTTTTGTAAAGGTAGTATGGAGGAACCACAATGTCGAAGAGGCCACGTGGGAACTCAAAGCTAAAATGATGAAGAATTACACTGAGTTATTTGTTTAATCTGTGTCTTCGATTCTGGGGACAGAATCTTTGTAAGTAGGGGAGAATGTGACGAATGAATTGTTTGAATTGTGATTCTGAGGACAGAATCCTTGTAAGGAGGGAATAATGTAACATTCCAGAATTTTTATTGTTATAATAAATAATTTATTGAATTATTTATGTATTTAATGGATGTGTTTGTTGTTGAATAAATAATTGTTCAAATTTGATTTGATGGGGTTAATTATTTGTTAAATAAATAATTAAGGAAATTAATTATTATTTGCTAATTTAATTTAATTATTAAGTTAGAGAATTTTGATTAATTGAATTACTATTCTTTTATTTGGAATTGTAATTAAAAGGAGGTGTTATTTGATTAAATAAAGTTATAATTATATAGAAAATTATAATTTTGGTGGTATTGATTTATGTGTTAAAGTGATTTGATAAATTGTTTTTAGAATTAATTTAATCAAGTTAATGTGTGACAAATAACCTTGTTATAAAGGAGTTACTAAAATAAATTAAAGGAGTTTAAATTTAGTTTTGCCAAACAAGGCCTATTGCTTATTAAGTCTTTATTCTAATTGTGTTTTACCAAATAAGGCATAAGGATTAATTGATTATATTTTAGTGTTTAGCTAAACAAGCCTTATGGCTTTTGATTTCAAAAATTTTAACTGATGTCAGTGAATTAGAGTTATGTTATATAATTAATATATATATTATAAGCTATATACGTTAGTTTGTTAAGACGCTTCTAAAGTTAGGAAGAAAAACAAAAAACTTCGAGGAGAAGAAGAAGAAGAAGAAGAAAAGAAGGGAAGAAGGAAGGCTAGAGAATTGAGAAAAGAATTGGGGAAAAGAAGTTTGGGATAGCCATCATCTTCTACAATCAAGGTATTCTCCTATTTCCTTTAGCTTTCTTTCTCTATTTTTCTCTCTTGAAATTTTTGTGAGAGGATAATTGTTGATTTTATGTGTGTTCATATGATAAACCATTGTTGTAAAGTTATTTTCATAGGTTATATATGATTATAATCAATGAATTGATGATATGTATATAATTGTGGAGAAAAGTATTTTACAGAGAGTTTATATATATATATATATATATATATATATATATATATATATATATATATATTGTTTAATTAAAATAGAAATTATGAGTTATTTAGGTGTTTTATTGATAAATTGCTATTCAATTTGTTAGAGTATATATAAACTTTGATAAAATGCTTTGAATTAGTGGTTTTGGTTGAGAAACAAAATCACAAAGTTGTTTATTTTCATCAAAATATCAAAAAGTGAGTTTTAGCCAAAATTAGTGAATTTGGGTGTGTTAATTTTGTTGTTTATGTTGTTGAATGGGTAGAAACATGTTAGGAATTCTTGAATTATGTTTACATGAAGTTTTTATATGAATTGCATGTGTATCAGTCTGTTAGAATCGAGCTTGTAGGCCAAATTTGGCTTTTTCTCGTCTTTGTTTGCCGAGGTCAGTATGTCGAGGTTCAAGAATTGGTATTGGCCACTACGAACTTCTGATAGACTTTGTGGCACATGCATATGCTCATACATGCCACGTGGCCTTTGTAGCCTTGATCTCCTCACCGCAATATATGCATGCCCACGCTGTAATGCGACCCACAAGTAAATGTAAGCGCAAGAACGCCGAAAGTTAGCGTAATGGTCACGACATTGTACACGTGTA
Organism: Panax quinquefolius; assembly: GCA_020205615.1. Lineage (NCBI taxonomy): Eukaryota > Viridiplantae > Streptophyta > Magnoliopsida > Apiales > Araliaceae > Panax > Panax quinquefolius. The sequence continues at coordinate 79,849,072 of CM035163.1, forward strand.
CTTTTGTGTGATGATAGTAGGACTGCTAAATGTTGATTTTAGTATTTCTATACTATGAATAAGTATGTTATTAACAATTAACTTGTGTTATAACTCGATTATGTGATTAAAAATCCAATTTTAAATGATGAATGCACTTAGTTATGTTTGTAAGATGGTAATGACTAATTATGTCATGATGACATATGTTTATAGGATATTGTGATTCGTATTGATTTGGTTTAGCCTACGAGCAAGGCAAGTTTTCTAAACTTTCTTTTTACATTGAGCAAGTTCTTTAACTCTACTTTTAGAATTGTGCAATCGCTTAAATTTTCTTAGAGCAAGTTTTTCTAATCCTTTATCTTGTTGAACTAATTATGGTTTTCAATTCGATTATGATATAATGATGGAAGTTATTCTTGAGCAAGTTATTCTTGTATTTAACTTGTTGTTTAGCATGCAAATTTATATATTCTAATGTTGAACATTTTTATCGATCAAATTGTTATGCATGCTTAGTATTCAATTCTAATTAACCTTGGCTTAGTATTGTTCAAGCAAGGTGTTATAGTTATTCAAATTGTATGCTCTTAGATTATTCCTAAAGCATGACTTTAGTTTACTATGATTGATTCAATCACGATTATTCTATAGTGAAATGTTCTTGGTTTCATTCAACTAATCCTTAGTTGATGTTCGTTGAATTCAAATTACCCTCGAAAGCTTATCCAAACCAAACTTCCTTTGGTGCGGACTTGCACTCTAAATATCGAGATGAACAACCCTAATGTTATGATTAGGGGTTAACTTATGTGTAAATAAGTTAATGTTTGTGCACAATACATGGTACGAAGGGTTGATCCCCCTAAGTACGAGGAGTCCTTATAGTCTTATGACTATTAAAGTTGGAGTTGAAAGATTGCTCGCAACTGTGGACATAGTTCATGGTCTTATGACCCTCAGTTATATTTATTCCACATTTTTTATTTTAGTTTCTGATTATAGATGATAGAGTACTATTCATTGTTGATGAGCCGATTATTGGCAGTTATTATTACTATACTCCTGTTGATTTCATATTATATCCAGTGAGCAATTGTTTTGCTCACTCTTGCATATTTTAAAACTCATTGCAGCTAAAGAAGAGAAGGTAGATGAACCTTCGTCTAGCAAAGGAAAGGGAAAAATGTGCAAGTGATGAAGACTTGTAATTTTACTTTGATTGAGATGTTAGATTTTTATTATGATGATCTTAGACTTGGTTTTAATAAAGTTTAATTAATTTCCGCATTTGAATGATTGTAATTAAAGGTTAGATAACCTGGGAGATTTTATTATGTAACCCTTTAATGGGAAAGGTTTTATTTATCCAGTTTTTTGTGATTGGGTAGTTAGATATGAATGTTTGATTAAGTGAACACCAGATCCTGTGGGAATGAAGTACCTAGATTTGGGGGTGTCACAGGTTGGTATCAAAGCCTTAGGTTATGAACCTTAGGTGGGGGAAAAGCCTTAGGAAGTAACCTTCGAAAACATAGTAATGAACTCTTATCGAGTTTCAAGGAGAAAGTAATAAAACACTTATGTGCTTATGTGTTTACAACTTATGTGCCCGTGAGAGTCGAGTAGTAATGATTAGTAATTAAAAAACTTAAAAATCCTGTTGTCAGGATGACTAATGTTGGAGAATCCAATCAGACTAGGGAAGAAGTGTTAGGTTTGTAATATTCAAGAACGCAATCAAATTGCATAATAGTGTGGAAACGTGTAAAAATCAGAGTTTAAAATTTTTACAAACCATATACCCGGATCACCCTTTATGCACAATTATTAATTAAACGAAAAAAAAAAGAACAAGTATCATACCCTTGAAGATCCGAGCTTCCTCAGGTACAAGTTCACCTCCAATCCTTTTCGCGTTCAACTTGAATCCACCGGGTTTGGTTCCTTCCTTTGATCAATGTTAGCCACCCAAGTGTTTGACCTCTAGAGGTGATCCACCAAGGAAGAAGAAAGATTCAAGAAGATGGGTGGTTGGCTAAACCCTAGTTTTTCTATCTCTATAGAAAAGGAGCGTACTCTCCAACCATTGGAATTATCATGTAGTCTTGATATCTGATATAAGACTCCTCTTATAAAGATATCAAGTAACCTAATTAAAATAAGGTATTATTTAATTAAACCCTTTTTTAATTAAAGGGCTCCCTAATCTTATTAGGGATAATTAATTAACCTCCTTTAACTAATTTTCCTTCTTAATCCAATTAGGAATAAATGAGAGTACTTATATTAAATTAATTCCTAAACTCTTTTAGAAATTAAAATAATAATAATAATTGTAATAATATTAATAAGACTCTCTTATTAATTTATATTTAATATTTCTAAAATATTAAATAATAATATTAAGCTATTTAATTTATTCTATCACCATAGATTAAATTAAATATACATAACATATTATTATGATTATTATGCCATTAACTTCTTAAATAATTATTCTTCCTTTTATGGTGTGACCCTTTAGGTTCTCCATATTAAACCCAGTTGTGAAATAAATCAATTAGAACAATTCTAATCTTATTTAAATTAATAAATTAAACAATTAATTTATTTAAATAAATAATATTTATTTTACAATAGGATAAGCCTCCCTAGCGATCAACGACTTTCCGGATAATATAGATTTCAACATTAATCATAAAAGAACCTTTGAGTAAATAGTTACTGCATCAATTCAATCCTTCCACCATACAATGTCCCAATTAAATATAAGACATGGAATTATTGTCAAGTCTTATTTTATTTAATTATATGTATTTCGACTCTTAAATGCACAACTCCAAATAATGCAAATTAGAAACTCCTTTCTAATTTCATTCTGCCTTGGCCAAGGACTACTGGGTTGTCATTTATCGAATCACATAGGACATTTCTCTTCTTTTAATAGAAGTGGTAGATTCTTTATTGATCATACATTATCTCCATGTACAACTTATTATACCCAAGCATACCCTTTGATATACCCTAAGGGTCTTAAGGAATAAGTCAAAGTATAACTCATCATACACAAGATACTATGATGATCTCAAGTCCAAGGATCACTTGTACTACTATAACTACAGGAATTCCTATTGACAGGCAAGTAAAACTCCATTAGGTATTCCTTAGCGAGCCACGTTCAGTGAACTTATTCTCTAATAAGCACCTACATACTTGCTTTAGTGTCTCCACACAAATGATCATGAGATCAATCATCCTCATCCAATGAGCAAGCAACGTATGTACCAATCTATCCGGATTCACTAATCCCCAATTTAGTAATCCAATGATTGGGAACTATTTTAGTTTTAAGCTTTCTAAGAATTTAGATCTCATTAGAATGATCATCATCATTATTCTAAAAGCATTGCTTAAAACTATGGGTTTATCACATATTATAAAACAGCATCATGTAGATAATTAAAAGCCTTTAATAAATTAATACTTTTTATTAATAAATGAATAAGATTGTTACAAAGTATATGCTTTATCATCAAACATGATTGGCTTGTGTGCATACACTTTCAATCTCCCACTTGCACTAAAGCCAATCGTCATGGTATCTCATACTCTTCTTCTCTAAGTGACGATTATCCTGTTGTTGGATAAGCTTTAGTTAATGGATATGTAATGTTGTTCATGAGAGTCCACTAACTCTATAGTGATTTCCCATCTTTCAATGATTCTAATAATCAAATGAAAGTGCCACAACACATGTTTAGATCCAAGATGAGACTTAGGAACTATTCCTAGTTCTGTAATGAACTTTTAATCTAAACAATCAACTTGCAGCTTTCATTTATAGCTATATACTTTGTCTTTATCACTAAACCAAAGAACTCTTTCTTTGCTTGGAACCTTTCCAATTCAACGCACCAATGTTCAAGATAACCCTTTACCTTAAAGTGGATTTTTCTCGTCGTCTTGGTCTGCTTTGAAAAAACTTGAGTCTCATTAAGCCCTCTAGTTTTAATTAAGACCCACCATGAATATGATCACATCCTTAGTGCCGGTTAAGCACTTTAAGATGTTTTTCACTGACTAATAGTGAACTTCTCCATAATATGACTGATCAACATCAGGTCTCGTACATTTCATTGCATGCATGATTGTCACTCATGCGACCTCTCTTTTCAGGAGTCTGTGGGGACTATTAAGAGAGATACACTCCATAGCTCATCGACATGAGACATCTCTTGGAGTTTGCCATGCTAAACGACTTTAGCATCAAATGAATATACGTTCCTTGGGTTAAGTCGAGCATCTTGTTGTATCTATCTATATAGATTTTATCCCCAATTAAGATACTCTTCCCAAACCATTCATGGAGGAGTGTTTCGATAACTTTATCATTACAGATTGTAGCATTAGTATGTCATTCCTTATCTGTAGTATATCAACATATAATATTAGGAATGTCACGATGCTCCCACTTTGTCCCTTTTATACACATTAGAACTCTTTGATTGCCTCATCAATGTTCCATATTTGAAAACTTGGATCATCATCTTCTATGATGTGTACCTCATCATCATCATCTATGATGAATCCATACCTCCATAAGTATCTTCTTGATATTCCGTCATTTACGATATCTTGTGGTGGTACAATAGGTCTATCTATAGGTTCCTCTTATTTGACTTATAGTGTTTTGTGGTTCTTGAACTCTTCAAGATCTATTATCCTCCCACTAGCCCCTTCAATGATAAACACATTTATCTTAGAAGGCGTGTTTCACAATAAACACCTTTTGCTAAGCGTGATTATAGAACATATACCCTAAACTTACTTTTAGGATGTCCCACAAATCGACACTTGTAAAATCTTGTCCCAAGCTTATCCTTTAAAACCTTTTCACATAAGTTGGACAACCCACTTATCTTAACATACTTAAGATTAGGAATCCTCCATGTCCATAACTTTTATGGAGTCTTGGGGCTGGATTTTGAGGTTACCTTTTTCAGAGATATGCAAACCATTTCTAGGACATGACCCCTGAAGGATACTTTGGAATGTCGGTGAAATCATTTTGGTCCAACAAGTCCAACAAGGTACGATTTTTCCTTTCAGATACATCAATCAATTATTACGTATCAGGAGGCGTCCATTATGAGAAAACCATTTAAGATGATCTAGAAAATTATTTCACAAGTATTTATTCCTTGATCTAATCAAAGAATCTTAATACATTGTCAATTTGTTTCACTTCTGAATTCTTTAAACCTTTCAAATAATTCATACTTGTATTTCAGTAAATGCACACATTCAACTCTTTGAATGATCATCTCCTTTTCTTATACTAATTTGTTCAATATGCAAAATTATTTTCATGTAAGTCAAGTATACAAAATTTATTATGTAATATTCCAGTTCTATATAAAACATTATTATTATAAATAGAACAACAATTGTTCTTAATTATAATACCAAAGATTTCATTGTCCAATAATAAAATGGAAATAATGTTTCCAACGAGAACTGGAATACAATAACAACTTATTGACTTAATAAACTTGCTCGTAGGCATTGCTAAACTATAAGTTCCTATGGCTAATGCAGTAACCTTTTCTTCATTTCCCACACATAGGTTTACTTATATTTGTTTAGCTTTCTACTTCTGTTTGGTCCCTTCATAAATCTATATTTATGATAACCAAAGTCGGTATCCAATACCCAAGTAGAACCTTGACTTAAAGAAAAATTTATTTTAAATTATGAACAAAATTGTATTTGTAACCTAAACTTCACTAAGCTTCTTTTGGTTAGCTCTCCGCAAGATGCTTCTCAGCTTTCTTTCCAAAGGTCCGGGCTTATTGCGGTGGGTAGCAAACTCCTTTGCCATCCATATCAGTTTTGTTCGTATTATCCTTTGTTTACGCCTTTCTGTTTACCTTCTTTGAATCGTTCTTCTTTTCAGAATATCCTTTGGCCCCTACCAGTAAGACATGGTCTTTCTTGGTTGGAAAGTGATTCTCAACATTTTTCAACATGTTAAGCAAATCAGCGAGACTGATATCTAGCTTGTTTATATGAAAAATTCACAATAATTGTGAAAGGAGTCCGGGAGTGAGTGCAAGATCAAATCTTGGCTCAACTCTCCATCCATGACAAAACCAGTTGTCCTAATTGATCAATCAAATTGATTATGTTAAGAACTTTTTGTCTGTACTATAGTGCCATTGGCATTCTAGATCGGAAGAGCTCCTTAGATATCTGATATCTATCAGTCTTACTTTCCTCACCATCAACTACTTGATGTGCAGGAATATAGTAATAGCATCCATAGTTTCATCTTCGACGACTCAAGCTCGTTACTCATGGATGCGAGCATGATGCGTTGAGCTAATCGTGCATCATCTTGCCACTTTCTAAAAGTAGCAATCTCTTCCTCGAGGCATTATGCGCAACCATTGCGGATAATAGGCGTATTAAGGACATAAGATAGCTTTTTAGCTTTGAGAACTCTTCTCAAATTCTTTAACCAATCCATTTAATTTGATTACGATTAATTTAGCATCTAATATGCTTCGCGGTGATAGTAATTTTAGACATTGTAAAATTACATAAATGAATTTGTAATTAACAACATTTTAACATACATTCTTTTATTAATTACCAAAATAAATTAGGTCTTGTTTTAAATTGGTATCTCCCACTATTTTCTTCAAACTATATTACCCTCACTTATATAGTTCGGCAAAATCTAATTAAAGATTTGCTAGTGAGAATAAGGATCCCATTTCAAATGTATATAGCCTTGTGGTGACACAACAAACTACATATAAATAAATAGGTAGACAACTTTTGTCAATTACATCAACTATGCAACTCCTTTTCTTTTGCCTCTTAGATTATTTTGATTAAGTGGTGGCACATTCGAATCAAAATTATCTAAGTTAAGTCTAACCTAGCACTCCATATATTCAAAAAAGAAAAATATCATCCTTGTGGTGACACAACAAAACAATATTGTTCAATTTTTTTTATAAGCATCAAATGTGATAAATTAACATCTTAAATACTTAATACTTGCCTTGTGGTGACACAACAAACTCATATTAAATATTTAATACTCTATTAATTTTATCATGCTAGAAAGCTTACGCTCGATATTCCAAATATCTTTGAACGCTTAGGACTTAATATAAAAAATTGAGGGGTTTGTTATTAATATGTCTCATCTTGTTTTATGCTTACGCGCATATATATATATAAAAATACGCGTTATATTAATGAACATGCGAAGCATGTTTGCATAATATATAATATATATATATAAACATGCACATATAGAATACTATATTCTACCCTTGATTGATTATGGATTTTATTCTAGTTTGGTTCACTAGAGCCACCAAGTGAACCAAAAGGTCAAACCCTAGGGGTGCAAGAAATAATATTTAAATATAACTATTACATTTAAACCTGGGCTCCATTACAAACGGGTCTTCAAGCGCTCCTTGCTCCTTGATCTCTAATTTTTCAAAATTAATTCTAACTATTCCTATTACAAAACTAATTAAAATAAATAGAAACCTTGATCAGCAGTCAAGGGGAAGTACATAGGAGAGAGATAGAATTTACATTAAGAAAAATTAGAGAAGACGAGGTATGCAGACCCCATTTAATAAAACTCATACATTCATGCATCCAACTAAAATAAAATCCAATCGCATTGGTCAATAGTCCATAATCAATCCCATTTATTATCATACACATCATCATATGCATCAATAAATAACATTCATCTCATGAATAATAAAAATTTAATATATATATTGATATCATTTAATGGCAAATTTAGTTAGTATAAAATCTAATTTTGAATCAAAATAAACTCTTTTATTTTAATCCAAATTTAAATCAAAATAAAACTATTTTATTTTAATTTATCCAATTTTGAATAAAATAAACTATTTTATTTTAATCAAAATCATTAATCAAAATAAACTCCTTTATTTTAATTAATTATGGAATCCAATTCCATGTAAAAAAAAAATTTATTAAAAAAAACACTGATTATCTTTCCTATTCACAAATAAACTCCTTTATTTTGAATAATATGAAATCTTATTTCATATCTAAATAAACTCCTTTATTTAAGGAAATTAGGATTCTTTTTCCTATTCACAAATAAACTCTTTTATTTTGAATAATATGAAATCTTATTTCATATCTAAATAAATTTCTTTATTTAAGGAAACATGAAATCCAATTTCAACTCTAATTAGTTATCATGGAATCTAATTCCAACTCTAATTAGTTAGCATAAAATTTAATTTTAAAATTAAAATAAACTCTTTTATTTTAATATTAAAATAAACTCTTTTTTATTTGAATATTAAAATAAACTTTTATTTTAAGATTAAATAAATTTTATAATTTAATAATAAAAAAATTAGGAATAATATATATAAATCAAATTATATAATATATATATATATATATATATATTTCTTCACAAAATTCAAACCATATATGCTTTTCATTATGGAACACTTGATCACATCACACTTTTTATGAATCACACGAGTCCTTTTAACTAACCACTTGAAGAGTAATCTCTGAAGGTAACCTTTTAAAAGGAACCAAAGAATGAAACTCTAGTTAATTATTAACATTGAATCACGATTTTTTTTTTGTTTTTTTTTAAAAATAAATTTTATATAACAAATTATGCCCAATTTAATTGTTCTAAACACATATCAATATACATATCAAATTTGAACAATTAATAATTCGCATAAAGGTTTGACTCTGATGCCACTGTTAGGTTTGTAATATTCAAGAACGTAATCAAATTGCATAAAAGTGCGAAAATGTGTAAAAATCAGAGTTTAAAATTTTTACAAACTATATACCCGGATCACCCTTTATGCACAATTATTAATTAAACGAAAAAGAAAGAAATAAAATCATACCTTTTGAAGATCCGAGCTTCCTCGTGTACAAGTTCACCTCCAATCCTTTTCGCGTTCAACTTGAATCCACCAGGTTTGGTTCCTTCCTTTGATCAACGTTAGCCACCCAAGTGTTTGGCCTCTAGAGGTGATCCACCAATGAAGAAGAAAGATTCAAGAAGATGGGTGGTTGGCTAAACCCTAGTTTTTCTATCTCTATAGAAAAGGAGCGTACTCTCCAACCATTGGAATTATCACGTAGTCTTGATATCTGATATAAGACTCCTCTTATAAAGATATCAAGTAACCCTATTAAAATAAGGTATTATTTAATTAAACCCTTTTTTAATTAAAGGGGCTCCTTAATCTTATTAGGGATAATTAATTAAACTTCTTTAACTAATTTTCCTTCCTAATCCAATTAGGAATAAATGAGAGTACTTATATTAAATTAATTCCTAAACTCTTTTAGAAATTAAAATAATAATAATAATTGTAATAATATTAATAAGACTCCTCTTATTAATTTATATTTAATATTTCTAAAATATTAAATAATAAATATTAAGCTATTTAATTTATTCTATCACCATAGATTAAATTAAATATACTTAACATATTATTACGATTATGCCATTAACTTCTTAAATAATTATTCTTCCTTTTATGGTGTGACCCTTTAGGTTCTCCATATTAAACCTATTGTGAAATAAATCAATTAGAATAATTCTAATCTTATTTAAATAAATAAATTGAATAATTAATTTATTTAAATAATTAATATTTATTTTACAATAGGATAAGCCTCCCTAAATGATCAACGACTTTCCGTATAATATAGATTTCAACATTAATCATAAAAGAACCTTTGAGTAAATAGTTACTGTCAATTCAATCCTTCCACCATACAATGTCCCAATTAAATATAAGACATGGAATTACCACAAGTCTTATTTTATTTAATTATATGTATTTCGACTCTTAAATGCATGACTCCAAATAATGCAAATTAGAAACTCATTTCTAATTTCATTACGCCTTAACCAAGGACTCACCGGGTTGTCATTTATCGAATCACATAGGACATTTCTCATCTTTTAATAGAAGTGGTAGATTCTTTATTAATCATACATTATCTCCATGCACAACTTATTATACCCAAGCATACCCTTTGATATACCCTAAGGGTCTTAAGGAATAAGTCAAAGTATAACTCATCATACACAAGATACTATGATGATCTCAAGTCCAAGGATCACTTGTACTACTATCACTACAGAAATTCCTATTGATGAGCAAGTAAAACTCCAATAGGTATTCCTTAGCGAGCCACGCTCAAAGGAACTTATTCTCTAATAAGCACCTACATACTTGCTTTAGTGTCTCCACACAAATGATCATGAGATCAATCATCCTCATCCAATGAGCAAGCAACGTATGTACCAATCTATCCGGATTCACTAATCCTCAATTTAGTAATCCAATGATTGGGAACTATTTTAGTTTTAAGCTTTCTAAGAATTTAGATCTCATTAGAATGATCATCATCATTATTCTAAAAGCATTACTTAAAACTATGGGTTTATCACATATTATAAAACAACATCATGTAGATAATTAAAAGCCTTTAATAAATTAATACTTTTTATTAATAAATGAATAAGATTGTTACAAAGTATATGCTTTATCATCAAACATGATTGGCTTGTGTGCATACACTTTCAAGAAGGACCTCAGATGCCTAGAGAGGAGGAATCTCGTGATATTCAAGTGGTTTGGGAACAACTGCTTCCACGAGAGTCAGCTCTATTGCTCACAGTGGTCGAAGATGATGATGATGATGTAGAAACAGATGAGGAAGAACCCGTGAAGCTGCCGCAGACAGATGAAGAGGACGAGGAGGAAAGGATTCCACTTAACTCGATAATGGGTCAGATATATACGATATGAGGTGCATGATCCATAACGTGGAACTTTAAGATACTGTTGAGGAATTGCAAGAGATATTAGCTGAACAACAGACTTTGTTGGCACAGAAGGACGACGAGATTCAGGATCGAGAAGAACGACTAAACAATGTTGAAGAGTAGCTGGTTCACACTGACGAAGAGAATGATCAAATAAGAGCAGAGGTTTCAGAGTTGAAGAGCAAGTTGAGAGAAGAATCTGCAAAAAGGGCAAGAGCCAAAGACGCGTACAGTGAAGCTTATCAACAAGCCGAAATAGCAAAGGGAGACGCACAAGCAAAGAGAAGGAAGATGGAAGAAATGGATAACGTGTTCAAAACCGCGATCAATCGAGCTCAAGATCAGGTCATAGGTTATCCAATTCAGTTCGAGACGCTACCTTCATTTATACTGGACCGTCGGACCATGTTCTGAGTTTTGGAAGAAGAGCGTCGTAAGGCCTTGCAATATCTTAATAGGACATCGTAGGGAGTGTACTTGAGTTATGTTATGAAAAATAATTTGTTAATCCCAAGTGTTAGGCAACCTATGGGATATGATGATGATGTCCTGAAACTTTAGTAGTTCAGGAAAATAATGTAAATAGCACTGATGCTATTGATATGATGTTTTCAAAGAAGTTTTGAATAAAAGATATTATTTTCTTTATCCAAAGTGTTATGTGTTATGGAATGATTACTTTCATGGGGGCAAGCTAAGTAGAAATTACCTAAAAAGAGTTGAGTAATAATCTAATGAGTGTATTTTTTTTAACACAAAATGCCTCCAAGACGTCAACCACCTCGTCAGAGAACCACCGAGGGTACCAACAACAATAATGCTGAAACTAACTCCGTTCAGCAGTTGGTGACGTTATTAACAGGTGCACTACAAAATCAACCACAGAATCAACCTCAGAACCAAGGTGATACATTTAAGGATTTCAAGGCGGTTGGACCACCAGAATTCTGTGGATCCATTAACCCAGTTGAAGCACAGACTTGGATTATGGAAATTGAGAAGGTTTTTGATGTTGCTAGGGTAGAGGAGAATCAGAAGACTGCTTTTGCAACGTTAATGTTGAAGGAGGAGGCTAGCTATTGGTGGCAGGCCAACAAGACTCGGGAAGGACCAGGAGTAATAACCTGTGATAGGTTTAAGGAGCTGTTCTTCGAGACTTATTTCCCTGAGAGTTCGAAGAGTCGGCAAAAGGTCCAGTTTTTGGAGTTGAAGCAAGGAACAATGTCGGTGTCGGAGTATGCCGCGAAGTTCAACGAGTTGGCGAGGTTTGCGCCATATCGTGTCAAGATGCAGACGGCGCAAGGCGAAGAGGTTTGAGCGGGGGATCAAACCCACAGTTTGTACAAAGAGGGTTTTCCTGTTCCAATTGAAGACATTTACAGCAGTGATGGAGAAGGCGATTCTCGCTAAAAGTGGAGGCGAGGCGGTAACAAAGCATAATCAAGAGCAGAGAAAGAAGAAAAGTGAAGGTGAAGCTACGAGTAGTGGTAACGGTAGTAATGGCAACAACCTGAAGAGTAAGTGGAATGGGAATGGAGGAGCTGGAAATCAGCAAAGAAACCAACAAAATAATAAGTTCGAACCATGTGCTACGTGTGGAAAGTTTAATAAGGGAGTGTGTCTACTGGGGAAATGAGTATGCTTCAATTATGGCCAGGAGGGTCACATCGCCCCAAATTGCATTCAAGTTAAGAAGAATGTGTGCTTCACGTGCGGATCCAAGGATCACTTTGCTCGTGAATGCCCCAAGAAGAGATCTGGGGAGACAAATGGGAGCAAGGGAAATGCTAGTGGAGGTGCGTTGGCTATTACGGGACCAACAACAATAAATAAGCCCACAGCCAGAACCTTTAACATGACTGTGCAAGATGCTGTGCAATCAAAGGATGTGGTGTCAGGTATTATCCCGATCAATGATATTGATGTTTATGTATTATTTGATTCGGGTGCTACTTGCTCATTTATATCTGATGAATTTGCTATGAGATTAGGATTACCTAGTGAAGAATTGAATTTCCCTTTAAACATAGAAATTGCGAATAAGGAAGTAGTTCTTGTTAGGTTCGTATACAAGAACTGTAGGGTGAACATTAAGGGAAATATTTTGATGGTAGATTTGATTCCGATCAGGCTAGGAGAGTTTGATGTTATTTTGGGAATGGATTGGTTGTTCAATTATGGAGCGATAATTGATTCCCAAAAGAAATGTGTAAACTTTATGACTCCGTCAAAGGTAGTATTCAATGGTAACAAATCTCCTAGACAAATGAGATGTCTGACGATTATGCAGGCTAAGAAGTTGTTGAGTCAAGGTCATGTGGGTTATTTAGCTTACATAGTCGATACTCGTAAGAAGGGTCTGGCCCGGAAGAAATACCAAATGGTTAGGTAGTTTGTTGACGTATTTTCGGAGGATTTGCCAGGACTTCCGCCTGACAGAGAAATCGAGTTCGTGATCGACTTAGCACCAGGAACCGCTCCGATATCGAAAGCCTCGTACAAAATGGCTCCGGTGGAGATGAAAGAACTGATGGTACAACTACAGGAGCTGTTGCACAATAAATACATTCAGCCGAGTGTGTCACCGTGGGGAGCACCGGTGTTATTTGTAAAGAAGAAAGATGGGTCAATGCGTCTTTGCATTGATTATAGGGAGTTAAACAAAGTCACTATTAAGAATAAATATCCATTGCCGAGAATAGATGACTTGTTTGATCAATTGAAGGTTGCTAGATATTTCTCGAAAATAGATTTGAGAAGTGGGTACCATCAACTGAAGGTAAGAAAGGAGGATGTACCAAGACGGCATTCCAACTTCGGTATGGACATTACGAATTTTTGGTGATGTCTTTTGGTTTGACAAACGCCCTGCAAAGATTCATGGATTTGATGAATGGGTGTTTAAACCATTTTGGACAAGTTTGTGGTGGTGTTTATCGGCGATATTCGGGTGTACTCTAAAACTCAAGAGGAATATGTGGAACATTTACGCTCTAACATTTGGAGACGCTAAGAAAAGAAAAGTTGTATGCGAAATTTTCTAAATGTGAATTTTGGTTGGAACGTGTACAATTTCTTGGGCACGTAATTGACAAGGATGGAATTTCAGTGGATCCATCAAAGGTTAAAGCTATGATAAATTGGGAACAACCGAGAACTCCATCAGAAGTGAGAAGTTTCTTTGGATTAGCAGGGTATTACAGACGGTTTATCCAGGATTTTTCCAAGATTGCCAATCCGTTAACAAATTTAACGAGGAAATCTGTAAAATTTGTTTGGACGGAGAAGTGTGAAGAAAGTTTCCTGGAATTGAAAAAGAATCTAAGTATGGCACCTGTGTTGTCGTTACCAAATAATATAGGAAATTTTGTGGTATATAGTGATGCTTCACACAAGGGAAGAGAAGGTATTATACCAGATAATACAGGAAATTTTGTGGCAGTTATTATTACTATACTCCTGTTGATTTCATATTTTATCCAGTGAGCAATTGTTTTGCTCACTCTTGCATATTTTAAAACTCATTGCAGCTAAAGAAGAGAAGATAGATGAACCTTCGTCTAGCAAAGGAAAGGGAAAAATGTGGAAGTGATGAAGACTTGTAATTTTACTTTGATTGAGATGTTAGATTTTTATTATGATGATCTTAGACTTGGTTTTAATGAAGTTTATTTAATTTCCGCATTTGAATGATTGTAATTAAAAGTTAGATAACCTGGGAGATTTTATTATGTAACCCTTTAATGGGAAAGGTTTTATTTATCCAGTTTTTTGTGATTGGGAAGTTAGATATGAATGTTTGATTAAGTGAACACCGGATCCTGTGGGAATGAAGTACCTGGATTTGGAGGTGTCACAGTGTGTGTGTGTGTGTGTGTGTGTGTGTGGATCAATGTGCAATTATTTGAAAGTAGTGTGAGGCCTCGTTCACACCTATATACAAAGGGTTTGATTTTATAGAAAAATTCAGTTTTAAACAGAATACAACAATGAAGTTTTGTAAAAAATGTTTTTCAAACCCTGTGCTCAATAGGAATTGAGACCTTTTCATACTTCTATTTTATTATTAAATGTTTGGCTTATTTGCTTTTATTTTCGAGATGCGAGGCATCTTCGAGAAAATAATATACAGTAGTGCCGAACTCCTCATGGGCATGATAGCCATCCAAGGAAATTCAGACACCGTAAATAATGTACAAGCCGCTTACAGCTGAAAATGTCCATCACGGGAACCGAATCTAGATTTAGTAGACTGAATCTGTGATCACATGATTCCTAGGCTCACATGATGCCGCAATTTATATGAAAAGTAGTAAGCAGTTATATATATAAAAGCTGTAAATATATATATACAGATATGATCAACCACCACGAAGCATCTCCATGGGGGATCGAAAATGTAAATATATAAAAGTGGTAAATGTATATATATGGACATGATCAACCATCACGAAGCAACTCCATAGGGGATCAGAAAAGTGAATAAAGCAGTAAATGCGATCAACCGCCACGAAGTAAACTCCAAGCGGGACTAAATGTAAATAAAGTAGTAAAGACGATCAACCGCCACAAAGTAAACTCCAGGCGGGACTAAATGTAAATAAAGCAGTAAAAAGCCTCGAAGTAAACTCCAGGCCTGACAGAAATATATATATATATATATATATACTTATATATATAAACTGTTGTCGACTTCTATCGATGAGCTTCGATTTTATATATATATATATATATATATATATATATATATATATATATATATACGTATATATATATATAAGCAAGTAAACGCTCCAGACATAAGTCTAGGCTCAATCAAGGCATAACTCGATAATGTTAGTCCATATATAAATATATACATATATAAGTATTTATATACAGACAGAAATAAAAACTACGGACCGAAGTCCAGGCATACACACACAACACGACTCTCAATGTGAAGAATAGTGTGTGCAAAGATGAAGAGAAAGGCTTTATAGAGTGTGAGAGGCTTACAGTAGGTTGCCAAGGCAGGCTTCTATGACTCTAAATGGATGAACAATCGGCTACCGCTGGTACAAATATGACAGACTACAATCTCACAAGTGTTTAAAAAGAGTAAGCACTCAATTTATAATGTGTACAAAGCAAATTGGACAGGGCTTTCTCGCCTTTTTGTCTTACAAATATGGCCACCCTAAGCCCTCTATTTATAGAGGGGGGTGTCGCAGGTGTACCTATGATAGTAGCAGGTGTACCTGCGGCTTTTCGGGGTGCCCCGGGCATTGTGGGTCCCGCTGTCTCGAAGTACGTACACTCGGATAACGTGTTATTCGCTCGAACCTTCATAACTTTCAATCCTGGAGTCTGATGGAAGCGTGCTATACCATTCCGGAAAGCTCTTTCCGAGAGCTATGCAATGACATAGGATATGCCATTTTTTGATTCTGGGAAGATGGGTCCATGACCGAAATGGCATTTTCGGGTTTCCATTAGGCAGTCCGTTGAGCTATTTTGCGTAGTTTGTGCTCGGAAGTTAAGATATGATTCTTATGGGACTTCTTTTGAAGAAATATGATTTGGAATGAGTGTATTTTATTTGAGTTGAAGTTAAGTTGGCAAAATGACCATTTTGCCCCTCTCAGGGTTATCTCTGGTTTTTGCACAGTTATAGCAGTCTTTTCTCAGGGTTATCTTTGAGATTGTCATTTTGTTGACTCTGAATGTCCTTAGAGTTATCTCTGAGGTTGGCTTGACCTCCCGGGGTTGACTCCGGGCTTTGCACTTAATCTCCTGGGGTTATTTCTGTGGTTAGAACTAACTTTCCCGGGGTTATTTCTGGGGTTGGCAACTGATTTCCTGGGGTTATCTCCGGGGTTGGAAAATCTATTTCCTGGGCTATCTCCGGGGTTAGAATGGATGTTGTGGTCCTCCAGGGTTATCTCTAGAGTGTGAAAAAGACTCTTTTGCCCTCCTGCATAGTTAGTAACAGGAAAAGAAAATTTTGAGTGTCTACAACTGTATTGACAAACAATGATTGAATGGAATCAAAAACTGGCATGATTACAAGAGTATAGATACATGAACAATAACAATAACAATAACAATAGAGTTCTGAATCTGACTTACACATGTCCATTGCATAAAGTAAATGCAAATGTTAGATACTTGCCTGATCTGCTGCTTACAATTACATAACTTAATTTTATCTTTTATATCGAGACCTATCAGTAATAAAATCATTCTATCGATTAGAATAACATATCATAACACACAGTACTATTATTTACAATAAGCACATAACCTAAGCACATTATCACATAAGTTTAATAGTCATTGAATCACAAACAAACACGTATACAAACAATTTATATAAGCCCAGATCAATTTTTGAAACATGTCGGTGTACCGACGACTTTATCTGGTATTTATCAAGTCTAAGACTCTATACCGAAGTTCAATATAACTCAAACATTGGTCAAATTATTTTTAAATGACTTATAATAATTATTAAACAATTATTATAATTTATCATGATTTTTTAAACACTGAAATCATTATTAAATAATTTAAATATTAAATAATTCTATTATCATTGATATTTAAATAATATTAAAATATTAATGAAACCAATCGCCAAAATATTAAACTTATTTATAATAACTTAAAATATTTTTAAAGTATTAATATTACCCTTAAATGATTTTTAAAACAATTAAAATTATTTTTAAATAATTACCATTAAAATTTAAATATTAATACAATATTTAACAAAATAATAAAAGTTATTTATTATTACTTAAAATATTTTTAAATTACTTATATCCTTTTAAATGATTTTTAAATCAATAAAATCATTTTAAAACTATTTATCGAATATAATTATTAAATAAATCTAATATCATTAATATTAATTTATTAATGAAATTTACCTTTAAATATTAAAAGTTATATTTTATAACTTAAAATACTTTTATAATACATAAATAATTTTAAATCATTAATTCTATTTTTTATAATTTATTTAATACATTTATTAAATAAATTAATTATCATTAATATCAATTAATTAATGAAATTTATCACATAATATTAAAAGTCATTAAAAATAACTTAAAATATTTTCTTATACCATAATATGATTTTTAAGTATTAAAATCATTTTAAGTAATTTATTTAATATTATAATTAAATAAATTAAATACCATTAATATTCCAAAAATATTAAATATTAATGAAATATATTCAAAATTATTAAAAATCCATTTTTAGGCTTTAAAATAATTTTTAGCAATTTATTATGTATTTTTAATAATTTAAAACTAATTTTCTCTATTTATTTAATAAAATAATAATTTTCAAAAATTAAGTGTCGCTAAAGGTGCTATAGACGACAAAACCGTCGCTGGAAGTGTTCTTGAGAGCTCTTGAGGAAACCCAGAAATGCATGTCAGTGAGCAAGGTGTCACCTTTGACCATCATTTTCTTTATGATCCTAAGGTATTTTGGCCAGCCTAAAGTGTTTAGATTGTAGTATAAATGTAATACTACCATCATCAATCAAGTTCATGGCCAACACATATCTCATCTGAGAGATCTAAGCTCTCAAAAGCGTTGTCAGACATGTTCTTCAATTTCTGGGTTTTCCAGAATTGAAGAACAGTCTTAGATGCCCACTTTCGATCCTTATAACTTCCACTATAGGTCTGCTTTAAACGATTTAAAGATTCATAATTGTAGAATACATGTCCAAGTACAATAACATATCATCCGATCATCATAACATCAACACATGCAAGAGATATTGGCAAGAGATATTGGCCAGAAACTGCTTATGAAGATTTCTGGGTTACCCAGAAACTTCATCCGGCAGTTTCGTCCACAGAACTTTGACCATTGATTTCCTTGATTCTGAGAAGGAACTAAAGATTCTAGAGGCATGGTCATGTAGCCTACATTTGTCAGACAACAACATTAAAACAATAACATGGTCTAAAACATAAACATAAGAAAGATCAAGGCCCTGCAAAACAACTGTCAGATTTTCTGGGCAAATCTGGGTTACCCAAAAATAGCTAGTCAATGCCGGTCAACACACTTTGACCACTCATATCTTGAGTTGTAGACCTGATTTGACCTTGATTCAAGTTCCAGATCAAAGTCCTTATGGCAAACTACAAGTCCAAAACATAAAACACACAAAAGCATAAACAGAGAGAGATCTACAGCCTCTGACTTTTGCTTGTCAGACACAATATAATTTTTTTTCTAGATTTTTGAAATCTTCAAATCCGAGCCTATAGATGTTATGGATCTAACATCTATCAACCCAGATCACTTATATAGACTAAAAACAACATATTTAAACACAAAATCATAACATTTAACACCAATCTTAAAGATTTTTATAAAGCTAGGGTTTTATACCTTTAAAGCTCAAATGCTTTAATCTGATCTTAGATTTCTGTTCTTGACTTGTTATGAAGCTAACTTGTCCTAACTTTTGGACTAAGTTCCTCCCCACCCATGAAATTTAGAGAGAGAGAGAGAGTCTTGTATAAGTTAAGAATTAAAGTAACCTTTTTCTTACTTAAATCTTTTCTTTCAATTGATGCAATGCACTTGGTTGATATAGCTGTCAAATATTGGCTGATTGAAGTTTTTTTTAGGCACATGGTTAGGGCTAGGGTTGGTCACCCACTACAATTAGGGCATGATCTATACTCCATCACATTAAGAAAAATACAAAAAAGGGTTCTTTAGTCTTTTAGCTAGCAAATTTAATGGTAAACTGGTCTTTTTAATCCAACCCTTAGGGTTTGACCCTTAAGGTTACCCTAAGATTCTATAATTTGGTTTTCTAGGATTTTGTAATTTGGTTTAAATGAAAAATTAAATTTCCTAAATTGAAAATTAGGGTTTCCTTAAACTAATTTAGGTTTCTAATTACTTAGAATTTAAAAATGAAGTTTAAGAATTTACTAATTATAATTAAACTTGTTAATTTATCAATTAGAGTAAATAAATTGGCAATTAGGGTTCTAGCTTAGTAATTAGGGTTTCTAATTACTAATTAGGGTTTCAAATGAAATTAGGGTTTCTAATTGAGATTAAAATATACAATACATGTCATTAATCCCATTAACACAATTTCTAACCAATCTTAAACTCAAGTTTTAGTTTCAAATTAGGGTTTCTTACAGTAATACTATGGTTTGTCATGATACACCATAATTGACTAACCATTATCGGTCTATACATACAATACATATTTATAACACTGAAATATTAATAATATAATATTATTATTCTCATTCCATGATCAAAATCCAGAATTAGGGTTTGGATTCCATATCCGATTTATCTTGCACATATAAGATTATTAATTAAGTTAAAATAATTAACTTAACTAATTTGAATAAATTCATATAATAAAATAATAATTGTAATAATTCCACTAATCATTTCATAAATTATTTAAATAATACAATAATCATATTTTCATGGAAAATAAATAATAAAAATATTTTTACCACAAAATTAATTATAAAATATAATTTATAATGATCAATAATTCTAACAAAATTATTTGCAATTATTCATGTAATAAATAAATTTTATTTATCGCATAAATACATATACATAACCTTGCACATATTCCCACCTTTAAAATAAATAAAAAAAATTATACGAAAAATTTCTAATTTAATTATATAGAAAATTTCGGGTTATTACAAATGACCTTACGAAAATAATTAATTTTAGCACGATGAGTGGTTAACCAATCAATCCCTAAAATCACATCAAATGTAAGTATTTTTAAAGAGATGAGATCAACAGGTAATCTGATGGTGCCAACTTGAATCAAGCAAGATTTATAAACAGTGGATGTAATGAAAGTTTCTCCTAACGGAGTTTTAACAGATAAGTCAAAGTCTAATTTCTTAGGGGTCAAGTTCAAATGTTGACCACAAGCAGGAAAAATAAAAGAATGGGTAGAACCGGTATCTAATAAGGTATAGACTTCGTAAGAGTTTATATTTAGTTTACCCGTGATAACTTCATTCGGATTCCTCGCTTTTTGGGATGTTACGGCAAACACTCTCCCTTGAACCACCGACTTTGTTTTGTCCGTAGCCGCCTTTGGTGCCACCGTCCCAGTTGAACTTGTCTTCGCTATCGAAAAAAATTGGACTATATGACCGTCTTTTTCACAACAGAAACACACCTTGCAATGTTGTGAACATTTTGGACTTATGTGTCCCTCCTCTCTGCATCTGTAGCATCTAACTGGCGATATTTCTCCTCCCCTAGAATTTGTTGCTGGTGTTGGTGCTGCTGCCGATGTCTTCCCGTCATTGTTGAATATTCTCTTTTTGAATTTTCCACTTGATACACCTTTCCTATTATCTTAGTCATGATTACCACCGAAGTGGTTACCATTTCTGGCACGTTGGTTATCACTGCTTCGATGATTGTCGCCACTGGTATGACTATTATCGTTGTGTCGGTTGCTGTCTTTTGGTTGAGCTGACTCATAATCTCACTCCAATAATTGAGCTTTATTCAATACATCTGAATACAAGTAAAGTTTATGAGAGATAAGATGTTGGCGAATTTTGTGTTTCAAACCTCTAAGAAACATTCGCGTCATTCGCTCCTCGTTATCTACTAAATGAGATGCAAACCGGGATAGCTCCGCAAACTTGGCTTCGTATTGCGATACAGTCATATTGTTCTACTCCATTTTGATAAATTCCACCTCTTTCATGTGACGAATACTTTTTGGAAAGTACTTGTCGTTGAACAATTTTTGGAACTTCTTCTAAGACATCTTAAGTGCGGACGATTGGGTACGTTTTATAGATGTCCACCAGTAATCTGCCTCTCCGTGAAACATGAAGGTGGCGAAGGGAACCTTCTGCTCTTCAGTGCATCCCAAAATATCAAATATCATGGTAATTTTCTTAATCCATGCCTCTGTCTTAAGTGGCTTAGGCTTTCCTAAAAACTCTAGCGATCCCAACTCCTTCAATTGTTTGGAAGTGACAAGCCATGAGTTACCATTGTTTCCACCTGCATTTTGAATTGGAGTCTCTCTCGTCTGGTTTTGCATTAACTGCAAAAAGCTTCTAAACATGCCATCATCCATCGTTTGATCGGTGGTGTTGTTTATAGGAGGAATATTGCCTTCCTGATGCACATTATCCTGGTTGTTGATTGTCGGTGTCTCAACGGTCTCATTCACTCCATTGTTAACCTTTTCAGCTGCCATTCTCAAATACTGTCAAAAAACAAGGGTTAATTAAACAAATTAACATATCATATATTAACCCTATGCTCTGACTGACCCATTAAATACCAAATAAGCTTAGGTAGGACACACTAGCGAAGGATTTACTTGTCTCTCCCCTCCTAGTTCTATTCCCCGATCTTTGCCAGAGACCATATCCTTCTGATACCAACTGTGACGCCCCCAAAATAGGTCCATATAACCCATTCTGAGTTGTCAAATACATGGTACAAAAACTAAATATAAACTTCATTAATACAATTGTCGTGCAAAATACGACAACACATGTGCTATGAGTTTTAGTACAAATATTGTCTTGTAGACAATATCCAAACTCAAATAAAGTCTTCATTACAATTATTGATACACTATTTTACAAAATAGTGCGGACTGCTATAATAACTATCTTGAACCATCACTCCAAACCCGACTAGTACTAGCTATATTCTCGCCTCCTCGGAAGAAAAATGGAACAAAAAGGAAAATGATGATCTCAACTAGCCCAGTAAAGAATATTATGAATAAGATAATGAAAAACAAATTATAGTTAGCCTTCAATAAATTAGATAAAATATAATGGACAACAAGTTTTAGATCAATATTCGCAGTGAAAATAACAATTCATTAGAAGAGTTAAGTAGAGAATGAAGTCTACTATCTTCTATGATTTAAAAGTTCATCATCAATATTTTATCCCTATGACATCAATCAATAATGATCTCAAATCAAATATTCATCTTTGCATTACGGGCCAAAGATATTCATTTGTATCACCAGTTGGTCATGTTCATCTCAACACCTATCCATCTTTGCACTACGGGCCAAAGATATTCATCAGATAATCATTCATCTTTGCACTACAGGCCAAAGATATTCATCAGGTAATCATTCATCTTTGCATTACAAGCCAAAAGTATTCATCAAGTAATCATTCATCTTTGCACTACAGGCCAAAGATATTAAGTTATATCACCATTTAGGACTGAGGATAATAAAAAATATTTTAAAGAAAACGAATCCAATGAGATAAAAGAACAAAGATTTGAGATTCGTACTTTAGTTTATCCAAGTTCAAAAATACTCCATAAAAATCAATTGTGGAGCAAAATTCAAGAATGAAGAACAAAACATGGATACAATCAAAGATAGTAACCATAATAGACAACTTGGACAAAGAAAAGAAATTTTTTTTTGTTGTGAATAGTGTCGTATTTGTTAATAGTGTCGTATACGTGAATAGTTACCCCAACACGAAAAGGTAAAAATTTTAAATCAATATTTCGGTATAATGATATTAAAAGAAATAACATCATTTATAAAAAAAATAACATCCTTTACCTCAAAAGACAAGTACTTCTGACTGAAATATCGGATATAATGCTGAAGAAAACTTGAACTGCTTATCAACTCTCAAAGTATCTAAATACTCACAAAATTACGCTTGATATTATAGAGAGAGAAAACTTCTGATTCTGGTGTGATTTTTAATTCTAACTTAAGCATCCTATTTCTAGGAAAATGCTTAGAACGACAAAGCAGAAAATTTAATAAAATATTATTAATTTTTTTTTCTTACGCACACCACATCACAATCTATGTACTCCAAAAGTGGGGCCCACCAAATTCAGCAAAATCAAGAAGTAAAAAGGATAAGTAAGTCCCAATCCTTGTTTATAATTTAAACAATATTCATAAACTTCAGTAATTCATAATAAATATCCATTTTATCAAAAAAATTGAACCTTATGTCCATTCCATATGAAATTTAATTCTCTATAACTTTGTAGAAGAAAGTTTTTCTAAATTTCGAACGAAAAATGACCCGAATTTACATACGGATGAAATCTCATAGCATTCCATCCTTGAAAATTTACTTATGGGTCAAATCCACCACACACCCACTTTGGCCAACAAAATCAGCATATCTCACACACAAGTGGGGCCCACTCAATTAGAAAAATCCTCCACCAAATATTTTACACATTTTAATCCTCAAAAATACCATCCAGACCCAATTTGCACTCTTCCTCCTCATTTTATTCATATACTGTGAATTTAGTGTTAAAATATCACCATTATTATATTATCACATTATACATTTATAATGTAATATAATAATATATTTAAATAAATTATTTTATCAGAAAAGATAAAATATGAATTTTCAACAATTGTCACTTTTCTAAAAATTCCTCCATTTATATCCACATTAAATGAATATTTCCTTATCATATAAATCAACAATTAATTATTCACAAATAATATTACAGAACTTCAATATTAACAATTAGGTCGTTCTCAGAAAAGAGGGGGCCTTCTGGTAAGGATTTCTCCTTACTAACACGCAATTAAATAACCCCTCCTAGACAGAACTTCCTTAGACATTTCCAATAATGCTATCTAATAATATTATTCAAATAATATAAATTATTAATATGATAATTTGATATACTGTGCAATGACAATTATTGAATCAATAATATAAAATATCAACGTAGAAATTATTGAATCAATAAAATATTGAACAGTAATTACTGTAACAATTATTGAGTAGTGACTTCTTACGTAATAATCAATAATTAGAATTATTGTGCAATACCGTATGCTACTGTGCAACACCGCGTATTACTGTATTTTAACCACCGGGTATTTCAACAGTTTAATGGTAACAGTTACGCCGTTATTATTAAAAAAACTCATTCGTGTCGTTTTCTTCATCCGACATTTTTCCGTTATGGAACCCACAAATGGCTGCGCTGTCGTACGAATATTCCCCAACAACAAGAATATTCCACGACCAAACGAATATTTCCCGACAAAATGAATATTTTATGACCACTTACTTACTTAAAATATTTGCGCATTTTACCCATAACTAACCACATTAATCAAATTAGCCCTTTACTATTTCAAAATAATAAATAGAGGAAACTCTAATTTATTCATAAAAGTTGGGGTCATACACCTAACCTCTTTCTTTGCCTTCTGTCATGAATTGAAAGTTCCCCCAGGTTTAGACTTCTTATTCGCTCTATTCAGCTTAACAAAAAGTGGGGACTTCGGCTTCCTCTACCCGGGCCTCCGCCCCTAGACCATCACCCCCATAAAACCCCCTCCAACAACAAAGGCTGGCACTTGCAGTGGATTTTCATCAAAGGAACAGACCTGAAACTCCTACCGCATTGGGTCTCTCCCAACGACCCCGTCCTCAATGTTTTCACCTTCCCAAGTAAGAAAATCAACACCTTTTGTACAGTCAAATGAAAGAAGACCGAATAGCCCATCAAAACATTATCCGACCGCACTTGGCTTTACCATCATGGATGTAAGTACCCGTTTACACATCTTTTACTTTCCAACTGAATATTGACCACTCACTAATACATTATACTTCTGCACATGTAGTAACAATGTTTAAACCTGAGGGCCTCAAAGCTTCTAGCTTAGAACAACTCCGTATCCCTGTTAGTCAACACGACCCCATCACAGACCAAGATCCCGATGTCAAGACCATCCTTATAACAGAAATCCCAATCGACACGCCCCCCGAACGCCTCTCCTTTAGCCGAGACCTCTCTCAACAATGAACCGAACCTCTCCAACCCCCTTTTGATGATGCAACCAATCACTGCCATCCCCATGGCTCCCAAACTATGCACAAAAAAATCCACTAAACCAATATGGTTGGGCAAGCTGGTAATGATGTAGAAAAAATTAAGGAACCACATCAAAGTAGTTGCCTCCCCCACAACATCATCCATCGCCCAAACCTTAACCAAAAAAGTTTCCCCCCAAAGTTCCAACCTCTCCACTTCAAAAACCACGACCACCACCCCACAAACGGAGGTGGAAACCTCAAAAGAACCTCCTCAAAAGAAAGCTTGAACATAAGCGAATAAACAAAGCTCTGAAGAAGGTACACATATTCCACCTCCCCCAATCCATCTGGAAGAAACCACAAACAATGAAGACCCCCCAAAATGATTTCTAAATATAACCTGGTCTCGAGACCTTCCAGACAACTACCCCTATGAAAACTTCAATGCCTTCGTCCTTCCCGGTGACGACAAAATGTATGAAGGTCTCGAGACCGAGGATCTTGTCATTGTAACTTTTGTTCCCATGGGTCGGGTAAGAACACCTTTATACTTCTAATCAAATTTATTATCTTCGAATCATAAGCGGGCCCAAAATGATTCCAATCTGTCACAATCCATGCCAGCAAGCTAGCCGCCGACATGAAATGATTATCCCTAGAACTAAAGGAGCTAAAATGAAAGGACTCAGAACTCTCTGAGCAAAAAGAAAAACTCATCCGGGACCGGTCCGAGCTGAGAGAAGAACATGACAGACTTAAAAAATCCTACAATACTTTGGCTAAGGAATATGAGCAGACGTGCCACAAATTGAAAGCCATATTCACAATCGTTGTCGAGATGGAAAAGGAAATCAAACTTCTAAAAACCGAGAAGAGTATTATCTTCAAAGCCAATAAACAAAAAATCATCAAGGAATATCAAGAGTCTCCCAAGATGACTAACCATATTATCGCCCAATTCACCAAAAGTTACCAAAACCACAAAGAAAAGATCAAGGAGAAGATGCTGGTAGCCGGACTTGATATCAATATAATGAACTCTTTGGACAATAAGACTGATCCTCCACCAGAATAGCCAATTCCCTTTTGTACTTCTCATGCAACTATTATCATGTGCTTATTTTCCCTTATGAATGAAAACATTAACCTCTTCGAACAATTTTACACAGTTTGTAACATAATAAATGATAAAGAATTCATTTAAAAGATAAATAAATGCGCAAAGCAACTAAAGGGTTCATCCGAAGGATTGAACACCTGTATAAAATAAACAAGCAAAACTAAACAATTAAAAAAAATATGGCTAAGTGTTCGTTATTTTCCATAAAAAAGGTTGTTCGCTCCCAGGAGCTGAAAATTCCACTGAACACCATAAAAAAGATGTTTGTTCATCGAACTAAACATAAACCACTGAACTCCATTAAAAAAATATTCTCGTTCACTGAATGGAACATAAACCACCGAACACCAATTAACATGTTCGCCCCCAGAGGCTGATCATCCAACTGAACACCAATTAACATAGCCGCCCCATAAAAAAGGTTGTTCACTCCCAGGAGCTGAAAAATTCCACCGAACACCATAAAAAAAGATGTTCGTTCACTGAACTAAACATAAACCACTAGACTCCATTAAAAAATATGCTCGTTCACTGAACTGAACATAAACCACCGAACAGTAATTAACATGTTCGCCCCCAGAGGCTGAACATCCAACTGACACCAATTAACATGGTCGCCCCCAGGGGCTAAACATCTAACCAAACATCAATTAATACGTTCGCCCCCAAGGACTGAACATCTAACCGAACACCAAAAATAATGTTCGCCCCGAAGTGAGAACAGTTCAATGAACACCAAAATATTATTACGCCCCTTTAATTTGAGCGTATTCCACTGAACATAAAAAATACTTTTCGCCCCCAAGGGTTGAACAGATTCTTTCAAACACCAAAAATACTGGTCGCCTCTAGGGGCTGAACATATAATCAAATATCGAGAATAACATCATTTTTTGAAGAGCCAAACACTTATTTTATTAATAGTCTTCAAAGAATTACATAATTAAAACCTCAAACTCTACTGAAAATATTTTTGAAGTATGCCTGCGTGCTAGGTATTCTTGATTTACCACCCCTCTATTGCCCGAAGCCGGTACGTTTATGGTTTCAACACTTCAATTACCTCATAAGGGCTTTCCCAATTCGACATCAGCTTCCCAAAGTTTTGAGGCATAGAGGTCTCCACCTCCCGAAGAACAAGGTCGCCAACTTCAAATCTTATGACCTTAACCCTTTTGTTATAATGTCGCGCAACTCTTTTTTAATAGGCTGCCAATTTTATCACCGCCGCCTCCCTGACCTCTTCTAATAAATCCAAGTTGACATGAATACCCTCCTCGTTATATAACTCTTTGAATTGTCTGACCCAAAGTGAAATATAGCAAATTTCCATAGGCACCAGGGTATCGGTACCATAGGCAAATCTAAATGGCAAGTCCCTCGTTGTAGTCAAATATAATATATAATAAAACAAATAACTTTATAAAAGTATTATGTTTTATATAAATAGATTTTACTATGCAAACACTATGCATAATAAAATATAATATATATTCTATTTATAATCTAATAAAATAAATAACTTTATAAAAGTATTCTATTTTATATAAAAAGAATTTTGTTTTATTATATTTATAATAATAATAAAACAAAATTTATATATATATATATAAACTTCCGTGACTCTAATTCCCTCAATATTTTTAACAACATTTATCATCATTACTATAATTCGCAATATTTAACAACCAGGTCGTTCCTTGGAAAGAGGGGGATTTCCAATAAGAATTTTTCTTTATTAGCGCGCAATTAGGTGACCAAACCTCTCCTTGAAAGAACTTCTAGAAATCGTCAATATTGCAATTAATAATATGAATAACTTGTCATCCCAATTATTGATTTAATAATGTATAAAATATCGACAATAATTGAATCAAATAACATGAGATACTATGCAGCAATTACTGTAGCAATAATTGAACAAAACTGAGTGACTTCTCACGTAAGCATCAATAATCAATACTGTGTGCTACTATTCAACCACGCGTATTACTGTACTTTTACTACTGGGTAGTTCAACAGTTTTAACCGTAAAACTTCCGCCATTATTTTTATAAAAATATTTCTGTCATTTTCTCATTCCTACAATAATTCCGTTGTGGGGTCCACCAATGATTGTGCCGTCGTACAAATATTCCCCGACACAAAAAGAATATTCCCCGACCAACGAATATTTTATAACAACTTGCATACTTTGAAAAATTTTCACATATCACCCTTAACTTTAACCTTTTATCAATTTAATCATTTACTAAATAGAATAATAATAGGAAAATTGAATACTTTCATTTCATAAAATTCGGGGTCTTACAATCTCCCCTCCTTAAGAAATTTTGCCCTCGAAATTTACGTACCTGGTAGTTCGAAGAGATGAGAATACCTTACTTTCTTTTTCGGATTGTACCTTCTCGGTTGTTTCCTTTCTATCATGATTTTCCCATTTCTCATCTCTTGTATTTCAGATATCATTCTGGAATATACTTTCAAAACAAAAGTTAATTGACATATCACAATTTGTCAACTTATCAAGTAAAAAATTTCAACTTAGGTAAGTCACACACTAGCGAAGTATATTACTCGTCTCTCCCCTCCTAGTTCTAGACTCATATCTCCGCCAGCGATCATATCCCTAAGCTCTGATACCATTTGTGATGCCCCCAAAATAGGTCCACACGACCCATTCTGAGTCGCTAGATATCATACTATAAAAATCAAAACAAACTTTATTTATACAACTGTTGAACTGTCGTGCAGAATACGACCACAGTTAAACTGTGAGTTTTAATACAAATGAATGTAACTCTCATGGTGCCTCGACCACAACCTTACAATGGTACTTTACATAAAAGTACAGTCAAAAACTATTTTAGAAATTAAAATCTTTGGGAATTGCTCAAGAAAACCTTCGTACATAGGAGGCCATGAATCTAAGTTATGATAGATATCATATGTCCAGAGAATTATCCTTGGTTGACCCAATAGACCCCAAAGAAAAATGAGAAGATTACTATCATGTTCCTTCCAATGGTGAGTTTTCTCTTGACATATAATTATCTCCGTTGTCTCCAAGTGAGAATTATATTTTAAATAAACTCCAAGATTATATAGGTAGTGCTCATAGATATACTCAGCAAGTGGATGTGCACAACCCTGTCTTATGATAACACGAGGTTGTATGTCATTAGACATCTTGTATGATAGTGGCAAAACACCCTTCCAAAGTTGGGTTCACTTCACCCTATTCGGTTCACCAAAATTAAATATCAAATGACGTATACAATACGACACACTTATCTAAAGTTCTCAATAAAATTATTTCCATACTATTTAGGGAGAACCTCAATGACTATAGACCACCGCTTTTATTCTCCTCTTACCCGCGCTCGACCTAGCTACACTCTTATTACACGAAAGGAATTGTGAAGCAAAAGGGTGAGCACAACTAGCCCAGTAAAGAATATCATGACTAAAGATAATTTACATTATTAATAGCCTTCATCAGTAATAAATCAGAGATTTAGAACATATGGTAGATGATAAAACTTTTTAACCATAGTTGCAGCAGAACGAGCAATCCATTAGAAGGGTCGAATAGACCATCAGGTCTATTATCTTCTCCATGTTAAAAGTCCACCAATAATGTTTTATCCCTGTAACATCAATCAACAATTCCTTTCCACAATCATATGAATAATTCATAATCATAATTGTGATTCTAATTTCCTCTTCGCACCCAGGACGAAGATAATTTTCATCACCTATCTTCACCTAAAATATCAAAAATCATGGTTATATCAAATCACAATTCCTGCTCATAATCATACTAATAAATTCATCTTTGCACTACGACCAAAGATATTCATTAACAATTCATCTTTTCACTACAGGCCAAAGACATACAACTGTATTTTAGAAGAGTCAAGTAGAGCATGATATCTACTATCTTTTACGAATTAAAAATGTAAAATAAATATGTTATCACTGAGACTCAGTTTAATAAATAATCCACATCATCGAATCATCCCTATACTACGGCCAAGGATATTCATGTAATCATCAATGGTCATGATTTTACCGAATAATCCCTGGTTATAATCATACCAATAACTGTCCATCAATGCACTATGGGCCAATGAGGACTTTTACCACATCATCTATAACATTACGGGTCATGATTATACCGAATGATCCGTGGTTATAATCATACCAATACACAGTTCATCTATGTACATAAGCCAAAGATACTCATCCATCAATAGTTCATCTTTGTACGTAAGCCAAAGATATACAACTGTAAAGCCAATAATCAATAGTCCATCTTTGCACGTAAGCCAAAGATATACAACTGTAAAACCAATAATCAACAGTCCATCTTTACACGTAAGCCAAAGATATACAACTGTAAAACCAATAATCAACAGTCCATCTTTGCACGTAAGCCAAAGATATACAACTGTAAAATCAATAATCAACAGTCCATCTTTGTACGTGAGCCGAAGATGACTTTCATCATAATATAAGCATGAGGATGATGTCAATAATATAAGCATTAATCAAACGAAATCAAGGATAAATATTAAAGACTTTAAATTTATCCAGATATTATCAATCACTTAATAAACTTATAATCTAATATTATTAATATTATAACAATATTTTAATCACTTCCTAAACTTATAACCAATTTATTTTAATTGTTTACACTTTACCAATTAATGCATTTAATCATTCAAAAATGCCATATTCATAAGATTTCATCACCAATGATCAAATCCTTCATCAAAAATCTGCATATACCTTATATAGGATTTCCAAGCCATGAAATCCTATTTACCAATTTTTCAACTTCACATAACATATTTCATTCATATGTTCGTAACTAAACCATTTTTATGAAAAATAACAAATCAGTCCCAAAACGTTTTCTTTTCTGGGATTTAGCAGAATATAGCCCCATATTGAACATATATTTTTCTCGGAATTTTTAAAATTCATTTACTATTTTTCAGATGGCCAAAACTGCCGAATATTTAGACATTTATCATAAATTGTACTTTTGTCCAAAAATTCCAAAATTTACAGGGTATATTGCTATTATATATATGTACTCCTAATAAAAATTTTACCAATTTTAGAGTTAACCACAAGGAGTTATAAGGGTTTATTTTTAAAATAGTCTTTTTCCATAAAATTCATAACTCCTAATCTATTCATCCAAAAATCGCCATTTTTGGACACAATCTAGAAAACTCAACAATTATTATTTCCAATTTTTCTAGAATTTTTGAAGATCAGAAAAATTACGAAACTATAAATGGATTTTCACCCGCCATGCGGTAATCCACGTAGACAGATCATTTCCACAATTTAATAAAGAATGAATACAGAGGGTTATTCACCATACATGTGGTAATCTACATAGACAGGTTATTCCAATAGAATAATAAAGAATGGAATGATGAAGAATTCACCGTACATGCGATAGATCACATGCATGAGTTATTCCCAATGAGAATAATAAAGAATGGAACCAGTCATGCGTAATCCGCTTCCGATGCATGGATATTTAAAATGTAATAATAAAGAATGGAACCAATTTATGAGTAATTACGCATACGAATAAAGATATTCCAACAGAATAATAAAAATGAAATAAAAGCAAATTCACCGTGCATGCGATAGACCACCACGCATGAAGTTATTCCAACATAATAATAAAGAATGGAATAACAGAAGAATTTTACCATGTATGCGGTACTTCGCATAGACAGGTTATTCCAACATAATAATAAAAAATAGAATAACAACCCTTACGAGTATTGAAAGAAAATAACTCTCTTCATGAATACGAAAGAATAATACCCCTTACGAATACTACAAATAATATCCCTTACCTTAAGGAGAAGAGTATTCTGACAGGTAGGCCAAGGATATTCTTGAAGAAAACTTATACTATTTTCTACGCTCAAAACTTTTTAAAACTCAAAATAAATAGGCTCAAGATTATAGAAGAAGAATTCTCTGAATTTCTAGTGTGATTTTCAATTCTAACTAAGCATCCTATTTATAGGAGAATGAAAAGGATAATATGCAATAAAATATAATATATGCAATATATATATATTATTTAAAATCTAATAAAACAAATAACTTTATAAAAGTATTATATTTTATATTAAAAGATTTTACTATGCAAACACTATGCAGGTACTATGCAAACACTATGCATAATAAAATATAATATATTCTATTTATAATATAATAAAACAAATAACTTTATAAAAGTATTCTATTTTATATAAAAAGAATTCTATTTTATTATATTTATAATAATAATAAAACAAAATTTATATATATATAATATATATATATATATAACCTTTTGTGACTCCAATTCCCTCAATATTTTTAACAACATTCATCATCATTACTATAATTCGCAATATTTAACAACCAGGTCGTTCTCAGGAAAGAGGGGGCTTTCCAATAAGGATTTCTCTTTATTGGCGAGCAATTAGGTGATCAAACCTCTCCTTGACAGAACTTCTAGACATCGTCAATATTGCAATTAAAAATATGAATAACTTGTCATCTCAATTATTGATTTACTAATATATAAAATATCGACAATAATTGAATCAAATAACGTGAGATACTATGCAGCAATTACTGTAGTAATAATTGAAAAAAACTGAATGACTTCTCACGTAAGCATCAATAATCAATACCGTGTGCTATTATGCAACCACGCGTATTCTCAGACTTTTACTCTTTGGGTAGTTCAATGCTTTTTAACGGTAAAACTTCCGCCGTTATTTTCATAAAAATATTTCTGTCGTTTTCTCATTCCGACAATAATTCCATTGTGGGGTCCACCAATGATTGTGTCTTCGTACGAAT
This sequence comes from Panax quinquefolius, assembly GCA_020205615.1. Taxonomy (NCBI): domain Eukaryota; kingdom Viridiplantae; phylum Streptophyta; class Magnoliopsida; order Apiales; family Araliaceae; genus Panax; species Panax quinquefolius. Next base: position 79,882,856 of record CM035163.1, read on the forward strand.
ATTCCCCGACACAAAAAGAATATTCCCCGACCAACGAATATTTTATAACAACTTGCATACTTTGAAAAATTTTCACATATCACCCTTAACTTAAACCTTTTATCAATTTAACCATTTACTAAATAAAATAATTTTAGGAAAATTGAATACTTTCATTTCATAAAATTCGGGGTCTCACAGAAATCGACCTAGTATGTCAATTCACCACATAATAAAAGGAATTAGAGATAGCACCGAATACAACTCCTCGGGGGGTTGGTGGACGATAGGGCTATTCATCTGGCATTTGGGACACTTTTTTACATATTCCATAGCCTTTTAAAAAAAATTAGGCTAATAAAGCCCTGACGAAGTACCTTAAAAGCCAACGCCTTTGCAACCATATGATCTTTGTAAATCCCTTCATGAACCTCCTAAAGAATATACTCAGCTTCGGATGGAACCAAACACTTAAGAAATGGAGAAGAATAGGCCTTTCGATATAAATCTCCATCTATAGCACAAAACTCAAAGTCCTATGCTTAACCTTTTTTGCCAACATCCGATTTGAGGGCAAGACACCATCAGCTAAATAATCCAGATAGGGGGCCATCCAATAGTTAGATCATTCTACAAATATAATATATGCATGTTAAACACTTAGCTGATTCAAGACTTCCAAGTAGACCGATCCACTGAACGTACTCGCATCATTTGTAGCCAAACTCGCCAAAGCATCAACTATGGAATTGTCAGATCAATCCACTCCCTGAAAAGCAAACGAGCTAAAGTACTGGAGCTGTAATATCCGAGATTATTATATAATTTACTAATTAGCAATAAATGACTTTCTATGAAACTCTTGTGTGATTTATATTTTTAGATGTATATGTGTTATACATACATGTTTAATTTTAAGTTATGTGATGAGGTATGTGTAAATGGTTGGTTTAGATGAATTTAACTATTTGAGTTAGTTATGTAATTAAATTGATTAATTGCGTGGGAGGGGATTAAAACATGAGATTGATTTCGGAGTGGAATTTAGAAACGTGGACTACGTATTTGAGTCCAGAACGTCGAAATTAGTCAAGATAGACTGTAACCACAAAATGTGTCATGGTTGAATTTTTGGTCAAAGTTAACCGGTTGAATTTTTTGGGTAAAAAGTCAACCACAAATTTTGAAGGCTAAATTGACGAAACGGATAGTCCTATGACGTCTGGAACGTTGATTTTAGTAAGAATTGATATTGGTATCAAAACGTTTGGCTACAAAGGGCAAAATGGTCAAAATAGTTTATTAAATGATTAAATTGATTATATTAATTCTTTAATAAGGGAGTGCAGCAGCTGTGGGGCCCAAAGGTCAACCAAATTGGGATAAGAAATGGAGTATTAGTATTATAATATAATGAGGGGGGAGGGAGTTACAAACCCTTTACAAATCCAAGACTCTTCCTTTCTCTAACCCCCACCCCATATTAAATTGTATTTATACAATATATTTAATACATATAATTATATTGGAGATGGAAAGGCTGGGAAAATCATTTGATAACATGTTTTATATATACTCTCAATCCAAGTCTCTTCTTCATCTTTGTTAAAAAAATCCTACCGTGAGTGAAGTTGAGAGTGAGAGAGGAATGAGCTTGAGAGGGTGGTGAATTCTGGAGTGTTCAGAGACTAATCAAGCAAGGAGAATCATTGGAGGAGTTCGAACATGTAGAATTCATCAAAGAGGTAAGCCATGAACTCTCTTTTCTATGTTCTTTAGTAAAAATGAGAGAATATGCTTATGTGACTTTTTCCAAACAATTTGTTTTCGACCTTGTGATGTCATGCTACCGTTGGTTGATGTTATGTGGTTGTAAGAACAAAAGTTCGGGTTTAATCATGCCTTAATATCGTAGAGATTAAAGGAATTATGTCATGCATGCCAAATATTTGATAATATGACTCAATGATGATAATTTGATCATATCATGGAAATTTAGTGAGTTCAATTATTGTAACATGTGTATTTATATGAGTATATATGATCTGGACAGTAGGAACTAATTCATTGCATGCTAGAATCAAAATCATGAATTTAGTCAAAATTGGTTAAAACTTGAAATCAGTGACTTTTCGGGATTTTCGAAGCCTTGGATTCATGGTTTCTGCGACCCGATTATGGTAGGTAATAATTTTTTAAAATACTATGTAGTATGATGTATAACCTGTCCAAATTTCACAAGAAAAGAGTTAAATTGAGCGAGATATGGAATTTGGTAGAAATTTGATGTCCCGTTGTTGCCTAATTTCTTAATAGCATTTTAACACGCAAGCATACGCATTCAATTGTAGTATTCAGCAAGCAAGGATATCGTTCCCACGAGGAAATAGACTAATATTTATCAATTACTAATTCTAATGCAATTAATCCTATTTTAAACTACGAAATATTATTTGTGATTTAAAAATTAAACTTAACAAAACTAATAATTAAAATCAGAATTTCACAAGAATAACTGCAGATTTAACAGGTTAAGATTATAACTTTCCTTAGTATTTCATTTAAACCAATTTACTTCCCATTTAAATCAATTAATTAATATGAATTATTATCCAAGAATGCTTTATAAAATTCAAGCACTTCTTCCAAACAACACGTGAACAAATCCTCCTAAATCCGATCTTTAAGACGCAGAATTACAAGGAACACCCCAGTTAATCAACTCACTATATTCCTATGATTATTAAGTTAATTGGGATTTTACGCACAAATTCTTTCAATGGATACAAAAGACACATAGGTATATTCCTATCCTACATGCTAATCATATTAACCCTAACTAGATTATATGAACAGATGTTATCATATCTAGATCTTAATCTATACTCCATCTTCCAATTTTATATAGATTATCACCGTAATTGTTGGCCAGACAATTAATCAATAAGCAAAAGATATAATAAACAATTCAATAAAAACCAACTTTCATTCAATGAGAAGGTTCAATTTAAACTACATACCAAGTTCCGTTGCAATCTTAATTAAAGTTTAGTTCATGATAATAATAAAGAAAAACATCATCCAAATTAATAATCCAAACATCCCAGATAAGTACAAAAGATGAAACTAGAGAAGAGAAGAAGAAACTCTAAATTTGCTCTAATACTCTCTCTTTGATCTTCAACCCTTCCAATTCTCCTTTGTGTTTTCCTTCGTTGTCCTCTCTGCAAGTCTCTTGAAAAATTAAGTGATGCGTCTTTTCTAAAGTCATCTCCTATTTGTATTAGTCTCAGCCCTCTTTTAGATTCCTTATTGGCTTTAAAAACCCACTTAGCACTAGAAAAATCCTTATTTAGCCACATATGAGCGCCTAGGCGCTCAACCCAGGTCATTTCCAAGCGCTTAGGCGCTTGACCAAGACCACATAATTACAAAAATGCCACTCAGCTCTAATTTTAATGATTTTTGACTTTTTCTTCTCCCAAATGACCAATTTGTCCCTCCAGCTCCAACCTACAAGAAATAAACACAAAAACACATAAAAAGATACTAAAAACACTTAAAGATAACAATAATTAAGTTTAATAATATCTGATTCATAGGTATAAAACCTACTCATCAAATACCCCCAAACTTAACCAATTGCTTGTCCCCAAGAAACAAAACATAATGCAATAACTAAATATGCAATGCAAATGCAAATGCAAATGTAGCTATCTACATGCCTACGAGTCCAGGACTCAAACAGAACAAAATCTTTTCATCAGGCCTCAAAGAAATCACAATAAACATGCTAGTACATCATACTAAGACAGATCAATAATTTCTCAATCAATCATCAAATATTACCCTATTATTACTGATATAGTGTGTGTGTGCTCAACAACCATGCTAACTAATATAAAATCAAATTTAACACATAATAGGTCTCTTTGAAGGCATTATACAGTGTAAACTTAAAAAATCCAAAAAATGGCTAGATCCAGCTAAAATCAATCATCAACAAAATCTAAAGGTTAAAATGGGATACTTATGCTTTATTTTTTTTCACTTACGGGGGCTTTTTGCTCTTTTTCCCATTTTATTCTTTTTTTTTACTCATGGCTATGCAGTGTCTTATTCCCTTAGGCTAATAGTGCTACCCCTTAGCGAGCTTTCAACTAACGACTCCCAAACCATTCAGGCTTTAGGGCGCTAGTGTAGAGACAATCCCCTCGGGCGTACTTACTCAAGTAACAAAGGCCCTGAAATAAGACTAGCCACGGGTTATTTTTTTTTACTCCATTTTTTTATAGCTTATATATCCCAAATTTTCCCCCAAGCTTAGGTTCTTGTCCAACTTTAGCCATCACTACCTATTCATGAGTTTCTTTCATTTAAACTAGCATTATCCTTAGGAATTCCATTATGCGTCAATTTAGACTCAATCAGTCAACATAGTTGTTTTTATTGTGCTATCCTTATTATATTAGTTTCAAACAAGTAAAGATTCAAATCATGACAAGAAACTATCTAACAGCCAAAAACTTGTTGCCTAATTTCTTAATAGCATTTTAACACGCAAGCATACGCGTTCAATTGTAATATTCAGCAAGCAAGGATATCGTTCCCACGAGAAAATAGACTAATATTTATCAATTACTAATTCTAATGCAATTAATCCTATTTTAAACTATGAAATATTGTTTTTGATTTAAAAAATTAAACTTAACAAAACTAATAATTAAAATCAGAATTTCACAAGAATAACTGTAGATTTAACAGGTTAAGATTATAACTTCCCTTAGTATTTCATTTAAACCAAATTACTTCCCATTTAAATCAATTAATTAATATGAATCATTATCCAAGAATACTTTATAAAATTCACGCACTTCTTCCAAACAACACATGAAAAAATCCTCCTAAATCCAATCTTTAAGACGCAGAATTACAAGGAAACCCTAGTTAATCAACTCACTATATTCCTATATGAATTAAGTTAATTGAGATTTTACGCACAAATTCTTTCAATGGATACAAAAGACACATAGGTAAATTCATATCTTACATGCTAATCATATTAACCCTAACTAGATTATATGAACATATGTTATCATATCCAGATCTTAATCTATACTCCATCTTCTAATTTTATATAGATTATCACAGTAATTGTTGGCCAGACAATTAATAAATAAGCAAAAGATATAATAAACAATTCAATAAAAACCAACTTTCATTTAGTGGGAAGGTTCAATTTAAACTACATACCAAATTCTGTTGCAATCTTAATTAAAGTTTAGTTCATGATAATAATAAAGAAAAACTTCATCCAGATTAATAATCCAAACATCCCAGATAAATACAAAAGATGAAACTAGAGAAGAAAAGAAGAAACTCTGAATTTGCTCTAATACTCTCTCTTTAATCTTCAGCCCTTGCAATTCTCCTTCGTGTTTTCCTTCATTGTCCTCTCTACAAATCTCTTAAAAAATTAAGTGATGCGTCTTTTCTAAAGTCTTCTCCTATTTGTATTGGTCTCAGCCCTCTTTTAGATTCCTTATTGGCTTCAAAAACCCACTTAGCACTAGAAAAATCCTTCTTTAGCCATATATGAGCGCCTAGGCGCTCAACCCAGGTCATTTCCAAGCGCCTAAGCGCTTGACCAGGACCACATAATTATAAAAATGCCACTCAGCTCTAATTTTAATGATTTTTGACCTTTTCTTCTCCCAAATGACTAATTTGTCCCTCCAGCTCCAACCTACAAGAAATAAACACAAAAACTCATAAAAAGATACTAAAAACACTTAAAGATAGTCAGATTCATAGGTATAAAACCTACTCATCACCCGTTTTCGTGGAACTATTTTGGTTAAGTCTGTCTCGGGGGCATTTTCGTCCACTTTTTATACTTTAAAAATTTTGAAAAAAAATTGGAGTGTTAATATAAGAAGATATGTAGGTCTTGTAAAAATTTGAGAATTTGTGGCTGTACGGTTTGAGAGTTATGAATTGTACGGCTAAGGACACTATTTGAAAAGATACCTGAATAACTATCTGTGTATAAGTCCAAATATTACAAAATTTCTACTGGAAGTACATGTATATAACAAGAGCGAACCCTGAAAATTTTAGAATTTTTGAAGCTAATCTCAATTTATGAAAAATCTGACAATATTTGGTTATTATGTACTATTTAAAAATAGTAGATGGATTTTAAAAATTCTGGGAAAAATATATGTTCAATGTGGGACTACATTCTGCAAAATCCCAGAAAAGAAATAGTTTTGAGACTGATTTGGTATTTTTCATATAAATGATGTTATATGGATATATGAGTTTAATTATATATGTGATGTCAAAAATATGGAAAACAAGGTTTTCCGACTTGAGGCCCTTAAGTATGTTTTATGCAAATTTTTGATAGAGGTTTGGGTCGGGCCGGATCGGATCCGGGTCGGGTCGGGCTAGGTCAGAAAAATGTCAAAAAATTATTTTTCCCCAGATTCTTTTATTGAACCACTTGGCCTATACGATGCAACATATTATGTAATTGAATTGTATTTGAATACGTGTGAGCTTAATCATCTTATTAAAATAAAAGGAAACCATTACACTTTGAAGTGGATGTTCAAGAACTTAATTGCTTAACGTGACACATGTGAATATGTTACGTGAAGGGCTAGTAGATAGCGATAAATTGTAGAAGACACGTCAGGCAAGTTTCCTAAACCTAAGTTTCTATTAAGCAATTATTCAATCTTTACTCATTGTTATTGCAGTGAGAGTAAGTATCAGACTTGTGCTATTTACTTTTCGTACAAATTCCTTTGTCGTAAAGTTATATAACTGCCATTTCCTTGCAAGCGTTATTGATGATTAGTCCATTAGTATTACAACTGCTATACTTTAAAGTTCTATTTCTTTAACGAACTATTTCCAAGTATGCTTTCTGGCCTTTTGTTTCGGCTAGATATTATTGATGATAAATGATATAACCTTTGAAAAATTCAAATCCTTTGAAGCTATTTAATGTTTACCAATCCAAATTGCTTTGGTCCGGTCTCGTATGAATACTAAGATGAAAAACCCAAATAATCGGGCAAACAGATGTCGGGCATATAGTCCCATTTATGCTTATACAATTAAATTTCATACGTGTGCACAATGTAGGGTACGATAGGCTGATCACCTGGAGTACTTGCAGAGACTGTTTACAATCTATTTGATTGTTAAACCATCTAATGTTTTTTGATGAAACAAAATAATGTGCAGGGTATCTCTTGATAATTATTTTAACTGTTGAGAAATATTCATATAAATGTTTTAACTCCTGATGTATGTTTCCAAACTACTTTATATACTTGTTGGGCAATTTGTGCTCATTCTTGCTTAAACCTTTCAGTTAAGGCTGAGAACGCTGAGGGCTCGGGCAAGGACAAGGAGAAGTCTAAGATGAAATGATGAGAGTTATTTATGTAACAAGTTATATTTCCGCATATGATGTATTGTAGCGATAAACGCTAAGTTTAAGTTTTAGTTTATTTAAGGTTGTAAAGACTTGGGATTTTATCTGAATAGGTATGTAATAGTTATTATTATTATTATTATTATTAATATTTTCCGAAGTTTATGGAGTTAAATGTTTATGTATGTTTCATCGCGAGCACCATGTCCTGTAATCGATGTTACACGAATTTAGGGGCATCACGGGTTGGTATCAGAGCAATAGGTTATAAACCTTAGGTGGGGAACCTTAGACTATAACCTTAGGGAAGTTAATGGAGAAAATAAGGAGATGAATTCACGTAGAGTTCTAGGGGTTGTGTCAAATCTATTTTTTTAAAAACAAAAACATCTATTTTAAACTACTAACCGAGTTATTTTGTCTTGTTTGAAGGATGTCAGGAGAAGAGGAGGTTAGAGATATCCACGTTGTGAGTGAGCAATTGGTGACAACTGTACCTGAGCCTATAGCTGAGGCAACAACTGACTCAGACCTAGAGGAGTATCCTGAAGAGGAAGAGGAGCCCGAGGAGGACTCCGAAGAAGCACATGAGGATACTTTGTTGGATGAGTTGATGGATAGGATTACAGAGTTGGACGACAGAGTCCATGAGTTGGAGGAGCTATGTCAGAGGGAGCAGGAGGCTGCAGCATTGCTTGAGGCATTTGTGAGACCCCAAATTTTATGAATAAAGATTTAAATTTCTCGAAATATTTTTTTTGAATATTATGGTGTAGATTTTGATATAATGTTATAGTTGTGGGTAATATTTATAAATTTTGAAAAGTAAGCAAGTTGTTATATAATATTCGATTGGTTGGGGAATATTCATTTTAACAGGGAATATTCTTACGACGGAACAATCATTGGTGGACCCCACAACAGATGTATTGTCGTTGTAAGAAAACGACAGAATTATCTTTTTATAACGGCAAAAGTGTTACCGTTAAAACTGTTGAACTGCCCGGTAGTAAAAGTACAGTAATACGCATGGTTGCATAGTAGCACACGGTATTGATTATTGATGCTGTGACGCCCCCAAAATAGGTATACATCACCTATTCTGAGTCGCCAAATACATGGTACAAAATACAAATACAATCTTTAATATACAACAAGAGAGCTGTGAGTTTTAATACAAATATTTTCTTCTAGATAATATCCACTCTCAGAATAAGTCCTCATTACATTTATTGTCTCACTATTTAACAGAATAGTGAGGACTACTAATACTATCATCTGGACCGTCACTCCATTCCCCGACTAGTCCCGACTACGTTCTCATTTCCTGAAGAGAACAGTGAAAGAAAGGGTGAGCTCAACTAGCCCAGTAAGAAATATTATGACTAAGATAATGCAAAATAAATTATCATTAGTCTTCAACAATGTTAAACTGATAAAATACAATAGACATCAAGTTTAACTGTAGTGGAACATACAATCCATTAGAAGAGTCAAGTAGAGAATAAAATATACTATCTTCTATGATTTAAAAAGTTTTTCATCACTTTTATCGCTGGGACTCAGCTTAATAAATAATCCACATCATCAATTCATCCCTGCACTACAGGCCAAGGATATTATTTAGTGTCACGACCAAGAATTATCCATGCAACTATGGGCCAAAGATAATTGTGTTTTCATCAACGATCCTGATCATGCCATAAAATAATTCATCTTTGCTCCCTTGGCCGAAGAGAATCCATAGCCATAATCATACCAAAAACTGTCCATCAATGCACTACGGCCAATGAGGACTTTTTCCACATCATTTGTAACATTACGATCATGATTATACCTAATAATCCCTGGTCATAATCATACCAATTCCATCTATGCACTATAGGCCACAGATGACTTTCAACAAAATATAAACATGAGGAAGATGACAATGATATAAGAATTTAATAAAACAAGTTCAAGAATTAAATTATCCAGGAACTAATAACGTCCAAATTGTTAACATGATACTTCTTTGTAGAGTAAAATTCAAGAATGCTCAGAAGAATATTTCCATGAAAAGATACTGGATGAAGCACAAATATCAAGGATATTCCACTAATTTCATGGAGTATAGAAGTCAAAACTTTAACCAACTGAGTATAATATAGAATAGAGTAACAAAAGAAATCACCATGCATGCGGTACTCCACATAGACAGGTTATTCTAACAGAATAATAAATAACGGAACCAGGTCAGGTGTAATACGCACCGACAAGATATTCCAATAGAATAATAAAGAATGGAATAACAACAGAAATCACCATGCATGCGGTACTTCGCATAGAGCAAAAGTTATTCCAATGAGAATAATAAATAACGGACCGTGTCAAAGTAAATTCGCACCAGCTGTGATGTTCTAACGAGAATAATAAAGAATGGAATAACAATGTAAATCACCATGCATGTGGTACTTCAGATGACAGTGTTATTCCAATAGAATAATAAATAACGGAACCGAATGTCCCGTAAAAAAACGATAGATGTGGATATTCCAATGAATAATAAAGAATGGAATAACAATGAAATCACCATGAATGCGATTGCCATATGACGAGGTTATTCCAATGTAATAATAAATAACGGAACCGTGTTCTAGTAAAACACACGAGATGTGGATATTCCAAATGTAATAATAAAGAATGGAATAATAGAAGAATTTCACCAAGTATAGGGTGAAGCCACGTATACAAAGGTTATTCCAATGTAATAATAAAGAATGGAATAACAAAAGTTCTCTTCATGAATATGAAAAAATAATACCCTTACCTTATAAAGAAGAGTACTCTCGACGGTAGTAGAAGCGGGGATATACTTGAAGAAACTTGCACTACGTTCAAAGCTTTCTTAAATGCTAAAGAAATACGCTCAAGATTATAGAAGAAGAATTCTCTCTACAGTTTCTCTTTCTAGAGTTTCAGTGAATTCGTAAGAAATAATGAAGGAATGAGCTTCTATTTATAGAAGAATGGACTGAATAGTAACCAATCCATGAACGGTCCAGATTGATTTATTTTAAACGGATGGTCCAGATTGGTTTACAATAAAATATAATATATTCTATTTATAATCTAATAAAATGAATAACTTTATAAAAGTATTTTGTTTTATATAAAAAGATTTTACTATGCAAACACTATGCATGCAATATACAAATACTATGCATAATAAAATATAATATATTCTAATTATTGTCTAATAAAATAAATAACTTTATAAAAATATTCTATTTTATATAAAAAGCTTTTCTGTTTTATTACATTAATAATACTAATAAAACAAAACTCATAATATATATATATATATATATATATAACAATCGACAATAATTGAATTCAATAACATGAGATACTATGTAGCAACTACTGTAGCAATAATTGAACAAAACTGAGTGACTTCTCACGTAAGCATCAATAATCAATACCGCAGTATTACTGATGCAACCACGCCAGACATCAGTACTTTTACTACCGGGTAGTTCAACAGTTTTAAAGGTAAAACTTCCGCCATTATTTTTATAAATATATTTTTGTCGTTTTCTCATTTCGACAATAATTTCATTGTGGGGTCCACCAATGATTGTGCCATTGTACGAATATTCTCTACTAAAACAAATATTCACCGACCAATCGAATATAATACAACAACTTGCATACTTTGCAAAATTTATAAATATTACCCACAACTATAATATTATCTCAAATCCATACCATAATATTAAAAAAAAAAAAATCGAGAAAATTAAATCTTTATTCGTAAAATTTGGGATTTTACAGATGCTTACGTAAGAAATCACTCAGTTATAATCAATTATTGCTATAGTAATTGCTGAATCATATCTCTCATATTATTGATTCAATTATTGTCACATTATCATCTGTATAATATGTTATATTATTAAATCAATAATTAAGACGACAAAGCTATTCATATTATTATTTGCAATATTGAGAATGTCTAGAAGTTCTGTCAAGGAGAGGTTTGGTCATCTAATTGGGCGCCAATAGGGAGAAATCCTTATTGGAAAGCCTCCTCTTTCTTGGGAACGACCTGGTTGTTAAATATTATGAATTATAATATTAATGATGAATAAGTTCATGTTGATTAGAGATGAAATTGATAGTTCCATTATGTTGGAATTATTAGTGTTAGTGAAAATCGACATTTATTTCGATAATAATTGATGTCTGGAGGTTATATTGACCAATCGGGTAATTAACCAAATAAATGAGCAATTAATTGCTATTGATTCACATGATTATAACTATTTGTTCACATGTGTGTACTATTGATTCACATTCATTTACTATTAGGGGAGTTGGTGCAAGATTGATAATACTTGCATGACTAAGTTATAGATGGAGGTACTATACTGTAATTCATATTTTCACATGTCTAGAACTATTGATTCACATGATTTACTATTAGGGGATATGGTGTAAGTTTGATAATACTTATAGGAATAAATTAAAAATGAAGAAAAAGAGGAAGGTATTATATTGTAATATTTCGAGCCCCAAAATATGCAATTATTGAAACTATATTTTCCTATAAATAGAAGCTCATTCTTCCTTCATTTCTCACCAATTCACTAAAGCTATAGAGCAATTATTATAGAGATAAATTATAGAGAGAAAGAACAAGAGAAGTCTGCTACCTCACTATTCCAGTATCCAGTCTTCTTTTGAGGTAAGGGGTATTATTCTTTCGTATTCATGAAGAAAGTTATTTTTTTTAATACTCGTAAGGGTTGTTATTACATTCTTTATTATTATATAAGAATAACCTGTCTATGCGAAGTACCGCATACATGGTGAAATTCTCCTATTATTCCATTCTTTATTATTCTGTTGGAATAACCTGTCTGTACAGTCTATCGCATGCCTGGTGAATTCTGTTGTTATTCCATTCTTTATTATTTTGTTAGAATAACCTATCTGTGCGGTCTATCGTATGCCTGGTGAATTCTTTTTTTATTCCATTCTTTATTATTCAGTTGGAATATCCAATTGCAAGCGATTACGCGTGACCCGGTTCTCATTTTTTATTATTCTTCGTTGGAATATCCTCATCATGTGGATTACGCATGACATGATTCCATTTGTTATTATTCTGTTGGAATATCCTGTCTGTGCGGATTACGCATGACCTGGTTCCATTCTTTATTATTCTCGCTGATAACTCCGTTCATGCATGCGGTCTATCACATGCCTGGTGAATTCTTTTGTTATTACATTCTTTATTATTCTGTTAGAATAACCTGTCTATGTGGATTACCGCATGCATGGTGAATGATCCTTCGTATTCATTCTTTATTAAATTGTGGAAATGATTTGTCTACGTGGATTACCGCATGGCGGGTGAAAATCCATTTGCAGTTTCGTATATTCTATTATACTCATCTGGGATATCATTTCTTTTGTACTCGTCATGAAATATCATTTTCTTTGGTATTTTTCTGGTACGAGTTACTATTCACGGGTTACTATTCACCCGATTACTATTCACTTTAGTATTATTCACTCGGGTATTCGGGGTACATTTCGTGCCGGAGTACTATTAATGAGTTACTATTTATGGGTTACTATTCACTCTAGTATGATTCACTCGGGTATTCGGGACACTTTTCGTGTTGGGTACTATTCACGGGGTACTATTCCCGAAGTACTATTCACGGTGTACTATTCACCCAAAAAATATATTTCTTTTTTGTCCAAATTATTTTTGGTACATGAATATTATTCTTGAATTTTACTCTACAAAGCAGTATCATGTTGACAATTTGGACGTTATTGATTCCTGGATAAAGTAAATTATAAATCTTTAAAATTTATCCTTGAACTTGTTTTATTAAATTATTATGTCATTGTCATCATCTTCATGCTTATATTGTGATTAAAGTCATCTTTGGCTTACGTTCATAGATGGACTTGGTATAATTATGACCAGGGATTATTCGGTATAATCATGACCGTAATGTGACGAATGATGTGGTAAAAGTCCTCATTGGCCTGTAGTTCATTGATGGACAGTTGTTGGTATGATTATGACCAGGGATTATTCGGTATAATCATGACCATTGATGATTACATGAATATCCTTGGCTATGGTATAGGGATGATTCGATTTTATTTATTATGTTGAGTCTCAGCGATAAAGTTGATGAAAAACTTTTTAAATCATAGAAGATAATAGATTTTATGCTCTACATGACTCTTCTAATGAATTGCTTATTTCCGCTGCAGTTGTTGATCTAAAACTTGTTGTCTATTGTATTCTATCAATTGCTATACTGTTGAAGGCTAAGGATAATTTATTCTGCATTATCTTAGTCATAATATTTCTTACTGGGCTAGTTGAGCTCACCCTTTCTTTAATTGTTCTCTTCAAGAAATGAGAATATAGCTAGGGCGAGTCGGGAAATTGAGTGATGGTCCAGGATAAATGGCTTTAGTAGTCCTCACTATTCTACGGAATAATGTGATAATAATTGTAATGAGGACACCATTGAGTGTGGATATTGTCTAGATGACAATATTCTTGTTTAAACTCTCAGCTATGTTTTGTCGTATTTTACACAACTGTTGTATAATTAAGTTGTATTTCAATTTATGTACTATGTATCTGGCGACTCAAGATGGGTGATGTATACCTATTTTGGGGGCGTCACAGTTGGTATCAAAGCTTAGGGATATGATCCCTGGCTGATATGTGAGACAAGAACTAGGAGGGGAGAGACGGGGAATTCTTTCGCTAGTATGACCTACCTAAATTTATTTGGTATTTAATTGGTCGGTCAGAGTATAGGGATAATATGTGATATGTTAATTAACCCTTGTTTTGTGACAGTGTTTGAAAATGGCATATAAAAATGTTGAGATCAGCAATGAAGCACATGAGACCGTTGAGTCACGAACGATCAATACCCAAGATAATGTGCAATAGAAAGACAATAATCCTCAGGTAAATAACAACACCAATCAAATGATGAACGATGGGATGTTCAGAGGCTTTATGCAATTCATGCAACATCAGGTAAGAGAGACTTCTATTCAAAATATAGGTGGAAATAATGGCAACCCATAGTCGATCACCGCTAAGCAGTTCAAGGAGCTGGGACCGCCGGAGTTTTTGGGAAAGCTAGAACCACTTAAGGCGGAGACGTGGTTAAAGCAGATCACCAAGATATTTGATGTCTTGGGATGCTCCGAGGAGCAAAAGGTTCCCTTTTCCACCTTTATGTTGTGTGAAGAGGCAGATTACTGGTGGGAATCTGTAAAATATACCCAGCTTAACGCACTCAAGATGTCTTGGGAGAAGTTCCAAGAGTTGTTCAACGACAAGTACTTTCCTGAAACTATTCGTCACATGAAGGAGGTGAAGTTTATCAAGTTGGAGTAAAACAATATTATCGTGTCGCAATACGAGGCTAAATTTGTGGAGTTATCCCGGTTTGCATCCCATTTGGTCGATAATGAGGAGTGAATGACGCGAATGTTTCTAAGAGGTTTGAAACCCGATATACGTCAATACCTCATTTCTTAAAAATTTGTTTTTATTCAGATGTAGTGAATATGGCTCAGTTATTGGAGCGCGATAATGAGCCAGCCCCACCAAAGGATAACGAGCAACAACACGATAATAATCGTACCGGTGGCAATGGCCATCGAGAAAATGATAACCATCGTGGGGGAAATTATCATGCCAATAATGGTAACCACTTCGGTGGTAATCATGGCAAAGATAATAGGAGTGGAAATTTCAAGAAGAGAAGGTTCAACAACGATGGAAAGACAACAGCACCAACACCCGTTTTCAAGGAAGGACAACGACCACCAATTGTATGCTTCAAATGTGGAGGGGAGGGACATATCAGTCCAAACTGCGTGATGCAGTCCAAAGCATATTACAATTGTGGAAAAGAAGGTCACCTAGCCCGATTTTGTCGTGCACCAAAGTCAAGTCCAGCTGGGATGGTGGCACCAAAGGCGGATACGGACAAAACAAAGTCGGTGGTTTTAGGAAGAGCGTTTTTCGTTACTTCTCAAAAAGCGAGTGACCCGAACGAAGTTAGCACGGGTTAGATAATTATAAATTCTTGCGAAGTCTATACCTTATTACATACTGGTTCTACTCATTCTTTTATCTCTCTTGCTTACGCTCAACGTTTAAATTTGACTTCAGAGAGATTAGACTTTGACTTATCGGTTGAAACTCGGTTAAGAGAAACCTTCGTTACCTCCACTGTTTATAAGTCTTGTGATTCAAATTGACACTTTCACGTTACCTGTCGATCTTATCTCTTTGAAAATACTTGCCTTTGATGCGATTTTAGGAATCGATTGGTTAACTACTCATCATGCTTTTCGTAAGGTTGTTAGCTTTCATATTCCTAACCAACCTATTATGCGAATTCAAGCAACCAAACCACTAAAGTTAATCACTGTTATATCAAGCCATAAGTAAAGAGCCCCGATCCTTTCGTTGTTGACTTCCTTCTGTGGAATGCACTGAAGCCAAACTTTCTATAGGCAACGCCGTGAATGACAATGGCAAGTTGATAGGTATCAATGTGACGTACTATCCAAGTCTTGGATGAGAGTCACAGTTTTGAATGATATTTCTATTGTTAATAAATTTCCTGACGTATTCTTGAAGACTTCTTAGCCTAACCCTAGAGCGTGAAATCGAATTTTGTATTGACCCTAGTACAAAACCCATTTCTAAAACCCTTTAATATTTTTTCACCTAGAACGAACGTATTATGCGCCAAAGATGTTGGCTCGAGCTGTTAAAGATTATGATCATACCATTCAATATCACTGTGGAAGAGAGAACGTGGTAAATGACGCATTGAGTAGAAGATCGTATGCATTTACGAGTGTGATGTTGTTAACACAAAAACCCATTTCGTATAACTTACAAATGATGAAGATAAAGTTAAAGACTCTAGGGACCCACGTGAAGATATCGAATATACGATTTGAACCAACTTTAATCGATAAAGTTAAAGCCGTGCAAGCTACATACTCAGAGCTGATGAATGTGAAGAAGAAGGTTCAAGAGGGCGTTATTCTAGACGCAAGAATCAATGAAGAGAGGAAATCTCAACCCTCGATTTTATTGGCCCATTTGAAATCCTTGATCGAGTAGGAACTATGGCCTATAGACTCGTTTTACCGCCAAGTATGTCGCGTGTTCATAACATTTTTTACGTATCGATGTTACGTAAATATGTGGATGACCCGAACCACGTTATTAAATTAGAACTAGACGAGATAGTAGAAGATTTAATGTATGAGGAGATACGTGTTAAAATCTTGGATAAGAAGGATTGTATTCAACACTCAAAGGTTATACCTCAAGAGTTAGAATCTGAAATGAAGTCAAGGTATCCTCATCTCTTCGGCATACCAGGTACGTACGTAAATTCCGAGGGCAAAATTTTATAAGGAGGGGAGATTATGAGACCCCAAATTTTATGAATAAAGATTTAACTTTCTCAAAATATTTTTTTAGAATATTATGG
Source organism: Panax quinquefolius (assembly GCA_020205615.1). NCBI lineage: Eukaryota > Viridiplantae > Streptophyta > Magnoliopsida > Apiales > Araliaceae > Panax > Panax quinquefolius. Next base: position 79,899,857 of record CM035163.1, read on the forward strand.
TGTGGATTTGATATAATGTTATAGTTGTGGGTAATATTTATAAATTTTACAAAGTAAGCAAGTTGTTATATAATATTCGATTGGTCGGGGAATATTCGTTTTAACAGGGAATATTCGTACGATGGAACAATCATTGGTGGACCCCACACGGATGTATTGTCGTAGTAAGAAAATGACAGAATTATCTTTTTATAATGGCAAAAGTGTTACCGTTAAAACTGTTGAACTACCCGGTAGTAAAAGTACAGTAATATGCATGGTTGCATAGTAGCACACGGTATTGATTATTGATGCTTACGTAAGAAGTCACTCAGTTATACTCAATTATTGCTATAGTAATTGCTGCATCATATCTCTCATATTATTGATTCAATTATTGTCACAGTATCATCTGTATAATATGTTATATTATTAAATCAATAAATAAGATGACAAAATTATTCATATTATTATTTGCAATATTGACAATAGAGAAAAATCCTTATTGGAAAGCCCCCTCTTTCTTGGGAACGACCTAGTTGTTAAATATTATGAATTCTAATATTAATGATGAATAAGTTCGTGTTGATTAAAGATGAAATTTAGTTCCATTGTGTTGGAATTATTAGTGTTAGTGAAAATTGACATTTATTTCGATAATAATTGATGTTTGGAGGTTATATTGACCAATCGGGTAATTAACCAGATAAATGAACAATTAATTTCTATTGATTCACATGATTATAACTATTTATTCATATGTGTGTACTATTGATTCACATTCATTTACTATTAGGGGAGTTGGTGCAAGATTGATAATACTTGCATGATTAAGTTAAAAATGGAGGTATAGATGGAGGTACTATATCTTTCATAATTCATATTTTATGACATGTCTGAACTATTGATTCACATGATTTACTATTAGGGAGATGGTGCAAGTTTGATAATACTTGCAGGACTAAATTTAAAATAAAGAAAAAGAGGAAGGTATTATACTGTAATATTTCGAGCCCCAAAATGTGTAATTATTGAAACTACATTTTCCTATAAATAGAAGCTCATTCTTCCTTCATTTCTCACCAATTCATTAAAGTTATAGAGTAATTATTATAGAGATAAATTATAGAGAGAAAGAACAAGAGAAGTCTGCTACCTCACTATTCCAAAGATCCGCTCTTCTTTTGAGGTAAGGGGTATTAATTCTTTCGTATTCATGAAGAGAGTTATTTTCTTTCAATACTGTAAGGGTTGTTATTCCATTCTTTATTATTATGTTAGAATAACTTTGCCTATGCACAAGTACCACATACATGGTGAAATTCTCCTCATTATTCCATTCTTTATTATTCTCATTGGAATAACTCGTCTGCATATGCGGCCTATCGTGCACGGTGAATTTCGTTGTTATTCCATTTTTTATTATTCCGCTTGGAATAACTTTTTTTTGTCTTGATCTATCGCATGCACGTGAATTCTATTGTTATTCCATTCTTTATTATTCTGTTGAATATCCTCGTTTGTCTGCGGATTACGCATGACCGGTTCCATTCATTATTATTACTCGCTGGAATATCCTCGTCGTGTGGATTACGCATGACTTCGTTCCATTCTTTATTATTCTCATAGAATATCGTCTCGTGCATGACATTACGCATGACTGGTTCCATTCTTTATTATTCTTTTGGAATAACCCGTTTGTGCAGTCTATCGCATGCCTGGTGAATTCTTTTGTTATTCCATTCTTTATTATTCTGTTGGAATAACATGTCTATGTGGATTACCGCATGCATGGTGAATGATCCTTCATATTCATTCTTTATTAAATTGTGGAAATGATCTGTCTACGTGGATTATCGCATTACGGGTGAAAATCCATTTGTAGTATCGTATATTCTATTATACTCATCTGGGATATCATTTCTTTTGTACTCGTCATGAAATATCATTTTCTTTGGTATTTTTCTGTTACGAGATACTATTCACGGGTTACTATTCACTCTAGTATTATTCACTCGGGAATTCGGGGTACTTTTCGTGCCAGAGTACTATTCACGAGTTACTATTCATGGGTTACTATTTACCTAATTACTATTCACTCTAGTATCATTCACTCAGGTATTCGGGACACTTTTCATGTCGGGGTACTATTCACGGGGTACTATTCCTGAAGTACTATTCACGGGGTACTATTCACCCAAAAAATATATTTCTTTTCTGTCCAAATTACTTTTGGTACATGAATATTATTCTTGAATTGTACTCTACAAAGCAGTATCATGTTGACAATTTGGACGTTATTGATTCCTGGATAAAGTAAATTATAAATCTTTAAAATTTATCCTTGAACTTGTTTTATTGAATTATTATGTCATTGTCATCATCCTCATGCTTATATTGTGATTAAAGTCATCTTTGGCTTACGTGCATATATGGACTTGGTATGATTATGACCCGAGATTATTCGGTATAATCATGATCGTAATGTGATGAATGATGTGGTAAAAGTCCTCATTGGCCTGTAGTTCATTGATGGACAGTTGTTGGTATGATTATGACCAGGGATTATTCGGTATAATCATGACCATTGATGATTACATGAATATCCTTGGCTGTGGGGCAAGGATGATTCAATTTTATTTATTATGCTGAGTCCCAACAATAAAGTTGATGAAAAACTTTTTAAATCGTAGAAGATAGTAGATTTTATGCTCTACTCGTCTCTTCTAATGGATTGCTTATTTCCGCTACAGTTGTTGATCTAAAACTTGTTGTCTATTGTATTCTATCTGTTGTTATACTGTTAAAGGCTAAGGATAATTTATTCTACATTATCTTTGTCATAATATTTCTTACTGGGCTAGTTGAGCTCACCCTTTCTTTCATTGTTCTCTTCACGAAATGAGAATATAGCTAGGACGAGTTAGGAAATGGAGTGATGGTCCAGGATAAATGGATTTAGTAGTCCTCACTATCCTATGGAATAATGTGATAATAATTGTAATGAGGACACCATTGAGTGTGGATATTGTCTAGATGACAATATTCTTGTTTAAACTCTCAGCTATGTTTTGTCGTATTTTACACAACTGTTGTATAATTAAGTTGTATTTAAATTTATGTACCATGTATCTGGCGACTCGAGATGGGTGATGTACACATATTTTGGGGGCGCCACACATTGGTGTATCACCTGGTAATTAGGAACAGGGATCTGGCTGACAAGCTGCGGGCATCAGACCAGAAGGCGGATAGGCTAAAGGATGAGAAAGAAGCTATTAGGACCACTTAGGACATACCATTAATGGGTTAGAGTCGAGGATACAAAGTCTCCAAACTGACAAGCAGATTATCACTACATTATGGAGAGATGAGAGGTGAGGTCGTGCTCGGACCGAGAAGCTAACAGGCGAGTTAGAAGGTGAAGTGAGAGATAAGAAGGTTAGGATGGACAGGATGAAGTACGCATTTAAGTCAGCACATGGGAGGTTCCAGCATAGGGTGTTTCACTTTCCACATGAGGAGTACCGGTCTAGACATACCATAAGCCGTGGGTTGGTGCTGGAGATGGCAGATGAAGAACATAAAGACGCCATTGGGCGGGGTCTTTAGTTTATTCGTGATGAACTTTTACTATTAGCGTTTAGAACGCTTAGCTATGAAATAAAACTTGGTTTTGGTTTTTACCAAGTACTTTGGTTTAAGTGATGTAAATGGCTTAATGCCATAAGATGGGAGATACTTTGTTATTATGGTTTGTAAATAAATATGCTTTTATTCAAATATGTTATGTGATGATTAAGTTTTATATGAATTATAAATGATATAGAGAAAGTTATAAGATGATAACATTAAGTTTATTTAAACAGAAAGATGGCTAGAGGAAGACATTATCAAACACCAGAGGGGTCTGGCGTTAATGCTGGGGATCCACCGAACCCCATGCAACAATTTGTAGACATGTTAGTGGGGGCACTTCATAATCGAACCCCGAATGCCAATAACCCTCCAGTGGCCCAAGTGGCACATTTTAAGGACTTCAAGATCGCGGGACCCCCTAAGTTCAAAGGAACCACCGAACCCATCAAAGCCCAAACATGGATCAAAGAAATGTAAAAGGCGTTCGCTATCGCCCGAGTTGGAGAGGAACAAAAGAAAATATTTGCCACATATTTCTGAAAGGCGAAGCCAACTTCTGGTGGGAGGCAAACCAGGCTAGGGCTGGAGAAGGTATGATACTGTGGGAGGGGTTTAAGAAGATTTTCTACGAAAACTACTTTCATGTGAGTATGCAAAGTCGCATGGAAATGTGATTCTTGGAGCTGAAGCAAGACGACATGATAGTACCTCAGTACGCAGTAAAGTTCAACGAGCTGACGAGGTTTGCGCCTCATCAGGTCGACACTGAGGAGAGGAAAACGAGAAGTTTTGAGCAGGGCCTCAAACCATGGTTATACAGTAGTCTTTCTGTGTTACAAACGAACAACTTCGCGACTCTCCTGGAGAAAGCTATAATTGCTAAGGGCGGAAGTGAAGCCCTGATGAAATTTAACAAGGAGAAAAAGAAGAAGAATGAAGGAGAGAATCGTGGGGATGGTAGTAGCGGTAGTGGTGCAAATAAAAGGAAGTGGAACAATAACAACAACAACAGCAACAACAATTTTAATTCGGTAAACCCTGGGGCCAAACTAGGGGAAGTAAAGAAGAGGACTGAGACATGCAAGGAGTGTGGGAGGAATCACTCGGGTGCATGTCTAAAAGAGAAGAATGTCTGTTTCAATTGCGGGTAAGAGGGGCACATTTCTCCCAATTTCTCTGCACCAAAGAGAAATGGATGTTTCAACTGTGGAGCACTAGATCATCAGGAAAGGAATTGCCCAAAGAAGAACTCAGCAGGAGGGAATGGAGGAAGGGGACCAAGCTGTGGAAATCTCACAATTACTGGACCACCAACTCAGAACCGACCAACAAGGACTTTCAACATAACATCATTTCGATCAATGATATATCTGCTTACGTATTATTTGATTCGGGTGCTACTCGTTCCTTCGTATCGCATGAATTCTCCCAACGATTAAACTTACCTTAGGAAGAATTAGAATATCCTATGAACATAGAAGTTGCTAATAAGAAAGTCATTCCCGTTAGCCATATTTATAGGAATTGTGTTGTAGATTTCAGGGGGTATATGTTACCTCTGGATTTAATTCCGGTTCCATTAGGAGAATTTGATGTAATTCTAGGAATGGATTGGTTATTTAACCATAGAGCGATGATAGATTGCCAAAAGAAGTGTATAAACCTTAGGACTCTAAATCAGTCTAAGGTACTATTCTATGGTAGTAAGTCATCGAGACACTCATGTTGTCTGACGATTATGCAAGCGAGGAAGCTGCTAAGAAAGGGATATGTAGGTCATTTGGCCCATATCGTCGATACGCAGAAATTAGGGATAGGGATAGGGCATATAGATGTAGTGAACCAATTTTTGGATGTATTTCCGGAGGAATTACCAGGTATTCCATCGGATAGGGAGGTCAAATTTGTTATAGATTTAGTACCGGGAACAACCCCGATTTTGAAAGGCCCATACAGAATGGCACCAGCAAAGATGAAGGAGCTGATAGTACAGTTGCAAGAATTATTAGATAGGAAGTATATTCAACCGAGTGTGTCTCCCTGGGGAGCACCAATTTTATTTGTGAAAAAGAAAGATGGGTCGATGAGACTTTGCATAGACTATCGAGAGCTGAACAAGGTGACAATCAAGAACAAGTACCCGTTACCCAGGATATATGATTTGTTCGATCAGTTGAGAGGGGCAAAATATTTTTTCTAAGATTGACATGAGGATGGGATATCACCAGTTGAAGGTAAGGAATAAAGATGTGCCTAAAACAGCATTCGGGACTCGTTACGGACACTACGAGTTCCTAGTGAAGTCATTTGGGTTAACGAACGTGCCGCCAACATTTATGGACATAATGAACTGGGTGTTCAAGCAATACTTAGATAAATTCATAATTGTGTTTATAGATGATATCCTAATCTATTCTAAAACTCAGGAAGATCATGCTGAACATTTAAGAATGGTATTGGTGGAGGCGTTGAGAAAGAATAAGCTATGTGCAAAATTTTCAAAGTGCGAGTTCTGGTTGGAGAAAGTTCAATTTCTAGGGCACGTGATCGACAAGAACGGAATCTCCATGGATCCGACAAAGGTGGAAGCGGTGAAGAATTGGGAACAACCGAAGACACCAATTGAAGCAAGAAGTTTCTTAGGATTGGCAGGCTATTACAGATGGTTTATCCAAGATTTTTTGAAAATAGTAGGAACTTTGACGAATCTAATAAAGAATTCGGTAAAATTTGTCTGGACGGTGAAGTGTGAAGAAAGTTTCAAAGAACTCAAGAAAAGACTAAGTGAAGCATCGGTGTTATCTTTACCTAACGACACAGGTGATTTCATGATTTTCAGTGATGCGTCACACAAAGGACTTGGTTGTGTGCTTATATAACATGGTAAAGTTATTGCGTATGCGTCGCGTCAGTTGAAGGATTACGAAAAAGGATACCTTACCCATGACCTGGAATTGGCAGCGGTGGTATTTGCCCTAAAGATTTGGAGGCACTATTTATATGGTGTAAGATGTGAAATATACACGGACCATAAAAGTCTGAAGTATATCTTCACGTAGAAGAAGTTGAATATGAGACAAAGAAGATGGTTGGAACTTATAAAGGATTACGATTGTGACATTCTATATCATCCGGGGAAAGCTAACGTGGTAGCAGATGAGCTAAGCAAAAAGAGCAATGGTAAGTTGGAAATGTTAACAACTCAGGAGGAGTTAGTTAAGGAGATGGCAAGATTGGAACTCGAGATAAAGAGCCCAAGGGAGTCAAATGAGAAGTTGTTCACAATGGAGGTTCATCCGACTCTGTTGGACAGAATCAAGGAAGCACAAATCAGCAATGAAGAATGTGAGAAGGTTAGGAAAAAATTTCTGAAGGGGAAGAGCTTAAATTCAGCGTGGGTGGTGATGGACTATTAAGATTTGAGAAGAGAATTTGGGTGCCAGCGGTATCTAAAATAATAGAAGAAATCTTGCAGGAAGCTCATAGTTCAAGCTACTCAATCCACCCGAGAAGCACAAAGATGTACCAGGATCTTCGTCAACATTATTGGTGGCCTAATATGAAGAGAGAAGTCGCAGAGTGTGTCAGCAGATGTTTAACATGCCAGAGAGTTAAGGCTAAACATCAAAAACCGAGTGGGTTACTTCAATCCTTAGAAATTTTAGAATAGAAGTGGGAGCATATCACGATGGACTTCGTGGTGGGACTTCCAAGTACACAGAAGGGTTACAATGCAGTATGGGTGATCGTTGATTGATTAGTCAAGTCAGCGCATTTCTTGCCAATCAAAATCAGATATAACTTAGATCAGCTGGAAAAGCTTTACATCAAAGAGATTGTTTCCTGGCACGGTGTGCCGATATCAATTGTATCAGATCGCGATCTACGATTCACTGTAAATTTCTAGAAAAGCTTTCTAGAACGCATGGGAACATAACTGAGGTTGAACACCGCGTATCATCCTCAAACAGATGGGCAGAGCGAGAGAACTATTCAAATGTTGGAAGATATGCTGAGAGCATGTGTTATGGACTTCAAAGGAAGCTGGGATGACCACCTACCGTTGGTGGAATTTGCATTCAACAACAGTTATCACGCGAGCATCAGTATGCCACCTTATAAAGCTTTATATGGAAGGAAATGCAGAACGCCATTGTGATGGGATGAGGTAGGAGAACGTCAATTTCTAGGGCCAAAATTGGTGCAACAAACTGCAGATGTGATCAAAACGATAAGAGCAAGATTAGTGATGGCTCAGGATCAACAGAAGAAATATGCTAATCAACATCGGCAACAACGAGACTTCGACGTCGGTACTTATGTGATCCTAACGGTTTCAACTTGGAAAGGGAAAATAAGGTTTGGGAAGAGGGGAAAACTTAGTCCTAGATTCATAGAACCCTTTAAAGTGTTAAGGCGAGTCGGTGAGGTAGCTTATGAAATAGCTTTACCTCCGGAGTTAGAGTGTGTACAAAATGTGTTCCATATATCGGTTTTACGACCCTATAAGCAAAACTACAAGCATATCATTGAGTATGAACCCATACAGCTTGAAAAGGACTTAACCTATGAAGAGGTTCTTGTTTAGATAATTGATAGAAAAGAACAAGTGTTACGAAATAAGATAATACGTTATGTTAAGGTAGTATGGAGGAACCACAACACTGAGGAGGCTACGTGGGAACTCGAGGAGAAAATGATGAAAAATTACCCTAGTCTTTTTGTTTAACTTGTAATGATTCTGGGGACAGAATCCTTTTAAGGGAGGGTGAATGTAATATCTGAGATTATTATGTAATTTACTAATTAGCAATAAATGAATTTATGTGAAACTATTGTGTGATTTCTAGTATTAGATGTATATGTGTTATATATACATGTTTAATTTTAAGTTATGTGATGAGGTATGTGTAAATGGTTGGTTTAGATGAATTTAACTATTTGAGTTAGTTATGTAATTAAATTGATTGATTGTGTGGGAGGGGATTAAAATAGGAGATTAGTTTTGGAGCGGAATTTAGAGACATGGACTGCATATTTGAGTCTGGAACGTCGAAATTAGTCAAGATAGGTGATTAGTGGATTTTATATCCACGAATCGGTTCCTCATTCAAGTTTAATTGGTGTTAATTCTTTATGTTTATGCTTATTTTTATTTGTTTATCGTTGATTTATGTGTAGGATTATTGGGGTGGCAAGTGATCAAAAATGAGGCATTTAGGGCTACATTTTAGCAAGTATGAAATTTAAGCAAAGTCAGTTAACAAAACCTACCCCCGTCGGGGCGGGCATATTTTGGCCTAATACCCCCGCTAGGGCGGGGGGTCTTCAAGTCAGATATTAGTAGCCTAGCCCGTCGGGGCGGGCACTTTACAAGTCAACACCCCCGCCGGTGCGAGGGGTCCCAAAACATGACTATTCTAGTTTGATTCCAACACTGTTGGGACATGAGTTTTAGTATTTGCATGGATTTGGGACTCTAGATGGCATGGAAGTGAACTTAGAATACGTGTGTAACATATATTAACACCAAGAACAAGATCAACGCACGTAACAAAGCAATTAATAGAGAATACATACAGATTTTCATAACAAGCATTGGAGAGAAGATTTTAAAGGACTTTTGGTATCAATTGCAGATTAAGGCAAAAGTGAAGGGTTTTCTGAATTATTCTTCTTTAGTCTTATATTTTTAATTGGAAGGATGATATCTTTAAATTATTCGGTGTTTATTTCATTTATGATGAGCTAAATTACTTTTTAGGCTTATGATGGATCTTTAAGTGGAACAATGGTTATATAACTTTGATGTTTAGTTTAATAAGCTATTATCCGGTTTATCTATATTAATTTGCGATTGAATTTATGAATTGCCTGATCAACAGTTCTTTGTAGACTTGTATGAATTCCAGAGAGGAAGTATGAGTCTAGACTTAGTTAATATAGCATGTGTTCTTGAATTCTGTTAATGAATAGAATCTTTATGAATATTAGGGTAGAGATATGCTTAACATTGCATGTAATCGGATAGAGAACTTGAACTTAAACCTTCTTTAATTTTAATTCACATAGAGATATAGTGAGTTAGTTAATTAAGGTGTTTAACTTAATTCTATCTTAATTGTGGATTTAAGTTCATACGGTATTAGTACATCGAGAGGTGGCTAATTCTACTTTTGTGTTCTTGATTAATAAACTAGGATAGTGAATTGAACTGGAATAAAGGTGTAAAAATTAGAGTGAAGCTTAGGGTGAAGTCGTAAGCCTAATTCTCCAATAATTGTTTGAAATTTCAGTTTTAAAGATTTTTGATTATTTTGTGATCATAATATTTTTAATACTTTAGTTTTTACAATTTTAATCATTAATTTGGATAGTTTAATAAAATTAGGATTAATAGGAAACTAATAATTGTGAGGTTAAAATTCTTAATGATTTCTCTGTGGGAACGATACTCTACTTACTATTATATTACTTGTTGACCACGTATACATGCGTGTTGTGCGTAATTAGATTATACCCAACAAGTTTTTGGTGCGGTTGCTGGGGAATTAATAGTATAGATTTTAATATATTTCGATATCAGTTTAATTAGTCCAGTTTTACTTAAACATTTTTTTTTGTTTTGTTCCTCTTATTTCAGGTTTTTGAAGTTGGTTTATGCAAACGCTGTTCAAAAATCCAAACTTGCTTCCTTTTGAGGACGATATTAAGAAACTCTTTCAAAGGCTAAGTTAGTGGATCAAGGAAACAAGAGAATACTTCGCAAACTCTGAAAAAGAAGAAGCAATGGTTGCCAAAGATCAGAAAACATTGAGGGACTTTGCTACACCCAAGGTGAATGAGCTGCAGTCGAGTATCACCAGGCCTGCTATAGCTGCGAACACATTTGAAATCAAGCCTGGGACTATTCAGATGATTTAAAATTCAGTTCAGTTTGGGGGTTTGGCAAATGATGATCCGAACGAACATTTAGTCAGCTTTCTGGAGATTTGTGACACTTTCAGGTATAATGGGGTGTCGGATGACGCAGTTAGGCTGCGTTTGTTCCCATTCACTTTAAGGGGCAAGGCGAAGAGTTGGTTACATTCTCTACCACCGGGATCAATAACCACATGGGAAGAACTCGCTCAGAAATTTTTTGCAACATTTTTCCCACCAGCGAAAATTGCAAAAACGAGGAATGAGATAACTATGTTTGAACAGCAGCATGGGGAATCACTGTATGAGGTATGGGAAAGATACAAGGAATTTCTCAGAAAGTGCCCGCATCATGGATTGCCTAAGTGGTTGCAGATGAATACATTCTACAACGGGTTGAACGGAAATCTCAGGAATAGTATTGATGCAGCTTCGGGGGGGCATTTATGGCAAAAAGTTATGAAGAGGCATATATCAGTTGATAAAGACAATGGCAGCTAACAACTACCAGTGGCCCACGACAAGAATGACACAGGAGAATGCAGCTGGCGTGTTAGAAGTAGATGGAGTGACGGCAATACAAGCACAAATTTTAGCACTATCTAAGAAGTTGGATGCTATGTCAGGGGTACAGACACAACAAGTGGCAATTATTTGTGAATTATGCACGGGAGAACATCCTACAGATCAATGTGCAATCAACCCAGCGTCAGTGCAATTTGTAGGTAGCTACAATAGGATTCCACAGAACATGTACCAGAATACATATAATCAGGGGAACAGAAATCACCCAAATTTTTCATGGAGTAATAATCAGCAACAGCAAGCTCCACGACCATCATATCCCCCAGGATTCCAGAATCATCAACAATTACCTCAACATCAAGAGAGGAAATCAGATTTAGAGGAGTTGTTCTTAAAGTATATAACAAGCAACAAGGCAACTATGAAAAAACAAGCAATGGCCATGAAATCGCAAGAGATAGCCATCAAGAATTTAGAAAATCAGATGGGACAAATTACTTTAGCAATGAACAATAGACCATAAGGGACTCTACCGAGTGACACCGAAAGAAATCTAAAGGGAAATCACAAACAGTGTCAGGCAATCACTTTGAGAAGTGTAAAATATCTAGATGGGAAAATGGCAGAAAATTCAGTTTGAACGGATGACAAAGTTGATGAGAACAAAGTGGTTAAAGAAAAACAGGGTGAGGAAAAGCAAGTTGAGCAAACAAAGTCGGATGACAAGCCAGTTGTGTATCCTCCACCACCATTTCAGTAGAGGGTCAAAAAGTAGAAATTAGATAAGCAGTTCGCAAAATTTTTGGAAGTGTTTAAGAAACTTCAGATTAACATACCTTTTGCAGAAGCCCTAGAGCAGATGCCAAGTTATGCGAAATTTATGAAGGGTATTCTGTCCAGGAAGAAGAAGTTGGAAGATTTCGAAACAGTGGCACTAACAGAGGAGTGAAATGAAGTTTTATAGCGGAAGTTGCCACCAAAGTTGAAAGATCCGGGGAGTTTTACCTTTCCGTGCGCAATTGGGAACACGTTGTTCAACAAGTGTTTAAGTGATTTGGGAGCAAGTGTAAACCTTATGCCACTAACAATATATACAGAATTAGGTCTACCTGCTCCAAAGCCTACGAACATCTCATAGCAGTTAGCGGATAGGTCAGTCACGTACTCGAAAGGCATTGTGGAGGACATTTTGGTAAAGGTTGACAAATTTATATTCCCTACAGATTTCATAATTCTGGATTTTGAGGAAGATAAGAACATCCCGATTATCCTAAGGAGACCTCTCTTAGCTACGGGTAGGATGCTCATCGACGTATAAAAAGGTGAACTAACTATGAGGGTTCAAGATCAAGAAGTAAAGTTTAATGTTTTTAAGGCCATGAAATTCCCTACGGATGAAGAAGAGTGTTTCAGGATGAATATCATTGATCAGATAATCAACGAAGACATGGGTAAAAGTTTGGCTAATGGTCCATTGGAAACAACATTATTGGGAGATAAAGATTTAGATGATCCAAAATTTGTGGATTACTTGCAGATGCTAGACTCCCTACCACGAGTTAGCAGATTTAAAGCACCATTTGAACCATTGCACATGGAGGAAAGATCCATAACCAGAATGAAACCATCATTGGAGAAGCCACCTTCTCTTGAGCTAAAGCTACTACCTAAACACCTCAGGTATGCGTATTTAGGCAATTCTAATTCTTTACCTGTTATTATTTCTGTTGCACTTAACAAATTATAGGAAGAAAAGTTGCTGAAAGTGCTTAGAGAACATAAATCGGCTATAGGATGGACAATCGCGGATATCAAGGGAATCAGTCCATCCTTTTGCATGCACAAAATTCTAATGGAAGACGATGCAAAACCAACAGTGGAGAAACAGAGATGGCTCAACCTAATCATGAAAGAAGTAGTGAAGAAAGAAATCTTGAAATAGTTGGACGCAGGTATCATCTACCCAATTTGTGACAGTAAGTGGGTCAGTCCAGTTCAGTGTGTGCCAAAAAAGGAGGAATGACAGTGGTACAAAATGATGACAAGGAGTTAATTCCGACAAGGACAGTAATTGGTTGGAGGGTTTGCATTGACTACAGGAAATTAAATAAGGCAACCCTAAAGGACCATTTTCCTTTGCCTTTTATCGATTAGATGTTGGACAGATTGGCGGGCCACAAATTCTACTGCTTACTGGATGGGTATTCGGGATATAATCAGATAGTCATTGCTCTTGAAGATCAAGAGAAGACAACTTTCACGTGCCCATACGGCACATTCGCATTCAGGAGAATGTCATTCGGCATGTGTAATGCACCCGCTACCTTCCAACGGTGTATGATGGCCATCTTCTCGGACATGGTAGAGAAGAATGTGGAAGTCTTCATGGATGACTTTTCTGTCTATGGAGACGATTTTGATGCATGTTTGGAGAACTTGGTGATGGTGTTAAAGAGATGCGAATGAATAAATCTGGCACTTAAATAGGAAAAGTGCCACTTCATGGTTGAGGAAGGCATAATTTTGGGTCACAAGGTTTCAGAAAAAGGACTAGAGGTTGATAAGGCAAAGCTGGAAACGATTGAAATACTTCTTCCACCAAGTTCAGTTAAGGGAATTCAAAGTTTCTTGGGATATGTCGGGTTCTACAGATGATTTATAAAAGACTTCTCTAAAATTATAAAACTGTTGTACAGTCTTTTAGAGAAGGATTTAAGTTTGATGAGGATTGTAAGTTGGCATTCGAGATATTGAAGAAGAAATTAACTACAGCTCCATTTATCGTCGCACCGGATTGGAATTTTCCTTTCGAGTTAATGTGTGATGCGAGCAACTATGCGGTTGGGGGGCCAACGCCTAGAGAAGGTATTTCATGCCATATACTAGGCGAGTAAGACACTTACGGAGACCCAAATGAATTACACCACTATAGAAAAAGAATTACTTGCAGTAGTGTATGCATTTGATAAATTTCAAGCATATTTGATCGGAACAAAGGTTGTAGTTTATAATGATCACTCGACAATTCGGTACTTAATTTTGAAAAAAGATGTTAAGCTACACCTTATCAGATGGATTCTCCTTCTCCAAGAATTTGATTTAGAAATAAAGGATAGAAAGGGTACGGAGAATCAAGTTGCAGACCATTTATCTAAGCTGGAAAATTAGGATAAAAAGGAAGAGGACAGATGTATAATTAATGAATCATTTTTGGATGAGCAGCTATTTGGGATCAATACAGAATTTCCATGGTTCATGGATTTCGCTAATTATCTACTGAGCAACATCCTTCCCCCTGATCTTACACGACAACAAAAAAATAAATTTCTATATGACGTCAAGTGGTACATGTGGGATGAGCCATACCAATTCAAACAGTGCGCCGATAAGATGATTAGAAGGTGTGTGCCCTACAAAGAGGTGAATAGTATATTGCATGAATTTCATTCATCTGCGTATGGTGGGCATAATGGTAGTGGGAGAACAACGGCAAAAGTGCTTCAAGCCAGGTTTTATTGGCCTACATTATTTAAGGACGCCCACCAGTTTGTTAAAAGTTGTGATAGATGTCAAAGGGTGGGCAACATATCGAAAAGGAATGAGATGTCACTACAAACAATCTTAGAAGTTGAAATTTTTGACGTTTGGGGCATTAATTTTATTAGGCCATTTCCATCATCATTTGGTAATCAGTATTTATTACTTGTAGTTGACTATGTATCAAAATGGGTTAAAGCCGCAACACTCCTAACTAACGATGCCAAAGTGGTTCTTAAATTCTTGTAAAAGAATATTTTTACGAGATTTGGCACGCCAAGAGTTATTATAAGTGATGAAGGTAGTCACTTCTGCAATCGATCATTTACAGCTCTCTTGGCGAAGTATGGGGTCAACCATAAGGTGGCAACGGCATATCATCCCCAAGCAAGTGGGCAAGCTAAAGTTTTGAACAGGGAGGTGAAGAGAATCTTGGAAAAGGTGGTAAACCAGAATAGGAAGGATTGGTCTCTCAGGTTAGTATGTCACCATATCAATTGGTCTATGGGAAAGCTTGTCAACTACCTGTGGAGTTACAACACAAATCCTATTGGGCTATTCAGAAACTTAACTTTGATCAAGCAGCTGTGGGTGAAAAGAGACTACTTCAGTTAAACGAGCTCGACAAATTCCGACTTCAAGCTTACGAGAACTCTAAGTTATACAAAGAAAAGGTCAAGAAATGGTACGACCAGAAAATCATGCACAGAACGTTCGAACCAGGGCAATCAAAACTACTTTTCAACTCAAGGTTGAGGTTGTTCCCAGGGAAACTATAATCAAGGTGGTCGGGTCCATTTACCATTAAAAGAGTTTTCTCACGTGCACCATTGAGCTCTACAGTAGGAATACATTGGAAACATTCAAGGTAAAAAATCAAAGGCTAAAGCATTATTGGGGTGGCGATTCAAACATGGATTTCATCACAATCACACTAGTCGACGCACCATAAATAGGGAGTAGTCAGGATGAATGACTTAAAATCAAGCGCTAATTGGGAGGCAACCCAATCGTACTTTTATTCTTCATATTTTTATTCATAACTGTCAAATTATAGTTTAGAATAGTTAGTAATATAGCATATGTTCATGTACTAATTAGTTAAGTGCATATTCTTGATAATCTCTCCATCATGTTTAAAATTGCTAAAAATTTACTTACATTTATGTTTAATGGTCTTGCAGGATCTTAAAATGCTCATGGTTTGGAGTTAAAGGGAAGAAATATGCAAATCAAATTTCATTCGCTTAACAGAATACACACCACGGGTATGCCTTTATATGCCTAATACCCCGGGCTGTATGGGTCTCTCAATTCGATTCTGATGTAGTATGCATGCCACCGGCGGGCTTAATAGGCATTATACCCCCTGCCAGGGCGGGGGTCCTGAATAAAAACCAGTCGTTCGACAGTTACATCAGTTTACATTACTTCCCCTTCTTCCTCAAATAAACCTCCCATTCCCATCCATAATCCCCACTATCTACCCACGTTTTGGAAACCAATACACCATCTTCTCCATCATCCCACTACACTAATTCATTACTTCACACCATAACCTTGCACCATAACATCATCTCTATAAATTCATTCCCTCATAACCCAAATTAACCATAGACTTTCAATTCCAATTCCAAAAGCCACGAATTAGGGTTCTTATTGAAGTAAGTGTATAGCAATTGAGAGTAAGCACTTTGTCTACTAATTCCTCCCTTCCTTTCACCATAAAAGAAACAAAGTCATCTAAGTTTAGGGGGTAAAATAGTGTGCACACCAAGTGTTCGAAAAATTGTCCAAGTGAAGTTTGGGGGGGGGGGGAATAGTGTTGTTAAGGCTTCCTAAATTTAATGGCATCTAAACCCACATCAAAGAGGCAACGGGGAGAGAGTTCCATAACAACACCACCATCACGAACCTTCAACGGACGCAAATTCATAAGTACCACCACCGCCGACTGATACAATTACATAGCTACAAAAGCACTCACACCGGAGCGGGGATTGGCACCAGACCATGTCGACGATGAGATGATGAAACAGATATATCAGAAAGGCTGGAACAAATTCATAGAGGAACCCGAGGTCGCCGTTGTAAGTGTGGTCAAGGAGTTTTATGCTAACGCTGAGGACAAGGCCCCTTCCAACGCTTTTGTGCGGGGAAGATTAGTCCCTTTCAGTGTCGATGTCATCAACACATATTATCAGTTTCGAGTGCCTCAACATTGCAATGATGCTCACTTACGTAAGAATGATCCCGATTATGAGGCCATTCTGCAGGAAATGACTAAACCGGGCACAAAATGGATCAAGGGTCAAAAAGGGGGCACTATTTTTCATAGCAAGGATCTTAACAGGTATGGAAAGATATGGTACGCATTCCTGTGTGCCAAGTTATTTCCATCCACACACACGTCTGATGTAACTAAGGAGAAAGCACTGCTCTTGTATGCCATTATACAAGATTTCATCATCGACGTAAGGGCTATAATCTATTTTTCAATCCGACGGTGCTTACACAGACATTTCTCTAGCGGCTTACCACACCCCCTCACTCATTTGTGGGTTGTGTAGGCAAGCGGGAGTTCGATGGTCCGATGATGAACCTACCCTGATGTCGCTTCAGACACTAGATTCGAGAATGATTGCACGGTACTCGGTGTAGGCAGGCGGCGAATCACAGCCGAGAGGATTAGGCTTTGTATTTCCTTCAGCTTCGGAGGACGAGGCTGACGCTGAAGATACTTTGGATGATGACGAGTTTTAGGAGGTTGCACTGATGGGAGAACAAGGAGCAAAGGAGGTACCACAGTCCGAGGAAATATTTAGCCCTCAGTTCCTCAACTTTCAGCGACAAGTAGATCAGTAAAATAAGCAAACAAGAAGAGAGATGAGGCGACTCGCAACTAGACAGGACCACATGTTCGAGGCTATGAACCTATCGTTTGCATCATTGAATGCGACGCTCCAAAGCTTCAATCCAAATGCTCAATTCCCATACCAACAGCCAGCCCCAATGCCACAATTTCCACCAAGTGACTCTGATGCAGAATAACACACACCACCACCCCAGGCTTAGGCAATTACAGGGAAGTCCTCACATTTTAATTGTTATATCTACACAATGAGGGCATTGTAGTTTTCAAGTTTGGGGGATTTACTTTCATGTTTGCATTTCATGTTACATATTTAAGTTCATTAGCTAGGTTTGCATAATAGTTTATTATTTAGTTTAGGTTTATCAAATGTTGCACTCATGTAATCATGTAGTTGCATAGTAGCTTAGGAGCATAAATAGCTTTTATTTATTTAATGTTGCGTTCATGTTATGTTTAACATCCATATATATAAAAAAAAAATTAGTTAAATAATGTGTTAATTTTGCATATGTCCAGCAGTTGTTGTAAGTTCATTTTATTTTGGCCAATGATGAGATTGAGATTAAGTCGACAAGTACAGTATTGATTATTCGAACCTTGATGTAGTTTCTATTATGAATTGGATCTTGTTCTTGTTTGAAACTGGTATACAACGGGGAGCACGCTAATAACATCTGTGTCAACTGATTAGTTTAAATTGATACATAAAGAGTTTTTAAAGGATAATGCTAGTGTAAATGAGAAAATGACAAGGATAGACAATGAAGACAAAGAATTAGGCAAAAACCTAAGTTTGGGGGGGGGGTAAATGTGGGGTACATAAGCTTTATATATCTAATATATATATATATATATATATATATATATATCATGACTAGTCTTGTTTCGGGGCCTTTGTTACTTGAGCAAGTACGCCCGAGGGAGTGTCTCTACACCTAGCGCCCTAAGGTTTTTTTATGGTCTGGGAGTCATTGGTTAAAAGCTCGCTAAGGGGTAGCACTATTAGCCTAATGGAACCCTATGTGAACCCTTGATAGTGGTAATTATTTAGTTTTAGTTGGAACTCGTCTGCTTTTGAACTTTTTGAGTTACTCTATATGATTCCTTATAAGAAATTGGTTATTTATTGAATTTGAATCTGTATTAGTTAGAATGGATATTGGACACACACACTATACTAGTGATAATGGTTTAAGATTCGAGGACTAATAAGGAATTATCGATTGGTTTTGATAATTAAGAGTTATAGTGTTTGCTTGATTCTCCTGAGGCCGGTGGAATAATTTTGATTCTATGACACTGTTGGATTTAAAGACATATAGATTAGATGCATTGCATATCATTACATTTCATTTTTTAGAATATTTCTTTTGTTTTTGTGCTCGAGGACTAGCACAGTTTAAGTTTGGGGGATTTTGATAAGTGGATTTTATATCCATGAATCGGTTCCTAATTCAAGTTTAATCATTGTTAATTCTTTATGTTTATGTTTATTTTTATTTGTTTATTGTTGATTTATGTGTAGGATGGTTGGTGTGGCAAGTGATCAAAAAGGAGGCATTTGGGGCTACATTTTAGCAAGTATGAAGTTTAAGCAAAGTTAGTTGACAGAACCTACCCATACCGGGCATGTATGTTTTTTAATACTACCGCATTTGGGATATTCAAGTCAGATATCAGTAGCCTAGCCCACCGGGGCGGGCACTTTACAAACCCACACCCCCGTCGGGGCGGGGGGTTCCGAAACATGACTGTCCTAGTTTGATTCCAACACTGCTGGGACATGAGTTTTAGTATTTGCATGGATTTGGGACTCTAAATGGCATGGAAGTGAACTTAGAATACGTGTGTAACATATATTAACACCAAGAACAAAATCAACGCACGTAACAAGGCAATTAACAGAGAATACATACAAATTTTCATACCAAGCATTGGAGAGAAGATTTTGAAAGATTTTTCGTATCAATTGCAGATTAAGGCAAAAGTGAAGGGTTTTCTGAATTACTCTTATTTAGTCTTATATTTATAATTGGAAGGATGATATCTTTAATTTATTCAGTGTTTATTTCATTTATAATGAGCTAAATTACTTTTTAGGCTTATGATGGATCTTTAAGTGGAACAATGGTTATGTAACGTTGATGTTCAGTTTAATAAGCTATTATCCGGTTTATCTATATTAATTTGCGATTGAATTTATGAATTGTCTGATCAACAGTTCTTTGTGGACTTGTATGAATTCGAGAGAGGAAGTACGAGTCTAGACTTAGTTAATATAACATGTGTTCTTGAATTATGTGAATGAATAGAATCTTGATGGTGTTAGGGTAGAGATATGCTTAACATCACATGTAATCGGATAGAGAACTTGAACTTAAACCTACTTTAATTGTAATTCACATAGAGATATAGTGAGTTAGTTAATTAAGGTGTTTAACTTAATTCTATCTTAATTGTGGATTTAAGTTCATACGGTATTTGTACATCGAGAGGTGGCTAATTCTACTTTTGTGTTCTTGATTAATAAACTGGAATAGTGAATTGAACTAGAATAAAGGTGTAAAAATCAGAGTGAAGCTCAGGTTGAAGTTGTAAGCCTAATACCTGCGTGTTGTGCGTAATTAGATTATACCCAACAATAGACTGTAACCACAAAATGTGTCGTGGTTGATTTTTTGGTCAAAGTTATTCGGTTGACTTTTCTGGTAAAAAGTCAACCACGAATTTCAGAGGCTAAATTGACGAAACTGATAGTCCCATGACGTCCGGAACATCGATTTTAGTAGGAATCAATATTAGTATCGAAACGTTTTGCTACGGAGGGAAAAATGGTCAAAATAGTTTATTAAATGATTAAATTGATTATATTAATTTTTTAATAAGGGAGTGCAGCAGCTGTGGGGCCCATGTGTAATAACTAGGGATTTCGAATAATCCAAATTTTACAAATAATTTTTTTTATTTAATATTAATATTGATTGTTAATATTGTGCTAAGTATCTATGATACGAGTTTACAGAATGAGTCAATTTGTGTGTTGATTGAGGAAAATAAGAGTAGAGTTGTGCTTAACTGAGAATAGAAATCCTAACCCTAAGTCCGGATAGGGATTCGATAGAAAATACAGTTATTATAACTATATCGTTGAGTACGTACTTGTACTGTGTAGAATTTTGATCAGTGATTGATCGGGTAGGGTATAACATTAGTAAACCCTAATGAGAGATTAGAAACCCTAATCTCAGGTTTAGAAACCCTAACGTATAGTTAGGAACCCTAATTTTAAATTCGAGAATCTTAAACCCTAATTTGGAAATTACCAAACCCTAATGGTGAGAATTAATGAGAATGATGTTAATTAACTAGAATACCCTTATATTTGTGAGGGAAATTGTGAAATTACCCTTTTAGTGGTGAAAAGACCAAAATACCCCTTAACTTAAAACTTAAGTTAAGAGCATTCTAGAATTTCATGAGTCACCAATGTTGGATAAGCCATGTGCTCTTAAAATCCTACCAAATCTAACCTAGCATGTCACTTAGCATCACTTGGATTCATTGAATCTAAGTTATAAGTGATTTTGGAGAGAGAAAGTTAATAAACTTAAGCCATTTGCTATCTAGCCTTCAACCCACTCTCTCTATCTCTAAACATCCGAAATCCTTAAGTGTTTCAGTCACCTAGCAAGCCCTTAGATCATCAAGATCAATAGAAGAAAACAAAGATCAAAGATTGGACAAGAAGGTATAAACCCTAAAACCTATTTTGATCTTAATGCTTAGAAAAATTTTGTGTTTATGTGTTTAATCATGTGTTATATAATGTTTTTAGTTGATCTATGTTGATCCATCGTGGATCCATAGCATCAAAGTGCCTTAAAATGATTATTTTTCAAAACTGTTCTTGAGCTTGATATGTGGTCTGACAACTGAATGTCAGTGTCCATAGATCCTTGTTCGTTAATGATTTTTGTTGTTTTAAAGTTGGAATCTGTAGCTTGTTATGTGTCTTTGATCTTCAAGTGAAACTAGGGTCATTGGATGTCCAGATTATAAGATATAAACGGTCAAAACCCGTTGACCGGGCCAAATCTAGGCAACCCAGAAATTTAAAAACTGTGTCTGAAAACCTCTTTAAGCCCCTTGATATGTCAATCGTGCTAGTGTTTTGATGATTTGTTGTATTCAGATTGTAGCTGGTAATATGGACTGTAGACCCATGCCTTAAGAACTCTTAAACATTCAACTGATCGAATGTAGCAAGTGGTCAAAGTAGCCTACTCGACCATGATAGTTGTTTTCTGGAATTTCCAAAAAACCGGATGAACAGCCCTCTGACAGGGTTTGACCGAGTCATAGTTTGTGGATCTGTTGTTGTTAAACTGATATGTTGCTTTGTGAATGTACTATGACATAAGGACTTCATATAGGAACCATTATATTACTTGAATCATGAGTGGAACTTATAAAAAATTAATCTTAAAAGTGTCCACTCGGACTGCTGTGTTTCTGGGAAAACCCAGAAACGTCCTGACAAGAACTTGTTGAGCTCAAATCTTCATGTTGTGTTGATGTATAACCTAAATAATTGTTGATAGTTGAAATACTACATACGTACTACAATATCAATGCTGGAGATATCCCAGAACATGATTAGATTTGATTTTATAAGTGGTCAAAGTTGACCCCTTGATATTGCCGACTGTTAGTGTTCTTGAGCTCAAGAACACCAACAGCAACGCTTTGTGTCGCTAAAGGCCTATAGTGACGGTTTTTAATATATTTATTTCCAGATTTTTCTAAAATTATTTAAAAATAGAAATAAATTTTAAAAATTACCAAAAATGGTTTTAAAAATTATTTTAAATTATGAAAATAATTTTTGAGTATTTGGGATATTTTTCATTAATATTTATAATTACTTGAATATTAATGACATTTAATTTATTTAATTAGTGTATTAAATAAATTAGAGAAAATGATTTTAATATTAAAAATTCATTTTTAATAAGAATAAAGTGTTTAAAAATATTTTGAGTTGTAAAATATAACTTTTAATATTTTTGGAGAATCTTCATTAATAATTTAATATTAATGATATTAGATTTATTTAATTATCATATTAAATAAATGAGTTAAAAATGATTTTATTGAATTAAAAATCATTTTAAATGAGAATAAAGTGTGAGAAAATATTTTGAATTATAAATTATAATTTTCAATATTTTTGGAGAATTCTCATTAATAAATTAATATTAATGATATTAAGTTTATTTAATTATTAAATTAAATAAATGATGGTAAAATGGTTATATTGATTTTAAAATTATATAAAATGAGAAAAGTGATATAAAAATATTTTAAGTTATAATTGATGAATTTTAATATTTTGATGATAAATTCTTAATGGTAATGGTTTAAAAATGATTTTAATTAATTTAAAAATCATTTAAGTAGAATCTTGATGATTTTAAATTATTTTAAGTTATGAATAATAACTTTAATATTTTGACAAGTATAACATTAATATTTTTATACTATTAAATATTAATGATGATAAGATTATTTAATAATTAAATCATTTAAAAATGATTTAATTATTTAAAAAATTATTATAAATTATTAAAAGCTTTCGAAAAATATTATAAAGGATAATTGACTTATCTAAAATAATATTGAAGCTTAGAGACCAAGTTTAATTGACAATAACTGTGTTAATTGTCGGATAGAGTGACCAGTACATCGAAAATAGACCAAAGTCCAAGCAGACCGAACTAGTTAGACTTGATAAGTGTTTATATAGGTTATAAACACTGATGTGACTATGTGGTAATGTGTCTAGGAGAAGTATTGACTGTAAGTTACAATATTGTGTGTTGTGAATTATTGTGCTAATTGTGAGACCGATATTGTTAATTATAGGTCTTACGAACGCAAATAAGTTTATTTGAGTAGCAGTAATCAACGCGAAAGGCAATTTTCCTTAACTCAACCTTGAATTAATATTGTTTAATTATTATAGTGGTTAATTATTGTTAATTAAACCACGCCCAATAATTTATTGTTGATTATTCGTAGTTAGTGCATGTTTATTAATTCAAAATGAATTATTAATTCTGAGAATATACTTGTAGAATAACTGTTGTTGGATATTCACATCTGTAGAATCTATTATTGATTTCAAATAGTACAATTAAATTTTGTTTATTATTTAATCGTATTGAAACATGTCTTAGCTAATTGTTTTGGTTAGACAAACATTTGTTAGAACTTGATAGGTTCGAGAAGAGAAGAGAAGAGAAGAGAATTCAATTATTATTAATAGATCGATGCCAATTGTTTCGGTTAGATTGAAAATTAAAGCTTGATAGGTTCGAGAAGAGAAGAGAAGAGAATTTAATTATTATTGATAGATCGATGCCAATTGTTTCGGCTAGATCGAAAAATAAAACTTGATAGGTTTGAGAAGAGAAGAGAAAAAAAGTGATTAGAAATTGAAATTATTATATTTCGTTGTTAAATCAAATTTTGATTCAAAGACTGAGAAGAACAACCTTTTATACAAAGGGAACATTTTATTGGTCGTAAATTCGGCCTTTGCGCGCATTTTAAGTATTATGCATAATATAGGGTATAATAAAACTGATTACTTGTTATACTTGTAGAGGGGTATGATTTAATCTTTATGGTTATCTGATACACCTGCGTATATATCAAAGTAAATCTTTGATATCTACCCGAGAAGAGAAGTTCTAG
Organism: Panax quinquefolius; assembly: GCA_020205615.1. Taxonomy (NCBI): domain Eukaryota; kingdom Viridiplantae; phylum Streptophyta; class Magnoliopsida; order Apiales; family Araliaceae; genus Panax; species Panax quinquefolius. The sequence goes on from CM035163.1 coordinate 79,924,092, forward strand.
ATCCTTTGTGATCACTCAGCATAAATCTGGAAAACATTCCACTTTGTTATTGCATAGAATTGATTCTTGATTATTCATTAGAATATCATAGAAACATTGAAAGCGTTGTACTATTTCATTATCAAATTATTGTGTTGTATATATTGTGAGAAGACTTGTTAGAAATTGGAGATTTGTTCAGTTATTTCAAAGTTCCCCGAAATTTGGTTTCATTCTATTAAAATAGATAGTTTGTTGTTCTGATTCTTATACATTCTTTGTATATCTTAACTTACGGGGCAAATTTGTTTCTCACCCTTGCTAAATAAAACTTTTCAGCTAGGGATGAAGTTGCAGGAGGTGTTGTGAAGGACAAACGCAAAGGCATAGTAATAGAGTAACTATGAATGAATGTGATTATTATGTTGTATTTGTGAACCCTTTTTATTTATCTAAGGGGTATGTTTGCAATGTTAAGGTTAGAGAACCTAGGGCTAATGTATTAACTATATCAGTTAATGTGATGTAATATTCTATTCATCAATGAATGGGTAGTTAGATGCATATTATATTGTGGATCGTAAGCACTAAACTCGGGGGTCAGGTAACCTGGATTTGGGGACGTCACACCATGGGTCAACCAAATTGGGACAAGAGAGGGATTATTTGTATTATAATATAATGAGGGGGGAGGGAGTTACAAACCCAAGACTCTTCCTTTCTCTAACCCCCACCCCATACTAAATTGAATTTATACAATATATTTAATACGTATAACTTATATTGGAGATGGAAAGGCTGGAAAAATCATTTGATAACATGTTTTATATATACTCCCAATCCAAGTCTCTTCTTCCTCTTCATAAAAAAAATCCTACCGTGAGTGAAGTTGAGAGTGAGAGAGGAGGGAGCTTGAGAGGGTAGTGAATTCTGGAGTTTTTAGAGACTAATCAAGCAAGGAGAATCATTGGAGGAGTTCGAGCAAGTAGAATTCATCAAAGAGGTAAGCTATGAACTCTCTTTTCCATGTTCTTTAGTAAAAATGAGAGAATATACTTATACGACTTTTTGCAAACAATTTGTTTTGGACCTTGTGATGACATGCTACTATTAGTTGATGTTATGTGGTTGTAAGAACAAAAGTTCGGGTTTAATCATGCCTTAATATCATAGAGATTCAAGAATTATGTCATGCATACCAAATATTTAATAATATGACGCAATGATGCTAATTTGATCATATCATGGAAATTTAGTGAGTTCAATTGTTGTAACATGTGTATTTATATGAGTATATATGATCTGGACAGTAGGAACTAATTCCTTGCATGCTAGAATCGAAATCATGAATTTTGTCAAAGTTGGTTAAAACTTGAAATTTGTGATGTTTTGGGTTTTTTGAGCCTTGGATTCATGGTTTCTGTGACTCGATTATGGTAGATAATAATTCTATAAAATACTATGTAGTATGATGTATAATAACCTATCCAAATTGCTTAAGAAATAGAGTTAAATTGAGAGAGATATGAAATTTGGTAGAAATTTGATGTCCCGTTTTCTTGGAACTATTTTCGTTTAGTCTGTCTCAGGGGCATTTTCATCCACTTTTTGTTCTTTAGAAATTCTAAAAAAAAAATTGTAGTGTTAATATAAGTAGATACGAAGGTCTTGTAAAAATTTGAGAATTTTTGGCTATACGGTTTGAGAGTTATGGATTTTACGGCTAAGGACACTATTTGAAAAGATACCCAAATAACTCTCTGTGTATAAGTCCAAATATTACGTAATTTTTACTGGAAGTACATGTATATAAAAGGAGCTAACCCTGAAAATTTTAGAATTGTTGAAGGCTTGAAGCTAATCTCGATTTATAAAAAATCTGAAGAAACATGGCCTAAAATTGTATTTGAATACGTGAAAGTTTAATCATCTTATTAAAATAAAAGGAAACCATTACACTTCGAAGTGGATGTTCGAGAACTTAATTTCTTATCATGACACATGTGAATAGGTTACGTGAAGGGCTAGTAGATAACGATAAATTATAGAAGACGCGTCAAGCAAGTTTCCTAAACCTAAGTTTCTATTAAGTAATTATTCAAACTTTACCCATTGTTGTTGCAGTGAGAGTAAGTATCAGACCTGTGCTATTTACTTTTCGTACAAGTTCCTTTGTCGTAAAGTTATATAACTGCAATTTCCTTGCAAGCGTTATTGATGATTACTTCGTTAGTATTACAACTGCTATACTTAAAAGTTCTATTTCTTTAACGAATTGTTTCCAAGTATGCTTTCTGGCCTTTTGTTTCGGCTAGATATTATTGATGATAAATGATATAACCTTCGAACAATTCAAATCCTTTGAAGCTATTTAATGTTTATCAATCCAAATTGCTTTGGTGCGGTCTCACATGAATACTAAGATGAAAAGCCCGAATAATCGGGCAAACAGATGTCGGGCATATAGTCCCATTTATGCTTATGCAGTTAAATTTCATACTTGTGCACAATGTAGGGTACGATAGGCTGATCACCTGGAGTACTTGCAAAGACTGTTTACAATCTATTTGATTTTTAAACCATCTAATGTTTTTTGATGAAACAAAATAATGTTCAGGGTATCTAACACCCCTTAGTATGTTATTGAGAAATCTAAAACTCTTATCTTGATATTCCTGTTTATCCCTTGATAATTATTTCAACTGTTGAGAAATAGTCGTATAAATGCTTTTACTCCTGATGCATGTTTCCAAACTACTTTATATACTTGCTGGGCAATTTGTGCTCATTCTTGCTTAAACCTTTCAGTTAAGGTTGAGAACGTTGAGGGCTCGGGAAAGGACAAGGGGAAGTCTAAGATGAAATGATGAGAATTATTTATGTAACAAGTTATATTGTAAGTTTCAGTTTATTTAACGTTGTAAAGACTTGGGATTTAATCTGAATAGGTATGTAATAGTTATTATTATTATTATTATTATTATTATTATTATTATTATTATTATTATTATTATTATTATTATTATTCGGAGTTCATGGTGTTAAATGTTTATGTATGTTGTATCGTGAGCACCATGTCCTGTAATCGATGTTACACGAATTTGGGGGCGTCACAGGAGCCGGTCCTTCACCTCTTCCAGATACTTTACCATTCTTTCCCCCCAAGCCTCATACTCCCCTAAGATTTGCTTGACCACCAACTGGGAATCACTGAAGATCACCAACTTCTGCACCTCGAGACTCTTTCCTAGACGCAAACCTGCTAAGATTGCTTCATACTCACCCTCATTATTGGTTTCTTTAAACCCAAAGAAGATTGTTTTCTGCACCTTGAACCCCTCCGAACTCGTTAAAATAACATCATCCCCACTGACATCCGAAGTAGAGGACCCATTTGTATACAATGTCCGTGAACTCTGCGCTGGCTGAGCATTCGTCACTGTCCGAACGTCCCCTTTGCTCTGGTCCAAACTATCATTTGCCTCAGAGAACGAACACTCCGCCATGAAGTGGGCTAATTCCTGACCTTTTATTGGTTTTCGAGGATGATGCTCCAGTATAAATTGTGACAATTCCATTGTCCACACCGCGAGCCTACCCAAAATGTCTGGCTTTCCCAAAACCTTCGTCAACAACTGATTCGTGTATACCACTATTAACCGAGATTAGAAGTACTACTGAAGCTTTCGACTTGCTATTATCAACGCATAGGCAAACTTCTCAAGATTTGGATACCTTGTTTATGCATCCCTAAGGGCATACTTTACATAGTAAACTGGGTGCTACTTACCCCAAATCTCTCGCACCAAAACTTCTCCTACCGCCAACGAACTTGCCGCCAAATACAAATGCAAGGGCTCAGCAGGAACTGGCTTCACCAACAAAGGAGATGAAGAAAAGTACTTCTTAATCCTCTGAAAAATATCCTCACACTTTGAAGTCCTTTGGAAGGCCTTCTCATTCTTTGGCTCTTTTAATGTATCAAAAATGGAAAACACATTTCTGCTGATTTAGACATGAACCAACTCAAAGCTTCTATTCGACCCATCAGACGCTGAACATCCTTGTACGACTGAGGGGACTTCATATCCAAAATAGCTTTGATCTTCTCTGGATTCACTTTTATTTCCCTCTTGCTGATTAAATATCCCAAAAACTTCCCTGCTCCCAAACCTAAGGTACACTTCGTCAGATTCAACCTGAGCTTAAAATGCGGAATAGTCTGAAGGCAATCCTCCAAATCATCTAAGTGACCTCGAATTGACATGTTCTTGATGATTATATCATCGACATAAACCCCCATACTTCGACCCAGCTGCTTCGAGAACACGTAGTTCATCTTCCTCTGATATGTGGTGATAAGTGGGTTTTATAACAATGATTTGGACATATTTTAGGCTTAATTCTTTGTTAAATTTAAGTATTTTTAATGTTATTTTACTTGTTTTTGTGTTTGTGTTGTAGGAAACGACTTCGGAGGATCAAAACATGAAAAATGGAGCTTAGTGGCATTTTTATAATTTCTGGTCAGGAAAGCCTACCGTGGCAGAAATCCTTAGTGTCAAAAGACCACCCGGGACAATTTCAAAAGTACACCCACCAGAGCGGCCATCTCCAGTACAAAAAAGCCCGTCAGGGCGAGCTTGTCGGGAAGAAAGAAAGGTGATTTCAAAAGTGAGTCAGAAAAGGATTTGTTGGGCTGATTACTTCAAGGACTTAAAGAATGGCAAAAAGACATTAAAAGACAGATATAAAAGGAGGAGAAATCACAAGGATTAAGGGGGATCATTGTGACGCCCCCAAAATTAGGTATACGTCACCCATCTTGGGTCGCCACTTACATGGTACATAAATTCAAATACAAACTTAATTATACATCTGTCGTGTAACATACGACAATACATAAATTGAGAGTTCTAATAGAATATTGTCATTTAGACAATATCCATACTCAAGAGTCCTCATTACATTTATTGTCACACTATTTAATGAATAGTGAGGACTACTAATGCTATCTTCGGGACCATCACTCTTTTTCCCGACTTCGTCCCAAATTATATTCTCATTTCACAAGAGAAAAAGTGAAAGAAAGGGTGAGCTCAACTAGCACGATAAAAATATTATAACTACTAAGATAATGCGTAATAAATTATCAATAGTCTTCAACAATGTTAAACCGATAAAATACAATAGACAACCGGTTTAATCTGCAGTGAATAATATCAATCCATTAAAAGAATCAAGTAGAAAATAAAGTCTACTATCTTTTAGGTTTTAAAAGGTTTTCATAAATTTTATCACTAAGAATCGCTTTAATGAATAAACCACAATATTTAATCATCCCTACACCACTTCGGTCAAGGATTTTCATCAAATTATCAATGGTCACGACTATCTTAAAGAATCACCCCCGGTCATAATCATACCAAAAACTATCCATCATTTGCATTACATTCTGCCATTTGAGGACTTTTATCACATCATTTATAACAAGCCATGATTATACCGAATGATCCTTGGTCATAATCATACTAAATTCATCTATGCACGTAAGCCAAAGATAACATAATATAACATGAGGATGATGACAATGACATAATAATTCAATAAAACAAGTTCACGAATTAATTTATTAGTGGAACTAATAACGTCCAAATTGTCAACATGATCTTCGCTTTATAGAGTAAAATTCAAGAATGATCAGAAGAATATTTCCATGAAAAGATACTAGATGAAACGCAAATATCAAGAATATTCTACTAATTTCATGGAGTATAGAAGTCAAATTTTTAACCAACTGGGTATAATAAAGAATGGAATAACAAAGGAAATCACCACGCATGCGGTATTCACATGACATGTGTTATTCCAACAAAATAATAATAACGGAACCAAAGTCGTGAAATTCACAATCCAAAGCGGGATGTTCCAACAGAATAATAAAGATGGAACCGGATCCGGTGTAAAACACACGATAGGATATTCAAAGAATGATAAAGATTTTAACCAGTCCCCTGTAAAACACACGATGCAGGATGTTCCAACGAGAATAATAAAGACGGAACCAGTCCTGTGTAAAACCACGCATGTGATGTTCCAACGAATAATAAAGATAGAATAATAAAGAATGTCACCAAGTATAGGGTAAACCACGCACTATCTGAGTTATTCCAACAGAATAATAAGTAATGGAATAACAACAGTTCTCTTCATGAATAAGAAAGAATAACACCCCTTACGGGTACAACAAATAATATTCCCTACCTTAGAAGAACTGAATATTGGAAAAGTGAAGTAGCAGAATACTTTTCTTCTTTCTCTCTATAGTTTCTCTCTCTAGAGTTTCAATGAATTCGTAAGAAATAATGAAGGAATGAGCTTTCTATTTATAGAAAAACTGAGGGTGGCTCTTGGTATTAACGAAGGGTCAAAATGACTCTTGGTAATATTGAAGAGACAACTACTATTTGCGAAGGGGTAATTAACCTTTGGAACACCGAAGAGGCAGTTAACTCTTGGTAATATTGAAGGGACAACTACTATTTGCGAAGGGGTAATTACTATTGACGAAGGTAATTACTATTGACGAAGGTAATTACTATTCACAAAGGTAATTACTATTCACAAAGGTAATTACTATTGACAAAGGTAAATACTATTGACGAAGGTAAATACTATTGACGAAGGTAATTACTATTCACAAAGGTAATTACTATTCACAAAGGTAATTACTATTCACAAAGGTAATTACTATTGACGAAGGTAATTACTATTCACAAAGGTAATTACTATTCACAAAGGTAATTACTATTGACGAAGGGACTCTTAGATGATGACATATGGGCCCCCCCATAAAATAATCAAAGTTACCACAAACGTCTCATAACAGACTCTTTATATACATCAAGGATTGAATAAATATTACCACAAATCATTTTATTTTTAATCAACACATATTTAATCTTTCAACAATTATTAATCATTTATAACTTGTCGTCTCAATTAATAATTTAATACTATAACATATTATACAGATGATACTGTGACAATAATTGAATCAATAATATAAGAGATATGATGCAGCAATTACTGTAGCAATAATTGAGCATAGCTGAGTGACTTCTCACGTAAGCATCAATAATCAATATCGTGTGCTACTATCAACTGACTATGCGTGATTCATCGTACTTTTACTACTACCGTAGTTCAACAGCTTTTAGTGGTAACACCTCTGCCGTTATTTTTTATAGAAAAATAATTTTGTCGCTTTTCTAACTACGACAATACTTCCATTAATGGGGTCCACTAATGATTGAGTAGTCGTCATCGAATATTTCCCGACAAAAAGAATATTCCCAATTAAAACAAATATTTTATAACAACTTGCTTACTTTGCAAAATTTATAAATATTACCCACAACTATAACATTATATCAAATTTATTCCATAATATTCAAAAATAATATTTATAAAAAAAAATTCATCTTTATTTATAAAAGCTGGGGTCTTACAACCTCCCCTTCTTATAAAATTTCGCCCTCGAAATTAGGGGTATGCGATACTGATATGATAAAGAGGTGAGGATACCTTGAATACCTTTATCGTTAAAATATTAAATTCATCTTTGCAATCCGGCCAAAGATATTCATTAACAATTCATCTTTTGCACTACAAAGCCAAAGATATACAACTCAGAAAACCAATAATCTTTGAGACGCAGCGACAATAGTATCACGACCACGAATTATCCATGCACTACTTGCCAAGGATATTCGTGTTTTCAATTACGGTCATGATTATACCGAATAATCTTTGGTCATAATCATACCAAGTCTATCAATGCACGTGAGCCACAGATGACTTTCAACATAATATAAGCATGAGGATCATGTCAATGATATAAAGAATCAATCAAACGAGATAAAGGATAAATATTAAACATTTATAATATAATTTATCCAGGATTCAAGAATATCCCCATGTTATCAATCACTTAATAATCTTATAATCTAATATCATTAATATTATAACAATATTTTAATCACTTCTTAAATTTATAAACAATTTATTTCAATTGTTTACGCTTTACCATATAATGCATTTAATCATTCAAAAATGCCATACTCATAAGATATCATCACCAATGATCAAATCCCTCATCAAAAAATATGCATATACTCTATATAGGATTCTCTAGCCATAAAATCCTATTTTCCAATTTTGTTACTTCACATAACATATTTAACTCATATGTTCAGTAATTAAACTATTTTTATGAAAATATCAAATCAGTTCCAAAATATTTCTTTTCTGGGATTTAGCATAATATAGTCCCATAATGAAAATATATTTTTCTCAAAATTTTAAAATTTATTTACTATTTTTCAAAAATCAATTTCTAATTAATTCCTTAAGAAATTTGCTACCTCAAGTTTAACTCCAGAAATTCCCAAATCTTGGCAGGACCTTACATGTTAATGTGAGCCTCGATTTAAATTTCATGGTCATCGAGTTGTAGAACTCCTGTTATAACATTTTTCGTCGAAAAATCCTAAATATTGAAATGGTCATAACTTGCTCATTTTAAGTCGGAATGAGCTCATTTTTGGACACGATGTTCTTTATACCATATACTTTTATGTCCCAAAAGGCCTGAATTTTTCTCACTAATTAAGTGGCCGAAACAGCCCTTACAAAAACGTGTATGACTTTTTGGACATTTTGAAATTTTGAAGTTTTGACTCCTTTGCTAAAATCACCCCACACGAAAAATCTACAACACCTTTTTCAAAGGATTCCACTTGGATTAGTTAGGTAACTCATAGATCTAACTCTAGGACTTGACCACACTCAAAAATTCAAAATATAATAGGAGATTTGGTCAATTGAATTTCATGTTACGTTTTCACCAAAATCGGTTTTTAACTCCTTGTGATTTTTAAGAAACTTTCATGTTTTCACATACTAACCAACATAACTCATCATAACACTTACTAATACCACGTATACCCATGATTTTTATTAGTCCAATGCTTTTATTATGACTTTCATCATAAACCACGTAAAGCTGCTTCATTTTAGTTGAAGAAATATTTGAGGGTTTAAGAAATGGGTTTTGTCTTTCGGGTCAATACTGAAATTTGATTTCACGCTAAGTAGGCTAAGAAGTCTTTAAGAATACGCCAGAAATTTATTAATAATAGAAATATCATTCAAAACTGTGACTCTCATCCAAGACTTGGATAGTACGTCACATTGATACCAACCGTGACTTCTATCCTTAACTGGAGATAGCACCTCACAATGATACCTATAAACTTGCCATCTTCATTCACGATGTCGCTTACACAAATTAAAGCTTCTTGCATTCCACACAAGGAAGTCAACAACGAATGGTTCGGGGCTCTTTACTTATGGCTTGATATGACAATAATTGACTTTAGTAGTTTGGTTACTTAAATTCGCACAACAAGTTGGTTATGAATATAAAAAAGCTAACAACCTTCTTAAAAGCATGATGAGTAGTTAACCAATTGATTCCTAAAATCACATCAAAGGCAAATATTTTCAAAAGATAAGATCGACAGTAACGTGAAAGTGTTTATTTGAATCAAACAAGATTTAAAAATAGTAAGCGATGAACGAAGGCTCCCACTAACGAAGTTTCAACCAATAAGTCAAAGTCTAACTTCTCCGGAGTCAAATTTAAACGTTGGACGCAAGCAAAAGAGATAAAATAATGGGTAGAACCGGTATCTTATAAGGTATAGACTTCGCAATTTATAATTAACTAACCCGTGCTAACTTCGTTCGGTTTACTCGCTTTTTGAGAAGTCATAAAAAATGCACTTCCTAAAACCAACGACTTTGTTTTGTCCATATCCACCTTTGGTGCCACAAAGGTAATTACTATTCACAAAGGTAATTACTATTCACAAAGGTAATTACTATTCACAATGGTAATTACTATTGACAAAGGTAAATACTATTGACGAAGGTAAATACTATTGACGAAGGTAATTACTATTCACAAAGGTAATTACTATTCACAAAGGTAATTACTATTGACGAAGGGACTCTTAGATGATGACATATGGGCCCCCCCCCATAAAATAATCAATGTTACCACAAACGTCTCATAACAGACTCTTTATATACATCAAGGATTGAATAAATATTACCACAAATCATTTTATTTTTAATCAATACATATTTAATCTTTCAACAATTATTAATCATTTATAACTTGTCGTCTCAATTAATAATTTAATACTATAACATATTATACAGATGATACTGTGACAATAATTGAATCAATAATATAAGAGATATGATGCAGCAATTACTGTAGCAATAATTGAGCATAGCTGAGTGACTTCTCACGTAAGCATCAATAATCAATATCGTGTGCTACTATACAACTACGCCAGACATCGCACTTTTACTACCGGCGATTCAATAGTTTTGGCGGTAACACCTCTGTAGTTATTTTTTATAGAAAATAATTTTGTCGTTTTTTAACTACGACAATACTTCCATTAATGGGGTCCACCAATGATTGAGTAATCGTCATTTAATATTCCCCAACAAAAAGAATATTCCCCGACCAAACGAATATTTTATAACAACTTGCTTACTTTGCAAAATTTATAAATATTACCCACAACTATAACATTATATCAAATTTATTCCATAATATTCAAAAATAATATTTATAAAAAAAAATCATCTTTATTTATAAAAGCTGAGGTCTTATAATAATTCCATTATATTAGAGTAGATTAGATTAGGTAAAAACCCTAGTTTAGATTAGATTTGGATATTAAAGTAATTGAGGGAGCGCAAAGGATTCATTGCAGGAGCTAAAGGGGAGACTCAATGATTTCGTCTACAGATTATATTCTCTTCCTTATCTTCTACTTTTGTATCTTGAATGTTTATTGAATTATGGATTATGGATTTTAATTCAATCATGAACTAAATTCTGTTTTGAGATTACAATAGATCTTGTAGTGTAGTTTATTTTGATATGCTTCCTTGTTAGTTTTGTTAACTATTCTTGGATTGTCTATTATGGTTTATGCTTGTTGCTTAATTGCCTAGCTAACAATTTTTGTGATAATCTATCTGAAATTGAGAGATAGATTATAGATTTAAATATGATCATAGTACCATGTGATTGTGTTTTCTGCATGGCGTTGGAATTTATAATTTATTTCTAGGATAGAGATATACCTATACATTTCATGTAATCTGATAGAGAACTTGTGCTTTAAATCTTTTTTAATTGTAATTCACATAGAGATATAATGAATTAGTTAATTAGGGTGTTCTTCTTAATTCTATCATTTATGAATTAAACTGATTTGAGTATGATGCATTGAGAGATGATCATATTTATTAATGTGTTCTTGATTAACAATTCAGAATAGTGATCATAATTGATAAGAAGTTTATTAATTTAAGTGAAGCAATAAGTGAAGTTGTGATCTTAAATCTCCATAATCTGATTTAAACTAGTGTTAATTAGAATTAGTTTACTTAAATAATTTAATTCAAAACCTTAAGTTGATTGTTTAAATAAAATTAGTTTGGCTAAGAGGTAGTATTTGATAATTTTTATTATTAATTTCTCACGGGAACGATACTCTACTTTCAATTTATTTCTTGTTGACCGTGTATACTTGCACACTTATATTGTTTGTGAAAATGACCAAGTTTTTGGCGTCGTTGCCACAGATTTTAAAATAAAATTATTTTCCTTTTTTTTCAACATTTTTTTTCATTATATATATATATATATATATATATATATATATCCTATAGATTCCCCCAAACTCAAGCTTTTACCATATTTTAACCTTTACTGCCAGTTCACAAATTTCCTTAAATGTTAACCAAGATTTTTCCCCATAAACAAATTATGAAACCCTTGAACCAAGTTGATTAAAACAGTTAAACTTTAAGTGCTAATTTACCAATCACATAAGTTTCAGACAGACTTAGATATCATCATAATTAAAATTAGAACTCATCATCAATCATCAATACTATTCAAGTTAACATGCAAAACCAATCTTATCATTGGTCGAGCCAAAATTCAAACCAATTGGTTACCTATATTCATGCAAACATACTAAACGCACACACTCAATGCAAAAGAACTTTTTTGTGATTTTTAAAATTTTCTTTTTTTAATGAAATATGACTACAATATGCAAAAATAACTAACCAATGCAATGTATGTGAACTAAACAATTATGAAATGCAAAATGATCCACCCCCAAACTCAAAGTGAACAATGTCCTCATTGTTTAAATAGAAAGAATTAAAGAGTTAAGGAATTCCCTGAATGGTCAAGCGTCGCGCTCTACCTCCTCCACATCGATGTCTGGTGGTGTATAAATTGGCAACGGCTAAGGCTCGGTAACTGATTCAAGTCAATGACAAATGTGACTCCCCCAAAATAGCTATATATCACTCCACCCATTCTGAGTCGCCAAATACATGGTACAGAATTCAACTACAACTTCATTATTACAATTATTGTGCAAAATACAACAACACATGTTATGAGTTTTGATACCAATATATACCAACTGTGACTCTCATCCCAACCTTGGATAGCACGTCACAATGGCACCTTACATAAAGGTACAGTCAATAACTGTTTTAGAAATTAATTTTTTTGGAAAATGCTCAAGGAAACCTTCGTACATGGGAGGCCATGCATCTAAATTGTAATAGATATCATATAACTCAAGAATTATCCTTGGTTGATCCAATAGACCCCAAAGAAAAACGAGAAGATTGCTATCAAGTTCTTTCCAATGGTGAGTCTTCTCTTGACATATAATTATCTCCATTGTCTCCAAATGAGAATTATATTTCAACCAAACTCAAAGATTATATACGTAGTGCTTGTAGATATAATTAGTAAGTGCATGTGCACAACCCTGTCTTATGATAACACAAAGTCGAGACATCTTGTATGATAGTGGCAAAACACCTTTCCAAAGTTGGGTTCACCTCACCCTATTCGATTTACCAAAATCAACTGTTAAAATGACGTATAAAATATGACACACTTATTTCAAATTCTTAATAAAATTATTTCCATACTGTTTAGGGAGAACCTCAATAGCTATAGACCACCGTTCTATTCCCTTGTTACCCCCGCTCAACCCAGCTACACTCTTATTACCTGAAAGGAATTGTGAAACAAAAGGGTGAGAACAACTAGCCCAGTAAAAAATATCATGACTAAAGATAATTAAATTATCAATAGCCTATATCAGTAATAAATCACAGATTTAGAACATATGGTAGATGATAAAACTTTTCAACCATAGTTGCAGTGGTACGAGCAATTCATTAGAAGAGTCAAATAGACCATAAGGTCTATTATATTCTCCATGTTAAAAGTCCACCAACAATGTTTTATCCCTATAATATCAATCAACAGTTTCTGTCCACAATCACGTGTATAACTCATAATCATAATTGTAGTTCTAAATTCCTCTTCTCATCCAGGACGAAGATAATTTTCATCACATGTCTTTACCTGAAACATCAAAGATCATGGTTATACCAAATCACAGTTCTTAATCATAATCATATTAATAAATTCATCTTTGCACTACGGGCCAAAGATATTCATCAACAGTTCATCTTTGCACAACATGCCAAAGATATTCAACATCAGGACATCTTTGCACTACGAGCCAAAGATATTCATCAACAGTTCATCTTTGCACTGCGGGCCAAAGATATTCAACAACAGGTCATCTTTGCACTACTGGCCAAAGATATTAATATCTCAAAGAAATATATAATCATTTCAGAATTTATATAAACAATAATTATAACCATGTTGATCAATTCACCTTTGCACTTAAGCTAAAGATAATTGTTTAGAAATTCAATGGGCATAATCATAATAGTCAACAATTCATCTTTGCACTACTGGCCAAAGAAAACCCATAGTCACGATCATACCAATAATCTACCCATCTTTACATTCAAGTGAAAGAGAAATTCCATCACCAGGGTTATAAAAATGTTATATATGATAATAAAAACAATATGATCAAAATATGGATTTAATTTCAAGAGCAATATTCATAAATCAACGATAATTTGGTCAGAAAAAGAAACTAATTTTGTCGTGAATAGTATCCCATGAATAGTAACTCATGAATAGTAACTCATGAATAGTAACTCGTGAATAGTAACTCATGAATAGTAACTCGTGAATAGTACTCCATATTCGTACATAGTACCGTATACGTAAATGATGTCATATACATAAATTGTGCCATATACATGAATAGTGTCGTATACGTGAATAGTGTCGTATACGTGAATAGTAATCCCAACACGAAAAAGTAAAAATTTCACAATAAAATTCATATCAATATTTTGGTATAATGATATCAAAAGAAATAATATCATTTACGAAGAAAATAGCATCCCTTAGCATCCCTTACCTCAAAAGAACAGTACTTCTGATTGGAATATCGGATGAAATATTGAAAGAAACTTGCACCGAATAGCAACTCTCAAAGTATCTAAATACTCGCAAAAATACGGTTGATAATATAGAGAGAGAAAACTTCATATTCTGGTGTGATTTTCAATTCTAATTAAGCACCCTATTTATAGAAAAATGCTAGAACGCAAAAGGAGACTACATTAATAAAATATTAATAAAAGTTTTTCTATGCACACCTATTTGAATAAAACTCAGCCACCACAAGTGGGGCCCACGAAAAATCAGCCAACTTATACAACAACTAAAAGTGGGTCCCACCTTCTAGAAATCTCCACCAAAATCATTTATAAAAACAATTTCTGAATTAGTCACCTCTTAAAATTCATAACAAATCATACGTTAATTTTTAACGGTTCAAAATTTGTGGACATATACTCAACTTATATATGTATAACATATCCGGAAATTACAACGATCCAACGGTCGGATTAAATATTATAACTCACGCAATATAGCTTAAGAACACTGATTTTTCAGACTATGAGTCCTTTGGACCAGTTTCATTCAAACAGTCACCACGAAAAATCTACAAAGCATTTTTGGGTGATTCAAATTTTTACGTTTAGCTTACTTCCAGGTATTTCTTTTGATATGTTTCTTATCTCCTAACTCATTATACACAAAGAGTTATGGATTTTACAAAATCAAGTAATAAACTAATTTTCTGAAAATTTCCAAATTTTTGTTTTTCATTTGATTTTTAATACCTTCATTTCGACAAAATACTGATAAAACACCTCAGCATTAATTCCTTCATTTATATCCATATAAAATAAATATTTCCTTATCAATAATTAATTATTCATAAATAATATTACAGAATCACAATAATGACAACTAGGTCGTTCCCAGGAAAGAAGGGGGCTTTCCGATAAGGATTTCTCCTTCTTCAAGCGCACATTAGATAGATAACCAAACCTCTTTCTGAAGCGCATGAACTTCCTTAAACATTGCCAATAATGATATCTAATAATATTATTCAATTAATATGAATTATTGATCTGATAATGAGAAATATTGTGTAGTGACAATTATTGAAACAACAATAACATAAAATATCAACGTAGTAATTATTGAATCAATAAAATAGAATATTGAGCAAGAATTATCGTAATAATTATCGAGAGTGCCTTCTTTACGTAAGAATCAATAATCCAAAAATATCAATACCGTATCCGGTATATCTCATAACACGCCAGACATTTTTACTTTACCCACCGGGTATTCCAACAGTTTTAACGGTAACAACTACGCCGTTATTTATAAAAAAACTCATACTTGTCGTTTTCTTCATCCGATAGTTATTCTATTATGGGGCCCATAAATGGTTGCGCCGTCATACGAATATTCCCTGAAAATAAGAATATTCCACGACCAAACGAATATTCCCCGACAACAATTAATATTTTATAACAACTTGCTTATTTTGAAAAATTTATATATATCACCCTTAACTTTAAACTATTATAAATTTAACTATTTACTAAATTGAAAAATTGAATACTTTTATTTCATAAAATTCGGGGTCTTACAATCTCCCCTCCTTATGAAATTTCATCCCCGAAATTTACGTACATAGTATTTAGAAGAGTTGAGAATACCTTGCTTTCATTTCAGATTCAATCTTCACTATCATCATGATTTCTCCATTGCTCATCTCGTGTATTTCAGATATCATTCTAGAATACAGCTTCAAAACAAGGGTTAATTGACATATCATAATTTTTCAATTTATCAAGTAAGAAATTTCAGCTTAGGTAAGTCACATACTAGTGAAGTATATTACTCGTTTCTCCCCTCCTAGTTCTACACTCATATCTCTGTCAGCGACCATATTCCTAAGCTCTAATATCAACTGTGACGCTTCCAAAATAGGTATACATCACCCCACCCATTCTGAGTTGCCAAATACATGGTACAAAAAATAACTACAACTTCATTATTACAATTGTCGTGCAAAATACAACAACACATATGTTGTGAGTTTTGATACCAATATATACCAACTATGACTCTCATCCCAACCTTGGATAACACGTCACAATGGCACCTTACATAAAGGTATAGTCAATAACTATTTTAGAAATTAAAATTTTTGAAAAATGCTCAAGAAAACCTTCGTACATGAGAGACCATACATCTAAATTGTAATAGATATCATATGAATCAAGAATTATCCTTGGTTGATCCAATAGAACCCAAAGAAAAATGAGAAGATTGCTATCATGTTCTCTCCAATGGTGAGTCTTCTCTTGACATATAATTATCTCCATTGTCTCCAATTGAGAATTATATTTCAACCAAACTCCAAGGTTATATAGGTAGTGCTCGTAGATATAATCAGCAAGTGCATGTGCACAACTGTGACGCCCCCAAATTCGGACCTCCACTTGGTCACTCGAATTCGGTTCATCATGTTCTCATGGTAAAACCATAATAACTAAAATAACGCATACACAACGGAAAATCTACTTTAGAATAATATACAATGATTTATTATAATTATTCCCCCAAGTCTCGCAACCTACAGTGCTTAAAAAATTACATAATAATATCTAATAAAAACTTATTACATGATCTTACTTAAGCTTAAACATAGTCTGAAATAGTCATAACACATCATAATAGACTTTAAACGTAAAAAGGACAAGCTAGTCGATAGCCTTGCCCTTGCCCTTGCCCTTGTCTGTTCCAAAGACACCTCCATGTTCCTCCTTAACTGAAA
This sequence comes from Panax quinquefolius, assembly GCA_020205615.1. Taxonomy (NCBI): domain Eukaryota; kingdom Viridiplantae; phylum Streptophyta; class Magnoliopsida; order Apiales; family Araliaceae; genus Panax; species Panax quinquefolius. The sequence goes on from CM035163.1 coordinate 79,941,350, forward strand.
GGTTTTAAATAAGCAAGGATAATATACAACAAGGGTGTAGGATATAATATCACAAGGTTTGAAATATCGAAGTGTCATTTCTAGGATAGTTCAAAGTGTCAGAATATCATCATGAATGAGGGATATGATAATTTAATATAAATCAACAGATATATATGAATTTAACGACTAACAATGTATCCAACTGGGTAAGCAATTTATACTGAGCAGTCACTAAGGACTATTAAACTTCCACTAGAGTTACCAATATTAAACTGATAACCCAAAATATCAAGTACTATAGATGATCAGTCTACAATACTTCACGTTATGCATAACACCACAATAATATTTATTCATGTGTTGGGGTTTCCAACAACATACACTCCCCTTACCAAAAGGGTTTTCCAACTCAGTTTTTAAGATTTCCGCATTAATCAATTGGTTTGGATAGCTTTCATAAACATGCACATAGTCTAGCCGAATCAAATGGCATCAACTCTTTCACAATATTTAAAGGCAATACCAATTTCAACATGAATAATAGCTTTCACAAGGGTTTAACATACTAGCTCATTTGAACGAGAAAATAATCTAACTTGTATTCAAAAGGGATAAGCTTACGGTATTTGTCGAATAAAATAATGCAATGATATTGCTGGGTTGGTTGGTCAATACTTCCATATCTGATATTAACTCTACCTGATTTAAGTATGAGTTTTTCTTACCCTGTAATTTCATCTAATTCCACTTCTTGTTTAAACAACTGAGGTACAATTTCTTTCTAAGGAATGATTTTGTTTTATGTTGTCTTCTTTGTAGGACCATTAAGGCTTGTACATGGACAAGCACCTGGGCAGGTAAATGTGGACACAAGTCCATATCATACCAGAGCAAAAATGCAAAAATGTTGTTGCTAGAGCAACAAGTGTAGCTTAAAGTATCAAGTGTCGTTGGAAAATTTATAAAAGTGTCGCTAAATGAATATTTGTCCTGACAATATTATTTTTGCTATGAAAATATAAATAGCTTATATATATATATATATATATATATATATATATATTATAAATTGATACCTTACCTTAGTAGTACTTGTTGGAATTCAATTTTTTTTTGTTTTGGGGGTGGGGGGTGTTGCAGGGATCTTGGTGTGTGGCAAAGCCATCGCGTCCGATGAGGAACTGAGAGATAACATAAGCTATGCTAGTGGATACGTAGATTGCAGCATCATTCAGAAAGATGGTGCTTGTTTCTACCCAGAGACTCTAATTAACTATGCCTCAGTTGTCATGAATATTTACTACCAAAAACAGGGGAAGCATTTTTGGAATTGTGATTTCAAGAAGTCTGGTATCATTGTTATCACTGACCCAAGTAAGCTACCTTGCTAAAACTAGGCCTACCTACTATACTCTGGAATTTAGAGGAGTTCCGAGCAGAATTAAGTTTTCCTTTTGTCCCCTCACAAGATTTCTTTTGTGCAAACAAGCTGGCCATCAAGTTTATTTTGTAGCTTTTTATAATTTGGGGTAATTGTTAGTTTCGGTTTTTTCTGTAATGGATTTATGTTATTCTGTTTGTTTCTGTAATTTTGCAGGCTATGATGACTGTGTGTACGAGTACGATCAATAGGTCTGAGAAGCTGGCCTAGTTTTTCTGTTCTTGAACTTACATTGTTGTAAATTTATTCAACTCTAGTCTCTATGATATATGTAAGGAAGTAGGAAAATTTAGCGAGTCTAACTAGGCCACAAGCTTCCCCCTTCAAAAACTTCTGCAGGGTGTTCGGCGTTCCCTTGGACATGTGTGTCTCTCTACTTGCAAAGCAGAATATAAAATATAAATACTAAAAACAAAGAACTTTTTAGCAAAACATGCTCACATAAAGACATAATCAGACTTGCAAAGCAGAATATAAAATATAAATACTAAAAACAAAAAACTTTTTAGCAAAACATGCTCACATAAAGATAATCTGCAGCAACACAAGTAAAACTAATTCTGATTTCATCAAGAAATATTAGTTGGTAATAATTATAAAATGCTTGTGACACAAGGGTGATAAATAATGATAGAATTATGGAGCAACTTTAGACGAAAGCAAATTCACAATTCAAATAAAGGTTACATTATTATTATTGCAGAATTCATTAGGGTAGCCAAAAGAAAATTTAAAGAGTTTCCAGCAACTAGAAGGGTTTGCATTATACACATCAACTCTTACCCTGTACTCCAAATGAGAACACAAGCATATCCAACGAATACACTCTTGAACGGTGAGGCAAAGAGTCGCGATTTCGATAGATATCCGCCAAGACCACAAGTGCAGAGCAACATACACCCTTACTGTCCAAAAGCGAAAGAATTCTCTTTGATAGAGAGCGAGTGTCCTGAATGAAAACGACAATTTAGTTATAAGAGAATGGAAATCTAAGAGTTCAATCTCAGGTATACAACACGAATTCAAGATTAGCTCTTCAAATTTCCAACTCCAAGCTTCTGCACTTCAACCTTAAGAGACTTAAGGTACCTCACAGCTTCATCAAGAACAGCGACGGTATTCATTCGGTTGCCCCCAGGTACAATTCTTCTCAGTGTCTTCACCATCTTCCTGATTTTCTGACACTTCCTTCCACTGCAGTTGTTGTCACTGTCAGTTAACTCCTGTGAAAATGAAGGCAACTTGCACTTTCTGGTTCTTGAACCATTAATGGAACAAGAATTAATCCGGGAAATCACTTCCATAGTTTCCATGAGTTCGTGCTGAGATTACCTCGTCATCATCACATTCTTCCTCTTCGTCCTCTTCAAAACTCAACAATGCATCAATATCATCGGACATGTACCGTCATCGGTCGATTCACTACAACACAATCACTATCAACGAGTAGTGATTGAAGAATCGGAATCGGAATCGGAATCGGAATCGGAAAACCCTTATCGATGAAATACAAACACTATCACCGAGTAGTGATTGCAGAAACGGAATACAAAAACCCTAATTCGTTGAGAGAAAAATGAGATGAAGGCAAAAGGGGGTGGACTAGAAAGCGTGGTTTGGTCAAAGAAGTAAAAGAGGAGGCGAGATAGAAAAGAATATGAGAAGATTCCTTGAAATTGGATTAATCACGTTCGGTGAAATTGGGTTTTTTCTTTTTTATTTTTTTATTTTGGATGAGTGAAGATTATTTTAGAGAATTTTATTAGATATAAACTCGCACGACGGGATTATTTATTTTATTAATAATAGATTTATACTTATAATTAATAAATTAAAATATAATAAAAAAAATAGTAGATTGTTGTGCGATGATCAATTTTTGGTAGCATATGTTACATACAGTTGAGTAAAAGTTTTGTGCACAAACACATATCCAAGTATAAAATTAATCTGATCACTAAATTTCATGACATTAGATAACAGTTGTGTGCGTGTGTGTATATATATATTGTTTATTATATTATGCTTATTTTACGTAATATTTAAAAAAAAATGTATTACTCACACCTTTGTATGAAAATTATATTTTCCATAGTAATGTTTTGTATTAAAATAATTCTATATTAAAATTATTTTAATACCCTTTCTTAAATAAAATTTCTAAAAATTAATATTAGAATTTAATATTAAAAATTTTCTTAATTGATCGCCTCTTTTTTTGAACGATTTAGTTCAGAACAAATAATGCAATAAACATATATTCATATATTTATCACACATACGCATTATACTGCATACATAGTTATTTATTATGTATCACATATTCAATACAGTATATATTAAAAAAATATATTTTACTAAAATCCTATTTTAATATATACTGAAAATTTGGACTATTACATTGTCTTTTGTCAACACTATATATGCATTCATAACTAACAGAGCAGTCTTATGAATTTAAGTCTCCTGAATTTAAGCAAAATCACTACTCTTATTTTATTTTCAAGAAAGCATAACCATTCTATGATGTCGATTTAGTACTACAATTACTAATCAAAGCCAAGAAGTTGCTTTGTCAAAAATTTAAACCAAATAGTGATTTAGATTATCAAAATTGTACAAGATCATCAACAACAATAGCAACTATTACAACAAAAATGACATGAAATCATTTCAAAATCGTAGTTGTTCAATTAGAACAACTACTAATCAATTCAAATCAAAATATAGAAACATACCTAAAATGTCAAATAATTTATGCCATCAAATTGAGATTATTAAAAATTGATAATGGAGGTTCTTGACTAAATAGAGGCTGCCAATGATGAAAGGAAGACCAGTGACATCACTTGGATTCAAGAAAATTTTGCTTCCATATAAAAATGTGACGATATTGCATACTTTGTTACTAAATATAAGAATTTATGACGAACCAATGTTGTCACTTATTCACTCATTTAATTAGTGACGAACTAGTATCTCATCATATTAAATTGGTATTTGTGACAATAAATATGGTCATAAATTATTAATTTTTTGTCTTTACAAAATTTATCTCCAAAAGTTCTTAAAAAAATTTGCCTCCAAATCAAATTGTGACGATATTACGTACTTTGTCACTAAATATAACAATTTATAACGAACCATTTTTTTCACTTATCCATGCAGCTAATTAGTGACGCACTATTATCTCGTCATATAAAATTGGTATTTATGACAACACAAATTGTCATAAATTATTATTTTTTTCATCTTTAAAAAATTTCCCTCCAAAATTTTTCATAAAAATTTTGCCTCAAAATAAAATTGTGACGATATTACGTACTTTGTCACTAATTATAAGAATTTATGACAAACCATTTTTGTCACTTATCCACTCATCTAATTAGTGACAAATTATTTTTTCGTCATATAAATTTGGTATTTATGACAATATAAATTGTCATAAATTATTAGTTTTTCGTTTTTAAAAAATTTCCCTCTAGAAATAATTTTGCCTCCAAATAAAACTGTGATGAATTTATATTTGGCGTCACTAAATGTGAACATTAGTGATGAAAGCACATTGTCACTAAATTTTATAAATAATTAATGACAAATTATTATGTTGTCATTGAAAGAAATATTTGGTGACAATAAATACTATCATCAATTATTATAAAATGTCACTAAAAGGTTTCCCTCCAAAATTTTGGTGCGAAATTCTACCTCCAAAATAACTTGTGATTTAAATTTTCTTAATCGACATCAAATGTGTAAATTAGTGATTTATATAAATGATTAATAGTAACAAAATTAAAGGTCGTCACAAAAACAAAAGTTTTAGTGATTTATTATGAATTTCGTAATTATTAATTAACAAATTGTGACAAAATTTTATGCGTGACAAAACATTCGTCATAAAATGTGTGATTTCTTGTAGTGAAAATAATTAATAAAAATATTTCTACTATAAAATTAATTATTATAAGAATATAATTTATAATGATCAATAATTCTAATATAAAAATTATTTGTAATAATTCATGTAATAAATATATTTTTATTTATCACATAAATACATATAAACATTATCTTGGCACATATTCCCCATATTTATTTTAATAAAAAAAATTATACGCAAAATTTCTGATTAATTTATATAGAAAATAAAGGGTTGTTACATTCACCCTCCCTTATAAAGATTTCGTCCCCGGAATCACTGTTTTAAAACCTATACATATAAGGGTACATAGCACACACAATCATTGCAAGTAGATCTCGACCAACTTTGATCGAACTGATCTTTAACTATTCACATAAAGCTTGTCTATCTAATTCAACGGAAATTTTATTTCTAAAAGAACTCAAATTCCTCCTTCAAAATTTCTTTATAAAATAATTTACTATACATATAAAAATCATGTATATAAAAAAAAAAGTTATACGAATAATACCTGGAGTTCCATTGCCAGCTGCCACCGTATCCTGGACCATCATGTTGAAGACCCTTGCTGTTGATTTTGTTGGCTTGCTTGATGACGTTGGTCCTGTGATTGCTAAAGTCCCGCTACCCTTGCCAGTAGTCACACTTCCTGCCTCCATCCTTCTTTTCAGACAATCCTTCACCTCATGCTCCATCGACCCGCATAGAAAACACCCACTGTTCATCCTAGGATTGGGGCAGTTTGGAGAGATATGACCCTCCTGCCCGCACTTGTAGCATACAAACTTCCCCTTTAGACATTCACCTGTATGGTTCTTTCCACAATTCTTATACGGTATCACCTGCTTCTTCACACCTTCTTGTTTCACCTGGACATTGCCAAAATAGTTCCCCTTCCTCTTACTACTACCACTTCTACTTCCATTATTAATTTTTGCCTTCCCAGCTCCTTCGACCTTACCTTTGTTCTTCATCTCCTTGTTGTAGAGGCTCATGGCCTCACTCCCCTCCTCATCTATGATAGCTTTTTTCATAAGTGCTGTAAATGTAAGAATTTACAACACCGCCACCTTGTTATACAGCCAGGGTTTTAATCCCAGCTCAAACCTTCTCGCTTTCCTAGCCTCCATATCAACTTGATGCGGAGCGAACCTAGCCAACTCATTGAACTTTGTGGCATACTCTGCAACAGTCATATTCTCCTGCTTCAACTCTAAAAATTTCACCTCCATCCTAGCCTGCATACTAGATGAAAAATAGTTTCCGAAAAACAAAGTCCTAAACCTATCCCATGTAACTACACCTTCTCCTGCCCTAGCCTCGCCTGATTTGCTTCCCACCAAAAGTTCGCCTCCCCTTTCATCATGTAGGTGGCAAAAGCGGTCTTTTTCCCCTCATCTACCCTAGCTATTACAAACTCCTTTTCAATTTCTTTAACCCAAGTTTGGGCTTCAACAGGGTCAGTTGTCCCTTTAAATTTGGGTGGTCCTACAGCCTTAAAATCTTTAAAGTTTGCCAAGCGATTATCCAGCTGGTTCCCTGCGACTGGCATTCCTTGTTGCATAGCCTGTGCTACTATGTTTACAAAGTGTCGCATCGGGTCTGCTTGTTGTTGTCCCTCAACGTTGTTGACATATTCTTCTGCCCTTTGATTTCGAGTTTGTCGTCTTGGCGGCATTATCTGATTAAATAAAACACAATTTATTCTTTATTAACTTACATTTTAAACCTTATCACATAAGTTTAATATACTAAACTTGTTTCATTACTCAAACATAGATTCATATTCATTCAACGATTTCAAAATACTTTACATAGCACACACTGCTTTAAACATCAGCTATCCCTTTGTGACTACAAAAGTCGGGATTTACAACCTTGATTAATACAAAAGTTGGGAACATTACATTACACAGACATACTTATCATATATATTACATTAAACATACCTACACAATATAACCTATACTACCTATTTACTATGCCTTTTTCTTGGACAACCTTTCGCCTGATGACCTTCTAATCCACAAATAAAACATGCACCTGGTTTATAGTCGGGACAATAAAGAGTGGTATGTCCCTCATAGCCACAAAGATAACATATATTTTTCCATTTCTTCTTATCGGATTTTCCTAAGTCGTGGTCTTCTATCTTTGTTTTCCCCTTCTTGCTCGAAGCTGCACACGATATGTTTCTTGTGGCTCCCATTTGATCAATTTGGATTTTAAGCTTATCTTGTTCTTCCATTATTTCTAGTAAGGCTTTTCGTAACTGACTATTTAGCAGCTTTTCTATTTCCCACAGCCTTTTTAGAGAAGAACCCTTGTTCCTCAAATTTTGCACTTCCGTTGATGCTTGATCAGCTTCAACTTTAGTGTCTGATTCACTATCTTTCAGTTCCACCATTTCTAGATCTGGTACTACGTTTTCCACAATAAGTACCTCATCCAAGTTATTTTCATTGTGAGCCTCTATTTCAGCTATTGGCTTCGATATTAGCTCGGTTGTATGAATTTGATTCTTCTCCATTCTATAAGCATATAACAAGCCTTTTCCTCCTGACATCTACACACATAAATTATCCTGATTAGCATATAGTATATACACACAGCAAATAATAATTTTATATAAGTTATCTTTTATTTTGTTTGACGATGAATTTATTCAGTTCATCTCTTTTTAAACTTTATATGAGTAATTTATATTTTCAACGTTTCCCTCTATCCTAAGGTTATAGCCTAAGGTCTACCCCACCTAAGGTTTCTAATCGTAAATCTCTGATACCAACTTGTAAAGCCCCCAAATCTGGGTACTTGAAACCCAAACTCGGTGGTTCACGATACCATTTTATTAGCGGAATAATACTAATAATAATAACAATAATATAAATATTAAACTTAATTTACATAATTATCAGAGTCTAGTTCCCAAGTACGTAACCTTTAATACATTCATTACATAACATGATTGATAATATATCTCATTGTCTTAATAATATCAAACTATTACATAAGATAACATTGAATTCATTCAGCAACCTTTCCTTTTCCCTTGTTCTTAGCAAAGCCTTCAGGTTGTTCACACTTAGTTGAAAATATTTGAATTAAGCAAGGATGAGCATTTGAGTGCCCAGCAAGTAATAACAATTATAAATATTAGCTGAAAGGATTAAATATTTTCTTTGTACTACCCTTATACAACAAACCAATAGTTGTGAAGTAAACTGAACCGATAATAATAACATAACAACTCTATATCAAATTTTTGAAACTACATACTGATTATAAATAGGGTTAAGGTGACATACTATGAACATTGTTTTCAATTTTCGAATAGGTTTAACAGAACTTCATCTATAAACCGTCATAACTTACAGGTGCGGGGAGGTGATCAGCCCGTTATGCCCTGTATTGATCAATACTACATGCAAGAATGATATTATCGTTCACTCTGTCCGCCTTGGGCGCATAAAATTTTTCCCATGTTTGGGATGTTCATACTTAGTCGGGAATCTGAACCAAAAAAATTTAATTAGATACAAAAAGATTTTATCATATTCAACGATATTTCTAAATTTGTGTCTAGCTGATCAAATAGCTTAGACGACTTTTACTTATTGTATACATATTGGCAATCAATAGGTATATATATATATATATATATATATATATATATATATATATATATATATATAAGCAAGGATCAAGTATACCCTTTATCTTACTCACTCATGTTGCTTACCCCCCTTTATGAATGGACGGACGTGACGGTTTGTTATCTGATAAGTCGCTCATACTTTTAGCGACGAACAACATATAAGCGTCACTAAAAGTATAGACGGCGGATTATATTCTAAACCGTCGTCATCCGTCGCTAAAAAGGGTGAGCACTAGAGTAAGATAAGGGACACTTAAGATAACCATAATTAGAAATTAACGAATAAAATAAATATTTGAATAATAATATAATATAATGGTTATAATCAATGATCAGATATAATATATATTACAATAGGGTTAATAATCTGGTACGATAATAATATAATTCTGAAACTTTCTTACTCATATCCATTGCATAAAGAAAATGCAATGGTAGGATACTTGCCTGGTCCGTTGCTTACAATACGCAACTTAGTTTTTATCTTTCTTATAACAACCTATCAGTAATAAGATTATTTTACTAATTAGAATAACATATCGTAGCACATAGTACTGCTATTTGCAGTCATCACATAACCTAATCACATTGTCACACATATTCAACAGTCATTGAATAAAAAACAAATATTAATACAGTCAAAATATCTAAGTCCAGATCAATTTACAAAACATATCGGTTATCTGGAAGTGACTTTATCGGGAAATTATCGAGTATAAGACTCTATTCAAGTTCAATATCTCAGAAAAGTATCACTCATATTATTTTTAAATGACTTATAATAATTTTAAACATTTATATAATTTATCATGAATTTTCAAACACCTAATCACTATTAAATGATTTAAATATTGAATAATTTTATTATCATTAATATTTAATTAATATTAAACTATTAATGAAACCATTGCCAAAATATTAAAGTTATTTATAATAATCAAAATATTTTAAAACATTTATATTACCCTTAAATGATTTTGAAAACTTTTAAAATTATTTTAATAATTACCATTAATATTAAAATATTAATGTACTATTTATCAAAATATTAAAAGTCATTAAGTATAACTTAAAATATTTTTAATTCAGTTATATCTTTTTAAACGATTTTAAATTAATAAAACTATTTTTAAATTAATTTATTTAATGCATTTATTAAATAAATTAAATATGAATAATATTTAAATAAATACTAATATTTATGAAAAATATATCAAATTATTAAAAGTTAATTTTTATAACTTCAAATAATTTTTGTAATTTTTAAAAATTATTTTCTATTTTTAAATAATTTTTGGAAATTAAAATAATTAAAATTACACAGTCTGTCGCTAAAGGTACCTATAGTGGCAAAACTGTCACTATAGGTGTTCTTTAGCAAACCCAGATATTCAAAGGCAGCTTCGAGGGTGCTACTTTGACCACAATTTAAACCTTGATCTTAATGTTATCTGAGCAAGATAATGGTTTGATGTCGTAGTACTACTGTAATACTTGTTGATCGATTTCGCAATCAATGAATACGTGCAAGTATACACGGTCAACAAGTAATAAAGTGAAAGTAGAGTATCGTTCCCACGAGAAATTATTTAATAAAAATTACCAATTACTAACTCTTAACCAAATCAATTTTATTTAAACAATCGTAAATTGTGAATTTTCTAGTTAAGAAAACTAAATTAAACAATTAAAAGAGATTAGTTTAAAAGAAAGCAAATAAACAACTAAGATTTGATTAAATTTAGGTAAATAAGGATTAAGACTCCAATATCCCCAATTATGAATTATAAATCAATTATTCAACTATTCCAATTATTATGTCTCACTGAATTGTTAATGAGGAATTCTCAAATGCCAAAAGCCCTCTCTTGAGTGATCAATTGCCTTCTATTTAACCCATTAATTTTGCTATATCTCTATGCAAAACAATTGAATTAAACTCGTTCTAATCCCAATTCCTTATGTGTTACGTGCGGCGAATAGATATTCTCATTCTATTCACAAACCTACTTATTCATCATGCAAATAACTAAGTCACATGTCACCATGCCCGATTCTAACCCTAGAATTCCTTTCTCAATTCCTTCTAGAGTAACACAAGAATTACTTGATCGATAATTAATCAATAAGCTCAAAGCAAGATGAACAATTCACTTCAACATAAATAATTGGAATAAATTAAATAATCAATTCATAATCATAAAAGGTTCCATTGGAATCTTAATAAAAAGAATTAGTTCATAATTAATGAATTAAAACAAAGAATCCACAATTGAATAGACATTAAAAGATAAAAGTAAGATGAGAGAAGAGAATAGAATGCATTTGTCGACCAAATCGATGCTCCCCTCTTGCTCTTGCTCTTGATCTTCAATGGTCTCTAAGTTGCTTCAATTTCCAAAACTAATAAGAACTAGGGTTATGTTCTAATCTAAAGGAGTGTTTAATCTAGTCTAATATATGTAATCTCCCTTTATTTTATGCCTTACATCATGTATTTATAGGTTACAAGTCCAATTTTTTGTTTAGGAACAAACCCAATCCAATTTGGAGTCAAAAAGGTGTCAAAATTTGCCTAAAACGCGTCCAGGCCGCACCAAGCCTCTTCCCCAGCGCCCCAGCACTGTTCACGATGCTGAGAATCTGCCTTATAGCGTCCCGGCGCTGGAATTAAGCCTAAAATTAGCGCCCCGGCACTGTTACAAGTTCTGACATTTTCTGCTCCGACGTCCTTTGGGAAAATAGCCATAACTTCTTCGTCCGAACTCCAATTTAGATGATTCAAGATGATCCGGAAAGAGAAAAAGTAGATCTACAACTTTCATTCTTTAAGATTTTCGAAATAAGGTCTATAGCAATACTCAAATTGGCTTTGAAGTGACTGCTATGTAAATGGCAAGCCGAAAATGCGAATCTAGCCACCCCGAACGTCGATCCATGTAACTTTTGTCCCAATTCCTTCAAAACAACATAAAACATGCTTGAATAGACATAAACACTTAAAAACATCCTAAAAGACTTGAGAATAACAATAAATTAAGCCCGAATGTATCCAATTCATGTGTATAAAACTCACTCATCAATACTACAAGCTCTAACAACAAACAGGGTCAAAACATGTACCAAAAGCAAGATCTAGGCTCAAGAATAAGTTGTCAGAGTTGTTCATCATTTCTAGGTTTGACCAGAAATGAAGAACAGTTCGACTGTTCATATTTGGGCTTCCACAACTTGAAATCATGTTCATGTTTATGTGATTTAAGACTTCTAGGTTGTAGTCAGCATGTAACTTAAGAGATCAATTACAAAACATCACCATAAAAACATCATAGAATAAAGATATAAGCCGGTCAAAGTCTATCAGTCGTCATGTTCATCAGTTTTCTGGGTTACCCAGAAAACTGATTTCATGAACGTTTGACGTTTTTTGACCAGCCACCAAATCCTGTACATTTGATATCTAGAGGTACTAAAAGCATGGATCGAAAGTTAAACTAACATACTACAACATGGTTGCAACAATAAACTCATAACACACAACACCTGCAAGATTCGAGGCTGCAAATAAGTTGTCAGACCCTTTCTAGGCAAATCTGGGTTACCCAGAAATGTATAAGTGTATGAAAGAGCTTTTCTTTTGATTTTCTCTCTCTTTAAATCTATCTAATCTTTGATGCAATGAATTTGGATGTTAGTAATGGCTGAGAGCTGGAATTTATTAGACCCTAGCTAGACTAGGTTGATGACTTGCCAAGATTTGGCAAGATTTTGTTAGCAATAATTCCAAGAATGAGACAAAAAGGGTAATTAGGTCATTTTGCTAACAATTTTAATGGTATTCTTGTCCATGATACTTTAATCTAGGTTTTAATCAATAGATTTTAAACCTTAAAGTTTCCCAAATAATTTCTAGGGTTTGAAAAATTAAGTTTAAAGTCTAATAAAATTTTAATTAGAACTTAATTACTAATTAAAATTAGGATTTTTAATAGAAAATTAGGGTTTTAAAAATACTTAGGGTTTCTTGATATTATTAGGTTTCCCCAAATTATGAATTAGGGTTTCCTAACATAATAATTAGGGTTTCCAGTTTAGTAATTAGGGTTTTAAATTAGAAATTAGGGTTTCTAACTTACAATTAGGGTTTCTAGTCAATAATTAGGGTTTACCTAATTAGCATAATATAATAATTTTCATTAATCACGTACCACCATTCCTTACAAATCGCAAACTCTGGTTTGAGTTTCAAGTTAGGGTTTAACGAACTAATATTAGGGTTTTGACATTAAACACCATAATTGACCAACCATTAACAATACGTACATTTAGTACATATTTACAGTACTGAAATAAAAATAATATTCTAATATTATTCTCTTTCCTTGTTCTAAATCCAGAATTAGGGTTTGGATTCCATATCTGATTTATCTTGCATATATAACCTTATTAATTAAGTTATAATAATTACTTAATTAATTTGAAATTAATTTATATAATAAAATAATTATTATAATAAATCTATAATCATCTCATATATTATTTAAATAATATATAATCATATTTTCATGGGAAATAAATAATAAAAACATTTCTACTACAAAATTAAATACTATAAGAATATAATTTGCAATGATTAATAATTCTAAAATTATTTATAATTATTCAGGCAATAAATATATTTTCATTTATCATACACATTACTTGGCACATATTCCCACCTTACAAAAAAATTATATGCAAAATTTCTTAGTTATTTATATAGAAAATATCGGGTTATTACATTCGCCCTACCTTATAAGGATTTCGTCCCTGGAATCACGGTTTTAAAACTTATACATACAAGGGTACATAGCATACAAAATCATTGCAAGTAGATCTCGATCATATTTGATCGAACTAATATTTAACTATTCAACATAAAGCTTGTCTATCTGATTAAACGGAAGTTTGATTTCTAAAAGAACTAAATTTCCTCCTTCAAATTTTCTTTATAAAATAATTTGATATATATAGGAAAATCATATATATACGAAAATAAAAGTTATTCAAATAATACCTGGAGTTCCATTCCCAGCTGCAACAGTATCTTGGACCGTCATGTTGAACACTCTCGCGGTTGCTTTTGTTTGTTTGTTGGTTGAAGTCGGTCTTGTGATCGCTATAGTCCCGCTGCCTTTTCCCGTGGTTACACTCCCCGCCTCCATTTTTCTCTTTGGACAATCCTTCACCTTATGCTCCATAGACCAACACAGAAAACACCCATTGTTCATCCTTGGGTTGGGGCAGTTGGGAAAAATATGGCCCTCATGCCCGCACTTGTAACATACAAACTTACCCTTTAGACACTCACCAGAGTGATTCTTCCCACAGTTCCCACACTGAACTACCTGCTTCTTCACACCTTCCTGTTTCACCTGGACATTTCCAAAATAATTCCCTTTTCTCTTTTCACCCCTATTCCCACTATTAGTTTCCACCTTCACAGTTCTTACGACCCTGTCTTTGTTCTTCTTCTCCTTGTTGTAGAGGCTTATGGCCTCACTCCCCTCCTCAGCTATAATAGCCTTTTCCATGAGTGCTGCAAATGTATTAATCTGCAACACCGCCACCTTGTTGTAGAGCCAGGATTTTAATCCCAGCTCAAACCTCCTTGCCTTCCTAGCCTCCGTATCAACTTGATGCGGAGCGAACCTAGCCAACTCATTAAACTTTGTGGCATACACTACAACAGTCATGTTCTCCTACTTTAATTCCAGAAATTTCACCTCCATCCTAGCCTGCATACTAGCTGAGAGATAGTTTTCGAAAGGCAAAAAGCACTTTTACACCACTGTGGTTTTAGTATTTTAAGCAATTAGCCACCGTGCTTTTAAAATATTCAATTAGCCCACTGTACTTTTTAAAAATGTTCAATCACCCATTCCGTCCAATTTCTTGGACGGACGCCAAATAATTACACACGTGGCATTGAAAAAATAATCAAAAAATTATTATTTTCTGATGTGGGAACACAAAAAAATAAAATAAAATAAAATCATTGATTATGTGGCAAGTACAATACTTGTTGACTTTATATTTACTTGTATAAGACCAAATTTTTTTCTGAAATTTTTAGACAAAAAAGAAATAATGCAAATTACAAACATAAATAAATAAAACATTATTTATCCTCTTTTTTTTCATAATTAATTCAATTCAAATCCTACTGTTCATTTTCTTCCTCACCAAAATTGAAACCTAGAATCCTTCGACCCAACACCATCAGTCGCCTACCCAAAGCCATAGAATCCAGCCAGAACAACCCAGAATTTTTGAACAGGAGAGGATTCACGATCGTAGCGACGGCGATGGCGATTAAACGATTGGATCTGTTGAGATTAAAGGCCGTTATGGTCTTTGCTCCAGCTGATGAGACTCTGTTCTCATCTCTGATGGTTTTCGTTACGATTTCCTTCACCATGTGGGGGTGCCTAAACGGTTGCGTTTAATGGAGCTTTCTAGGGTTCCAGCTGGAACATTGATGGAGACGATGGCTCCGAACAAGATGGTTGTTACCGAACAAGATGGAGATGAAGACATATTATAAATATTATAATATTAAATTTTATTAATATTATACATATTATAAATATTAAATTTTATTAATATTATATATACATATTATAAATATTATAATATTAAATATTATACATATTATAAATATTATAATATTAAAATTTATTAGTATTATACATGTTAGGTTTGTAATATTCAATAACGCAATCAAATTGCAAAATAATGCGGAAGCGAGTAAAAATCAGAGTTTAAAAATTTTACAAACCATAAACCCGGATCACCCTTTATGCACAATTATTAATTAAACGAAAAGATAAAGAATAAAATCATACCCTTGAAGATCGAGCTTCCTCAGGTACAAGTTCACCTCCAATCCTTTTCGCGTTCAACTTGAATCCACCGGGTTTGGTTCCTTCCTTTGATCAACGTTAGCCACCCAAGCGTTTGGCCTCTAGAGGTGATCCACCAAGGAAAAATAAAGAATTCAAGAAGATGGTGTATTTGGCTCAAACCCTAGTTTTCTATCTCTATAGAAAAAGGTACTCTCCAACAAATTGGAATTATGTCGTTGTTGTAAAAGTCAACAACCACCTCCCACCCATAATAAGACTCCTCTTATTTATAGATGTGGGCAACCCACCTTAACAATTAAGGAATTGAGTTTTATTTAATTAATTAAATTCTTTTAATTAATTAAGCTCCCTAATCTTATTAGGGATAATTAATTAAACTCCTTTAACTAATTTTCACTCCTAATCCTATTAGGAATAAATGAGAGTACTTATATTAAATTAATTCCTAAACGCTTTTAGAAATTAAAATAATAATAATTGTAATAATATTAGTAAGACTCCTCTTATTAATTTATATTTAATATTTCTAAAATATTAAATAATAATATTAAGCTATTTAATTTATTCTATCACCATAGATTAAATTAAATATACTTAACATATTATTACGATTATGCCATTAACTTCTTAAATAATTATTCTTCCTTTTATGGTGTGACCCTTTAGGTTCTCCATATTAAACCTATGTGAATAAATCAATTAGAACAATTCTAATCTTATTTAAATAAATAAATTAAACAATTAATTTATTTAAATAAATAATATTTATTCTACAATAGGGATAAGCCTCCCAGCGATCAACGACTTTCCGGATAATATAGATTTCAACATTAATCATAAAAGAACCTTTGAGTAAATAGTTACTGCATACAATTCAATCCTTCCACCATACAATGTCCCAATTAAATATAAGATATGGAATTCTTCGTCAAGTCTTATTTTATTTAATTATATGTATTTCGACTCTTAAATGCAACTAACACCAAATAATGCAAATTAGAAACTCCTTTCTAATTTCATTCTCTTGCCTTGGCCAAGGACTCTTCGGTTTTTCATTTATCGAATCACATAGGACATTTCTCTTCTTTTATTAGAAGTGGTAGATTCTTTATTGATCATACATTATCTCTATGTACAACTTATTATACCCAAGCATACCCTTTGATATACCCTAAGGGTCTTAAGGAATAAGTCAAAGTATAACTCATCATACACAAGATACTATGATGATCTCAAGTCCAAGGATTACTTGTACTACTATCACTACAGAATTCCTATTGACAGCAAATAAAACTCCATTAGGTATTCCTTAGCGAGCCACGTTCAAAGAACTTATTCTCTAATAAGCACTTACATACTTGCTTTAGTGTCTCTACACAAATGATCATGAGATCAATCATCCTCATCCAATGAAAGCAAGAAACGTATGTACCAATCTATCCTGATTCACTAATCCCCAATTTAGTAATCCAATGATTGGGAACTATTTTAGTTTTAAGCTTTCTAAGAATTTAGATCTCATTAGAATGATCATCATCATTATTCTAAAAGCATTGCTTAAAACTATGGGTTTATCACATATTATAAAACAAAGATCATGTAGATAATTAAAAGCCTTTAATAAATTAATACTTTTTATTAATAAATGAATAAGATTGTTACAAAGTATATGCTTTATCATCAAACATGATTGGCTTGTATGCATACTACTTTCAATCTCCCACTTGCACTAAAGCCAATCGTCGTCATGGTATCTCATACTCTTCTTCTAAGTGACGATTATCCTGTCATTGTTGGATAAGCTTTAGTTAATGGATATGTAATGTTGTTCATGAGAGTCCACTATCTCTATAGTGATTTCCCATCTTTCAATGATTCTAATAATCCAATGAAAGTGCCACAACACATGTTTAGATCCAAGATGAGACTTAGGAACTATTCCTAGTTACAGAATGAACTTTTAATCCAAACAATCAACTTGCAGCTTCATTTATAGCTATATACTTTGTCTTTATCACTAAACCAAAGAACTCTTTCATTGTTTGGAACCTTTCCAATTCACTACACCAATTGCTTCAAGGTAACACTTTACCTTAAAGTGGATTTTCGATCGTCTTGGTCATGCTCGAAAAACTTGAGTCTGTTAAGCCCTCTAGTTTTAATTAAGACCCACCATGAATATGATCACATCCTTAGTGCCGGTTAAGCACTTTAAGATGTTTTTTCACAGACTCATAGTGAACTTCTCCATAATATGACTGATCAACATCAGGTCTCGTATATTTCATTGCATACATGATAGTCACTCATGCGACCTCTCTTTTTAGGAGTCTGTGGGGACTATTAAGAGAGATACACTCCATAGCTCATCAACATAAGACATCTCTTGGAGTTTGTCATGCTAAACGACTTTAGCATCAAATGAATATACGATCTTTGGGTTAAGTCGAGCATCCTCTTAAATCTATCTATATAGATTTATATCCCCAATTAAGATACTCTTCCAAACCATTCATGGAGGAATGTTTAGACAACTTTATCTTTACTGATTGTAGCATTGGTATGTCATTCCTTATTCGTAGTATATCAACATATAATATTAGGAATGTCACGGCGCTCCCACTGACCCTTTTGTACACACTAGGTTCATTCTTATTTTTGATAAAATCAAACACTTTTGATTGCCTCATCAAAACGAACGTTCCATATTTGAGAAACTTGCTTCAATCCATTTCTCTGAGTGTCTACAACACTTACCTCATCGTATGTAACTGGATCATCATCTTCTATGATGTGTACCTCATCATCATCATCTATGATGAATCCATACCTCCTAGGTATCTTCTATGACTATTCCGATTTACGATTCTGGTGATTGTGGTACAAAAGGTCATCTACAAGTTCCTCTTATTTGACTTATAGTGTTTTGTGGTTCTTGAGCTCTTCAAGATCAATTATCCTCCCACTAGCCCCTTCAATAATAAACATATTTATCTTAGAAGGCAGCGTGTTTCGCAACAAACACCTTTTGCTAAGTAGGATTATAGAACATATACCCTAAACTTACTTTAGGATGTCCCACAAATCTGCACTTGTCAAATCTTGTCCCAAGCTTATCCTTTTGAAACCTTTTTCACATAAGTTGGAACCCTTTATCTTAACATACTTAAGATTAGAATCCTCCCCATCCATAACTTTTATGGAGTCTTGGGGTCGGATTTTGAGGTTACCATTTTCGTAGATATGCAAACCATTTCTAGGACATTATCCTGTAAGGATACTTTGGAATGTCGATAAAATCATTATGGACCGCACTACGTCCAACAAGGTACGATTTTTCATTCGTGATACATCAATCAATTATTGCATATCGATGTGTCCATTATGAGAAAACTATTTGAGATGATCTAGAAACTTATTGCACAAGTATTTATCCTTGATCTAATCAAAGAATCTTAATACTTTGCCAATTTGTTTCACTTCAATTCTTTGAACCTTTCAAATAATTCACACTTGTATTTCAACAAATACATACATTCAACTCTTTGAATGATCATCTCCTTTTCTTATACTAATTTGTTCAATATGCAAAATTATTTTCATGTAAGTCAAGTATACAAAATTTATTAAGTAATATTCCATTCTATACAAAACATTATTATTATAAATAGAACAACAATTGTTCTTAATTATAATACCAAAGATTTCATTGTCCAACAATAAAATGGAAATAATATTTTTAACAAGAACCTGAATACAATAACAACTTATTGACTTAATAGATTTTCCGTAGGCATTGGTAAACTATAAGTTTCTATGGCTAATGCAAAGACCTTTTTGCTTCATTTTCCACACATAGATTTACTTATCTTTGTTTAGCTTTCTACTTACCTTGGTCCTTTCATAAATCTATATTTATGATAACCAAAGTCGGTATCCAATACCCAAGTAGAACCTCGACTTAAAAAAAAATTATTTCAATCATGAACAAAAATCGTATTATAACCAAAAACTTCACTAAGCTTCTTTGGTTAGCCTCTCCAAGATGCTTCTCGCAGCTTTTCTTTCAAAGGTCCAGGCTTATTGCGGTGGAAGCAAACTCCTTTGCTATCCGTGACGCTTTTGTTCTTATTATCATTTGTTTACGCCTTTCTGTTTACCTTCTTTGAATCGTTCTTCTTTTCAGAAGATCCTTTGGCCCTACCAGTAAGACTTGATCTTTCTTGGTTGGAAAGTGACTCTCAACATTTTCTCAATATGTTAAGCAAATCAGCGAGGCTGATATCTAGCTTGTTCATATGAAAAATTCACAACAATTGTGAAAGGAGTCCGGGAGTGAGTGCAAGATCAAATCTTGGCTCAACTCTCCATCCATGACAAAACCAGTTGTCCTAATTGATCAATCAAATTGATTATGTTAAGAGATTTTTGTCTGTACTATAGTGCCATTAGCCATTCTAGATCGGAAGAGCTCCTTAGATATCTGATATCTATCAGTCCTACTTTCCTCACCATCAACTACTTGATGTGCAGGAATATAGTAGGAGCATCCATAGTTTCATCTCGACGTCAAGCTCGTTACTCATGGATGCGAGCATGATGCGTTGAGCCAATCAGTGCATCATCTTGCCACTTTCTAAAAGTAGCAATCTCTTCCTCAGAGGCATTGTCTGCAACCATTGCAGGGATAGGCGTATTAAGGACATAAGATAGCTTTTTAGCCATGAGAACTATTCTCAAATTCCTTAACTTATCCGTTTAATTCGGTCTGGTTAATTTAGCATCTAATATGCTTCGCAGTGATAGTAATTTTAGACATTGTAAAATTCAGTAAATGAATTTGTAATCAACAACATTTTAACATACATTCTTTTATTAATTACCAAAATAATTTAGGTCTTGTTTTAAATTGGTATCTCCCACTATTTTCTTCAAACTATATTACCTCACTTATATAGTTCTAAGAAAAATCTAATTAAAGATTTGCTAGTGAGAATAAGGATCCCATTTCAAATGTATATAGCCTTGTGGTGACACAACAAACTATATATAAATAAATAGGTAGACAACTTTTGTCAATTACATCAACTATGCAACTCCTTGTATTTTGCCTCTTAGATTATTTTGATCAAGTGGTGGCACATCCAATCAAAATTATCCAAGTTAAGTCCAACCTAGCACTCCATATATTCAAAAAGAAAAATATCATCCTTGTGGTGACACAACAAAAAACAATATTGTTCAATTTTCTTTATAAGCATCAAATGTGATAAATTAACATCTTAAATACTTAATACTTGCCTTGTGGTGACACAACAAACTCATATTAAATATTTAATACTCTATTAATTTTATCATGCTAGAAGCTAACGCTCGATATTCCAAATATCTTTGAACGCTTAGGACTTAATATATAAAAAAATTGAGGGGTTTGTTATTAATTTGTCTCATCTTGTTTAGCGCCAAGCATTTATATATATATATAAAAAATACGCGTCGTATTAATGAACATGCTACAAGCATGTTTGCATAATATATAATATATATAGTATAAGCATGCACATATAGAATACTATATTCTACCCGGATTGATTATGGACTTTTATTCTAGTTTGGTTCACTAGAGCCACCAAGTGAACCAAAAGGTCAAACCCTAGGGGTGCAAGAAATAATATTTAAATATAACTATTACATTTAAACCCGGGCTCCATTACAAACGGGTCTTCAAACGCTCCTTGTTCCTTGATCTCCAATTCTTCAAAATAATTCTAATTATTCCTATTACAAAACTATTTAAAATAAATAGAAACCTTGATCAGCAGTCAAGGGGAAGTACATAGGAGAGAGATAGAATTTACATTAATAAAAATTAGAGAAGACGAGGTACGCAGACCCCATTTAATAAAACCCATACATTCATGCATCCAACTAAAATAAAATCCAATCATATTGGTCAATAGTCCATAATCAATCCCATTTATTATCATACACATCATCATATGCATCAATAAATAACATTCATCTTATGAATAATAAACATTTAATATATATATTGATATCATTTAATGGGCAAATTTAGTTAGTATAAAATCTAATTTTGAATCAAAATAAACTCCTTTATTTTAATCAAAATTTAAATCAAAATAAAACTATTTTATTTTAATTTATTCAATTTTGAATAAAATAAACTATTTTATTTTAATCAAAATAATTTAATCAAAATAAACACTTTTATTTTAATTAATTATGGAATCCAATTCCATGTAATAAAAAAAAATCTTTAATTAAAATAATCTCTTTTATTTTAATTAATTATGGAATCCAATTCCATGTAAAAAAAATCTTTAATTAAAATAAACTCTTTTATTTTAATTAATTATGGAATCCAATTCCATGTAAAAAATCTTTTATTAAAGGAAACACGGATATTCTTTCCTATTCACAAATAAACTTCTTTATTTTGAATAATATGAAATCATATTTCATATCTAAATAAACTCCTTTATTTAAGGAAATTAGGATTCTCTTTCCTATTCACAAATAAACTCTTTTATTTTGAATAATATGAAATCTTATTTCATATCTAAACAAACTCCTTTATTTAAGGAAAGATGGATTTACTTCCTATTCACAAATAAACTCCTTTATTTTAGGAAAAATAAAATCCAATTTCAACTCCAATTAGTTATTATGGAATCCAATACCAACTCTAATTAGTTAGCATGAAATTTAATTTTAAAATTAAAATAAATCTTTTATTTTAATATTAAAATAAACCTTTATTTTAAGATTAAAATAAACCTTTTATTTTAATTATAAAATTATTTAAAATTAAAATAAAACTTTATATTTTAATATTAAAATAAACCTTTTATTTTAAAATTAAAATAAACTTTTATTTTAATTATGTAATAATTAAGAATATATATATGTATATATATATTCGTAATATATATTATATATATATATATAACCATAATATATATATATATATATATATATATATATCCGTTCCTTTTTTTTATTTTTTTTTATTATAAAACCGTGCACATGCTTTTCTTTAAAATGTTAACATGCTTCCTTGAATTCCGTGCGTTGCATCAAAAAAAAAAAAATTTTACAGCAACTGTTTTTTTTTTTTTTTTTATAAAGCATTCCGTGAATTATTCCATGTTATCACTTTTCTTTTTCTTTACATGAAGCCAGCCGTGAACTTGGGCACGGAAACTCACGCTGCCTGATTTTTTTTTTTTTAAATTTTATACAATAAAATTATGCCCAAATAAATTGTTCTAAACACATATCAATATACATATTAAATTAAAACAATTAATAATTTGCATAAAGGTTTGGCTCTGATACCACTGTTAGGTTTGTAATATTCAATAACGCAATCAAATTGCAAAATAATGCGGAAGCGAGTAAAAATCAGAGTTTAAAAATTTTACAAACCATAAACCCGGATCACCCTTTATGCACAATTATTAATTAAACGAAAAGATAAAGAATAAAATCATACCCTTGAAGATCGAGCTTCCTCAGGTACAAGTTCACCTCCAATCCTTTTCGTGTTCAACTTGAATCCACCGGGTTTGGTTCCTTCCTTTGATCAACGTTAGCCACCCAAGCGTTTGGCTTCTAGAGGTGATCCACCAAGGAAAAATAAAGAATTTAAGAAGATGGTGTATTTGGCTCAAACCCTAGTTTTCTATCTCTATAGAAAAGGGTACTCTCCAACAAATTGGAATTATGTCGTTGTTGTTGTAAAGTCAACAACCACCTCCCACCCATAATAAGACTCCTCTTATTTATAGATGTGGGCAACCCACCTTAACAATTAAGGAATTGAGTTTTATTTAATTAATTAAATTCTTTTAATTAATTAAGCTCCCTAATCTTATTAGGGATAATTAATTAAACTCCTTTAACTAATTTTCACTCCTAATCCTATTAGGAATAAATGAGAGTACTTATATTAAATTAATTCCTAAACTCTTTTAGAAATTAAAATAATAATAATTGTAATAATATTAATAAGACTCCTCTTATTAATTTATATTTAATATTTCTAAAATATTAAATAATAAATATTAAGCTATTTAATTTATTCTATCACCATAGATTAAATTAAATATACTTAACATATTATTACGATTATGCCATTAACTTCTTAAATAATTATTCTTCCTTTTATGGTGTGACCCTTTAGGTTCTCCATATTAAACCCATTGTGAATAAATCAATTAGAATAATTCTAATCTTATTTAAATAAATAAATTAAACAATTAATTTATTTAAATAAATAATATTTATTCTACAATAGGGATAAGCTCTCCTGTATCGATCAACGACATTTCCGGATAATATAGATTTCAACATTAATCATAAAAGAACCTTTGAGTAAATAGTTACCGTATAATTCAATCCTTCCACCATACAATGTCCCAATTAAATATAAGACATGGAATTCTTTATCACAAGTCTTATTTTATTTAATTATATGTATTTCGACTCTTAAATGCACAACACTAAATAATGCAAATTAGAAACTCCTTTCTAATTTCATTACGCTTGCTAAGGACTATTGGGTTGTCATTTATCGAATCACATAGGACATTTCTCTTCTTTTATTAGAAGTGGTAGATTCTTTATTGATCATACATTATCTCTATGTACAACTTATTATACCCAAGCATACCCTTTGATATACCTAAGGGTCTTAAGGAATAAGTCAAAGTATAACTCATCATACACAAGATACTATGATGATCTCAAGTCCAAGGATTACTTGTACTACTATCTATCACTACAGAATTCTATTGACAGCAAATAAAACTCCATTAGGTATTCCTTAGCGAGCCACGCTCAAAGGAACTTATTCTCTAATAAGCACTTACATACTTGCTTTAGTGTCTCCACACAAATGATCATGAGATCAATCATCCTCATCCAATGAGCAAGAACGTATGTACCAATCTATCTGGATTCACTAATCCCCAATTTAGTAATCCAATGATTGGGAACTATTTTAGTTTTAAGCTTTCTAAGAATTTAGATCTCATTAGAATGATCATCATCATTATTCTAAAAGCATTGCTTAAAACTATGGGTTTATCACATATTATAAAACAAAGATCATGTAGATAATTAAAAGCCTTTAATAAATTAATACTTTTTATTAATAAATGAATAAGATTGTTACAAAGTATATGCTTTATCATCAAACACGATTGGCTTGTATGCATACTACTTTCAATACATACATATAATATATATTATATTATTAAATTTTATTAATATTATACATATTATAAATATTTAGGTAAAGAAAAGAAAGAAAATAAAATATAAAAATATTTTTATTTTTAAAAATTTTATAAGTATTTTAAAACATAAAAGGATTTTTATTTTTATTTTAAAATAAAACATACATATTATAAATATTATATTATTAATTTATACTAATATTATATATATTATAAATATTTAGGCAAAGAAAAAGAAAGAAAATAAAACATAAAAATATTTTTATTTTTAAAATTTTATAAGTATTTTAAAACATAAAAGTATTTTTATTTTAATTTTAAAATAAAACATACATTATATAAATATTTAGGTAAAGAAAAAGAAAGAAAATAAAACATAAAAATATTTTTAAAACCACAGTGGGGAATTGCATTTTTTTAAAGTCAAAATGACTCAATAGTATTAGAATTTGGTGATGGCTTGCCATGTAGGAAATAACATGTTTTATTTATTTTTTCAAAAGCCACGTGGAAAATCATCCCAATTTTTAACGTCATACGCAAAATTGACTTGGAATGGGTTGATTGAACATTTTTAAAAAGTACAGTGGGCTAATTGAATATTTTAAAAGCACAGTGGCTAATTGCTTAAAACACTACAACCATAGTGGTGTAAAAGTGTTTTTTTCCGTTTTCGAAAAATAGAGTTTTAAACCTAGCCCAAGTAACTACTCCTTCTCCTGCCCTAGTTTGATTTGCCTGCCACCAAAAGTTAGCATCCCCTTTCATCTTATAAGTGGCAAAAACAGTTTTTTGCCCCTCATCTATCCTAGCAATTTCGAACACCTTTTCTATCTCGTTAACCCGTATGTCGGCTTCATAGGGTCGGTTCATTTGTTCCCTCAATTACGGTGGTCCTCTCGCCTTGAAGTCTTTAAATTTTGCCAAGCGATTGTCATTTGGTTCCTATGCGGCGGTATTCCCTGCTGCATAGCCTGAGCTACCATATTTTTTAAGTTTTGCATCGGGTCTTGCTGTTGTCCCCCAGCGTTGTTGACAGATTCTTCTGCCCTTTGATTTCGTGTTTGACGTCTTGGCGGCATTATCTGATTACATAAAATCATGAATTTAACTTACATTCTAAACCTTATTGTATAAGTTTAACATGTAACCTGAAGTTTTATACAAAACTTATTCCATTAATCAAACATAGATTCATATTCATTAATTCAAAGTATTCATACTCATTGATTATGTATGTTCTCATTCATGAGTCCATCCTGAAGGCGATTAAGAGTACCACCGCTGCGGGACTTCCACATCTATCCTTGATCACCCAATTGTGCAAGTAGGCAGGTATCCATTGGATACCAGAGGAGATAGCTTTGCCACCCATGGTAGTCATCGACCATCAAGTCATCTCACGCTTCAATGTGTGGGATGGGGCGGCTTCACATGTGAAAGGAGAAAGGTATGGGCCACCTACTAAGCTGCCTCCTACATCAGAGGCTAGACAATCGCAACCACCAGATGCAAGCCCAGCTTCACAAGGACTATTGGCAGAGATTATGGCATCCCTGACCCTATTGCATTAGAAATAAGACACTAATGCTCAGAGGTAGTAGAGGCACATAGCAGCGATTTCCTAGAGGTAGGACATCGCGATGCAATATCAAGTTGAGCTGGTTAACACTATGCAGAGCATTTACACTGATTATACTGGAGAGAATGCTGAGTTCACACCATTCCAGTTCCCAAAGTCTCCTGTTTTCCCACCATACCCTCCACCATCACCGCCCGCCAAAGCTGACGAGGATGATGCTGCTGCCGAGTGATCAGACTTCAGGGAAGCTCTCTTGTATTAACTTATATATGCTTAGCAATGAGGGCATTGCTCATCTTATGTTTGGGGGTACTTATGGTTTATCTATTTTATTCTGTCTACTGCCATGATAGGTTGCCATATCTTAGTATTTTGTTTATGTTTTTATCTAGTACTAGAGTGCAGTCATGTATGAACTGTGTTTTGGATTTCATTTTCCTTTGATATTATGTTTTGGTATTATTTTGGATGGATGCCATGAATTTTTTTTATTATTATGAATGGATGTTTTGATTATTATCAGCATGTTTGTTTGGTTTATAGCCATCGTTTTGGGGCTTATACAGATTTGTATGCTTGTGCCATGTTAATGGCATTATGACCCTATTATGAGCTGTTATTATACAAGCGTTTTATATAATTTATTAATTTTTTATTGTGGCTAATGATAAGTGCCAAGTGATTATTTCTATCTCTTATAGTCATGTCAAGCATATGTGAGCTAGGGGTTTGTTTAGTCGATAAGTTGAGACTGTTATTGATCCGTCCGTCTTAGCAAACACTGAGCAACTATTTTAACTAGTTATATTTTGAATTTAGTTTATGTGTTTATTACTTTGAGAATTTGTTCGCTCTTTTAAACTTTCATGATTTTAAGGTAATAAAAGACTTAGACGCTTATACAGTTTCGGATCTTGGATTCTGGAATGCTGTCATATATAAAAAATAAATAAAAAATAATTAAATATCAAAAGCCTTGCGGTGGGTCGAGATGGAACATGAAATGCACTCACCCATAAACGCAGGACCGATGTTGAGATGGAGCATAAAATGCACTCACCGAGTAATCTTTGAATTTTGTAAAGTATAATTTGGCTTAAGTTGATTACGGGGCCTTTGTTGCTCAAGTTATTAGATTCATAGGGGTGTTCTACACGTAGTGCCCTAAAGTTATATGGCTTAGGAGTCATTAATCAAAAGCTGATTAATGGGTAGCTCTAAATAGCCTATGGTAATTAAGGACTATCCGAGTCAGATTTTACTATCTTCAAGCTAGAACCTTTTGATCCTTTCTTTCATTTGCGCCTTGTTCTTAATGCTTGTTAATTGTTTGAGTTTTAGAGTGAGCATATTGGTATCAACAATCGAGTGTGTGTATTTAATTTGAGCTATGATTAGTTAGGATGGTTGGTCTTCACACACACATATAGAATGGATCGAATACAGTCTTATGCTTGAAATTGAATGAACTATTACTCATATCTGTGTTTGTCCTATTCTCTAGGAGTAGCTATGATTGATCTTAGAAGCCATGATGCTAATATATAGTTTTATATTTCTTTCACGTGTTGTTTTGCTATTGTATTTTTGTGTCAGATAGTTTATTTGAGGACAAACAAAGACTTAAGTTTGGGGGTATTTGATGAGTGGGATTTATACCCGCGAATCGGGGTACTTTGTATGATTATAGTATTATTTTTCTTAACTGATGTATTTCAGGGCTTAATAGGTCTTTCCCAACTTTCAGGGGGCAAAATGGGAAATTTTCATACACTAGCACCGCAGCGCCAAAGCCAAGCCTTAAGCTGATGCTGCAGCGCGACCTCCTGGTCAACGATGACGTCACCTTGGCACTGCAGCGCGACCTCCAGTCTTTTGGTGTTGACGTGGCGTGCAGCGCCACCCGAAGCTAAATTCTTCATGCCGCAATGCGACCTCTGGTGTCCAGATAGTGAAGAGCTGATTTTGACCTAGAAAAGAGGAGTTACTGATATATATATATATATATATATATATATATATATATATGTGTGTGTGTGTGTGTGTGTGTGTAAGCAAGCCTCTTTGAGGATAATCAAATAGTTCCCCCTCTGGGAAATAGTTTTTCTCCTCTTTTGTAATTTCTCTTTCCATCTCTTAGATAATGTCAATAAATATAGATTAGGTAGATTAGGGAGAAGTTTAGGATTTCTTGGAGCAACAAGAGCAGTGAGAAATACTGATTGGAAAGATGGAAAAGAGTGGAATTAATGGAGACTGAAGAGCTTTGACAAAGTTTATTCGTATCCATCTGTTTCCTCTGATTTTGTAATCCATAAATGATTTCTTTATTGCTACTTATGTTTTGTTCAAAAGTTATGAGCTGAGTATTGGCTTTAAGGTTATAATGGAACCCTTTGTTAATTTCAATTAATTGTCCTATCTCTTTGGTTGGCACCATATGGTTTGGTTTAATATATTCATGCATCATGATTATTGCTAAGACATTATTGATGGTTTTGGTAATCTATATGATGTTGAAAGAGGGATTGTAGATTTACACCTTAATATATTTGCATGTAAGGCTGTAAACGAGCCAACACAGTTCGAGCTCGATTCGGGCTCGACTCGAAAAAATACGAGCGAGACTCGGATTCGTTAATAATATGATCCAAATTTGAGCATTAAAAATAGTTCGAATAAAAATATGAGTAGAATCTGAGCAAGGTTATACTCGACTTGTTTAAGATTCAAACTACTCGAATTTTTAATTGTGATTCGATACATACTCAGTTAATACATATTCGATTAAATGTTCGATACATTCTCTTATAATATATATAAATTTAAATCAAATTAGGATAATTAGTTATTATTTTGTTTTTTTTTTAATTTTAATTGTGTTTTTATATTTGTAAAGTGTAATAATAAATATATTTTCTCATTTTTAAGTAAAATAACAAATTTAATTTATAATTATATTTATTATAAAACTAGTTATTATGTGTAGATTCGAATTCGAACTTGAATTTGAAGCTCGCGAGTAGTTTGAATAAAGATTTGAGTTGAGTCAGATCGAATTCGAGTAATAAATATTCGAGTCGAGTCAAATCTGAGTAGGAATTTTCAAATATAATTCAAATTCGAGCCGAATTCGAGTACGGATTTATCTTTTTGATTCAAATTCGAGTTGCTCTCTGTTCGCTCCGGTTCGACTCGTTTACACCCTTATTTGCATGTGATTATGAGTTGTCAACTTGTTTCGACGACATATGATGTGTGTGAAATAGACATATATCTGTGCACCACATGTGGCCTATTTGAGAAATTAAGCTTTAAATCCTTGTCATGGTTAATTCACATAGACATGTGTAGGATTATCACCTAGCTTGGATGTTCTTCTCTGTTTTATTCCCTATCGGGTGGATCTAGAGAGGATATGTTTGTACATATCTCGATAGAGGTGTATGAGCACTTATGTGTTCTCGATCGACAAACTGTCGTGACCACTAAGACCAAAGAGAGAAGGGTAGGAAGTTTGATGAAGCAATGTAATAACCCAATATTTTCAATATAATTAAATAAGAAATTTTTCGTATAATTTTTTTTATTTAAAATAAAGGCGGGAATACGTGCAAGGTAAAGTGTATGTACATATGTGATAAATAAAAATTTATTTATTACATGAATAATTTTAAATAATTTTTAAGGAATTATTGATCATTATAAATTATATTCTTATAATAATTTAATTTTGTAGTAGTAAAATGTTTTATTATTTAATTTCCATGAAAATAGGATTATAATATTATTTAAATAATATATGAAATGTTTATTAGAATTATTATAATAACTATTTTATTATATGAATTTATTTGATTAATTAAGTTATTTATTTTAACTTAATTAATAATGGTATATATGAAAGTTAAGTCGGATAGGGATTCAAAACCCTAATTCTGAATTTTGAACAAGGAATGAGAATAATAATATAATATTATTTCTATTTCAGTGCTATAAATATGTACTGTATGTGTAGACTGATAATGGTTGGTCAATTATGGTGTAACAGTAGAAAATCCTAGCATTATTTTGATAAAACCTAGTTCGGAAGTCAATTAAGACTTTAAAATCTGTTAAGTCACTGTGTTATGTGGTATATGATATGTATTATAGATTTTAATTCTAATTAGGGAAAACACTAATTATTAGAAACCCTAATTTTCTAAATTAGGAACCCTAATTGTCAAATTAGAAACCCTAATCGTTAAATTAGAAAGTTAAATGCTAATTAATAAATCTCAAACTTAATTAGCAAGTTTTATATAATTAGGAAACTTAACACAATTAAGAAACCCTAATTTCCATTTTTAGAAAGATTAAATTTCCATTTTTAGCCTATTTAGAAAATCTTAGAAAATGTATTCTTGTGAGACCTTAGGGTAAAACCCTAAAGCTTAAACCCTAAGGGTCAGCCAAATGACAAAATAACCATTAAAATCATAAACCAAATGACCATATTGCCCTTCTTGAATTATTTATTAAGTTGCTTGTAAAATTGGCCAACACTTTAGTGGTTGAACAACCCTTGACTTGCCCATGTGCTCTAAATAATACAACTCAGCCATTTCATCAGCCAAATTCGTTGCATACAAGTAATATATATTGATCAAGAGAGAGAAAAGTGCTCATTTTATCACATTTGTTCACCAAGCACCCAACTAAACTCTCTCAACCCTAGACCCACAAAATACAATAGCATTTCAGTCCCAAAACAAGTCCCCACTATCTCCACTAACAAATCAGAAGCTTAGAATCAAGAAATAGCTCAAAGAAAGGTATAACCCTAAAAGCCAAATCTGATCTTTGATACTAAGTTAAAAGTTGTGTTTTATTGTTTAGATATGTTGTACAAGGTGTATATAGTTGGTCTAGGTTGGTATTTGTTAGATCCATAACATCTATAGGCTCGAATTTGATGTTTTTCAAAATCTGGAAAAACTGGAATATATGGTTTGACAACCAAATGTTAGACCACATAGATCTTTATCTGTTTATAGTTATGGTTGTTTAAATGTTTGAACATTTAGTATGCTAGAATGACTTTGATCTGGACTTGAAATCATGCTTAGATCATGTGTAGATTTCAAGATATGGAAGGTCAAACTGCGTTGACCGACCATGACTTTCTATTTTCTGGGTAACCCAGAACTTGTTCAGCAGTGTCTGACAACAAGTTTATGGGCCCAGATCTTGCTTGTGTTTGATGATACTGTCGGAAGTTCAGTCTCAACCCTGGAACACACACCGAGAGTATCATTCTCAACCTTAGAACACACACCGGAAACATCATTTCCAACCTCGGAGATAACCCCGAGTTTCGTCCTTGGCAATAACCCCAAGGAATGCTGTTGCAGTTCCGACGATAACCCCAGAAATGCTTGTTTCAAATGCGATCAGCTTCAATTTCATACCTCCTGCTGAGGCACTCACACCTTAGACCCGGAGCTAACACCGGGCAAACAGGCACACTCACAGATGACATTGTGGCATTCAAACACTTCCAGCAGTCCAATCTCAGATGTAACCCTGAGCAACGTTTGCTTTCAACTCAAATCGGTGATAGCCCTGGTGAGGAGTCAAAAATGTCATCTTGCTACCTCAATATCTACGCGTTGTCTCAACACTTCATACACACATACATACAACAATGTCCTTCAAGAACCAAGGAGTTCCAATCCCGAGTGACTATTACGCATGGCAGCACACCGGATAGAATTTGAAGATCATGGGCATGGTCCCCACTTCCTGACTTCTTACAACCTCTAATCCCATGTCATTCCGCAACTCTCGACACAAGCAGTCCGAAGAAGGTCTTATATATCTCGTTCAGATGCTCGGATTGAAGTTCTGCAAGTTCGAGCAAACATCACAGTGCATGAGTGCACATATTTCGAGACGACGGGACCTGTGGAGCCCGGGGCACCCCAGTCAGCAGTACACTTGCGGCTACTGCATGAGTAATTCTGCTGCATAGCGGTACACTGCATGCTCCCCCCTCTATAAATAGAGGGCTTGGGGTAGCCATTTTTTAAAAGGAAAAAAGCGAGGAAGCCCTGTCTAATTTGCTCTGTACACACATTATATTGAGTGCTTGCTCTTTTTAAACACCTGTTAGCTCACATATAGCTATACATTTACCAGCGAGAGCTGAGTGTTTATCCATTTAGAGTCATAGAAGCTGCGCATTGGCGTACCAACGTAAGCCTTCTCACACTCTATAAAGCCTTTCTCTTCATCTTTGCACACACTATTCTACACATTGAGAGTCGTGTTGTGTGCATATGCCCTGACTTCGGTCCGTGGTTTTCATTTCATTTGTATATATATACTTATATATGTATATATTTATATATATGGACTAACATTATCGAGTTATGCCTCGATTGAGCCTTCAGACTTATGTGCTGAGCGTTTATTTGCTTATATATATATATATATATATATATATTGTCATAACTACATCGATGAGCGAGATTTTACATCCGGAGCGTTTACTTGCTTATATATATAATTGTTGTCGAACATATCCGATGAGCCTAGATTTTATATCTGGTGCGTTTACTTCTTATATATATATATATTTATATTTACATTTCTGTCAGGCCTGAAGTTTACTTTGAGGCCTTTTACTGCTTTATTTACATTCAGTCCCGCCTGGACTTTACTTCGTGGCGGTTGATCACATTTATTGCTTTATTTACATTTCCCATCCCCCATGGAGTTGCTTCGTGGTGGTTGATCATGCACACACACACACACACACATATATATATATATATATATATATATATATATATATATATATATATATATATATATATATATATATATATCTTCATCTTTTCATTCAAATTGCGGTATCATGTGAGCCTAGGAATCATGTGATCACAGATTCATCCCATCAATCTAGATTCGCCTCCGTGAGGACATTTTCAAATTATAGTGCTTGTACATTATTTACAGTGTACGAATTTCCTTAGATGGCTATCATGCCCATGAGGAGTTCGGCACTGCTGTATATTATTTTCTTGAAGATGCCTCACATCTCGAAAATAAAAGCAAACAAGCTGAAGATTTAACAATAAAATGGAAGTATGAAAAGGTCTCAATTCCTATTGAGCACAAGGTTTGAAAACCCTCTTTTACAAAACTTCATTGCTATATCTTGCTAAAACTGATTTTTTCTATAAATTCAAACCTTGTGTATGTAGGTGCGAACGAGGCCTCACACTACTTTCAAATAATTGCACATTGATCCACACACACACACAGACACAGACACATTCATATAACAGTTTCTTTGGAAAATGGCGGTCACCGTGGCAACACGGATGTCCGGGAGTGCCTAACACCTTCACTCTGCATAATCAAGCCCCCGGACCCAAAAATGGATCTTGGTTTCACAGACCTGTTTAGCAGTGTCAAATCAATGGGTCAATGTGCAAACCTTTTCGGTTTCATTGGTGCAACCAGTTAAAAACACCAACTGGTGACTCTTAACAGTCCATCACCAACATTATATATGTCAGACCTTTTTCACTTGTTTTTTCAAACAAATCTCACATAACAATGAGAACACCAAAGAACAAGTAACGAAAAGGGACAACTAAAAATCCCGACGTCGACAGGTGGCGACTCTGCTGGGGACTGCAGTAAGAGGGCTTAAGCCGCTATTACAAGCTTTTCAAAACTGTTAAATGCTTGTGTGTGAATGTTGCATTTACATTTATGATGAATGTGTATGAATGCATTTTACTTACTGCACTGCTAAATATCTATCTGTGATATTAGTGCTTCGCACATGTCATCATTTTCATAAACAGTGAGACACGTTGCATGTGAATGTATGTTGTGTGGTTCCTCCACCAGGAGGCTATCCTGTCGATTTTTGATTACTGGACTCGTAGGGAGACTAATTCCAATGAGGCTCAGGAAAGGCACCACCCAGATTTGCTCCAGTTGAAAGACTGGATTAACTTCCCGTCAAGTAGATTGCGATGATCTGGGGACCTTCATGCCAAAAAGCCGCGAGAGTAACCCTAAGATAGGTCAGCCTCTGATAAACCAAACGCGGAGGAAAGTCTCTTCATGCTTTCCATTTTCAATTACTTGTAAAAGCATTTACTTGTAATTTTATTCCATGTTCATCCATATGTAATGGAAAATATGAAGAATATCTGTGCATACATAATATGTTATCAATAAACACCCGTTTTCGCAGGACAATATTCCTAAAATGGGCACATTATGATAACATTTACATTATCCCTAAGACTAAACTACATAAGTCTTTTGTAGGGAAGCAATTGGGCCTGTTACCCGCTCAAAATCTAAAAAGGCCACGAGCCTACAGCCAATCATGTCTTCTTCTAACCAGTCTAATCCTGTTTCTCGAGAATAATTTGACGGATTGAGTAAACAAATTACAGACTTGGTTGTTCTGCTTAAAGAACTGCATCAGTCTACTTAAGGTACGAAGATACCTATACATACAGAATCCTCTACACAAGGAGGATCTCAAGGTTTTTAAAAAATAATTCCAGAACCTCAATTGGATAGAACCAACAAAGACCCTAAAAACACCCATCTCAAAAAAGATCCAGACACCGGTGATACCAGGAAGAAGGTCCTCCAAATGGAGGAAACTATCCGTGTTCTCAAAGGGATTGGAACATATGGAAGTGTTTCATATACTGTCCTTTGCATATTTCCTAGTGTTCATTATCCAGAGAAATTCAAAACCCCTGATTTTGAAAAATACAACGGATTAGGGGATCCTTATACACATTTAAAAGTATTCATCAGAGAACTTGGATCTTATGCGGAAAATGAGAATCTTAGAATGCAGCTGTTCCAGAAAAGTCTGTTTGGAGAAGCCCGTTCATGGTATACCAGATTAGAAAACTTTAAGATCCATAGCTGGGAAAGGCTAGCTCACGCCTTCCTCACTCAGTACAATTTTCAATCTCAGATGGCTCCTGACCGGTACCAGATTACCAAGGTCAAGAAACAGTCTAATGAGTCTTTCAGAGAGTATACTCAAAGGTGGAGGTGCCTTGCTGCTCAAGTTATTCCTTCCATGACAGAATCAGAAATGGTCATGACTTTTATAGATATACATGAAGCTCCTTTCTATGAGAGAGTTTTAGCTGGTATTGGCAAACCATTCTCTGAAATGATCAAGCACGGAGAGATGGCTGAGATGGGATTGAAGTCTGGTAAGATTCAAGACCTAGCCGCTCTTAAAGCAGTTGCTGAGCACATCTAGTCCGGATCTTATGGAAACAACCCCCGGAGGGTCCATAAAAAGAAAGAGGAGGATGTTTCCTTGATACTACAAGGTCAGAAAGGTAGTTAGAGCATGCCTGTACAGAGGAGAAATTACTCCCCTTTCCAAGCACAGTCTTCAAACCCTCCATTACCTAAAAGTGGAGAAGTAAAACGCCCTCGAACGTTCACACCTTTAGGGGACTCACTTGAAAATATTCTTGTTCTTCTGACTACTCAGAAGAAAATCACACATCTTCTTCAACCAGCCAACCCTAATGGGAAGGGTTTTGATGCTACTCAGAAGTGTGCTCATCATATCGGAGCACCTGGACACGATACTCAAGATTATTGGGCCTTGAAACACAAGATCCAAGATTTAATAGACAACGAGGATATCGTGGTCACCAAACCAGATCAACCTCATGTACAAGATAACCCTCTTCCTCAACATAAAGAGGAAGAGGTCAACATGATCAGTTGGGGCACTGGACATAATTCTAGTTTTAACGGTGAATCATCCCAGACCATCAAAGACGGTGTTGACAGATGGGATTATGCAAAGTTCCAGTTTACTATGGAATGAAAGATGAAAGCTCTTTGCAAGCAAATTGAAAATCGATCAAGTCACATGCCATTAGTTAAGTCAGGGCATGCTTATCTCCATGCTTATCTCCCCGCTTTTGTTATGAATGCTCCACCCTCACCTTCAGAAAGTGAAGCTATGGAGGATAAGGTTGCAAAGAGAGCAAATGCTAAAGCCCATCGAGATTTTGCCAATCAGAGGGAATTTACCTATCTGGGCTAATCTATGGAGGAAATATTTCAAATGCTGATCAATGAAGGAAGAATTACCTCCCTTCTGCCTCCAATCAATCCCCGTTCAAGGCAGTTCAACTCCGATGGAGTTTGTCAATATCATTCACATTCTCGCGGTCATAGTACAGAAGAATGCTGGGCACTCCGCCATCTCATTCAGAATCTTATTGATAGCGGTGTCCAGCAGCTGGCAAATGATGACACTATAAAACTTGAGAGTGGGAATACATGTCCTACCAAATGGAAGGGATCAGTAGCAGTTATATCTAAAGAGGATGATGAGACTGTCAAGGCATTTCCCATACAAGAAATTCAACTCAAAGGAGCTGATAATCCTTTGAAAGTGGTCACACCAGAGCCAATTTCTTTACATTTCAGACCACAATATCCTATTGTCAGCTTACATAATGTTCCATGGAATTATGGAGAAGCTGAAGGATCCACATTTCATACTACTACTACTACAGTGTCGAAGGAAAAACCACTGTATCTTCCTCAAAGGGTGATGAAGATCGCCATTAAAGCAAAGGGGAAGATTCCCATGGAGAAGATTGAAAAATTTCTCCGCACTATGGGCCATAATGAAGCCAAGGTGGTTTTAAGCTTAAGAGAAGCTCCACATCAAATATCTATACTGGACTTGGTTTTCTCTTCCGAGGATCATCGGAAGATCTTATTGAAGGTTTTGGAAGAAGCCTACTTACCAAAATCAATGGATGTGGAAAAATTTCAACATATGGTTGATCACATTTTCAACAACAATGTGATATCCTTCACTGATGACGACATACCACCCGAAGGGACCGGTCATTGCAAGCCATTGCACATTGCAATTTTGTCTTCCGCGTATATGTTATCTGGAGTTTTGATAGATGGGTCTCTGAATATCTGTCCTTATGTCAATCTCAAACCGATCCAAAGAAGCCATACGGTGATCAAAGCTTTTGATGGATCCCGATGAAATTCCGTCGGAAAGATTGAGCTGCCAATTGAGATCGGTCCAAATACATTCAATGTATCCTTCCACGTCCTCAAGATAGACTCAGGATATAACCTGTTATTGGGGAGACCATGGATGCACATAGCTGGAGCCGTTCCCTCCACATTACAACAACAACTCAAATACATTGTCAACAACAGTCTAGTCACTGTCAACGCTTAGCTGGAATGTCCTGAACAAGGATGTCTACCAATCATCAGCTTCAATTCAGAAGTTGAGTCGGCCAATTTTCATACTTTGGAAGTGAGTAACACTCAATATCAACCTATTGGAACACCACTTCTCGTACCCAAGATTTCTGCCGAGGTTATGTCGGCCACACAAGAAATGATGTCATTGGGTCATCAGCCTAGACAAGGGCTTGGTAAAAATCAGCAGGGTATTAAGCACCCTATTCAAGTGTCCAGTCAAATTGGGACATCCGGACTAGGCTATTCTACCAATTCCAGTCATAGGAATCCTCATAAGCACAAGCAGGTTCCTCAAGCTTCCGCCACACGACGATATTCTCCATCTGCACCGCATAAGCTGATACAGTTTCCAGTAAAGGTGCCAGCCCATGTTATGGCTATGCTGTTTCCCAAACAAGTACCATTCAAAGCAAAAGAGGTGCTGATTCCTAATCTCGAACTGGAAGAAAGGGAGCGGAAACGCAAACATGACATCACCTTGATGATGTCAGGAATACGCATCATTGTCCACGATGAACATACAAATAGATATACCCTGGATGATGATTGCCCAGATGTCCTGGTTATCATTCGGGAGAAGGAGGACAATGACAGCCCCTCCATCACTGCAGTCCATCAGGACTTTGCCCTCGATAATTGGAGCAGCACTCCATGCATTGGTCGACAAGGGTAAAACGGTCGAAAAAATCCATCCGCCTCAGAGATAACTTTAATTGCTTACTTTTCTATACAGTATTAGCAGTTATTTTATCAGTACATGCTAACACTTTTTGTATGATTAAATAGTTTCATATATTAAGTGAAAGCATCTTTTGATTTTAGGACTCTAAATTTAGATGTGCCTGTACTTGCTGATGATATGCCTTCTCTCCACAAGGGCTGTAACTTTGATGCAACGTTGGACTCAGACTTGATGGAAATACAAGAGGACATTAAGACACCTCAAGAGATTAAGGAATAGGTCGCAAACAAACCTAAACCCAACCTTGACCAAACCACTTCTTTCAATCTTGGAACCTTAGAAAGCCCTAAGCTAATCCAGATTGGTTCAGACCTTACCCCAAACCAATGGAGTGATATGGTTGTGCTATTAACCCAATTCCACGATGTGTTTGCACGGTTTTATGAAGACATGGTGGGTTTGTCCACTGACATTGTTCTTCATCGCCTTCCCATTAAGGAAGGATTCAAGATAGTTAGGCAGAAGCTCAGGCGATTGAAACCTGAGTTGAGTTTAAAAGTCAAAGAATAAATTGTCAAACAATTTCAAGCTGGTATTATCATGGTGTCTACATATCCGGAGTGAATATCCAACATTGTTCCTGTGCCTAAACCCCGAGGAAAGGTGCGATTTTGCGTGGATTACCAGGATTTGAACAAAGCTTGCCTTAAAGATAGCTTTCATGTATCCTTTATCCACATTCTCATTGACAATACTGCTCAATACGACATGTACTCCTTTGCGGATTGCTTCGCGGGGTACCATCAAATTATGGTTGCTGAGGAAGACCGTGAGAAAACTGCTTTCATCATGCCTTGGGGAACCTTTTGCTATAGACGGTAGTCATTCAGCCTAATCAATGCCGGGGAAACCTATCAGCGAGCTATGATGGCTCTTTTCCATGATTTAATGCATAAAGAGATAGAGATCTATGTGGATGACATCATCGTCAAATCCTGAAGGGAGGAAGACCACTTAGACCATCTCAAAAAGTTATTCAACAGGTTGCGTAAATATAACTTGAAGTTGAATCCAGCCAAGTGCGCCTTTGGTGTCAAATCAGGTAAGTTGCTAGGTTTCCTAGTCAGCCACAAAGGGATTGAACTGGATCCTACCAAAATCCAGGCCATCAAGGAAATGCCAATTTCTCAGACAGAGAAGGAAATACGAGGAATTTTGGGAAGAATCAACTTCATTAGCAGGTTTATCTCTCAACTCACAGCAACCTGTGTGCCCATCTTCAAGCTATTAAGGAAGAACTCCTCCATAAAATGGAACGATGAGTGTCAGAAAGCCTTCCTTACCATTAAAGAGTAGTTGGTTAACTCTCCTATTTTGGTACCTCCCAGGGATGATGTTCCCATGTTCATGTAACTGTCAATTAATGACAATGCCATGGGCTGCATGCTGGGGCAGAAAGAAGATAGAGGCCAAGAACGAGCTATCTATTACCTCAGGAAAAGATTCAGCATCAGTGAACACAAGTACACTCTATTTGAGAAGACTTGTTGTGCTTTGGCATGGGCTTCCATGAGGTTACAACATTACCTCCATGGTCACACAACCTATCTCATATCCCGCGTGGATCCTCTCAAGTATGTGTTCAGTAAGCCCATATCAATTGTCGATCGTCCGATGGCGCTTGATCCTACAAAGAATTTGACATCGTCTATGTGACACAAAAGTCTGTCAAAGGTCAAGGAATTGCGGATCAACTGGTCGCCGCACCTACATGGGATTATAAACCATTAGAAACATACTTCCCCGATGAAGGGGTAATAGCAGTTCAGCAACACCATCAGTACGATGCATGCCACACATGGAAAACGTATTTTGATGGAGCTATTAACACAGAAGGCTCTGAGCCGAGCAGCTTCTAGTGTCGATGACGGGAGCAATATCCCGTCACCGTCAAATTGTAGTTTGTCAGCACCAACAACATAACTGAGTATGAAGGCTGTATCATGGGGCTAAAACTTTCCCGTTCAATGGGCATCCGACGGTTAACTGTCTTTGGGGATTCTGAATTGGTAATCAAACAATCCACATGAATCTATCAAACCAAAAAATTACATTTACTACCTTACCATCGACAAGTTTTACAGATGACTTTGGAGTTCGAAGAAATCTCCTTTTTACACATTCCTCTCAATTGGAATGATTTTGCGGATGCACTAGAACGTTGCCTCCTTGATTCACATACCTGACAAGGAAAACATGCCAAGCATCACATTTGCCTTGCAAAAGGCCCCAACTTATGGGAACTACATTGGAGAAGTATCGGATGAGCTACCTCCCGTCCACAACCCTTGGTATCAGCATATCAAGGAGTATCTGCGAGATGGATCTACACCCGCTGAGGCGAGCCTAACTGAAAAGAGGTAGATCCATTGACTTGCTATGAAATTCTACCTGAGCGGAGATGCACTCTACAAGAGAGATGCAGGATTAGGTCTCCTCAGATGTCTGGACAAAGACCAAGCTCAGTGGTTCATGGATGAGATCCATGGTGGAACATGTGGCCCACACATGAGCGGCTCCTTACTTGTCAAGAAAATCCTCAGAACAGGGCATTATTGGCTCACACTCAAAGCTGACTGTGATGATCACGTCAAGAGGTGCTATCAATGACAAATTCATGGGAATGCTATACACGCCCCTCCAAGGGAACTCCACAATATGAGTTCGCCATAGCCCTTCTCAATGTGGGGAATGGACGTGATCGGGCCCATCGAGCCCAAAACAAATAATGGACATCGATTCATATTCACCATGATTGACTACTTCACCAAATGGGTAAAAACAGCCTCCTTCCCCAGGGTTACCAAAGAAATCATCACTACTTTCATCAGAAACAATGTAGTCTGTCGTTATGGACAACCAGAGGTCATTGTGTCAAACAATGCTAAAAACCTCAACAACAAAATGATGGAGGAGTTATGCAGTAAATTCCACACCAAACATCTTAACTTCGTCATCTACCGTCCAAAGATGAATGGTGTTGTTGAAGCGGCTAATAAAAATATCAAGAACATCATGCAGAAAATGTCCGCCAATCACAAAGGATGGCTTGACCTCTTGTCTCTGACTTTATTAGCCTACAGAACTTCAATGCGTACTTCTATTGGGGCAACCCCCTACTCATTAGCCTATGGTATGGAAGCAGTGCTCCCCATAGAGGTGGAAATGGAATCCCTCAGAGTGTTGATGGATGCTCAGTTAGATGAAGACTAATGGGTACAAGAAAGGTATCACCAATTATCTCTGATAAACGAAAGGCAAACCGCGACAATCTTCCATGGTCAGTTATATCAGCAAAGGATCGCCAGATCCTACAACAGAAAAGTCCGACTACGGTAGTTCAAACAACATGACTTGGTTTTGAAGAAGATCATTGACAACCAAGATCAATCTAAGGGAAAATTCACTCCTAACTAGGAAGGCCCGTTTGTTGTCAAGGATGTATTGACAGGAGGTGCTCTCAGACTACAGGAAATGGATGGCAATGGATTTCCATAGCTTATCAACTCGGACACCGTGAAATGGTACTATGCTGAAGTTACCATCAAGCAAACATCCTTGTATTGATCATCCAATCACGAGTCATTCCAGTTTTTAACCCTTTTTTTACAAACTCTTCTGCCCCTCAAGGAAACATACACTTCAAACCAGCAGCCTGGTTTCACCTCATTTCAAACCTTTCACACAATTTCGGTTATCCTGAACATGAGATTGAACCTTGCACACCTGCAGTTTATCCTAAACACGGGATTAAACTTTTCTACGCTTGCAATTTATCTTGAAAACAGTTTCAAACTTTTTCCACTCCTGTAGTTTATCCCCATTATGGGATCAAACTTTTTTTTCCTCGCAGTATAGCCTGCGCACGGGATTCACACTTCTCTTTGGCTGCGATTCGTCCTGAGGGGCGAACTACGTTGACCTGATCTCCCTGATACACGGGAGTACGTAGGCAACCATATTCTATATGGCCCGGTCGCAATAAACAAAAAACAACAAAAACATTTCTGCTCTTTCTCTACACAAAAAAAACCACAAAATACCTTTAAACCCTTCTTCATCAATAAAGCTTCTACACCCATCCGCCTTTCACATTCAGCGTTAAACCTCTTACACTAGGTTTGAACTACGCAGACTTGATCTCCTCTTTAATAGGAGTACGTAGGCAGGCATTTATGGTTCAGTCTAACCCCTACCAGAAAAAAAATTCTTGCCATACGGTACTGGGATCAACCTTCAATCCACCATATTTCATCGACTTCAGACCAAGAGGATGGAATTACCCAACCTCTCCTCACAAATAGGAGATTCGATGACCGTCTAAGCTGTGGTTGTGCCTCAAAGAGCAAAACCAATCCTTAAAAGATGGAATTAACTAGGCTTCTCACAAATAGAAGTATTGGCGACCATCTGTGGTGCGGTCAATCTCCGAGAGGAAAAGCCACACTCCTCTCAATATTTCCATACAGAAACCAGTCCCAAGACACCAAAGATGGTAGGGATACATACAGATCAATGATCCATTCTGAGAGATCCTGCGATGGCTCAATGTCCACATATCAAGGATAAGTTCAGAATGCATCAAGATCACAAGCCGCGAAGAAAAAGGTAAATATCAAGCAAGTTTTAAGGCATAACTAAGAGGGAAGTAAATAAAAATATATTTCTCTGCAATATATAATATTGTTTGATATATACATCTGTGCTATAGATGACAAAATAGCTAAGCTAGTCTGTGGAGGAAAATATAAAGCTATCTACGGATCTTTGTGTATGCGGACTATTAGATCTAGCATAGCATCCCTCTCCGAAGGAGGAAAAGCTGCAAGCTCCTGCCCAAGGGTATCTACACAAGCTAGTAGATCTGAGGCTAACTGCATGATGGTATAATGCTCATCGATGTATGCATTCATAACGGCAAGAATGCCAGTCGTATGGGATCTCACGGAAGTACTGTCTGCAATTGCCACATCCCTAGCAGATAGGGCAGCATCCCTCTCCACAATCAATGCATCTCTGGTTTATCTAGCCTCGTCCCTCTCTAATAGAGCGGCGTCTCTCCCATCAAGAGTTGTCAACATCGAGTCCCTGGCCTGATCTCTCTCATAGGTCATCAGATATAGGCTCTCCTCTAAATACTGTGTTGAATACTGAGTAATAGTGGCACTCAGGTGGGAGAATCCATCACATATGCTGGCAGCCCAGTAGTTAAATCCCCATTGATGGGAATGTCAACCTCCTCCATAGGCTCCTCATCATTGGAATCAATATCCTGCATTATGGATACTACCATAGTCAATGCAGTCTCTGTCTCCATCCATGCGGAATACTCTGCAGAATAACCCGGATGACTGACAAAAAACTCAGCTAGCTCTCGCTGATCCCAACAGGCATATAACCTGGATCTGTCCTCTGCTGATAAACGGCGTGAAGCAAAGCGATAACTCATTGCCCCCTCAAATGGATGGAAATCCTAAAACTGGTCAAACTGACACATCACAGCTAGTGGGTGGTAAGTGATCATCCCTCTCAAACCAGCTAGAGGAAGATAATCCATGCCCAGAGCATGAGTAATGAAGTCAGAGGTGAGCTAAGCCCCACATAAGCCTCTCCAACATCGCAATATAGCGAATGGATCTCCAATCCCTACAAGGAAAGCTGACCAAGATGCAGTATCTGTACACTCCGCAGGCTGGAAGGAGTATGACATGGTTATATCATGGGTGAGGAAATACCCATGCCGTCTGAATGTGCCATCATACCATCATCGGTATGATGGTATGACCCTCC
The DNA here is from genome assembly GCA_020205615.1 of Panax quinquefolius. Classification (NCBI taxonomy): domain Eukaryota; kingdom Viridiplantae; phylum Streptophyta; class Magnoliopsida; order Apiales; family Araliaceae; genus Panax; species Panax quinquefolius. The sequence goes on from CM035163.1 coordinate 79,985,963, forward strand.
CTGAGAGCTCTCAATGCCATAATGACTCCGATGTTCAACTTATCCATGTATCATGGCATATAGATGTATGACAGTACGCACAGTAACAGTACATCTACTCTAGCCAAACGCCAATGATCCTCCGGCGTGATAAATTCCCCAGAATAGCATGCATAACTATCCTCAGAGCTAAATTTGTCAATCAGAAAATGCTAGGATATCACGTGGCCAGATGTGATCTCATCTTGTACCACTCTACGCCTCAAACTAGTGATGGTCATGAACTGCCTACTCATGTCCCCAATCGCCATGTGCGTGCAAGGTCTGTCCAACAGCAACATCATCAACCGTGCATACTCCTCTAGAGTAGGAGTCAACTCCTGGGTCCCGAATCGGAAAACCTGCCTCTCTAGTACCCAATGCTCTAGAATACCCTCTATGAACCCTGTAAGAACCTCAGACATCAACAAGTTCATAGTGTGCTGTAACAAATGATCTACAGTCACCCTATCTGGTGGTGACATACTATTATACCATGAGAGCATACCAGATGCCACCAAAAATGGTGGGGTATGATCAATACGGCTAACTATCGAAGAAGACATCTCTACGGGCCGTGTCATAAGACCATCCAGGGGTCAATGCTGAATATCTCTGGATATACATATGCATAAGATAATAATATGCATGATATAATAGATGGCAATATGATATAAGGAATGGAAAACTGTACATACATTCCAAAGTATATCATCATCTAATACATCTCTGTACAGCTAAAATACAGGGAAATGGGGCAAAGCTACCCAACATCTAACAGAGGCCTATCAAAAGAGATAACGAGAAATATACATCAGAAGAAGTCAATGGTATCGATATCTACATCGTCCATCCTATCCATCTGATGTAACTCCTCTTGAGTCACTGGATCTCTTTCTACAAGGATGTCAGGCCTAAACAAGGGAGGATCTGCACCGGAAAAGCCATATGGGTCACCTGAGGGTCCAGCGCCAGAGCTGGAAGGATTAAAAGTATCTGCCTCTGAAGGATCTCTACCCAAATGCCGGATAAAGAAATGTGCCCGGTCTAACTGCCGGGTCAAACTGTCAATATGTGTCACATGAGTCAGATCTCAGACACAGGCTAGCCAATCCGTCATCATCATAGATCCTGGAGCCATATCCCTCATAAACTGTGTGGCGCGGGTCTGAGCTCCAATGGTATGAGGGAACCACCAATGCTGGACCATCTCCTGAGTGCAGGGGCCCTCTGATAATGTGTAACCGTTAATCCCCAACAATTGGATATCAGTGATGGGTGACTACGACACAGGCCAATAACGCCTGGCAGGAGGCAAGATCGACATGCAAATCTCTCTTGTAGTGCTCTTGATAGCATGCTCTCCTAAGTAGAGCTCCCATCCTCCATCGGTGAAGAGAGGAATCCTACGGGTGGAAATAACATACAAAACTCCAGTGGTACCCATCCTCAAATCTAACACTCAAGTGCTCCCTAAAATAGGGAACCCATGTGATGACATCCGCTGTCAACAACTCCAGCTGTAGGCGGCAATGGGTGAAACCCTCAGCAACAGGGACCTCCGCCAGTATGGAATGATGCCATCTCTGTCCTCGTGGATAGGTGTGTAAACCTAACATGCTCACAGAACGTAAACATGGAAACCTCTCATAGGCCCAAAACTTCCAACATAAAGACAAACATCTGCTGTCAGTCAACGCTCTTAACTTGTACATGGGAAAAGATAAGAGAAAAACTCACCAGCAAAAATGGGTAGAATACTAACCAAGCCTCGATCAAGCCCTGCGATTGCATGCACATTCCCCTAAGAAAGTAGGCAAAGGTGTAAGCACCCCAATCATAGTCTCCTATAAGGTCCACGTGTCGAGTGGCACTGATCAACGCGAAGGACACCGTAGAAGAGTTATCTGCTATGAAGCAGCCCCTAATGATTATCAGGAACAATCGCTAAAGGATGTGATCCCTGACTCTCACATCATCGGGTATAGGCTCACTCAATAGCCCGCTTATAGCATCTATGCTCAAAGGACCTGTACATACAGTCCTACCCTTGAACGCCTCCCACCAGAACTCTGAACAAGGATCTGACGGCAGTAGGGGTGATATCCGTCGTGCAAGGCACTAGATCCCCTTCAAACTCCATACCTATGATAAATCGCTAATCCATCGGCGTCATTATCACCTCACAGTCCAATAAATGAAGTGACTGAGTCTGGTTAAACCACCGCTCAGACAATGCCTTGAAGTAACCCCAGGGATAATGACGGGGAAGGATGGAAAAGAACTTCCCCAGCCATCTATAGTCATCGTGCAAAGCCAGGGATACATAGAGTGGATACTGAACCAGTTCCCTCGAGGCTGTGTAAAGCCGAGGACCTACATCAAATGCAGATCAACATCAGAACCCTTTACTCCTCATCAATAGGAAATAAGGAAGATTAAAGATCTAACTTCATACCTCGCTTGCGTGCAGGTAGACTGAAGGATGCCGACTCAAGTCACCCAGAAGATCTGGGTTTGCCACTTGAATACCTGGTAAATCCCTACGGGGAACACGTACAGCAGGAGCAGGAACCTCAACCGGTACATCCTCCTCCTCGTCCTCGACATCCGGCACTTCAACCTGGACATAACGTATCACCGTCTCCACCAAATGATGAGGTTGTCTAACAGAACGGGGTCGAGGTACTTCAGAAGCCCTCCTCCGTACACCAGAAGTGGTCCTGTGGGAACTACTCGGCTGATCCGGATCCATAATATTTAGACAACAAGTCTCCAAATCACCTCAGAAAGGGTGTGGTAAATTCTTACCTGGAGCTTTACAAAATGCATTATATGATTACATGCATACATGCATTATTTTAAGATATGTCTACAGTATAGTTAAAAATGCATAACTACCCAATGCCTACGTTTTGGAAAATTTTTGCCATAGCCCCCTTTGTAAATGGGACTGTCCACATGCACATAGGCATGACTAGGTGGCCATTCAGTTGCTCACCTACTAATAGTCATATACATCCTACATACATTGAATACATCACAGTAAAAAATCCATAAGTGTAATCTAATTACCAGGGTTATTTTACTTTGCTACCTTTACTCATTTCTCCTCAAATAAGATAAGAAATGACAGTAAAGGGTGCCAATTTGACTGTTTCAAAAGTCAAATTTTTTCACATGATTATGTTCAGCATGATTTAATACTAACATTTACTATATTGAATTTTTTTTTATCAAATCATATCAGCATGCATATTAATTAATATGTGTCTAAATGCATTTTATGTCATAAGTCATTTTTCAACGGATAGAAACTGGAAAAGAATATGTGCATATGTTACCAGGACAGTGAAGAACACTTGTACGGTGGCATAATATGTAGAAAGTTGCTCGAACTCAACAGGTCTGAAGAAGAGCTCTCAGATTTCCTTCGTCGTGCAGCTTAAAAATGACTTATGAAAGTAACCCATAGGGAATACATACCCACGGTTGGCCGCAGGTCCACCAGCGGCTGCTGTAGATGTACCTACGACACCCCTATGTGGGTCCCACACCTCTGGCTCATTCCAGTTAGAGTTGCAATGGAGGTTTCACAAGCTGAAAAGGTAAAATCATGAATAAAAATGCTACGCGATTGAGCGGAATAGCCTGGAATCCTGGTTTTCATGAGTCAAACTCTGGCTCCATATATATCTCATTGGTATTCACCTATATATAGGGTATACTATACCAGTGCCCTCAGCTTTCACAAATCATGCTCGACAATGCCTTACAAAGGTCCGATGCCGTCAGTGAAGGGTTACAACCCTAAACCTTCCCCAGAGGGGGTTACAACGCAGAAATTTCAAACATATACGTATTCCCAGCGGGGGTTACAATGCTAAAGCTACGAATATTTATATGTCCTCGGCAGGGGTTACAACACAATTCAACCATTGATACACAAATCATTGAAGGTCAAGCAACCTTGACGTTATTTCAACCGGTGGCAAGTAAACCCATCGAAGCAACCTATCAACATATCCTCGACAGGGGTTACAACGCAATTCAACCATTGATACACAAATCAATGAAGGTTAAGCAACCTTGACGTTATTTTAACCGGTGGTAAGTAAACCCATCAAAACAACTTATCGACGTATCCCCGGCGGGGGTCACAACGTGATGCAACCATTGATACACACATCAATGAAGGTCAAGTAGCCTTGACAGTTTGCCCAGCAGGGATCTATCCGGTGATACATACATCAGCGAAGGTCAGGCAACCCTGATAAATACATATTGGTGGCAGTAACTCCGACAGGATGGTGGGATATGTTATACACATCCTCAAACAGACAAAGCTTTCTCCCCACAGATCTCTTTCACACAAGAGGCACCTCTATGGAGTAGAAGTCTGTGTCTAGGATTCACGACTTTGGTGATAGCCCCAACGTCAACATCCTTGAAGACTTGGATCGCATGTCCAAGATATCACTGATTGTCATCCCAACAGGATTAACAGGGAACCGACAATCATCTCATTCATACATTTGCATCATGTTGCTGCATATAGCACAAAGTTTATCTTATTGCATTTCAAGTGTCTAGGATTCTTTATCCTATTCATGCCTTGCATTGCATGAATATGATAAAGAGAGGCATCTGTAGACACTCGAAATTTTCTGCACACCTGTTACTAACATTGCAGGAGGGCAGAATCGTCTTTCGGAGATAACCCTGGAAGACAGTTCATATCCATTCCTGATACTGCCGAAATTTCAGTCTCAACCCCGGAACACACACCGGGAGTATCATTCTCAACCCCAGAACACACACCAGAAACATCATTTCCAACCTCGGAGATAACCTCGAGTTTCGTCCTTGGGAATAACCCCAAGGAATGTTATTGCAGTTCCGGTGATAACCCTAGAAATGCTTATTTCAAATGCGATCAGCTTCAATCTCAGACCTCCTGCTGAGGCACTCATGCCTCAGACCTGGAGCTAACACCGGGCGGACAGGCACACTCACAGATGACATTGCGGCATTCAAACACTTGCAGTAGTCCAATCTCAGATGTAACCCTGAGCAACGTCTACTTTCAACTCAAACCGGTGATAACCCCGGTGAGGAGTCAAACGTCATCTTGCTACCTTAATATCTGCGCGTCGTCTCAACACTTCATACATACATACATACATTCAACAATGTCCTTCAAGTACCAAGGAGTTCCAATCCCGCGTGACTATTACGCATGACAGCACACCAGATAGAATTTGAAGCTTGAAGATCATGGGCATGGTCCCCTCTTCCTGACTTCTTACAACCTCTAATCCCTTATCATTGCGCAACTCTCGACACAAGCAGTCTGAAGAAGGTCTTATATACCTCGTTCGGATGCTCGGATTGAAGTTCTGCAAGTTCGAAAGCAGAACATCACAAAGGCACGTATTTTCTGACAACGGGACCCAGAGAGCTGTGGGCACCCGGGGTAGCCACAGTGCATCTGTGGTCGCCACAGTACCTTCTGACACTCCCCTCTATAAATAGAGGGCTTGGGGTAGCCATTTTAAAAAAGGAAAAAGGCGAGGAAGCCCTGTCCAATTTGCTCTGTACACACCTTATATTGAGTGCTTGCTCTTTTTAAACACCTGTTAGCTCACATATAGCTATACATTTACCAAAGGGGAGCTAAGTGTTTATCCATTTAGAGTCATAGAAGCTCAGATTGTTAGCAACCGTAGTTTTCTCACACTCTATAAAGCCTTTATCTTCATCTTTGCACACACTATTCTACACATTGAGAGTCGTGTTGTGTGAGTATGCCAGGACTTCGGTCCGTGATTTTCATTTCTGTCTGTATATATATACTTATACATATATATATTTATATATGGACTAACATTATCGATTTATGCCTCAATTGAGCCTAGACTTATGTCTGCAGCGTTTATTTGCTTATATATATGTATGTATATATATATATAACTGTTGTCAGACATATCTGATGAGCCTGGATTTTAGATCCGGAGTGTTTATTGCTTATATATATATATTTACAATTCTGTCAGGCTTGAAGTTTACTTCGAGGCCTTTTACTACTTTATTTACATTCAGTCCCGCTTGGAGTTTACTTCGTGGCGGTTGATCGCATTTATTGCTTTATTTACATTTCTGATCCCCATGGAGTTGCTTCGTGGTGGTTAATCATGCATATATATATATATATATATATATATATATATATATATATATGTGAGACCCCAAATTTTATGAGTAAGATTTAAATTTCTCAAAATATTTTTTTGAATATTATGGTGTGGATTTAATATAATGTTATAGTTGTGGGTAATATTTATGAATTTTGCAAAGTATGCACGATGTTATATTTTATTCGATTGGTCGGGGAATATTCTTTTTTCGGGGAATATCCGTATGACGGTACAATCATTGGTGGACCCCACAACAGAATTATTGTCGGATTGGGAAAATGACAAAAATATTTTTATGAAAATAACGGCGGAAGTTTTACCGTTAACTGTTGAACTACTCGGTAGTAAAAGTACAGTAATACGTGTGGTTTCATAGTAGCACACAGTATTGATTATTGATGCTTACGTGAGAAGTCACTCAGTTTTATTCAATTATTGTTACAGTAATTGCTGCATAGTATCTCACGTTATCTGATTCAATTATTGTCAATAATTTATATATTATTAAATCAATAATTGAGACGATAGTGTTATTAATATTATTATTTACAATATTAACGATGTCTAGAAGTTCTGCCAAGGAGAGGTTTGGTCACCTAATTGCGCGCCAATAGGGATAAATCCTTATTGGAAAGCCCCCTCTTTCCTGGGAATGACCTGGTCGATTAATATTGTGAATTATAATAATGATGATAAATGTTGTTAAATATATTGAGGTGTCTTTTTATGAAGTCACGGAGGTTTATATATATATATTATATATATATAAATTCTATTTTATTAGTATTATTAATGTAATAAAACAAAAAAACTTTTTATATAAAACAGAATACTTTTATAAAGTTATTTGTTTTATTAGACTATAAATAGAATATATTATATTCTATTATGCATAGTGTTTGCATAGTAAAATCTTTTTATATAAAATGTAATACTTTTATAAAGTTATTCATTTTATTAGATTATAAATAGAATATATTATATTTTATTTAAAAGATTTTGTTTTATTAGAATATTTTATTAATACTGCATAGTATATCAATATGGACCGTCCGTTTAAAAGTAAATTAATCTGGACCATTCATGAATTAATTACTATTCAATCCATTCTCATATAAATAGAAGCTCATTTCTTCATTATTTTTATGAATTCACTGAAACTCTAGAGAGAGAAATTATAGAGAGAAAGAAGAAAAGTATTATGCTACTTCACTACTCCTATATTCAGTTTTTTCTAAGGTAAGGGATATTATTTGTTGTACTCATAAGGGGTATTATTTCTTTCGTATTCATGAAGAGAGCTATTGTTATTCCATTCCTTATTATTTTGTTGGAATAACCTGTATACGCGGACTACCGTATACTTGGTGAAATTCTTTTGTTATTCCATTCTTTATCATTATGTTGGAATAACCTGTCTATGCGAAGTACCACATACATGGTGAAATCCTTCTGTTATTCCATTCTTTATCATTATGTTGGAATAATCTGTCTATGTGAAGTACTGCATACCTGGTGAAATTCTTCTGTTATTCCATTCTTTATTATTCTGTTGGAATATCCTATCTGTGTGTTTACGCATGACCTGGTTCCGTTATTTATTATTCTGTTGGAATATCATGTCTGTGCGTTTATGCATGACCTGGCTCCATTTTTTTATTATTCTCATTGGAATATCCTGTCTGCGTGCATTCTACGCACGACACGGTTCCGTTATTTATTATTCTATTGGAATAACTCGTGCTGCATGGATTATCGCGCATGCCCGGTGATTTCTTTTGTTATTCTATTCTTTATTATACTCAGTTGGTTAAAGTTTTGACTTCTATACTCTATGAAATTAGTGGAATATCCTTGATATTTGCGCTTCATCCAGTATCTTTTCATGGAAATATTCTTCTGAGCATTCTTGAATTTTACTCTACAAAGAAGTATCATGTTGACAATTTGGACGTTATTAGTTCCTGGATAAATTAATTCTTGAACTTGTTTTATTGATTTCTTATGTCATTGTCATCATCCTCATGTTTATATTATGTTGAAAGTCATCTGTGACCTGTAGTGCATAGATAGACTTGGTATGATTATGACCAGGGATTAATCGGTATAATCATGACCGTAATGTTACAAATGATGTGATAAAGTCCTCATTGGCCAGTAGTGCATTGATGGACAGTTGTTGGCATGATCATGACCATTGATGAATACACAAATATCCTTGGCCCGTAGTGCATGGATAATTTGTGGTTGTGATACTAATGAATATCTTTGGCCGTAGTGCAGGGATGATGTGGATTATTTATTAAGCTGAGTCCCAATGATAAAAGTGATGAAAAACCTTTTAAATCATAAAAGATAGTAGATTTTATTCTCTACTTGACTCTTTTAATGGATTGCTTGTTCCGTTGCAGTTAAACTTGATGTTTGTTATATTTTATCAGTTTAACACCGTTGAAGGCTAACGATAATTTATTCTGCATTATCTTAGTCATAATATTTCTTACTAGGCTAGTTAAGCTCACCCTTTTACTTTCATTGTTCTCTTCAGGAAATGAGAACGTAACAGGGACTAGTCGGGGAACGGAGTAACGGTTCAGATGATAGCATTAGTAGTCCTCACTATTCTATGAAATAGTGTGATAATAATTGTAATGAGGACTTATTCTGAGAGTGGATATTGTCTAGAAGACAATATTTGTATTAAAATTCACAACTTGTGTTGTATATTTAAGATTGTATTTGTATTTTGTACCATGTATTTGGCGACTCAGAATAGGTGATGTATACCTATTTTGGGGGCGTCACAGTTGGTATCAAAGCTTAGGGATATGATCCCTGGCTGGGATGTGAGACAAGAACTAGGAGGGGAGAGACAGGGAATTCCTTCGCTAGTATGACCTACCTAAGTTTATTTGGTATTTAATTGGTCGGTCAGAGTATATGGATAATATGTGATATGTTAATTAACCCTTGTTTTGTGGTAGTATTTGAAAATGGCATTTGAAAATGTTGAGGTAAGCAATGGAGCACATAAGACCGTTGAGTCACCGCTAATCAACAATCAGGATAATGTGCATCAAGAAGGCGATAATCCTCCTGTAAATAACAACACCGATCAAATGATGAACGATGGGATGTTTAGAGGCTTTATGCAATTCATGCAACATCAGGTAAGAGAGACTCCTGTTCAAAATATAGGTGGAAATAATGGCAACCCACTTCATTATCCACCGCTAAGCGCTTCAAGGAGCCGGGACCATCGGAGTTTTTGGGAAAGCCAGAACCACTTAAGGCGGAGACGTGGTTAAAGCAGATCACCAAGATATTTGATGTCTTGGGATGCTCCGAGGAGCAAAAGGTTCCTTTTACCACCTTTATGTTGCGTGAACAGGCAGACCATTGGTGGGAATCTGTAAAACGTACCCAGCCTGACGCACTTAAGATATCTTGGGAGAAATTTCAAGAATTATTCAACGACAAGTACTTTCTTGAAAGTATTCGTCACATGAAGGAGGTGGAATTTATCAACCTGGAATAAAACAATATGACCGTGTCGCAATACGAAGCTAAATTTACGGAGTTATCCTGGTTTGCATCCCATTTGGTTGATAATGAGGAGTGAATGATGCGAATGTTTTTGCGAGATTTGAAACCCGATATACGTCAATACCTCATTTCTCACAAACTTTGTTTATATTCAGATGTTGTGAATAGGGCTCAGTTATTGGAGCGCGATAATGAGTCAGCACAACCAAAAGGCAACAACTAACAATGCGATGATAATTGTACCGGTGGCAACAACCATCGGAACAATGATAACCATCGTGGGGGAAATTATCATGCCAAGAATGGTAACCACTTCGGTGGTAATCATGGCCAAGATAATAGAAGTGGAAATTTCAAGAAGAGGAGGTTCAATAATGATGGAAAGACAAAGACATCAACACCCATTTCAAAAAGAAGAAGAACGACCACATCAGATATGTTTCAAATGCGACACAGAGGGAGACATCCGTCCAAACCAAGCATGCAAACAATCCAAAGAGTGTTTCAATTGCAGAAGAGAAGGTCACCTAGCTCGACTTTGTCGTGTAGTGAAGTAAAGTCCTGCTGGGATAGTGATGCCAAAGGATATCCCAGACAAGCCAAAATCGGTAGATTAAGAGAGAGCAATTTTTTTCTCGTGACGAGGAACCTGAACAAAGTTATCACGGGTAAGTTAATCATAAACTCTTGCGAAGTCTATACCTTATTCGATACTGGTTCTACCTATTCTTTTATCTCTCTTACTTGCGCTCAATGTTTAAATTTGACTTCGGAGAAATTAGACTTTGACTTATTGGTTGAAACTTTGATAGTAGAAACCTTCGTTACCTCCACTGTTTATAAATCTTGTTGATTTAACTCGACACTTTCACGTTACCTGTCGATCTTATCTCTTTGAAAATACTTGCCTTTGATGCGATTTTAGGAATCGATTGGTTAACTACTCATCAAGCTTTTTGTAAGGTTGTTAGCTTTCATATTCCTAACCAACCTGTTATGTGAATTCAATCAACCAAACCACTAAAGTCAATCATTGTCATATTAAGCCATAAATAAAGAGCCCCAAGCCTTTCGCTGGTGACTTCCTTGTGTGGAATGCACCGAAGCTAAATTTTCTGTAGGGAAAGTCGTGAATAACAGTGGCAAGTTGATAGTGACGTGCTATCCAAGTCTTGGACGAGAGTCACAATTTTGAATGATATTTCTATTGTTAATAAATTTCCTGACGTATTCTTGAAGACTTCTTACCCTACCCCTAGAGCGTGAAATCAAATTTTGTATTGATCCCAGTACAAAACCCATTTCTAAAACCCTCAAATATTTTCTTCACCCAAAATGAACATGTAATGTGCCAAAGACGTTTGCTCGAGCTGTTGAAGATTACGATCGTACCATTCAATATCATCGTGGGAAAAACGAACGTGGTAGCTGACGCGTTGAGTAGAAGATCGTATGCATTTACGAGTGTGATGTCGTTATCATAAAAACCCATTTCGTATAACTTATAAATGATGAAGATAGAGTTAAAGACTCTAGGAAACCACGTGAAGATAACGAATATATGATTAGAACCGACTTTAGTCGATAAAGTTAAAGTCGCTCAAGCTACAGAATCGGAGATGATGAACACGAAAAAGAAGGTTTAAGAGGGCTTTATTCTAGAAGCAAGAGTCGATGAAGAAAGGAAATCTCAACTCTCGATTTTATTAGCCCATTTGAAATCCTCAATCGAGTAGGAACTGTGGCCTATAGACTCATTTTACCGCCAAATATGTTGCTTGTTCATAACGTTTATCGCGTACTGATGTTACGTAAATATGTGGACGACCCGAACCACATTATTGATTCAGAACCGAACAAGATAATGAAAGATTTAACGTATGAGGAAATATCTGTTAAAATCTTGGATAAGGAGGATCATATTCAACACTCAAAGGTTATACCTCAAGAGTTAGAATTTGAAATGAAGTCAAGGTATTCTCATCTTTTCGGCATACCAGGTACATACGTAAATTTTGAGGGCGAAATTTCATAAGGAGGGGAGATTGTGAGACCCCAAATTTTATGAATAAAGATTTAAATTTCTCGAAATATTTTTTTGAATATTATGGTGTGGATTTAATATAATGTTATAGTTGTGGGTAATATTTATAGATTTTGCAAAGTATGCAAGTTGTTATATTATATTCGATTGGTTGGGGAATATTCTTTTTGTCGGGGAATATATGTACGACGATACAATCATTGGTGGACCCCACAACGGAATTATTATCGGATTGAGAAAATGACAAAAATATTTTTATGAAAATAACGACATAAGTTTTACCGTTAACTGTTGAACTACTCGGTAGTAAAAGTACAGTAATACGCGTGGTTGCATAGTAGCACACGGTATTGATTATTGATGCTTACGTGAGAAGTCACTCAGTTTGGTTCAATTATTACTACAATAATTCTTTATATAGTATCAAGACGTTATCTCGATTCAATTATTGTCAATATTTTAGATATTATTAAATCAATAATTGAGACGACAGAGTTATTAATATTATTATTTACAATATTAACGATGTCTAGAAGTTACGCCAAGGAGAGGTTTGGTCACCTAATCATTACTTGCGATAAGAGAGAAATCTTTATTGAAAGCCCCTCTTTCCAGGAAACGACACAGTTAGATTAATATTGTGATTTATAATAATGATGATAAATGTTGTTAAATATATTGAGGTGTCTTTTTATGAAGTCACATAAAGTTATATATATATATGTATTATATATATATATATATATAATTCTATTTTATTAGTATTATTAATGTAATAAAAATAGAAAAACTTTTATATAAAATAGAGTACTTTTATAAAGTTATTTATTTTATTACACTATAAATAGAATATATTATATTCTATTATGAATAGTGTTTGCATAGTAAAATCTTTTTATATAAAATAGAATACTTTTATAAAGTTATTCGTTTTATTAGATTATAAATAGAATATATTATATTTTATTTAAAAGATTTGGTTTTATTAGAATATTATATTAATACTGAATAGTAAATCAATCTGGACCGTTCATGAATTAGTTACTATTCAGGTCCATTCTCCTATAAATAGAAGCTCATTCCTTCATTATTTCTTACTTAATTCATTTGAAACTCTGAGAGAGAAACTATAGAGAGAAAGAAGAAAAGTATTCTGCTACTTCACTACTCCTATATCCAGTTTCTTTTAAGGTAAGGGATATTATTTGTTGTACTAATCAGGGGTATTATTTCTTTCGTATTCATGAAGAGAGCTATTGTTATTCCATTCCTTATTATTCTATTGGAATAACCTGTATACGCGGACTACAATAGAAATCAACGGGTATGTATAATACTCGCTACTCCTAAGTACTCACGAGCACGTAAGTCATTAACACATAAACACATAAGGTCTTTTATCATTTTATCTTCAATGGATTTCCCTCAATTCATTCCTTAAAACTCGATAAGAGTTTATCACCTCTATATTTTTGATCTCCTAGAAGGTTATAGCCTAAGGTTTCCCCACCTAAGGTTCATAACCTAAAGCTTTGATACTAACTTGTGACACCCCCAAATCCGGGTACTTCAATCCCACATTTGGTGTTCAACTTTATCGATTAAATCATAACTAACTACCCATAAACAAAGGATATAATTAAACTCAAAAGCTTAAACAATAAATCTCCCATCAAAGGGTTACATAATCTCAAATAAATCCCAGGTCATCTAACCTTTATTACAATCATCAGCGGAAAACTAAAACATAATCATAATTAAACATGTTACATAAGTTTCATAAATAAAATATAAATTAAACGTTGTCGTCTAATCAAGCACTTTGTTCTTGTCTTTTCTTGTAGAAAGCTCTTCAAACTTCTTAACTTCATCTGCATTATTTTGCGCAAGAGTGAGCAAACAATTGCCCACAAGAAGGATAATATAAAATAACATTTTATGAATGACAATTAACCGAGCTTTCAATGGTAAAGTATTCTTATCGGAACAATAAACATTAATTCAACAGCTATGAGTTCAAAGGAATAATGAACGTTTAAGTTAACCATAGATATCAACATCAAAGAATACACTGAGGGTCACAAGACCACGAACTCTATTCTAGGTTTTCAAGTATTTCTACTTTAACCTTTAACAGTCTAAAAGACTATAATCATCATCTATGTCCTAGGTTCACAGGTGTTTCTACTATAACCTTTAACAGTCTAAACGACTATATGGACCATCATTCCGTACTCCAGGTGATCAGCCCTTTATACTATGTATTGCGCAAACATTTTAACGCTATTGCGTAGCTCTAAAATAATCCCCTGATATAGGGTTGCTCATCTCAACTTAGATTATCAGGTTCCGAACCAAAGGAAGTTTGGTTGGGAATTAACTTCAAAGGAAGTCTAGATTTTTTAGAACGCTCATCAACCAAGTACTGGTTGAATCAGATAGGAACCAAAAACTATTCAAGGGTTTGATTATAATATCTTCATGAACAAGGTATATCGATGAAGCAATAAGGCTAGAGTATTAACAATTTTTAAGTTGAACAAATGTTATCATTGACAACATGCTTTCAAAGTTGTGTGTTAGTACATAAACAAACCAAAGGAAATTTGGTTTGGGTTGACTTCAAGGGTAATTTAGAGTTTAGAACATTCATCAACTAAGGATTAGTTGAATTGGTAAAGAATCGCTAAGCAACTTAGAGTTTGGTACAATAACATAAGATAATACAATGATATTAAAGAACGAAGATCAAACAACAGTTATTAGTAGCTGAATAAACACACTTCTTACAATAATAATACAGACTTTGAATAAAGAGATAAAGATTAACTAACTTGCTCAACAATAAATGAGTACAGACTTTGAATAACCAAGGTAATCTCGATTGGAATAAATAAACAAAGATTAACTAATTTACTCAACAATAAATGAGGGTTAAAGAACTTGCATGACAATAAATCGTTAAACAAGAGATTAGAAATAGAGAATTTGCATAAGTATAACATAACAGTGAAAAGTAACCTTGCTAAATAATAAAGTAGCAAAGGTTAGAGAACTTTCCTCGTGCGTAGGTTAAACAATCACTACTCACGTTCATCCCAAGTCCTACACATACCATATGTATTGACAATAGACATTAGTTACACTAACATTACCTTCATGAGTTGCTTTCTTACTTTTAGTATAGCTACTAACTAAGTTTAAGTTTAAACAACATCACATCTTTTCTTGAACATTACTTTTTAGCTTTATTACAACTACTTAAGTAATCATGTCATTGCACCACATACATATTAATAACTTGATACAATATCCTATTACATGTCCAACACGTTATCATTAAGTTATACTAACACAAAGGATTGCACTTGCATTCGCGCATCCCGACGCCCTCCGATTGGCTCCAAATACACAAGAGTCCTAAAGATGGACATTTTGACCCTTCATAACGATTTCAAATTTAACACCTTAAAGAATAAAAGTTATAGGTCTATTCGTCCTCTTTTCAAATCATCTTAAATCACCTCAATCAAAGTTCGTATGAAAACGTTATGACCATTTTACTACAGAAGGTCAAAACTATCCGACCCAGACCACTTTTCCAGCGCTGGGGTGCGAGACAGTGGCGCTGGGGCGCGAATTCCAGAACACCCAAAACCAGAAACAAAACCAAGCTACTATGTATTAATTTCTAACACCAATTAACATGTATAACTTATGCAAATTACACATAAACTTCACCAAGCATACAAATACTAAATTAACACAACTTAAACCATAATTCTTGAAAAATTAAATACTGGAATAGCATATTTTAAAACCAAAAACTCCATTTTTGATATTTTTTGACACAGTGAACACTGTAATCATAATGATACACCAATTTGATTCTTTTGAACTAAGTTCTTTGTAACTCTTAACAAACTAACTAACATAGTCACAGTTCAATTTCACACACTAAATTGATCATCATAGTTGTTACTTACATAAGCCACATAAGAAATACATATACTGACATTATTTCTTCCTACTGTCAAACGAATTTAGCATGCAATTCTCGTTTAAGCACTATCTCTAATCATCATAAACTCATATAATCACAAGTAACCCATTGTATAACAAAAATTCAACAAATTTGAAATCACAGAGTATATAAAATTTTGTCGTAGGCTCATATATGCATATTCATATATAATTAGGGAAAATACCTTCAATTAGCGTAATAATTCCTTGCAAACACCACTGAATTAGCTTTGAAATCCTTAAGCTTCCTCTCAATCTCTCTCAAGTTTCACCCTTTCAAGCTCTATAAATTCTCAGACTCTTCTCTCTTCTTAGTTCTTAGCTTAAGCCAAATACCAAGTTACGTAGTCTAGCTAGCACTTAAGCGCAAAGAAAAAAAAACTGATAAACCTTAATACTATTACTAATTGCAATTTCAGTTACTAACGTATATAACATAAATATATTGTATTTATTATTTTAATTTATTTTATTTAAATTCAAAAATTAAAAATCTAAAAGCCATAAGGCTTGTTTGGCAAAAAGTCTTTAAAATAAAGACTTAATATTTTAAGCCTTGTTTGGTTAAATCAATTAAAAATTACTTTAATTTTATTTTAATAAACCACTTACACTATAGTTTAAAATCTCATATTTATACCTCCATATTCAACATTAGTTAAATAACCAATTACAACATACTAAACAAATTTTCTCACTTAATCCAAATATCACAAAATTATAATCTCATTATAATTTTATTTAATAAATTAACATATCACTATAATTATTAAATTAAAACAACAATATAACATCTCATGTTATATTACTACTCTCTAAATTATAAACCAAATTAGTTTAGAATATTATCTAACAATTTAATTCATAAACATTTAATAATAATAATCACATCAATAATAAAATTTTTATTTCATCAACTTCAATAATAAACACATCAAATAAATATTTATATAATTTAATAAATATTTAATATTACAATTTGAATTTCCGGATTGTTACATCTTCCCAGAATCACAACTCAAACAATTCGTTCGTCACAATATCCTTGATATTTGTGCTTCATCCAGTATCTTTTCATGGAAATATTCTTTTGAGCATTCTTGAATTTTACTCTACAAATAAGTATCATGTTCACAATTTGGACGTTATTAGTTCCTGGATAAATTAATTCTTGAACTTGTTTTATTGAATTCTTATATCATTGTCATCATCCTCATGTTTATATTATGTTGAAAGTCATTTGTGGCTTCAGAGTGCATAGATGGATTTGGTATGATTATGACCGAGGATTAATCGGTATAATCATGGCCGTAATATTACAAATGATGTGGTAAAAGTCCTCATTGGCTGTGTAGTGCATTGATGGGCGATTGTTGGCATGATCATGACCATTGATGAATACACGAATATCCTTGTCCCGTAGTGCATGGATAATTTGTGGTTGTGATACTAATGAATATCCTTGGCAGTAGTGCAGGGATGATGTGGATTATTTATTAAACTGAGTCTCAGTGATAAAAGTGATGAAAAACCTTTTAAATCGTAAAAGATAGTAGATTTTATTCTCTACTTGACTCTTTTAATGGATTGCTTGTTCCGCTGCACTTAAACTTGATATTTGTTATATTTTATCAGTTAAACACTGTTGAAGGCTAACGATAATTTATTCTGCATTATCTTAGTCATAATAATTCTTACTGGGCTAGTTGAGCTCACCCTTTTGCTTTCATTGTTCTCTTCAGGAAATTAGAACATAACAGGGACTAGTCGGGGAACGGAGTGACGGTTAAAATGATAGCATTAGTAGTCCTCACTATTGTATGAAATAGTGTGATAATAATTGTAATGAGGACTTATTCTGAAAGTGGATATTGTTTTAGAAGACAATATTTGTATTAAAATTCACAGCTCTTGTTGTATATTTAAGATTATATTTGTATTATGTACCATGTATTTGGCGACTCAGAACAGGTGATGTATACCTATTTTGGGGGCGTCACATATATATTTACTGCTTTAATATATATAACTACTTACTACTTTTCATTCAAATTGCGGTATCATGTGAGCCTAGCAATCATGTGATCAAAAATTCAGTCCGCTGAATCTAGATTCGGTTCTCGTGATGGACATTTTCAGCTATAAGCAGCTTGTACATTATTTTACAGTGTACGAATTTCCTTAGATGGCTATCATGCCCATGAGGAGTTCGACACTTCTGTATATTATTTTCTCAAAGATGCCTCGCATCTCGAAAATAAAAGCAAACAAGCCGAACATTTAACAATAAAATGAAAGTATGAAAAGGTCTCAATTCCTATTGAGTACAGGGTTTGAAAAACCTCTTTTACAAAACTTCATTGCTATATCTTGCTAAAACTAAATTTTTCTATAAATTCAAACCCTGTGTATATAGGTGCGAACGAGGCCTCGCATTACTTTCAAATAATTGTACATTGATCCACACACACACACACACATTCATATAACCGTTTCTTTAGAAAGTGGTGGTCACCGTGGCAACACGGATGTCGGGGGGTGCCTAAAACCTTCCCTCCACATAAGCAAGGCCTCAGACCCAAAAATGGATCTCGATTTCACAGACCCATTTAGCAGTGTCAAATCACTAGGTCAATGTGCAAACCTTTTCGGTTGCGTTGGTGCAACCAGTTAAAAACACCAACTAGCGACTCTTAACAGTCCATCGTCGACATTATACATGTCAGACCTTTTTCACTTATTTTTTCAAACAAATCTCACATAACAATGAGAACACCAAAGAACAAGTAACGAAAAGGGACAACTAAAAATCCCGACGTCGACAAGAATGAAATTAATTGATGGTCAAAGTATCCTACTCGACACTGATTTTAAGTTTCTGGAATTTCCAGAAACCGGAAGAACACCCCTTCTGACAAGGTTTGACTGTATAATATCTAGTGATTCTGATTTCGTTTGATTAATTTTATGAATGATATATGTACTCTGTCATGTAGACTATAATCTTGAACCATAATAAAAACTTGTTAATGACCAAAACCTAAAGAAATTTGAGCCTCAAAATGGACCCTCGAAGCTGACTAGGTTTCTGGGTAAGCCAGAAAACCCAGAAAGCTCTGACAACGAGTTTGAAGGGCTAGATATTCATGATACATAATTGTTTAACTTAGATGATAGTTGATGTAAGACCCCGGATTATATGAAATGAAATTATCCAATTTTCTTATAATTATTATTCTATTTAATAAATGGTTAAATTGATAAAAGGTTAAAGTTAAGGGTGATATTTGAAAATTTTGCAAAGTAAGAAAGCTGATATAAAATATTCGTTGTGTCGGGGAATATTCTTTTTGTCAGGGAGTACCCGTATGACGACACCATCATTGGTGGACCCCACAACGGAATAACTGTCGGAGTTAGAAAATGACAGAAATATCTTTTATAAAAATAACGGTGAAAGTTTTACCGTTAATTGTTGAAATAACCGGTGGTAAAAATACAGTAATACGCGTGGTTGCATAGTAGCATACGGTATTGATTCTTACATAAGAAGCCACTCAGTTTACTTAATTATTGCTACAGTAATTGTTGCATAGTATCTCATGTTATTTGATTCAATTATTGTCACAGTAACATCTACATAATATTTTATATTATTAAATTAATAAATGAGATGACAAAGTTATTCATATTATTATTTGCAATATTGACGATGTTTATAATGTTCTGTCGAGGAAATCAATTTGGACTGTCGGTTATGGTTTTAATAGTAATTAATATGGACTGTCCGTTCTAATAGTAAATCAATCTGGACCGTTTGTGAATCAATTACTATTTAGTCCATTCTCCTATAAATAGAAGCTTAATTCTTCTTTCATTCTCACCAATTCACTGAGATTCACAAGAATAGAGAGAGAAACTATAGAGAACAAGAAGAAGAGTATTCTGCTACTTCACTATTGCAGTATCCAGTCTTCTACTAAGGTAAGGGGTATTATTTTTTTCATATTCATAAGGAATACTATTTTTCGTATTCATCCTTTAATATGTTAGAATAACCTGTCTGCACGGATTACATACCGCATGACAGGTGAATATCCATTTGCAGTTTCGTATATTACTTCGTTTCATATTCTTAAATATAAACTTACTATGGTAAGTATTGCTTCTATAATCCCTGAAATTAGTGGAATATCCTTGAGTTTTGCACTTCATCAAGTATCGTTTCATTGGAATATTGATCTGAACTTTCTTATTAAATATCAATATTTTTCCCAGGGTACTATTCATGATTTACTATTCACCTAGATACTATTCACTCTAGTATTATTCACTTGGGGATTCGGGGTACTTTTCATGCTGAGGTACTATTCACGAGTTACTATTCATCTGGGTACTATTCACTCTAGTATTATTTATTCAGGGATTCAGGATACTTTTTATGTCGGGGTACTATTCATGAAGTACTACTATTCACGGGGTACTATTCACCCAAAAAATTTATTTCTTTTTCTGTCCAAATTATTTTTGATACATGAATATTATTCTTGAATTTTACTCAAAAAAGTAGTATCATGTTGACAATTTTGATATTATTGAATTCTGGATAAATTAAATTATAAATATTTAAAATTTATCCTTTACTTTCATTTAATTGAATTCTTATATCATTGTCATCATCCTCATGCTTATATTGTGATGAAAGTCATCTTTGGCCCGTAGTGCATAGATGGACTATTGATTGGTATGATTATGATCAGGGATAATTCGGTATGATCATGACCATTGATGATTACACGAATATTCTTGGCCCGTAGTGCAGGAATAATTTGTGGACGTGATACTAATGAATATCCTTGGCCCATAGTGCAGGGATGATTCGATGATGTGATTTATTTATTAAGCTGAGTCCCAGCGATAAAATTGATGATAAACTTTTTAAATCATAGAAGATAGTAGATATCATGCTCTACTTGACTCTTCTAATGGATTGTTTGTTTCACTGCAGTTAAACTTGATGTCTATTGTATTTTATTAGTTTAACAATGTTGAAGGCTAACGATAATTTATTATGCACTATCTTTGTAATAATATTTCTTACTGGGCTAGTTGAGCTCACCCTTTTGCTTTCATTGTTCTCTTCAGGAAATGAGAACGTAGCTGGGACTAGTCGGCAAATGGAGTGATGGTCCGAGATGGTTGTTTTATTAATCCTCACTATTTAGTGTGATAATAAATGTAATGAGGATTGAATTTGAGTTTGGATATTGTCTATGAGACAATATTCGTGTAAAAAATCTCAGCTCATGTTGTATAATTAAGTTTGTATTTGTATTTAGTACCATGTATTTGGCGACCCAAGATGGGTGATGTGTACCTATTTTGGGGGTGTCACAGTTGGTATCAAAGCTTAGGGATATGATCCCTGGCTGAGATGTGAGACTAGAAGTAGGAGGGGAGAGACGGGTAATTCCTTCGCTAGTATGACCTACCTAAGTTTATTTGATATTTAATTAGTCGGTCAGAGTATAGGGATATTATGTGGTATGTCAATTAACCCTTGTTTTGTGGTAGTATTTGAAAATGGCATCAGAAAATGTTGAGACCAGCAATGAAGCACATGAGATCGTGGAGTCACCAACGATCAATACCTAGGATAATATAAATCAAGAAGACAATAATCCTTAGGTAAATAACAACACCGACCAAATGATGAATGATGGGATGTTCAGAGGCTTTATGTAATTCATGTAACATCAGGCGAGAGCGGCTCCTGTTCAGAATGCAGGTGAAAACACTGACAAATCACGGATGGTCACTGCTAAGTAGTTCAAGGAGCTGGGACCATCGGAGTTTTGGGGAAAGCCAGAACCACTTCAGGTGGAAACATGGATAAAGTAGATCACCAAGATATTTGATATCTTGGGATGCTCCAAGGAGCAAAAGGTTCCCTTTGCCACCTTCATGTTTAGAGGAGAGGCAAATTATTGGTCGGAATAAGTAAAACGTACTCAGTCTGCCGCACTTAAAATGTCTTGGGAGAAGTTCCAAGAACTGTTCAACGACAAGTACTTTCCTGAAAGTATTCATCACCTGAAGGAGGTGGAGTTCATCAAGCTAGAGAAAAACAATATGACCGTGTCACAGTACAAAGCCAAGTTTGCCGAGTTGTCCCGATTTGCGCCTCATTTGGTTGATAATGAGGAGAGAATGACGCGAATGTTTCTACGAGGATTAAAACCCGAAATACGTCAATACCTCATTTCTCACAAATTTTGTTTGTATTCAGATGTTGTAAATAGGGCTCAGTTATTGGAGCACGATAATTAGTCAACCAAACCAAGAGAGAGCAGCCGGAAAAGCGATAATACCAATGGTAGCAGTCATCGAAGCGGTGACAACAAACGTGGAGGAAATTAATAAGCCAGAAATGGTAACCACTTCGGTGGTAATCATGGCCAAGATAATAGGAGTGGAAATTTCAATAAGAGGAGGTTCAATAATGATGGAAAGACGTCAACACCAACAACTGTTGTTAAGGAATGAGATCGACCACCGATCGTATGTTACAAATGCGGAGGGGAGGGACACATCAGTCCAAATTGTACATATCAGTCTAAAGCGTGT
The DNA here is from genome assembly GCA_020205615.1 of Panax quinquefolius. NCBI lineage: Eukaryota > Viridiplantae > Streptophyta > Magnoliopsida > Apiales > Araliaceae > Panax > Panax quinquefolius. The sequence goes on from CM035163.1 coordinate 80,008,418, forward strand.
TATAATTATGGAAGAGAATGTCACCTAGCCCAATTTTGTCGTGAAGCGAAGTCAAGTCCAGCTGGGATGAAGGCACCAAACGTCGTCCTAGACAAGACAAAACCGGTAGTTCAAGGGAGAACATTTTTCGTAACATCCCAAAAAGCGAGAAACCTGAACGAAGTCATCACGGGTAAGCTACTCATAAACTCTTGCTAAGTTTATACCTTATTTGATACCGGTTCTACCCATTCTATTATTTCTCCTACTTTTACTCAACGTTTTAATTTAACTTCGGAGAAATTAGAATTTGACTTATCTATTGAAACTCCGTTGGGGGAAACTTTTATTACATCCACTGTTTATAAGTCTTGTTTAATTTAAATCGGCAAACGCACGTTGCCTGACGATCTTATCTCTTTGAAAATACTTGCATTCGATGTGATTTTAGGGATTGATTGCTTAACTACTCATCACGTAAAAATTGATTATTTTCGTAAGGTTGTTAGCTTTCATATTTCTAACCAACCTATTATGCGAATTCAAGCAACCAAACCATTAAAGTCAATCACTGTCATCTCAAGCCATAAAGCTATTTGTTTATTGAAAAATGGATGCCAAGCTTTCTTAGCTCATGTCACGGATTTAAACAATAATATGTCAATTTTGAATGATATTTCTATTGTTAATAAATTTCCTGACGTATTCCCTGAAGAACTTCCTTGCCTACCCCTGGAGCATGAAATCGAATTTTGTATCGATCTTGAACCCGATACAAAACCCATTTCCAAAGCCCCATATCGAATGGCTTCCATTGAACTTCGGTAGTTAAAGACCCAACTGCAAGAATTGTTAGACATTGGTTTCATTTGTCCTAGTACGTCTCCTTGGGGTGCTCATGTTCTCTTCATAAAGAAGAAAGATAGAAGTATGTGACTTTGTATTGATTATCGGGAGTTGAATCATTTCACCATCAAAAATAGGTACCCGTTGCCAAGCATTGATGACCTGTTTGACCAGTTGCAAGGCGCCAAATTCTTTTTAAAGATTGATCTTCATTCCAGATATCATCAGTTAAAGATTAAAACCGATGACATCCCAAAGACTGCTTTCAGAACTCGGTACGAGCATTATGAATTCCTAGTCATGTCTTTTGGATTGACTAATGCTCCTGCTGCCTTCATGGATATGATGAACCGAGTATTCAAGGAATATTTGGATCATTTTGTAGTCGTTTTTATTGATGACAATCTCATATATTCCAAAAAGCTGTGAAGATCATGAGCAATACTTGAGGCTGATACTCCAAAAGCTTCGTGAAAATAAGCTATATGACAAGTTAAAGAAATGCGAGTTATGGCTTGAGGAAGTATCATTCCTTGGGCACGTGATATCAAATCATGGAATATCTGTTGACCCGACAAAGATTGAAGCAATTCAAAGCTGGGAACAACCTAAGTCAGTGACCGAAGTACGTAGCTTTTTGGGCTTAGATAGTTATTATCGAAGATTCGTGGAAGGATTTTCTCGAATCACTACTCCATTAACTCAGATAACTAGAAAAAATAAAAAATTTGGTTGGAGCGAGAAATGTGAGAAGAGTTTTCAAGAACTCAGGAGGAGACTCATTTCAGCACCTGTTCTAACAATACCATATGGTTCGGAGGGATTTGTTATCTACAGGGATGCTTCAGGTAGTGGGTTAGGATGTGTTCTCATGCAACATGGGAAAGTCATAGCTTATGCCTCTCGACATCTCAAAGAATATGAGAGGAATTATCCTACTCATGATCTAGAGTTGGCAGCTGTTGTTTTCGCGCTTAAAATCTAGAGGCATTACCTGTATGGGGAGAAAGTGGTGATCTATATGGATTATAAAAGCCTCAAATATTTCTTCACCCAAAAAGAACTCAATATGCGGCAATGACGTTAGCTTGAGCTTTTGAAAGATTACGATCACACTATTCAATATCATCCTGAAAAAGCGAATGTAGTAGCTGACGCATAGAGTAGAAGATCATATGCGGGTACGAGTGCGATATTGTCAACGCAAAGGCCCATTTTATATGACTTACAAAGGATGGAGATAGAGATAAAGACTCCAAGGACCTACGTGATGATGACAAATATACGAGTAGAACCGACTTTAATCGATAAAGTTAAAGATACTCAACTTACGGTCCTGGAGCTAATGCGTATGAAGAAGAAAGTGTAAGAAGGTTTTATTTCGGAAGTAAGAATCGATGAAGAAGGAATACTTCGAGTTAACTCTAGACTTTTTTTCCAAACGACCCTGATTTAAAGTATAAGATCATGATAGAGGCACACAACACACCGTTTGCAATCCATGTTGGGAGTAGCAAAATGAATCATGATCTTCGACATACATTTTTGTGGAGCAATATGAAGAGAGAGGTAGCGGAGTTTATCTCAAGGTCTCTAACTTGTCAACAAGTCAAGACGGAGCATCAAGTGCCAAAAGGTCCATTGCAACCACTTGAAATTCCAAAATGGAAGTGGGAGCACATTATCATGGACTTCATTACTAGTCTTCCCAAGGTTTCTTAAGGCATATATGTGATTTGGGTCATTGTTGATAGATTGACCAAGTCTTCTCATTTCTTACCTATACGAAAAACTTATTCACTTGAACGTCTTGCTCGTACGTACATAAATGAGATTGTAAGACTGCATGGCACGCCATTATCCATATTTTTGGATCGAGACCCAAGATTCACTTCATGATTTTTGGTTAATTCGCAAAAAGCTATGGGCACAGATTTATGATTTAATTCGGCATATCATCCTCAAATGGACGGGAAGTCGAAGAGGACTATTTAAACTCTTGAAGATCTATTAAGACTCTGTGTCCTTGACATCAAGGGAAGTTGGGACAAGTTCTTGCCATTAGTGGAATTCTCCTACAATAACGGTTATCAAGTAAGTATTGGCATGGCTCCATTTGAGGCGTAGTATGGACGCAAGTGTCATTCTCTAGTATGCTGGGACTAGGTGGGTGAAGTGATAAGTGGGTTTTATACCCACAAATCGGTTCCTAATTCAAGCTTAATCGGTGTTAATTCCTTGTTTTTATGTTTGTTTTTACTTGTTTATTGTTATTTCGTGTGTAGGTTTGGTGATGTTGCAAGTGGTCAAAAAAAGGGTGGATTTAAGGTACCGGGGCTGGCGTTTTTAAGCCTTACACCCCCATCGGGGCGGGGGGGTCCAGAAATTAGTTTACAGAAGCAATGCTGTAAAGGCGACCATTTTCAAAGCAACTCCACTTCTTGGGCGGGTCCGGAGCGATCGATGGTTTGGTTGGTTTCTAATGCTAAAAATGTGGAGTTTAAGTGATGTTAATAGCTTAGGACACCAAATGGTGGGGAATTTGAGTAAGATTTCATGTCTTAGTTAGATATATTACAACAAACATAAGAGGATATACCTTAGAAGGCAATTAACAGAGCAAGATTATAGATTTTTAGAGCAAGCATTGGAGAGAAGATTTTGAAGAATTTTCATAACAGTTGTAAATTGAACTGAAGAAAAGGGTGGTTCTGGATTTATTTTTTTTCTTTTAGTTTATTTGAAATTGAAAGGATGATATCTTTAATTTATTTTCTGCTTATTTCATTTATGATTAACAAAATTACTTTTTAGGCTTATGATGGATCTTTAAGTGAAACAATGGTTATGTTACTTTGATTTTCAATTTAATAAGCTATTATCTAGTTTATCTATATTAGTTATCATTAATAGTAACAATAACTCCAACATCCATAACTTATTGCTTTCTATAAAAAGGACTTATATTCATTCTTTGTAGTATAATACTACATTGGTTACATACACAGCCTAAGCTGATTACATTACTTTCCCGCTATCGCTTTCCAAAAATTGGGATTTACAAAAGACTACCCTTTACTATACAAAAAGGGCTTTACGTCACTACTACTTACAAAATATTTACATACTACTCTAACTACTACTAGTCTACATCTGCCTCAAGGCATTCTTGAAATCTGCCTTGGCAAGACCGGCAATGATATCACGGCTAATAGTATGTCGTGTTTGCCCCACCTCCACCGGATATCCAGCTACCTGCTGCTGGAAATCTGTATGAGAACTCCTATAGATATAGGACATCCTCCCTATCTTCAGCACCTTAGTCTTTAGCTTGTCCTTAAGCTCAAAGACCTCGTGCTTTAAATCCTGGACTTTGTCCTTAGCAAAAATCCTCTCATCATGTTCCTGCTCCCACATGGACTCGACATCAGTCTTGTCCTCTATAACCATTTGGAGCTCTGCTTTCAGCTCCTTGACTTCCTGACAGTAATGGATATTTCTATCCAACACTGACATGAAAAGAGACATCATCGACCCCCTAGGAGCTATCTCCGCTGCTATAGCCACTAGGTTAAAGGACACTGTCTCTACTTCCTCCTCTATCATCCCTTCGAATACTGACATGTAGTCAGCATTATCTGAGTCTCCAGACTCAATACTCACAACTTCAGGCTCTGTCGCTATGGGGTTCGGTATAACCTCTACTTGGTTCACCGGTTCTTCACAAATGGCTTGACCATCTACAAACATTCCATTTACTCCTGACATCTACACAAAACAATTAAGTTGATTAGTACGCGTCAGTAGAATAATAAAAACACATAATATAATCATAATGCATTTTATAAGGTTACTTTCTTGTTTTACTTCTTTGATTTCTCTTAAGGTTATGACTTAAGGTTTTTAATTCCCCCCTTAAGTTTTATAAACTAATGCTTTGATACCAACCTATGACGCCCCCAAATCTGGGTCTCTTCCAACCCGATAGATGGTGCTACACGGTACTACCATTCATTCATTCAATTGAATAGTCTCAAAAAGGACTAATATAACTTCTATATATCCAAAATAATATTACATTTCTCAGGTTCTTTGTAACCCATTCATTAGTTCTTGTCATAATTGTGACACCCCCAAAATAGGTATACAACACCCATTCTGAGTCGCCAAATACATGGTACAAAAAGCAAACTACAACTTCAATAATACAATTGTCGTGCAAAATACGACAACACATACTGTGAGTTTAAATACAAATATTGTCTTCTAAACAATATCCACACCCAAATAAGTCCTCATTACAATTATTAATACACTATTTTATAGAAATAGTGAGGACAACTAAAACATCTTTCTAGAACCATCACTCTATACCCCCATTCGATCCTGCTATGTTCTCACCTCCTGAGAAGAAAATGGAACAAAAAGGAAAAGGGTGAGCTCAACTAGCCCAGTAAAGAATATTATGACTAAGATAATATACAACAAATTATCATTAGTCTTCAACAGGGAAAAATCTGATAGAATACAATAGACAATAAATTTTAGATCAACAACTGCAGTGGAAACAACAATCCATTAGAAGAGTCACGTAGAGAATGAATTCTACTATCTTCTAAGATTTAAAAGTTCACCATCAATATTTTATCCCTGTAAAAACAATCAATATACATCTTTAATCAAATATTCATCTTTGCACTACAGGCCAAAGATATTCATTTGTTTCACCAGTTGGTCATGCTCATCTCAACACCTGTTCATCTTTGCAATACGGGCCAAAGATATTCATCAGTTAATCATTCATCTTTGCACTACAGGCCAAAGATATTCTATAATATCATCATTTAGGACTGAGGATGATGAAAAATAATTTAAAGAAAACGAATCCAGTGAGAAAGAAGAACAAATATTAGGGATTCGTATAACAGTTTATCCAAGATCAATAATACTTCATAATAACCAATTGTGAAAAAAAATTCAAAATAAAGATCAAAACATGGATATAATCAAAGATAGTAACTATAATAGACATCTTGGACAAAAAGAAGAAAATTTCATTTTTCGGTGAATAGTGCTATATTCGTGAATAGTTCCGTATACGTGAATTGTGACGAATGAATTGTTTGAATTGTGATTCTAGGGACAGAATCCTTGTAAGGAGGGAATGATGTAACATTCTAGAATTTTAATTGTTATATTAAATATTTATTGAATTATTTAAATATTTAATGGATGTGTTTATTGTTGAATAAATAATTGTTCAAATTTGAATTGATGTGGTTAATTATTTGTTAAATAAATAATTAAGGAAAATTAATTATTTTGCTAATTTAATTTAATTATTAAGTTAGAGAATTTTGATTAATTGAATTACTATTCTTTTTATTGGAATTGTAATTAAAAAGGATGTGTTAGTTGATTAAATAAAGTTATAATTATATAGAAAATTATAATTTTATGATATTGATTTATGTGTTAAAGTGATTTGATAAATTGTTTTTAGAATTAATTTACTTAAGTTAATGTGTGACGAATAACCTTTTATAAAGGAGTTATTAAAATAACTTAAAGGAGTTGTAATTCTGTTTTGCCAAACAAGGCCTAATGCCTATTAAGGTTATTTTTTTAGTTAGTAACCAAACAAGCCTTATGGCTTTTGATTTCAAAATTCACATAACTGATATCAGTTATGTTTATAATTATATTATATAATTAATATATATAATATCTATATACGTTATTTGTTAAGACGTATGTTAGAGGAGAGAGGTTAGAGAGAAGAAAGAAAACTCAGAGGAAGAAGAAGAGAAGAAGAAGAAAAGAAGAAAAGAAGAAAAGAAGAGAGAAAGGAAGGCTAGAGATTGGAGAAGGAGAGGCTTGAGAGTAGAAAAGAATAGCCATATCATCTTCTATCAAGGTATTCTCCTATTTCTTTTAGTTTTAAAAGTTAATTTTTATCTTCCCAAATTCTCTGTAGAATCTTTGTGTAAGAATGAATTGTTGTTTTTATGTGGCTTTATATTGCATACTAGTGATGTTAAAACGATTTTCATAAGTTATAGTCAATTAATTGGTATTATGTATATGTTTGTGGAGAAAAAGTATTTTACAGAGAGTTTTTTTTATATATATATTGTGTAGTTAAAATAGAAATTATGGGTGGTTTACTTGTTTTATTGATAAATTAGCTATTCAATTTGTTAGAGTATATATATACTTTGATAAAATGCTTTGAATTAGTGGTTTTGGTTGAGAAACAAAATTACAGTGTTTATTTTCATCAAAAATATCAAAAAGTGAGTTTTAGCCAAAAAATAGTGAATTTGGGTGTGTTAATTTTGTTGTTTATGTTGTTATATGAGTAAAAACATGTTAGGAGTTCTTGAATTTTGTTTACATGAAGTTGTTGTATGATTTACATACTATTTGGTCTGTTAGAAACGAGCTTGTAGGCCAAAATTGGCTTTTTCTCTTTGCTGTTAGAGGTCGTCTCGCCGAGGTTCTGAATTCAATGTGCATGCACGAACTTATAAAGATACCTTTGTGGCGCCAAGAAGACCACGCTCACGCCCGCAAAGACGTCCTTGTAGCCTTGATCTTGTGGCCATGTCATGCCCTGCCATGCCGCAACATGACCCACAATGTAAATCGTAGCCATGGCCATGAGTTAAGAATAATGGTCTCGACAAAGGTACTTTTGTACACAAAATTTTAAGAAAAGTTATGTGATGATAGTAGGATCGCTAAATATTGATTTTAGTATTTCTATACTATGAATAAGTATGTTATTAACAATTAACTTGTGTTATAACTCGATTATGTGATTAAAAATCCAATTTTAAATGATGAACGTACTTGGTTATGTTTGTAAGATGGTAATGACTAATTATGTCATGATGACATATGTTTATAGGATATTGTGATTCGTATTGATTTGGTTTAGCCTACAAGCAATGCAAGTTCTCTAATTCTACTTTTAAAATTGTGCAAGCGCTTAAATTGTTCTTTGAGCAAGTGTTCTAATCCATTATCTTGATTGAATCAATTATTGTTTCCAATATAATAATGCAAGATTTCTAATTCTTTATCTTGTTGAACTATTTATTGTTTCAATTCGATTACCTTAAGAATGATGCAAGCTTTCTAAACTTTGGTTTAATGTTGACAAGTTATTCTTGTATTTAACTTATTGTTTAGCATGCACAACTATTTATACTAATGTTGAGCAATTTCATCGCTCAAACCTATGCATGCTTAGTACTCAATTCTAATTAACCTTGACTTAATATTGTTCAAGCAAGGCATGTTATAGTTATTCAAAGTATATGCTATTAGATTATTCCTAAAGCATGATTTTGGTTTACCATGTTGATTCAATTACAATTATTCTGTAATATAATGTTATTAACTTAACTAGTCCTCTAGTTGATGATCGTTGAACTTCAAAATACCCTTGAAAGCTTATCCAAACCAAACTCTCTTTGGTGCGGAGTTGTACTCAAAATACTGAGATGAACAACCCTATTATTTTTAGGGGATAACTTACGCGCCTTGTTAAATGTTTGTGCACAATACATGATATGAAGGGCTGATCCCCCTAAGTATGAGGAGTCCTTATAGTCTTATGGCTGTTAAAGTTGGAGTTGAAAGATTACTCCCAACTGTGGACATAGTTCATGGTCTTATGACCCTCAGTTATAGTTATTCTACATTTTGGATTTCAGTTTCTGATATTGATGATAGAGTACTATTCATTGTTGATGAGCCTATTATTGGCAGTTATTATTACTATACTCCTGTTGATTTCATATTGTATCCAGTGCAATTGTTTTGCTCAATCTTGCATATTTTAAAACTCATTGCAGGTAAAGAAGAGAAGGTAGATGAACATTCGTCTACCGAAGGAAAGGGACAAATGTGCAAGCCATGAAGACTTGTAATTTTAACTTTAGACTTTTATTATGATGATCTTAGACTTGGTTTTAATGATGTTTATTTAATTTCCGCATTTGAATGATTGTATTTAAAGGTTAGATAACCTGGGAGATTTTGTTATGTAACCCTTTAATGGGAAATGTTTTATTTATCCAGTTTTATTGTGATTGGGTAGTTAGATATGAATGTTTGATTAAGTGAACACCAAATCCTGTGGGAATGAAAGTACTGGATTTGGGGTGTCACATGAATAATCCGATATCGTGAATAGTAACCCCAAAACAAAAAGTTCCAAATTTGATTAAAAAGTTCAAAGAATATTTCTAGCATAATGATATTGAAGAAAATAATATCATTTAAGAAGAAAATAACATCCCTTACCTCAAAATAACGGTACTTCTGATCGGAATATCGGATATAGAGCCAAAGGAAACTTGTACCGAAAAGCAACTCTCAAAGTATCAAAATACTCACAAAATACCCTCGATAATCTAGAGAGAAAGAAAACTTGTTTCTGGTGTGATTTTCAATTCTAACCTAAGCGTCTATTTATAGGAAAATGCTAGAACGCCATAGGAGACTAAATAATAAATTAATATTATTTCATTTCTTCTTTTCTATGCATGCTTCTTGACCAAGATCAGCCACCAGCCATCTTTGAACTAAATTTAGCAGCCCACATGTGTAAAACAAAAGTGGGTCCCACTCGTAATTTAATAAAAATCATTTTATTTTCTGAAACTTCAATAATTCATAGAAATAGCTCGTTTATCAGAAAAATACAAATTTTATGTCCATTCCACACGAAATCGAATTCTCTACAACTTTGCAGAAAAAAGTTTTTCCAAATTCCCAATAAAAAATATCCAAAATCCACAAACTAATGATTTTTAATACCTCTATTCCGATAAAATACTGATAAAACACCTCAGCATTAATTCCTTCATTTATAACCACATAAAATAAATAAATCCATGATTTATATCCACATAAAATAAATATTTCCTTATCATATAAATCAATAATTAATTATTCACAAATAATATTACAGAATTATAATTATGACAACAAGGCAGTTCCCAGGAAAGAGAGGGCTTTTCAATAAGGATTTCTCCTTACTGGCGCGCAATTAGGTGACCAAACCTCTCCTTAGACAGAACTTTCTAGATATTGTCAATAATGTTATCTAATAATATTATTCAAATAATATGAATTATTGATCCGATATTGGGAAATATCTTAAGCGGTGACAATTATTGAAACAATAATAATATAAAATATCAACGCAAAGAATTATTGAATCAATAAAATAAAATAGTGAATAAGAATTCATCGTAACAATTATTGAGTAGTGCCTTCTTACGCATTTAATCAATAATTTAACAATCTTGTGCAACCCAGCAGTGCTAACTCTTCTTTATGCAACCACGCGTATTACTATAATTTATCCACCAGGTATTCCAACAGTGTTAACGACTGAACAATGTTGAAGAAAAGCTGGTTCACACTGAAGAAGAGAACGATGAAATGAGAGCAGAGGTTGCAGAGTTGAAGAGCAAGTTGAGAGAGGAATCTACAAAAAAGGCAAGAGCCGAAGACGCGTACCGTGAAGCTTAGCAACAAGCCGAAATAGCAGAGGAAGACGCACAAGTAAAGAGAAGGAAGATGGAAGAAATGGATAACGTGTTCAACACCGCGATCAATCGAGCTCAAGACCGGGTCATGGGTTATCCAATTCAGTTTGAGACGCTACCCTCGTTCATACTAGACCGTCGAACTATGTTCTGAGTTGTGGAAGAAGAGCGTCGTAAGGCTTTGCAGTATCTTAATAGGACAACTTAGGAAGTGTACTTGATTTATGATTTATGTTATGATAAGTATTATGTAAATCCCAAGTGTTATGCAACTTATGGGATATGATGATGATGTCCTGAAACTTTAGTAGTTCAGGAAAATAATGTAAATAGCAATGATGCTATGAATATGATGTTTTTCAAAGAATTAAGTATGAATAAAAGTTATTATCTTCTTTTATCCAAAGTGTTATGTGTTATGTGGTGAATACTTTTATGGGGGCAAGTTAATTTGAAATTACTTGAAAGAGTTGAGTAATAATCTAATGAGTTTTTAACAGAAAATACCTCTAAGACGTCAACCACCCCGTCAGAGAACCGCTGAAGGAACCAACAACGATAATGCTGAAGCTAACCCCGTTCAGCAGCTGGTGACGTTACTGACAGGTGCACTGCAAAATCAACCACGGAATCAACCTCAGAACCAAGGTGCTATGTTTAAGGACTTCAAGGCGGCTAGACCACCAGAATTCCATGGGTCCATGAATCCAGTTGAAGCACAAACTTGGATTATCGAAATCGAGAAGGTTTTTGATGTGGCTAGGGTGGAGGAGAATCAGAAGACTGCTTTTGCAACGGTTATGTTGAAAGAGAAGGCTAGTTATTGGTGGCAGGCCACCAAAACTCAAGAAGGACCAGGAGTAAGGACCTGGGATAGGTTTCAGGAGCTGTTCTTCAAGACTTATTTCCTAGAGAGTTTGAAGAGTCAGCTAGAGGTCCAGTTTTTGGAGTTGAAGCAGGGAACAATGTCGGTGTCGGAGTATGTCGCGAAATTCAATGAGTTGGCGAGGTTTGTGCCATATCAAGTCGAAGCCTGCATTTAACGCAAGGAGAAGAGGTTTGAGCGAGACCCAAAACCACAGTTGTTATGATGAGGGTTTCCCTGTTCCAATTGATGACATTTGCAGCAGTGATGGAGAAGGCGATTCTTGCTGAAAGTGGAGGCGAGGCGGTAACAAAGCATAATGAAGAGCAGAGAAAGAAGAAAAGTGAAGGTGAAGCTAAGAGTGGTGGTAACGGTAGTAATGGAAAAAATCTAAAGAGGAAGTGGAATGGAAATGTGGGAGCTGTAAATCAGCAAAGAAACCATCAAAATAAGAAGTTCGAAGCATGTGCTACGTGCGGAAAGTTTCATAAGGGTGTGTGTTTGCTGGGGAAACGAGTATGCTTTAATTGTGGCCAGGAGGGTCACATCGCCCCAAATTGCACTCAAGCTAAGAAGAATGTGTGCTTCACGTGCGGATCCAAGGATCACTTTGCTCATGAATGCCCTAAGAAGAGATCTGGTGAGACAAACGGGAGCAAGGGAAATGCTAGTGGAGGTGCGTTGGCTATTGCGGGACCAACAACAACAAATAAGCCCACAGCCAGAACCTTCAACATGACTGTGCAAGATGCTGTGCAATCAAAGGATGTGGTGTTAGGTATTATCCCAATCAATGATATTGATGCTTATGTATTATTTGATTCGGGTGCTACTTCTTCATTTATATCTGATGAATTTGTTATGAGATTAGGATTGCCTAGTGAAGAATTGAAATTCCCTCTGAATATAGAAATTGCGAATAAGGAAGTAATTCCTGTTAGGTTCGTATACAAGAACCGTAGGGTGAACATTAAGGGAAATATTTTTATGGTAGATTTAATTCCGATTAGGCTTGGAGAGTTTGATGTTATTTTGGGAATGGACTGGTTGTTTAATTGTGGAGCGATAATTGATTGCCAAAAGAAATGTGTAAACCTTATGACTCCGTCAAAGGTAGTATTCAATGGTAGCAAATCGCCTAGACAAATGAGATGTCCGACGATTATCCAGTGCCAAAAAGTTGTTGAGTCGTAATTGTGGGGTTATTTAGCTTACATAGTCGATACTCGTAAAGGGTGCTGGCCGGAAGAAATACCAAATTGGTTATGGAATTTGTGGGCGTGTTTCAGAGGATTTACCAGGGACTTCCTTTGACACAGAGAAATCGAGTTCGTGATCGACTTAAGCGCCAGAGGAACGCCTCGATATCGAAAAGCCCGTCTGTAATGGCTCCGGTTGAGATGAAAGAACCGATGGTACAACTATAAGAGTCATTGGACAAGAAATACATTCACCGAAGTGTGTCACCGTAGGTAAGCACCGGTGTTATTCAGTAAAGAAGAAGGATGGGTCAATGCATCTTTGTATTGATTATAGAGAGTTAAACAAAGTCACTATTAAGAATAAATATCCATTGCCGAGAATAGATGACTTGTTTGATCAATTAAAGGGTGCTAGATATTTCTCGAAAATATATTTGAGAAGTTGGTATCTTCAACTGAAGGTAAGAAAGGAGGATGTACCGAAGACGGCATTCCGAACTCGGTATGGACATTACGAATTTTTGGTGATGTCTTTTGGTTTGACAAATGCCCCTGCAGCGTTCATGGATTTGATGAACAGGGTGTTTAAACCATTTTTGGACAAGTTTGTGGTGGTGTTTATCAATGATATTCTGGTGTACTCTAAAACTCAAGAGGAACATGTGGAACATTTACGTCTAACGCTGGAGACGCTAAGAAAAGAGAAGTTGTATGCGAAATTCTCTAAATGTGAATTTTAGCTGGAACGTGTACAATTTCTTGGGCACGTAATTGACAAGGATGGAATTTCAGTGGATCCATCAATGGTTGAAGCTGTGATAAATTGGGAACAACAGAGAACTCCATCAGAAGTGAGAAGTTTCTTGGGATTAGCAGGGTATTACAGACGGTTTATCCAGGATTTCTCCAAGATGGCCACTCCTTTGACAAATTTAACGAGGAATCTGTAAAATTTGTTTGGACGGAGAAGTGTGAAGAAAGTTTCCAGGAATTGAAAAAGAAGCTAAGTATGGCACCTGTGTTGTCGTTACAGGATAATACAGGAAATTTTGTGGTGTACAGTGATGCCTCTCACAAAGGTTTAGGATGTGTCCTTATGCAAAATGGTAAAGTCATTGCGTATGCATCAAGACAATTGAAAGATTATGAAAAAGGGTTTCCGACTCATGATTTAGAGTTGGCGGCGGTTGTGTTTGGTCTGAAGATATGGAGACACTATCTCTAAGGAGAGAAATGTGGGATTTACACAGACCATAAAAGTCTGAAGTATATTTTCACACAGAAGGACCTGAACATGCATCAAAGAAGATGAATGGAACTGATAAAAGATTTTGATTGTGTGATCTTTTATCATCCAGGCAAAGCTAACGTGGTTGCAGATGCCTTGAGTAGGAAAGGCAGGGAAAAGTTGATGTTGTTAACTGATAAGGAGGAGCTTATTACAGCAATGTCAAGGTTAGAGTTGGAAATCAAATTTCCAAAAGAATTCGATGAGAAATTGTACCAGATAGAAGCCAATCAAACTTTGGTGGACAAAGTAAAGAACGCTCAACTGCAGGATGAGGAATGCAGAAAAATAAGAGAAAGTGTGGTCGACGGAAAGGAAGTGAAATACAAGGTTGATACTGATGGAATGCTGAGATTCGAGGGACGAATCTAGGTTCCAGCAGTACCAGACATTAAAGAGGTCATTTTGATAGAAGCTCATAGCTCGAGATATTCGATTCATCCAGAAAGTACGAAAATGTATCAAGATTTGAGACAACATTTTTGGTGGCCAAACATGAAAAGAAACGTTGCAGAATGCGTTGCAAAGTGCTTAACATGTCTGAGAGTCAAGGCCGAGCATCAAAGACCAAGCGGGTTACTTCAATCGTTGGAGATAACGGAATGGAAATGGGAACATATAACAATGGATTTTGTGGTAGGTCTTCCAACAACTCAGAAAGGATACGATGCGATATGGGTGATAATGGACAGATTGACAAAATCTGCACACTTTTTTCCAATAAAGATTAGATTCAATCTTGATCAGCTGGCAAAGTTATAGTTTAAAGAGATTATGTCGAGACATGGAGTTCCAGTGTCAATTGTGTCAGATAGAGTTCCGAGGTTCACATCAAACTTCTGGAAGAGACTACAAGAATGTATGGGAACCTAGTTGCGAATGAGTACTGCATATCATCCGCAAATAGATTGCTAAAGCAAACGAACGATTCAGACATTGGAATATATGTTGAGAGCATGCGTCATGGATTTCAAAAGAAGCTGGGATGAACAATTACCATTGGTGGAATTTGCCTACAATAACAATGACTACCACGCTTAGCATCGACATGCCATTTTACGAAAGCATTATACTGCAGAAGTTCCGAACTCCACTGTCTTTGGGATGAAGTCGGAGAACGTCAACTATTAGGACCGAATCGATACAAACAAATCTGCTTGAGGTTGTCAAACTCATCAGAACAAGATTGATAGCTGCTCAAGATAGACAAAAGAAATATGCTGATCAACACAGACAAGATCGTGTATTTGACATAGGAGATTTTGTATTCCTAAATGTTTCTCCTTGGAAGGGAAAAATTCGATTTGGTAAGAAGGGGAAACTAAGTCCGAGATTTATTGGACCCTTCGAAGTACTGCGAAAGGTTGGAGAGGTGGCTTACAAGGTAGCTCTACCTCCGGAGTTGCAAAACATTCATAATGTTTTTCACGTGTCGGTGTTACGACCATACAAACCTGATTACAAGCACATGATTGAGTACGAAACATTACAGTTTGAGAAAGACTTGTCCTATGAAGAGGTTCCTATCCAGATAGTCGACAGGAAAGAATAAGTGCTCAGGAATAAGGTGATACCTTCTGTAAAGGTAGTATGGAGGAACCACAATGTCGAAGAGGCCACGTGGGAACTCGAAGCTGAAATGATGAAGAATTACCCTGATTTATTTATTTAATCTGTGTCTTTGATTCTGGGGACAAAATCTTTGTAAGTAGGGGAGATTGTGACGAATGAATTGTTTGAATTGTGATTCTAGGGACAGAATCCTTATAAGGAGGGAATGATGTAACATTCTAGAATTTTAAGTGTTATATTAAATATTTATTGAATTATTTAAATATTTAATGGATGCGTTTATTGTTGAATAAATAATTGTTCAAATTTGAATTGATGTGGTTAATTATTTGTTAAATAAATAATGAAGGAAAATTAATTATTTTGCTAATTTAAATTAATTATTAAGTTAGAGAATTTTGATTAATTGAATTACTATTCTTTTTATTGGAATTTTAATTAAAAAGGATGTGTTAGTTGATTAAATAAAGTTATAATTATATATAAAATTATAATTTTGTGATATTGATTTATGTGTTAAAGTGATTTGATAAATTGTTTTTAGAATTAATTTAATTAAGTTAATGTGTGACAAATAACCTTTTATAAAGAAGTTATTAAAATAACTTAAAGGAGTTATAATTCCGTTTTGCAAAACAAGTCCTAATGCCTCTTAAGTCTTTAATATAATTGTGTTTTACCAAACAGGGTGTTAGGATTAATGGGTTATTTTTTTTAGTTAGTAACCAAACAAGCCTTATGGCTTTTGATTTCAAAATTCACATAACTGATATCAGTTATGTTTATAATTATATTATATAATTAATATATATAATATCTATATACGTTATTTGTTAAGACGTATGTTAGAGGAGAGAGGTTAGAGAGAAGAAAGAAAACTCAGAGGAAGAAGAAGAGAAGAAGAAGAAAAGAAGAAAAGAAGAAAAGAAGAGAGAAATGAAGGCTAGAGATTGGAGAAGGAGAGGCTTGAGAGTAGAAAAGAATAGCCATATCATCTTCTATCAAGGTATTCTCCTATTTTTTTTTAGTTTTAAAAGTTTAGTTTTTATCTTCCTAAATTCTCTGTAGAATCTTTGTGTAAGCACGAATTATTGTTGTTATGTGGCTTTATATTGCATACTAGTGATGTTAAAACAATTTTCATAAGTTATAGTCAATAAATTGGTATTATGTATATGTTTGTGGAGAAAAGTATTTTACAGAGAGTTTTTTTTATATATATTATGTAGTTAAAATAGAAATTATGGGTGGTTTAGTTGTTTTATTGATAAATTGGCTATTCAATTTGTTAGAGTATATATATACTTTGATAAAATGCTTTGAATTAGTGGTTTTGGTTGATAAACAAAATTACGGTGTTTATTTTCATCAAAATATCAAAAAGTGAGTTTTAGCCATAAAAACAAAGTGAATTTGGGTGTGTTAATTTTGTTGTTTATGTTGTTATATGAGTAGAAACATGTTAGGAGTTCTTGTATTTTGTTTACATGAAGTTGTTGTATGATTTACATGCTATTTGATCCATTAGAAATGAGCTTGTGAGGCCAAAATTGGCTTTTTCTCGTCTTTGTTGAGAGGTCGTCTGCAGGAGTTCGCACTTCAATGGCCGCAAGTATGGACTTGCTGATACCTTTGTGGTACCAGCAGATTACCATGCTCATGCATAGCAATGGCAACTTATAGCTATGATCTCCGTGCATACATTTGCATTATGCCCATGTTGCAGTACCACCCACAAGAAATCGTAAAAATGCACATGAAAGATTAGCGAGAATGGTCTGACGATGTGTACTTTTGTACACCTAAATTTTAAGAAAAGTTATGTGATGATAGTAGGATTGCTAAATATTGATTTTAGTATTTCTATACTATGAATAAGTATGTTATTAACAAATAACTTGTGTTATAACTCGATTATGTGATTAAAAATCCAATTTTAAATGATGAACGTACTTAGTTATGTTTGTAAGATGGTAAGGACTAATTATGTCATGATGACATATGTTTATAAGATATTGTGATTCGTATTGATTTGGTTTAGCCTACGAGCAAGGCACGTTCTCTAACTCTACTTTTAAAATTGTGCAAGCGCTTAAATTATTCTTTGAGCAAGTGTTCTAATCCATTATCTTGATTGAATCAATTGTTGTTTCCAATATAATAATGCAAGATTTCTAATTCTTTATCTTGTTGAACTATTTATTGTTTCAATTCGATTACCTTATGAATGATGCAAGCTTTCTAAACTTTGGTTTAATGTTGACAAGTTATTCTTGTATTTAACTTATTGTTTAGCATGCACAACTATTTATACTAATGTTGAGCAATTTCATCGTTCAAACTGTTATGCATGCTTAGTACTCAATTCTAATTAACCTTGACTTAATATTGTTCAAGCAAGGCATGTTATAGTTATTCAAAGTATATGCTATTAGATTATTCCTAAAGCATGATTTTGGTTTACCATGTTGATTCAATTACAATTATTCTGTAATATAATGTTATGAATTCAACTAGTCCTCTAATTGATGATCGTTGAACTTCAAATTACCCTTGAAAGCTTATCCAAACCAAACTCTCTTTGGTGCAGACTTGTACTCCAAATACTGAGATGAACAACCCTATTATTATTAAGGGATAACTTACGCGTAGCGTTAAATGTTTGTGCACAATACATGGTACGGAGGGCTGATCCGCCTAAGTACAAGGAGTCCTTATAGTCTTATGACTGTTAAAGTTGGAGTTGAAAGATTACTCGCAACTGTGGACATAGTTCATGGTCTTATGACCCTCAGTTATAGTTATTCTACATTTTGGATTTCAGTTTCTGATATTGATGATAGAGTACTATTCATTGTTGATGAGCCTATTATTGGCAGTTATTATTACTATACTCCTGTTGATTTCATATTGTATCCAGTGAGCAATTGTTTTGCTCACTCTTGCATATTTTAAAACTCATTGCAGCTAAAGAAGAGAAGGTAGATGAACCTTCGTCTAGCAAAGGAAAGGAAAAAATGTACAAGTGATGAAAACTTGTAATTTTTACTTTAGACTTTTATTATGATGATCTTAGACTTGGTTTTAATGATGTTTATTTAATTTCCGCATTTGAATGATTGTATTTAAAGGTTAGATAACCTGGGAGATTTTGTTATGTAACCCTTTAATGGGAAAGGTTTTATTTATCAAGTTTTATTGTGATTGGGTAGTTAGATATGAATGTTTGATTAAGTGAACACCAAATCCTGTGGGAATGAAGTACCTGGATTTGGGGGTGTCACATGAATAGTGCCGTATACGTGAATAGTAACCCCGACACAAAAATGTTCCAAATTTGATAAAAAAGTTCAGCAATATTTTGACATAATGATATTGAAGAAAATAATATCATTTAAGAAGAAAATAACATCCCTTACCTCAAAATAACGGTACTTCTGATCGGAATATCGGATATAGAGCCAAAGGAAACTTGTACCGAAAAGCAACTCTCAAAGTATCAATATACTTACAAAATACGCTCGATAATCTAGAGAGAAAGAAAACTTGTTTCTGGTGTGATTTTCAATTCTAACCTAAGCGTCTATTTATAGGAAAATGCTAGAACGCCATAGGAGACTAAATAATATATTAATATTATTTCATTTCTTCTTTTCTACGCATGCTTCTTGACCAAGATCAGCCACCAGCCATCTTTGAACAAAATTTAGTAGCCCACATATGTAAAACAAAAGTGGGTCCCACTTGTAATTTAATAAAAATCACTTTATTTTCTGAAACTTCAATAATTCATAGAAAATAGTCCGTTTATCAGAAAAATACGAATTTTATGTCCATTCCACACGAAATCGAATTCTCTACAACTTTGTAGAAGAAAGTTTTTCCAAATTCCGAATAGAAAATATCCAAAATCCACAAACCAATGATTTTTAATACCTCCATTTCGACAAAATACTGATAAAACACCTCAACATTAATTCCTTCATTTATAACCACATAAAATAAATAAATCCATGATTTATATCCACATAAAATAAATATTTCCTTATCATATAAATAAATAATTAATTATTCACAAATAATATTACAGAATTATAATTACGACAACCAGGCAGTTCCCAGGAAAGAGGGGGCTTTTTAATAAGGATTTCTCTTTACTGGCGCGCAATTAGTTGACCAAACCTCTCCTTAGATGTAACTTTCTAGACATTGCCAATAATGTTAGCTAATAATATTATTCAAATAATATGAATTATTAATCTGATAATGGGAAATATCATTGTGCGGTGACAATTATTGAAATAATAATAATATAAAATATCAACGCAACAATTATTGAATCAATAAAATAAAATATTGAATAAGAATTCATCAGTATAATTATTGAGTAGTGCCTTCTTACGCATTTAATCAATAATTCAACAATACTGTGCAATATCGTGTGCTACTGTGCAACCATGTATATTACTGTAATTTAACCACCAGGTATTCCAACAGTGTTAATGACTGAACAATGTTGAAGAAAAGCTATTTCACACTGAAGAAAAGAACGATGAAATGAGAGCAGAGGTTGCAGAGTTGAAGAGCAAGTTGAGAGAGGAATCTGCAAAAAGGGCAAGAGCCGAAGATGCGTACCGTGAAGCTTAGCAATAAGCCGAAATAGCAGAGGAAGACGCACAAACAAAGAGAAGGAAGATGGAAGAAATGGATAACATGTTCAACACCGCGATCAATCGAGCTCAAGACCGGGTCATGGGTTATCCAATTCAGTTCGAGACACTACCCTCGTTCATACTAGACCGTCGAACCATGTTCTGAGTTGTGGAAGAAGAGCGTCGTAAGGCTTTGCAGTATCTTAATAGGACAACTTAAGAAGTGTACTTGATTTATGATTTATGTTATGATAAGTATTATGTAAATCCCAAGTGTTATGCAACTTATGGGATATGACGATGATGTCCTGAAACTTTAGTAGTTCAGGAAAATAATGTAAATAGAAATGATGCTATGAATATGATGTTTTTCAAAGAATTAAGTATGAATAAAAGTTATTATCTTCTTTTATCCAAAGTGTTATGTGTTATGTGGTGAATACTTTTATGGGGGCAAGTTAATTAGAAATTACTTGAAAGAGTTGAGTAATAATCTAATGAGTTTTTAACAGAAAATGCCTCCAAGACGTCAACCACCTCGTCAGAGAACCGCTGAAGGAACCAACAACGATAATCTTTGAAGCTAACCCCGCTTTCGGAATTTGGTGGCGTTCTTGACAGTGCCTTTACCAAAATCAACCACGGAATCAACCTCGGAACCAAGATGCTACGTTTAAGGACTTCAAGGCGGTTGGACCACCAGAATTTCATGGGTCCATGAATCCAGTTGAAGCACAGACTTGGATTATGGAAATCGAGAAGGTTTTTGATGTGGCTAGGGTGGAGGATAATCAGAAGACTGCTTTTGCAACGGTTATGTTGAAAGAGGAGGCTAGTTATTGGTGGCAGGCCAACAAAACTCAAGAAGGACCAGGAGTAAGGACCTGGGATAGGTTTAAGGAGCTGTTCTTCAAGACTTATTTCCTAGAGAGTTTGAAGAGTCAGCTAGAGGTCCAGTTTTTGGAGTTGAAGTAGGGAACAATGTCGGTGTCGGAGTATGCCACGAAATTCAATAAGTTGGCGAGGTTTTCGCCATATCAAGTCAGCACAGACGAACGCAAGGCGAAGAGGTTTGAGCAGGGACTGAAACCCTGGTTGTATAGTAGGGTTTCCCTGTTCCAATTGATGACATTTGCAGCAGTGATGGAGAAGGCGATTCTTGCTGAAAGTGGAGGCGAGGCGGTAACAAAGCATAATCAAGAGCAGAGAAAGAAGAAAAGTGAAGGTGAAGCTAAGAGTGGTGGTAACGGTAGTAATGGCAATAATCTGAAGAGGAAGTGGAATGGAAATGTGGGAGCTGTAAATCAGCAAAGAAACCAGTAAAATAAGAAGTTCGAAGCATGTGCTACGTGCAGAAAGTTTCATAAGGGAGTGTGTTTGCTGGGGAAACGAGTATTCTTCAATTGTGGCCAGGAGGGTCACATCGCCCCAAATTGCACCCAAACTAAGAAGAATGTGTGCTTAACGTGCGGATCCAAGGATCACTTTGCTCGTGAATGCCCTAAGAAGAGATCTGGTGAGACAAACGGGAGCAAGGGAAATGCTAGTGGAGGTGCGTTGGCTATTGCGGGACCAACAACAACAAATAAGCCCACAGCCAGAACCTTCAACATGATTGTGCAAGAGATCTTTGTCAGGCAATCAAAGGATGTGGTGTTAGGTATTATCCCAATCAATGATATTGATGCTTATGTATTATTTGATTAAAAGCTACTTGCTCATTTATATCTCGATGAATTTGCTATGAGATTAGGATTGCCTAGTGAAGAATTGAAATTCCCTCTGAACATAGAAATCGCGAATAAGGAAGTAATTCCTGTTAGGTTCGTATACAAGAACTGTAGGGTGAACATTAAGGGAAATATTTTTATGGTAGATTTAATTCCGATTAGGCTTGGAGAGTTTGATGTTATTTTGGGAATGGACTAGTTGTTTAATTGTGGAGCAATAATTGGTATGAAAAGAAATGTAAAACCTTATGACTCAAAATCCAAAGGTAGTATTCAATGGTAGCAAATCGCCTAGACAAATGAGATGTCTGACGATTATGCAGGCCAAAAAGTTGTTGAGTTAGGGCTATGTGGGTTATTTAGCTTAAATAGTCGATACTCAGAAGAAGGGTGCGAAACTGGAAGAAATACTAGTGGTTAGGGAATTTGTGGACGTGTTTCCAGAGGATTTGCCAGGACTTCCGCCTGACAGAGAAATCGAGTTCGTGATCGACTTAGCGCCAGGAACTGCTCCGATATTGAAAGCCCCGTACAGAATGGCTCCGGTGGAGATGAAAGAACTGATGGTAAAACTACAGGGGCTGTTGGACAAGAAATACATTCAGCCGAGTGTGTCACCGTGGGGAGCACCGGTGTTATTCGTAAAGAAGAAGGATGGGTCAATGCGTCTTTGCATTGATTATAGAGAGTTAAACAAAGTCACTATTAAGAATAAATATCCATTGTCGAGAATAGATGACTTGTTTGATCAATTGAAGGGTTCTAGATATTTCTCAAAAATAGATTTAAGAAGTGGGTATCATCAACTGAAGGTAAGAAAGGAGGATATACCGAAGACGGCATTCCGAACTCGGTATGGACATTACGAATTTTTGGTGATGTCTTTTGGTTTGACAAACGCCCCTGTAGCGTTCATGGATTTGATGAACAGGGTGTTTAAACCATTTTTGGACAAGTTTGTGGTGGTGTTTATCGACGATATTCTGGTGTACTCTAAAACTCAAGAGGAACATGTGGAACATTTACGTCTAACGCTGGAGACGCTAAGAAAAGAGAAGTTGTATGTGCAATTCTCTAAATGTGAATTTTAGCTGGAACGTGTACAATTTCTTGGGCACGTAATTGACAAGGATGGAATTTCAGTGGATCCATCAAAGGTTGAAGCTGTGATAAATTGGGAACAACTGAGAACTCCATCAGAAGTGAGACGTTTCTTGGGATTAACAGGGTATTACAGACGGTTTATCCAGGATTTCTCCAAGATTGCCACTCCGTTGACAATTTTAACGAGGAAATCTGTAAAATTTCTTTGGACGGAGAAGTGTGAAGAAAGTTTCCAGGAATTGAAAAAGAAGCTAAGTATGGCACCTGTGTTGTCGTTACCGGATAATACAGGAAATTTTATGGTGTATAGTGATGCCTCACACAAAGGTTTAGGATGTGTCCTTATGCAAAATGGTAAAATCATTGCGTATGCATAAAGACAATTAAAAGATTACGAAAAAGGGTATCCGACTTATGATTTAGAGTTGGCGGCGGTTGTGTTTGCTCTGAAGATATGGAGACACTATCTCTACGGAGAGAAATGTGAGATTTACACAGACCATAAAAGTCTGAAGTATATTTTCACACAGAAGGACCTGAACATGCGTCAAAGAAGATGGATGGAATTGATAAAGATTATGATTGTGAGATCTTTTATCATCCGAGCAAAGCTAACGTGGTTCAGAGATGCCTTGAGTAGGAAAAGGCGGGGAAAAGTTGATGTTGTTAACTGATAAGGAGGAGCTTATTACAGCAATGTCAAGGTTAGAGTTGGAAATCAAATTTACAAAAGAATTCGATGAGAAATTGTACCAGATAGAAGCCAATCAAACTTTGGTGGACAAAGTGAAGAACGCTCAACTGCAGGATGAGGAATGCAGAAAAATAAGAGAAAGTGTGGTCGACGGAAAGGAAGTGAAATACAAGGTTGATACTGATGGAATGCTGAGATTCGAGGGACGAATCTGGGTTCCAGTAGTACCAGACATTAAAGAGGTCATTTTAACAGAAGCTCATAGCTCGAGATATTCGATTCATCTAGGAAGTACGAAAATGTATCAAGGTTTGAGACAACATTTTTGGTGGCTAAACATGAAAAGAGACGTTACAGATTGCGTTGCAAAGTGCTTAAAATGTCAGAGAGTCAAGGCCGAACATCAAAGACCAAGCGGGTTACTTCAACCGTTGGAGATACTGGAATGGAAATGGGAACATATCACAATGGCATGGTTCCTCCACAAAACCTTAACTTGTGGTATAACCTTGGTGCGTAGGACATGCTCTTTCCTATCCAAGATCTTAATAGGTACCTCCTCGCACGTTAAATCTTCGTCTATCTCGTCTGGTTCTAACTCACTAATATGGTTCGGGTCTTTCACATATTTACGAAGCATAGATATGTGAAAAACATTATGAACACGAGACATGTTTGGAGGTAATGCGAGTCTATAGGCCACATTTCCTATTCGGTCAAGAATCTCAAATGGACCAACAAATCTTGGATTGAGCTTTCCTCTCTTTCCAAATCTTGTAACTCCCTTCCATGGAGCAATACGTAACAGTACATGATCCCCAATATTAAATTCCACATCCTTTCGATGAAGATCATCATAACTCTTTTGTCGATCTTGTGAGGTTTAAATACGTTGTCGAATCATTTGGATCTTTTCTGTAGTCATGCGTACTAATTCTGGTCCTAACAACATTGCTTCTCCCACCTCGTCCCAGCATACTGGAGAATGACACTTTCGTCCATACAACGCCTCAAATGGAGCCATGCCTATACTGGCTTGATAACTGCTTGTTGTTGTGGGAGAATTACACCAATGTGCATACTTATCCCAACTTCCTTTGAAATCTAGAACACGAGTCTTAATAGATCTTCAAGGGTTTGAATAGTCCTCTCGATTGTCCGTACATTTGAGGATGATATCTTTGGCCCAATCGTAAATCCGTGCCCATAGATTTTTGCAAGCTAACCCAAAATCTTGAAGTGAATCTTGGGTCACGATCCGAAACTATGGATACTGGCATGCCATGCAATCTCACAATCTCATTCACGTAAATACTAGCAAGACGTTCAAGGGAATAACGAAATCCATCAACTTTGAGCAGACTTGATTAATCTATCAACAATAACCCAAATCGCATTTATGCCTTGAGAAACTTTGGGAAGACCTGTAACGAAATCCATAGTAATGTGTTCCCACTTCCATTTTGGAATCTCAAGTGGTTGCAATGGACCCTTTGGCACTTGATGCTCCGCCTTTACACTTTGACATGTTAAACATCTCGAGATAAACTCCGCGATCTCTGTCTTCATATTGTTCCACCAAAATGTATGTCGAATATCATGATACATTTTGGTACTCCCAGGATGGATTGCAAACGGGGTGCTGTGTGCCTCCATCATAATTCTATGCTTCAAGTCAGAAACGTTAGCAACGCAAAGTCTAGAGTTGAATCGAAGTATTCTTTCTTCATCGATTCTTGCTTCTGGAATAGCACCTTCTTGCACTTTCTTCTTCATACGCGTCATTTCTGTGTCCGTCCGGTAGCTTGGCGACTTTTAACTTTATCGATTAAAGTCGGTTCTACTCGTATATTCGCCAACATCACGTGGGTCCCTGGAGTCTTTAATTCTATCTCCATCCTTTACAAGTCATATAAAATGGGCCTTTGCGTTGACAATATCGCACTCGTACTCGCATATGATCTTCTACTAAATGCGTCAGCTACTACGTTCGCTTTTCCAGGATGATATTGAATAGTGTGATCGTAATCTTTCAAAATCTCAAACCAATGTCATTGCCGCATATTGAGTTCTTTTTGGGTTAATAAATATTTGAGGCTTTTATGGTCCGTATAAATCTCCACTTTCTCCCCATACAAGTAGTGTCTCCATATCTTCAACGCGAAAACGACTGCTTCCAACTCTAGATCATGAGTAGGAAAATTCCTCTCATATTCTTTGAGTTGTCGCGAGGCATAGTCTATGACTTTCCCATGTTGCATGAGAACACATCCTAACCCTTTGCCTGAAGCATCGCTGTAGATTACAAATCCATCTGAACTAGATGGTATTGCCAGAACAGGTGCCGAAATGAGTCTCCTCTTAAGCTCTTGGAAACTCTTCTCGTATTCCTCGCTCCATACAAATTTTGTATCCTTTCAAGTCAACTGAGTTAACGGAGTAGCAATTTGAGAAAATCCTTCCACGAATCTCCGATAATAACCAGCTAAGCCCAGAAAGCTACGCACTTCGGTCACCGACTTCGGTTGCTCCCAACTTTGTATTGCTTCAATATTAACCGGGTCAACAGATACTCCATGTTTTGACACCACGTGCCCAAGGAATGCTACTTCCTCAAGCCAGAACTCACATTTCTTCAGCTTGGCATATAGCTTGTTTTCACGAAGCCTTTCAAGTATTAGCTTCAAATGGTGCTCATGATCTTCACGACTTTTGGAATAGATGAGGATGTCATCAATAAAGACAACAACGAACTGATCCAAATATTCCTTGAATACACGGTTCATCATATTCGTGAAAGCAGCAGGAGCATTAGTCAATCCAAAAGAAATAACTAAGAATTCATAATGCCCGTACCGAGTTGAAAAGAATTGTCCTCCTTGTAACTGGTCAAACAGGTCATCAATGCGAGTTAGCGGATACCTATTCTTGATGGTGACATGGTTTAATTCTCGGTAGTCAATACAAAGTCACATACTCCCGTCTTTTTTCTTTACGAATAAAATAAGAGCACCCCAAGAAGATGTACTAGGACGAATGAAACCGATGTCTAATAACTCCTGCAGTTGGACTTTTAACTCCTGAAGTTCAATAAGAGCCATTCGATATGGGGCTTTAGAAATGGGTTTTGTACCTGATTCAAGATCAATAAAGAATTCAAAATCACGTTCTGGGGGTAGACCGGGAAGTTCTTCAGGAAATACATCAGGAAATTCTCTAACAACAGAAATATTATCCAAATCTGACTTGTCGTTATTCAAATCCATAACATGTGCTAAGAGAGCTTGACATCCATTTTTCAATAAATGAATAGCTTTGTGGCTTGATATGACAGTGACTGATTTTAGTTGTTTAGTTGTTTGAATTTGTATGACAGGTTGGTTAGGAATATGAAAACTAACAACCTTACGAAAACAATCAATTTTGGCATGATGAGTGGTTAACCAATCATTTCCTAAAATCACATCAAAAGCAAGTATCTTTAAAGAGATAAGATCAACAGGTAATGTGATAGTGCCAACTTGGATCAAACAAGATTTATAAACTGTAGATGTAACGAAGGTTTCACCTAACAGAGTTTCAACAGATAAGTTAAAGTCCAATTTACCCGTAGTCAAGTTTAAACGTTGAGCACAAGCAGGAGAGATAAAAGAATGGGTAGAACCGGTATCTAGTAAGCTATAAACTTTGCAAGAATTCAAGATTAGCTTACCCGTGATCACCTCGTTCGGGTTCCTCACGTTTTGGCCAGTTATGACAATCGCTCTTCCAGGAACCGCTGATTTTGACTTATCCAGATGACCTTTGAGTCACCATCCTTCTTTAACTTGGTTTTGCTTTGAGCGCCTTGAGCTATATGGCCCTCCTTTCTACAGTTATAACATACCTTGGATTGTTGTGGATAATTTGGGCTGATATGTCCCTCTTTCCCGCATTTGTAACATCTAACTGGCGGTCGATGTCCTCCCTTAGAATTTGTTGTTGGTGCTGGTGCTACTGCTGATGTCTTCCCGTCATTGTTGAATCTCCTCTTTCTAAAATTTCCACTTGACTCACCTCTCCTATTATCATGGCCACGATTACCACCCGAGTGGTTACCGCCTTTGTCCGTATTTTTCCCTCCTCGCTGGTTATCATCGTTCTGATGAATGTTGTCACCGGTATGACCCTAGTTGTGGTCCCTTGGTTGAGTATACTCACTTTCTCGCTCTAATAATTGAGCCCTGTTGACAACATCTGAATACAAAGAAAATTTATGAGAGATAAGGTATTGACGAATCTCGGGTTTTAGACCTCTCAGAAACATCTGCGTCATACGTTCCTCATTCTCTCAGGTTTTAGACCTTTCATTTTCGATTCCCACTCCTAGGTCATTTCTTCAATAGCATGGTTCCTCTACAAAACCTTAACTTGTGGAATAACCTTGGTGCATAGGACATGCTCTTTCCTATCCAAGATCTTAACAGGTACCTCCTCGTACGTTAAATCTTCGGCTATCTAGTCTGGTTCTAACTCAATAATGTGGTTCGGGTCTTTCACATATTTACGAAGCATAGATATGTAAAAAACATTATGAACACGAGACATGTTTGGAGGTAATGCGAGTCTATAGGCCGCATTTCCTATTCGGTCAAAAATCTCAAATGGACCAACAAATCTTGGATTGAGCTTTCCTCTCTTTCCAAATCTTGTAACTCCCTTCCATGGAGCAATACGTAACAGTACATGATCCCCAATATTAAATTCCATGTCCTTTCAATGAAGATCAACATAACTCTTTTGTCGATCTTGTGAGGTTTAAATACGTTGTCGAATCATTTGGATCTTTTTTGTAGTCATGCGTAGTAATTCTGGTCCTAACAACGTTGCTTCACACTTAATCATTCACATTCCATTCATCTTTGATTGATTATTAACACTTAATCATCATGCATTAGTGTCTTACAAGTACCTTACAATGTTATATTTAAATCTCAATTCATTACTATCAAGTCCCCTTTCATTCTACACTTGAGAACATTCTTTACTGTCCATGGTCTAGGATTGGCCGCATGCATTTCACCCATAACCCCTCATCTCATGGCTCGCGGCCAAGAAAGTTAGCGATGGCTAACATCCGGATCTGGAGTGTGATGCCACATTTTGATCCTCATCTCGTGCTGTGGCGCGAGTTAGCAGTGTGCTTAGACACTGATACGGTGCTGCGGCGCCACTCATTTGGCCTTGGGTTGGCGCCATCGCCAACTCTGTTCCTTAGAATTTTTTTGCAGATATTAAATTTTACGAAACTCCAGTACTCATAACTTCTTCATTATAAGTCCGAATTGGCTCGTTAAAAAGCCTACATTTCACAAATTACGTACTCTATGCGTTCATGCAAGAATTTTATCTATTTGACTCTGTTTACAAAAATTTCACCTATGAGTTCATTTTTAATAAAAACGATAAACGTTCATGAACGTTCAACACTCGTTTCTTCATTCTAAGTCAGAATTAGGTCATTTTCGAGTCCACAACTCTATAATGCCAAATATGACTTGTCTCCTTCGAAAACCAACGTTTCCGACTTCAAACACAAAATATGACTTCCATTCCGAGAATTTCACGAATTCGAAGATAATCGTCCAATCGTGTGAATTCCAGCAAAACTACATTCTTAATGATTATAAATGGATTTCAACCAACATATGATCATTACAAGTTACTTACTACACCAACTTATAATCAAAGTAGGTTTTGACTTATTCTCATAAGTCAATGACTTATTTAACTTATGAACTATAAATTCTCATGTTCATGACTTACTATGAATCCAAGTCCATCAATCAATGTTCTCATACTATATTCAACATACTAACATCATATGACAAACATATGACAAGTTCTTCATGATTCTAACAACTTATTAGAGTTCAAGTTGCTTATTCAACTTATTCGGCTTAAGTCCATTCATAAATTAACTCTTATATGTTCTTAGTAAACAATTCCCCTTCTCTATCAATCCTATAATAGAAGAGATGTAGATACAAGATATGAGTCTTACCCTTAAAGACTATGACTTTAATTCACTTTGGAAAATCTAGCAAAAGTTGAAGTGGCTTATAAGTGCTTAAGTGACTTATTCTCTCTACCAAATAAGTAGCTTATCTTGAGAGGAGTTGGAGGAAATGAAACAACCCACAAAAATGAAATGAGGCTTGGTATTTATAGGCAACTTAAGGTTAGGGCAAAATGGCTAATAATACCATCCCACCTCCTTATTCCACCTCCTCATTTCACCTCCTTACTATTCATTACCTTAGTCCTAAGTAAACTTGCTAGCAACATAAAGTACTTGATCATCACAACACTTGGGCGTTACACAAAGTTCTTGCCCATCAAGTCTACCCATTTTACACTTGGATTGTTCCATGGATCATGGCTTCTCATTGGGCTTTGTTAATTAATCTAACTACTTTCCTGTTGGGCTTGTGCTACCATAGTTTGGACTCATGACTTATCAAACACTTGGGCTTGATTGTCACACTCTATAGGTTATAGAACGACATTCATTTTATCAACACGTAAATAATAATAAATAATATTATTTTATTCATTATTAAAAGTATTTAAAATTGTTCGATTTTCCGGGGCATTACACTCTCTCCCCCTTATAAGGATTCTGTCCCCAGAATCTCGCTATATATATATAAAAAATTACACAAATAAATGAGGGAAGTACATCACAAACTCTGTCTCCCTATCTGGTGGAAGTCCCGACAATTCACTCGGAAATACATCGGCGAATTCTCTCACTATAGGTATTTGTTCCATGGTTGCTACCACTCTCTGGGTATCAATAACATGACACAGATAGCCTACGCATCCTTTCCTCAATAATTTCCTAGTTTGTGTCATGGTTAGACAACACGAACGTCTCGACGATCTATTCCCGTAAAATACTACCCGAGGTTGTTCTAACGTCTTAATGTTCACACATTTCTTTTGACAATCTATAATTGTCCCATGGTTTATTAACCAATCCATTTCGAGAATTACATCGAATTCTCCTAACTTTATCGGTAACAAATCTACCGATAATTTACAACCCCGTATATCTACACAACAACTCTTATAAACATCTTCAACAAGAATTATTTCTTCGTTTTCTACCTTAATATTTAAAGGTATAGGCAACTTTTTGGGAAGTAATCCTAATCGTCTAGCAAAATCGTATGCTATAAACGAAAAATAGCACTCGAATCAAACAGCACGTACGCATTGATATCATTGATCGAAATAATACATGCGATAACATCCCCTAATGCGACTGCAACTTGAACTGTCATGTTAAAGGTACGACCCATCGGCCTACCCGGCTGCGTTGGACCCCCAATAGCTTACCGCTATTAGTGCCCCAGTTCCCGTACGTCCCCTTCTTCGGGAAGTTCTTTGCCATGTGGTCAGTTGATCCACACATAAAGCATCCATGGTTCTTCTTCGGACTTGGACAATTAGGTGCAATGTGCCCCTCCTGTCCACAATTGTAACAGACGACCTTCCCCTTAAGTCAAACTCCTAAGTGAGTCTTCCCACAGGTCTTGCAGGCCTCCATTCTTCTCTTCGGGTCTCCTTGCTTCACTCCGATATTCCCAATGCTAAATACCTTCCTCTTTTGACCCTCGCCACTACCACTGGCTCTCTCGATCTTTAATCTCTCGTCTACTTTAACCTTGCTCTAATTGTCTTTGTGGTTTTGACTTAAAGTTTCACTACCACCCTTGAAGATTATCGCCTTCTCTAACACGGTTCCAAAAGAAGTACTTTGGAGCACCGATATATGGTTATAGAGACAGGGTTTCAAGCCCTGCTCGAACCATTGCGCCTTCCTCACCCTTGTATCCACTTGATGTGGAGCGAACCTTGCCAGTTCATTGAACTTGGCAGCATATTGGGGAACCGTCATGTCCCCTTATTTTAACTCCAAAAACCGCATCTCCATCCTTCTCTGCAAGCTCGTGGGAAAGTAGTTCTCGAAGAATATCTCCTTGAACCTATCCCACGTCAGATTCGTTATCCCAACCCTAGCTTGATTGGCTTCCCACCAAAAGTTGGCCTCTCCATTCATCATATAGGTCGCAAAGGCAACCTTTTGGGCCTCGTCAACATTTTCTATCACAAATGCCTTATCTATCTCCTTAACCCACGTTTGGGCTTCAATAGGGTTCATAGTTCCTTTGAACTCCGGCGGACCCACGCTCTTGAAATCCTTAAAGGTAGTAGCTCGTGCTACTCCTAGATTTACGGGGATATTAGCCCCTGTTCTATTAAAGGCAGCAATTATCAGGTTAACAAACTCCTGCATCAGATTAATCGGACCTCCCTCCGTTTTATTTACGTTTGCACCTTGATTACGTTGCACTCTTCTTGGCGGCATTTTGCTGATACAATAAACACATTAAGTTATTATTCCTTTCTTTATTAGTTATCATTAATATTAACAATAACTCCAACATCCATACCTCATTGCTTTCCATAAAAAGGACTTATATTCATTCTTCGTAGTATAATACTACATCAGTTACATACACAGCCTAAGCTGATTACATTACTTTCCCGCTATCGCTTTCCAAAAATTGGGATTTAGAAAAAGACTACCCTTCACGATACAAAAAGGGCTTTACTTCACTACAACTTACAAAATATTTACATACTACTCTAACTACTACTAGTCTACATCTGCCTCAAGGCATTCTCGAAATCTGCCTTGGCAAGACCGTAGAA
Source organism: Panax quinquefolius (assembly GCA_020205615.1). Taxonomy (NCBI): domain Eukaryota; kingdom Viridiplantae; phylum Streptophyta; class Magnoliopsida; order Apiales; family Araliaceae; genus Panax; species Panax quinquefolius. The sequence continues at coordinate 80,040,682 of CM035163.1, forward strand.
TGATATCACAAATTTAATAGTATGCGATTGTTTGCCCCACCTCCACCTGGATATCCACCACATCTTCACTGGAAATCTGTATGAGAACTCCTATAGATATAGGACATCCTCCCTATCTTCTGCACCTTAGTCTTTAGCTCCTCCTTGAGCTCAACGACCTCGTGCTTTAAATCCTGGACTTTGTCCTTAGCCAAAATTCTCTCATCATGTTCCTGCTCCCACATGGACTCGACATCAGTCTTGTCCTCTATAACCATTTGGAGCTCTGCTTTCAACTCCTTGACTTCCTGACAGTAATGGATATTTCTATCCAACACTGACATGAAAAGAGACATCATCGACCACCAGGGAGCTATCCCCGCTGCTATAGCCACTGGGTTAAAGGACACTATCTCTACTTCCTCCTCTATCATCCCGTCGAATACTGACATGTAGTCAGCATTATCTGAGTCTCCAGACTCAATAATCACAACTTCAGGCTCTGTCGCTATGGGGTTCGGTATAACCTCTACTTGGTTCACCGATTCTTCACTAATGGCTTGACCATCTACAAACATCCATTTACTCCAGACATCTACACAAAACAATTAAGTTGATTAGTACACGTTAGTAGAATAATAAAAACACATAATATAATCATAATGCATTTTATAAGGTTACTTTCTTCTTTTACTTCTTTGACTTCTCTTAAGGTTATGACTTAAGGTTTTTAATTCCCCCCCGTAAGTTTTATAACCTAATGCTTTGATACCAACCTGTGACGCCCCCAAATTCGGGTCTTTTCCAACCCGACAGATGATGCTACATGGTACTACCATTCATTCATTCATTCAATTGAATAGTCTCAAAAGGACTAATATAACTTCTATATATCCAAAATAATATTACATTTCCCAGGTTCTTTGTAACCCATTCGTTTGTTCTTGTCAAAATATTCAATATATTACAGACATTCAACTATTCTATTACATAAGCAATCTAAGGGTTCGTCTTCGCCTTGCCCTTGTCCTTGCCTGAGCCTTCGATCCGCTTGATCTTGGCTGTGTTCATATGGTTCAAGCAAGAGTGAGCATGACTAGCTCAGCAAGTACTACAATTCTAATAAACAACATGCTTGAAACATAGAACTCATATATATCCAGTAACTGAACAATAGTTACGAAGTACTATTGATAATTCAAAATAGCACTTCTTTTCATTCAAAACATTTTCCAACAACAATATTCAGTAGAATATCAACTAAGGCTCAAGACTGTGAGTAGTTCATAATTTCTTTTGAAAAGGAAAACCCGGCACTAAGTCCGTAAGTCCGGTATAGCTTACGAGCACTTCTGGGTGATCAGCCCATAGTGCTCTATGTTGATCAACACTACATTCATTAAACGTGTATACGTTTAAGTTGTGGCAACCTCACGTGCACACGTTAAAACGACAAAAACATTTTAGCATACTTGGTCTTCGATTGAAAACCATACCAATATAACTCGGTAAACATAAATCATGCTTGGCAGAATCATAATATAAGTCTAGCCGAAAGAGTTGGCTTTAGACTTCATCATTCAAGACTTCATGTGAAAGAATACATGAATTACAAAACTTGTCCATACTGAACTGGAACAAAGGTTAAAATACTTTCTTTAGTGTCTGCTTACTGATTAACACACGTACACATTAAGTCTCTACGTTTCTACAATACATGCTCATACAACGTACCACATTAGGTCATATATAATCAAGTATGTATAATATAATATCTTACCCTTCATCTCAATGTAAATCCTAACTTAGATCTACTATTATGGGTTTCTGGCTTTCATTACATCATTCACATTCCATTCATCTTTGATTGATTATTAACACTTAATCATCATGCATTAGTGTCTTACAAGTACCTTACAATGTTATATTTATATCTCAGTTCATTACTATCAAGTCCCCTTTCATTCTACACTTGAAAACATTCTTTACTATCCATGGTCTAGGGTTGGCGCTACGGCGCCACCCATAACCCTTCATCTCAAGATCATGCTTGCTGAGTTAGCATTAGCTAACATCCGGATCTGGCCGTGCATTTTCACTCATTTAACCTTGGGTTGGCGACCATGGCGGCCAACTCTCGCCTATAGAAAAATTTTGCAGATTTTAAATTTTATGAAACTCTCGGACTCATAACTTCTTCGTTATAAGTCCGAATTGGTTCGTTCAAAAGCCTACGGTTCACAAATTACGTACTCTATGCGTTCATGCAAGAATTTTATCTATTTGACTCCGTTTGCTAAAATTTCACCTATGAGTTCATTTTTAACGAAAATGATAAATGTCCGTGAACGTTCAACACTCGTTTCTTCGTTCTAAGTCAGAATTCGGTCATTTTCGAGTCCGCAACTCTATAATGCCAAATATGACTTGTCTCCATTGAAAACCAATGTTTCCAACTTCAAACACAAAATACGACTTCCATTCCGAGAATTTCACGAATTCGACGATAATCGTCCAATCGTGTGAATTTCGGCAAAACTACATTCTTAATGATTCTAAATAGATTTCAACCAACATATGATCATTACAAGTTACTTACCACACCAACTTATAATCAAAGTAGGTTTTGACTTATTCTCATAAGTCAATGACTTATTTAACTTATGAACTATAAATTCTCATGCTCATGACTTACTATGAACCTAAGTCCATCAATCAATGTTCTCATGCTATATTCAACATACTGACATCATATGACAAACATATGACAAGTTCTTCATGATTCTAACAACTTATTAGAGTTCAAGTTGCTTATTCAACTTATTCGGCTTAAGTCCATTCATAACTTAATTCTTATATGTTCTTAGCAAACAATTCCCCTTCTCTATCAATCCTATCATAGAAGAGATGTAGATAAAAGATATGAGTCTTACCCTTGAAGACTATGACTTTAATTCACTTTGGAAAATCTAGCAAAAGTTGAAGTGGCTTATAAGTGCTTAAGTGACTTATTCTCTCTACCAAATAAGTAGCTTATCTTGAGAGGGGTTGGAGGAAATGAAACAACCCACAAAAATGAAATGAGGCTTGGTATTTATAGGCAACTTAAGGTTAGGGCAAAATGGTCAATAATACCATCCCACCTCCTTATTTCACCTCCTTACTATTCATTACCTTAGTCCTAAGTAAATTTGCTAGCAACATAAAGTACTTGATCATCACAACACTTGGGCATTACACAAAGTTCATGCCCATCAAGTCTACCCATTTTACACTTGGATTGTTCCAAGGATCATGGCTTCTCATTGGGCTTTGTTAATTAATCTAACTACTTTCCTGTTGGGCTTGTGCTACCATAGTTTGGACTCATGACTTATCAAACACTTGGGCTTGATTGTCACACTCTATTGGACTTCTTTTATTAGGCTAATAATCCCACAAGTCCATTACCTTAGATTTAAACAACTTAACATTTATACCCTACGTATAATCTTCGTATGCTAACTCGTATATTAATTCATAATATACGTTATCTCTTTCTTCATACATAATAATACAATATGTCGTATTACACTTACATTCATTACCTTCATCTAATGAATACACATTATACGATCACAAATTTCTTCTTTAATGCTTAATAAACCTAATGTTCCCAAATTAGGTCCACATGCAAAATATTACGTTTTCCATACTTGGATTATTATTACATAATCAATATCGCCTTGGTATTATAATGTTAAGTATTTCTCAGAAGTTCAAAAATAATTCCCGAGCAGAAATCGATGAATAGTGTTTTTCGGAAAATTTCTCGAAAAGCTTTTATTTTCGTCTTAGAAATTCAAACACTTTAATTCATTCACGTAGTTAAAATACTACAACATTACGACGTTTCTAGGTTATAGAACGACATTCATCTTATCAACATGTAAATAATAATAAATAATATTATTTTATTCATTATTAAAAGTATTTACAATTGTTCGATTTTCTGGGGCGTTACAGCGAACACATTTAAAATTAAGCCTAGGACTATTAAATTGATCCAAAATTCGGTTCAGTTTGGGGGACTAGCGAATGATGATCCAAACGAACATTTGGTCAGCTTTTTGGAGATTTGTGACACCTTCAGGTATAATGGGGTGTTGAATGATGCAGTAAGGCTTTGCTTGTTTCCATTCACTTTACGGGACAAGGCGAAGAGTTGGTTACACTCTCTACCACCGAAATCAATAACTACATGGGAAGTCCTCGCTCAGAAATTTCTTGCAAAATTTTTCCCACTAGCAATAACTGCAAAAATGAGGAATGAGATAACTATGTTGGAACAGCAACATGGGGAATCACTATATGAGGCATGGGAAAGATACAAGGAATTGCTCAAAAAGTGCTCGCATCATGGATTGCCTAAGTGGTTGCAGATGAATACATTCTACAATGGGTTGAACGAAAATCTCAGGACTAGTTTTGATGCAGCTTCGGGTGGAGCTTTTATGGCAAAGAGTTATAAAGAGGCATACCAATTGATAGAGACAATGGCAACTAATAACTAATAGTGGCCCATGGCAAGAATAACACAGGCGAAGGCAACTAGAGTGTTAGAGTTAGATGGAGTGTCGACAATAGCAGCGCAGATTTCAGCGCTCTCTAAGAAGTTTGATGCTTTGTCAAAGGTATATACACAACAGGTTGCAGTTATTTGTGAATTATACACGGGTGAACATCCTACAGATCAATGTGAAATCAACCCAGTGTCAGTTCAATTTATGGGTAACTACAACCAGATTCCACAGAACATGTACCAGAATACATACAATCCGGGGAATAGGAATCACCAAAATTTTTCATGGAGTAATAATCAGCATTAGCAAGCTCCACGACCATCCTATCCCCCAGGATTTTAGAATCAACAACAACAACCAGCTCAACATCAAGAAAGGAAATCAGATTTAGAGGAGTTGTTATCAAAGTATATAACAAGCAATGAGGCAGCTATGAAAAACCAAGCAATGGCCATGAAATTGCAAGAGATAGCCATCAAGAATCTAGAAAATCAGATGGGACAAATTGCCTTAGCACTGAACAATAAACCACAATGGACTCTACCAAGTGACACCGAAAGAAATCCTAGGGGAAATCACGAACAGTGTCAGGCAATCACTTTGAGAAGTGGAAAACATCTAGATTGGAAAAGTGCAGAAAATTCAGTTAGACCGGATGACAAAGTGCGCGAGGAAAAACAGGGTGATGAAAAGAAAGTTGAGCAAACAAAGTTAGATGACAAGCCAGTTGTGTATCCTCCACCGTCGTTTCAACAGAGAGTCCAAAAGAAGAAATTAGATAAGCAGTTCACAAAATTTTTGGAAGTGTTTAACAAACTTCATATTAACATCCCTTTGGCAGAAGCCCTAGAGCAGATGCCAAGTTATGCGAAATTTATGAAGGGTATTCTGTCTAGGAAAAAGAAGTTGGAAGAATTCAAAACAGTGGCATTAACAGAGGAGTGTAGTGCAGTTTTACAATGGAAGTTGCCACCAAAGTTGAAAGATCCAGGTAGATTTACCATTCCATGCACAATTGGGAACACAGTGTTTAACAAGTGTTTATGTGATTTGGGAGCAAGTGTAAACCTTATGCCATTATCAGTTTATACAGAATTAGGTCTACCCGCTCCAAAGCCTGCGAACATCTCATTGCAGTTGGTAGATAGGTCAGTCACATACTCGAGAGGCATTGTGGAGGACATCTTGGTCAAAGTTGATAAATTTATATTCCCTGGGGATTTCATAATTCTAGATTTTAAGGAAAATAAGAACATCGCAATTATCCTAGGGAGACCATTTTTTGCTACAGGTAGGATAATCATCGATGTACAAAAAGGTGAACTAACTATGAGGGTCCAAGATCAAGAAGTAAAGTTTAATGTTTTCAAGGCCATGAAATTACCTACGGATGAAGAACAATGTTTTAGGATGGATATCATTGATCAGATAATCAGCGAAGACATGGGTAAAAGTTTGGCTAATGATCCATTGGTAACGACATTATTGGGAGTTGAAGATTAGGATGATCCAAAATTTATGGATTACTTACAGATGTTAGACTCCCTGCCAGGAGTTAGCAGATTTAAAGCACCATTTGAACCATTGCACATGGAAGAAAGAGCCACAATAAGAAAGAAACCATCATTGGAGGAGCCACGTGCTCTTGAGCTAAAGCCGCTACCTAAACACCTCAGGTATGCATATTTAGGCAATTCAAATACTTTACCTGTTATTATTTCTTCTGCGCTTAATGAATTGCAGGAAAGTAAGTTGCTGAGGGTGCTTAGAGAACATAAATCAGCTATAGGATGGACAATCGCAGATATCAAAGGAATCAGCCCATCTTTTTGCATACACAAAATTTTAATAGAAGAGGATACAAAGCCAATGGTGGAGTAACAGAGACGGCTCAACCCAATTATGAAGGAAGCTGTGAAGAAAGAAATACTAAAATGGTTGGACGCCGATATCATCTACCCAATTTTCGATAGTAAGTGGGTCAGTCTGGTTCAGTGTGTACCGAAAAAAGGAGGAATGACCGTGGTACAAAATGATGACAACAAGCTAATTCTGACGAGGACAGTGACTTGTTGGAGGGTTTTCATGGATTACAGGAAATTGAATAAGGAAACCTAAAAAGACCATTTCCCTTTGCCTTTTATCGACCAAATGTTGGATAGATTGGCGGGCCATGAATTTTACTACTTATTCGATGGGTATTCGGGGTATAATCAAAGAGTCATTGCTCCTGAAGATCAAGAGAAGACAACTTTCATGTGCCCATATGACACATTCACATTCAGGAGAATGTCCTTCAGCTCGTGTAATGCACCCGCTACCTTCCAACGGTGTATGATTGCCATTTTCTCGGATATGGTAGAGAAAAGTGTGGAAGTCTTCATGGATGACTTTTTTGTGTATGGAGATGATTTTGATGCATGTTTGGAGAACTTGGTGATGGTGTTAAAGAGATGCACATAAACAAATTTGGAACTTAACTGGGAAAAGTGCCACTTCATGGTTGAGGAAGGAATAATTTTGGGTCACAAGATTTCAACAAAAGGATTAGAGGTTGATAAAGCAAAGGTGGAAACGATTGAAAAGCTTCCAGCACAAACTTCAGTTAAGGGAATACACAGTTTTTTGGGACATGCTGGATTCTACAGGAGATTTATAAAAGACTTCTCTAAGATTGCAAAACCATTGTGCATGCTTTTAGAGAACGATTCAGTTTTTAAGTTTGATGAGGGTTGTAAGTTAGCATTCGAGTTATTGAAGAAGAAATTGACTAAAGCCCCAATTATCGTCACACAGGATTGGACAATGTCATTTGAGTTAATGTGTGATGCAAGTGACTATGCGGTTGGGGCTATCTTGGGTCAACGCCGAGAGAAGGTATTTCATGCCATATACTATGCAAGTAAGACACTCATGGAGACCTAAATGAATTACACAACTATGGAAAAGGAATTGCTTGTAGTAGTATATGCATTTGATAAATTCCGGGCATATTTGATCGGAACATTGGTGGTAGTTTATATAGATCACTTGGCTATTCGGTACTTAATTTCAAAAAAAGATGCTAAGCCACGCCTTATTAGATGGATTCTCCTTCTACAGGAATTTGACTTGGAAATAAAAGATAGAAAGGGGACGAAAAATCAAGTTGCAGATCATTTATCGAGGCTGAAAAAGTAGGGTAAAGATGATTAGGATAAATGTGTAATTAATTATTCATTTCTGGATGAACAATTGTTTGGAGTCAAAACAAAATTTCTATGGTACACGGATTTCGCTAACTATCTAGTGAGCAATATACTTCCCCCTGATCTTACACGCCAGCAGAAAAAGAAATTCCTACATAACGTTAAGTGGTATATGTGGGATGAGCCATACCTATTTAAATAGTGCGCCGACAAGACGATTAGAAGCTGTGTACCCTATAGCGAGGTGAATAATATTTTGCCTGAATGTCATTCGTCTGCATACGAGGGACATTACATTAGTGAGAGAACAACATCGAAAGTTCTTCAAGCCGGGTTCTATTGGCCTAAATTATTTAAAGATGCCCACCAGTTCGTAAAAAGCTGTGATAGATGCCAAAGGGTGGGCAACATATCAAAAATGAATGAGATGCCACTATAAACAATCTTAGAAGTTGAGATTTTTGATGTATGGGGCATGGATTTTATGGGGCCATTCCCTTTCTCATTTAACAATCAGTACATATTGCTTGTAGTTGATTATATATCAAAATGGGTTGAAGCCGTAGCACTCCCAACGAATGATGCCAAAGTGGTTCTCAAATTCTTGTAAAAGAATATTTTTATGAGATTTGGCACGCCAAGAGCTATTATAAGTGATCAAGGTAGTCACTTCTATAACAGATCATTTACAACTTTCTTGGCGAAGTATGGGGTCAACCATAAGGTGGCGACGTCATATCATCCCCAAACAAGTGTGAAAGCTGAGGTTTCAACATGGAGGTGAAAAGAATCTTGGAAAAAGTGGTGAACCCAAATAGAAAGGATTGGTCTCTCAGGTTGGATGATGCACTATAGGCCTACCGAACTACGTACAAAACACTAATTGGTATGTCACCATATCAATTGGTCTATGGGAAAGCATGTCACCTGCCTGTGGAGTTGCAACACAAAGGCTACTGGGCTATTCAGAAACTGAACTTCGATCAAGCAGCTATGGGTGAAAAGAGACTACTTCAGCTAAATGAGCTCGATGAATTCTGACTTCAAGCTTACGAGAACTCGAAGTTATACAAAGAAAAGGTTAAGAAATGGAGACTAGAAAATCATACAAAAAACGTTCGAGTTGGGGCAATCAGTTCTACTGTTCAATCAGGGAAGCTAAAATCACGATGGTCAGGTCCATTTATCATCAAAAGAGTTTTCTCACATGGCGCCGTTAAACTCTACAGTAGGAATCCGTTGGAAATGTTCAAGGTCAATGGTCAAAGGCTGAAGCATTATTGGGGTGGCGATTCCAATACGGATGTCATCGCAATCACACTAGTTGACGTACCATAAACAGGGAGTAGTTAGGCTGAAAGACTTAAAATCAAGTGCTAGTTGGGAGGCAGCCCAATTTTACTTTCATTCTCAGTAATTTTATCTATACTAGTTAGATGATAGTTTAGAATATTATTTAGTATATAATTAATTCATGTCAATTCAATAATTAGTAGTTAAAAGTATAAGTTATTTTTAGATAATCCTACCACCATGCTTAAAATTGCTCAAAATCTACTCACATTTATGTTTCATGGTATTGCAGGAACTTAATATGATCATGGTTTGGTGTTGCAGGGAAGAAATAAGCAAACCAGAGGCCATTTGTAGAGTATAAGACCGCGGGGCGGGCCCCTTTAAGCCCAACATGCCCACCAGGGTGGGGGTCTCCCAATTTGGTTAACAGTGAGCATGCCCGTTGGGGCGGGCTATCTAAAGCATAACACCCCCTGCCTGGGCGGGGATCCTAAGTCGATTAACAGGAGGCATGCCCACCGGGGCAGGTTTATAAAGCATAGTACCCCCCCGCCGTCGAGGTGGGGCTCCTGAATTTGAACCAAAAGTTTTTGGCAATTACATCATATATGCCCACTACTATTTAGTTCCCAACTAAAACACCACACCTACATCTTCATATACCCACGTTTTGGCAAGTTACAATCTACCATCCCACTCCATTAACACACGCACCCACTACTTCAATCCATTACTCCAATTTCACATCCTCTCCATCACACCATCTCTATAAATTCATTCCCTCATAACCCAATTTCACCAGATACATTCAACTCAAACTCAGAAAGCTATGAATTAGGGTTCTTCTTGACGGAAGTTATACAACAATTGAGAGTGAGAACTTTATCTTCCAATTCCTCCTTTCCTATCACCATATTTAAAGCAAAATCATCAAGTTTGGGGGGATAAAACATTGTGCACACCAAGTGTTCGACAGATTGCGTGAGTGAAGTTTGGCGGAAATATTGTTGTTAAAGCTTCTTGATTTTAATGGCGTCTAGACCCATATCAAAGAGGCAACGAGGAGAGGGTTCTAGAACCACACCTGTGAGACCCCAAATTTTATGAATAAAGATTTAATTTTTTTCGAAATTTTTTTTTTTTAATATTAAGGTGTGGATTTGTTATAATGTTATAGTTGTGGGTATTATTTATAAATTTTGCAAAGTATGCAAGTTGTTATATAATATTCGATTAGTCAGGGAATATTTGTACGACGGCACAATCAAGATGGGTGATGTATACCTATTTTTGGGGGCGTCACAGTTGGTATCAAAGTTTAGGGATATGATCCTTGGCTGAGATGTGAGATAAGAACTAGGAAGGGAGAGACGGGGAATTCCTTCGCTAGTATGACCTACCTAAGTTTATGTGGTATTTAATTGGTCGGTCAGAATATAGGGATAATATGTGATATGTTAATTAACCCTTGTTTTATGGCATGTTAATTAACCTTTGTTTTGAAGATGTATTCTAGAATGATATCTGAAGTATAGGAGATGAGAAATGGGAAAATCATGATAGAGATGAAATAATCAGAAAAGAAAGCAAGGTTGTTTTAGTTGTGGAAAAGACGGTCACATAGTCCAATTTTATCGTGCACCAAAGTCAAGTTCAGCTGGGACGGTGGCACCAAAGGCGGATACGGACAAAATTAAGTCGGTGGTTTTAGGAAGAGCATTTTTCGTGACTTCTCTAAAAGCGAGTAACCCAAACGAAGTTAGCACGGGTTAATTAATTATAAATTCTTGCGAAGTCTATACCTTATTAGATAATGGTTCTACCCATTCTTTTATCTCTCTTGGTTGCGCTCAACGTTTAAATTTGACTCCAGAGAGATTAGACTTTGACTTATCGGTTGAAAATTGGCTAGGAGAAACCTTTGTTACCTCCACTGTTTATAAATCTTATTGATTCAAATCGACACTTTCACGTTACCTATCGATCTTATCTCTTTAAAAATTCTTGCATTTGATGTGATTTTTGGAATCGATGGGTTAACTACTTATCATGCTTTTCGTAAGGTTGTTAGCTTTCATATTCCTATCCAACATGTTATGCGAATTCAAGCAACCAAACCTCTAAAGTTAATCACTGTTATATCAAGCCATAAGTAAAGAGCCCCGAGGCTTTCGCTGGTGACATCCTTTTGTGGAATGCACCGAAGCCAGAATATACGTAGGGGACGCCGTGAATAACGATGACAAGTTTATAGGTATCAATGTGACGTATTATCCAAGTCTTGGATGAGAGTCACAGTTTTGAATGATATTTCTATCGTCAATTTCTTGACGTATTCCTAAAGACTTCTTAACCTACCCCTAGAGCGTGAAATCGAATTTTGTATTGACCCCAGTACAAAACCCATTTTGTATAACTTACCAATGATGAAGATAGAGTTAAAGACTCTTAGGACCCACGTGGTGATATCAAATATACAAGTAGAATCGACTCTAGTCGATAAAGTTAAAGTTGTTCAAGCTACAAACCCGGAGCTGATGAATACGAAGAAAAAGGTTCAAGAGGGCATTATGTTAAACAACAAGAGTTGTTGAAGAGAGGAAATCTCAACCCCCGATTTAATTAGCCCATTTGAAATCCTCGATCGAGTAGGAACTGTGGATTATAGAATCGTTTTACCGCCAAGTATGTCGCGTGTTCATAATGTTTTTCACGTATCGATGTTATGTAAATATGTGGACGACCCGAACCACATTATTGATTTAGAACCGGACGAGATAGCGGATAATTTAACGTATGAAGATGTAACTGTTAAAATCTTGGAATGTATTCAACATTCAAAGGTTATACCTCAAGAGTTAGAATCGGACGAAGTGTCCTCATCTGTTCGGCATACCAGGTACGTACGTAAATTTTGAGGGCAAAATTTTATAAGGAGGGGAGATTGTGAGACCGCAAATTTTATGAATAAAGATTTAATAAATGTTTAAATTGATAAAAGGTTAAAGTTAAGGGTGATATTTGAAAATTTTGCAAAGTAAGCAAGTTGATATAAAATATTCGTTGTATCGGGGAATATTCATTTGGTCGAGGAATATTCTTTTTGTTAGGGAATATCCATACGACGACACCATCATTGGTGGACCCCATAACGGAATAACTGTCGGAGTTAGAAAATGACAGAAATATCTTTTATAAAAATAACGGCGAAAGTTTTACCGTTAACTGTAGAAATAAGTGGTGGTAAAAATACAGTAATACGCGTGGTTGCATTGTAGCACACGGTATTGATGTTTACGTAAGAAGCCACTCAGTTTACTCAATTATTGCTACAGTAATTGCTGCATAATATCTCACGTTATTTGATTCAATTATTGTCACAGTAACATCTACATAATATTTTATATTATTAAATTAATAATTGAGATGACAAAGTTATTCATTTTATTATTTACAATATTGACGATGTCTAAAAAGTTTTGTCGAGGAAAGGGATTTGGTCACCTAATTACGTGCCAATAGGAAGAAATCCTTATCGGAAAGCCCCCTCTTTCCTAGGAATGATCTAGTTGTTAAAAATTGTGAGTTATAATATTAATGATGAATAGTTGTTAATAGATTAAAAATGTATTTATTAAAGATAATGGTAAATATTTATTCAATATTTGATATAAATATAGGGATTTTTTATGAGACGTTTGTTGTAAGTTTGACTTAGTATTCCATGGGAAGATTTACTACTTTTATGGATCGTCGATGGTGGTTTCAATAAATAATCAATATGGACCATTAATTGATGGTTGTTTTAATAGTTAATCAATCTGGACCATTGATGGTGGTTGTAATAGTAAATTAATCTGGACCATTGATGGTGATTTTAATAGTAAATCAATATGGACCGTCGGTGGTGATTTTAAAAGTAAATCAATCTAGACCTTGGTGGTGGTTTTAAAAGTAAATCAATCTAGACCTTCGGTGGTGGTTTTAAAAGTAAATCAATCTGGACCGTCGGTTGTGGTTTTAATAGTAATCAATATGGACCATCCGTTCTAATAGTAAATTAATCTGGACCGTTCGTGAATAAGTTACTATTTAGTCCATTCTCCTATAAATATAAGCTTAATTCTTCTTTCATTCTCACCAATTCACTGAGATTCACAAGAGACACTATGTAGAGAGAAAATATAGAGAGCAAGAAGAAGAGTATTCTGCTACTTCACTATTGCAGTATCCAGTCTTCTACTAAGGCAAGGGGTATTATTCTTTCGTATTCATAAGGAATATTATTTTTCGTATTCATCCTTTAATATGTTGGAATAACTTTTGTCTGCTGCGGATTACGTCTGCATGGCGGTGAAAATCCATTGTAGTTTACAGTATATTATTTCGTTTCATATTCTTAAATCTAAACTTACTATGGTAAGTATTGCTTCTATAATCCCTGAAATTAGTGGAATATCCTTGAGTTTTGCACTTCATCCAGTATCGTTTCATTGGAATATTAATCTGAACTTTCTTATTAAATATCAATATTTTTCCTAGAGTACTACTCACGGGTTACTATTCATCCGGATACTATTCACTCTAGTATTATTCACTCGGGGATTCGGGGTACTTTTCATGCCAGGGTACTATTCACCCGGGTACTATTCACTCTAGTATTATTCACTCAGAGATTCGGGGTAATTTTCATGTCAGAGTACTATTCACGAAGTACTATTCACGGGGTACTATTCACCCGGGTACTATTCACCCGGGTACTATTCACCTAAAAAATTTAATTCTTTTCTGTCCAAATTATTTTTGATACATGAATATTATTTTTGAATTTTACTCCACAAAGTAGTATCATGTTGACAATTTGGACATTATTGAATTCTGAATAAATTAAATTTTAAATCTTTAAAATTTATCCTTTGCTTTAATTTAATTGAATTCTTATATCATTGTCATCATCCTCATGCTTATATTGTGATGAAAGTCATCTTTGGCCCGTAGTGCACAGATTGGTATGATTATGACCAGGGATAATTCTGTATAATCATGATCATTGATGATTACACGAATATTCTTGGCTCGTAGTGCATGAATAATTGATGGACGTGATACTAATGAATATCCTTGGCCCGTAGTGCAGGGATAATTCGATGATGTGATTTATTTATTAAGCTGAGTCCCATCGATAAAATTGATGATAAACTTTTTAAATCATAGAAGATAGTAGATATCATGCTCTACTTGACTCTTTGAATGGATTGTTTGTTCCGCTGTAGTTAAACTTGATGTCTATTGTATTTTATCAGTTTAAAAATGTTGAAGGCTAATGATAATTTATTCTGCATTATCTTAGTCAAAATATTTTTTACTGGGCTAGTTGAGCTCACCCTTTTGCTTTCATCGTTCTCTACAAGAAATGAGAACGTAGCCGGGACTAGTCGGGGAACGGAGTGATGGTCCGAGATGATTGTTTTAGTAATCCTCACTATTTAGTGTGATAATAAATGTAACAAGGATGGAATTTGAGTTTGGATATTGTCTATGAGACAATATTCTTGTAAAAACTCTCAACTCATGTTGTATAATTAAGTTTTTATTTGTATTTACTACCATGTATTTGGCGACCCAAGATGGGTGATGTATACCTATTTTTGGGGCATCAAAGTTGATTCATGTAATATTACATAATCACTACATGATCAATGTTTAAAATTGCCCAGAACATGCTTAGGCTATGAATTAAAGATGGTCAAAGGGAGCCTCTTAAACATTGACTGCCAGTGTTATTAAGCTTCAAGAACACCAACCGCGACAGAAATCGTTGTTAAAGCCATTAGCGATGGATATAATTATTTTAGTTTTCTAAATTTCTAAAAAATTCATTAAAAGTAGAAATAATTTTCTAAAAATTACAAAATTAGTTTTAAAAATTATTTGAAGTTATAAAAATTAACTTTTGATAAATTGACATATTTTTCATTAATATTAGTATTTATTTGAATATTATTGATATTTAATTTATTTAATAAATGCATTAAATAAATTAATTAAAAATAATTTTATTATATCAAAAATCATTTTAAATGATAGTAAGGTGTTTAAAAGTATTTTAAGTTATAAAATATAACTTTTAATATTTTAAAGTAAATTTTATTAATTATTTAATATTAATGATATTAGATCTATTTAATAATTATATTAAATAAATTAGTTTAAAAATGATTTTAATACTATAAAAATATTTTAAATGAAAATAAAGTCTTTAAAAATATTTTAATTTATAAAATATAACTTTTAATATTTAAAGGTAAATTTCATTAATAATTTAATATTAATGATGTTTGATTTATTTAATAATTATATTAAATAAATAGTTTAAAATGGTTTTATTAATCATTTAAAAAGGATATAAATGGTTTATAAATATTTTAAGTTATAATTAATGACTTTTAATATTTTGATAAATAATACATTAATATTTAAATATTAATGGTAATTATCTAAAATTATTTTAATTATTTTAAAAATCATTTAAGGGTAATATAAATACTTTAAAAGTATTTTGAGTTATTATAAATAACTTTAATATTTTGTCAATGGTTTCATTAATATTTTAATATTATTTAAATATTAATGATAATAGAATTATTCAATATTTAAATAATTTAAAAATGATTTGATTGTTTGAAAAATCATGATAAATTACAATAATTATTTAAAAATTGTTATAAGTCATTTAAAAATGATATGACTGATATTTAAATTATCCAAAATAATATTAAAGATTTAGAATAGAGTTTAATTAACAATAAACTCAATAATTACCAAATAAAGCCATCGGTACACCGAAATGCTACCGAAATTGATCTGAACCTATATATGTTGACCTGATAAGTGTCTGTTTATGATCCAATGACTGTTAAACATATGTGACTATGTGATTAGGTTATGTATTGACTGTAGATAGCAGTACTATGTGTTATAATATATTATTTTAATCGAAAGAACAATCTTGTGAATGATAGGTCTTTGTATTAAAAATAGAACTAAGTCGTGTACTGTAAGCAGCAGACCAGGCAAGTATCTAACCCTTCTCATTTATTTTTAAGCAATGGACACACGTAAGAATGTATCAAAGCTATTCTTTTTATTTAGAATGTATCCTTATTCTTTGCAATTACTTATACAATGAGCATGTGTAAGTTGGTTATGAAATTATAATTTGTTATACAAAATATTTAACTCTATTATTATAGATCAAGATATATATTTTGTTCGTTAAATTTCTAAGATTGGTTATTCAACTGTCCTCACTTGGATAACTATTGTATTTAATCACATGTTGATGCATACTTATTGGTTTCCAGTATGTACTCTTAATCAAACATCGTCTAAGCTATTTGTATCAGCTAAACAAAGATTTAAAATTATCGTTAAACATGATAAAACCTTATTGATATCCAACCGAATTATTTAGGTTCGAATTTAGAATAAGTATGAACATCCCAAATCTGGGAAACTTTTGTGTGCCAAAGGAAACTAGGATGAACGAAAATATCGTTCGAACATGTAGTATTGATTAATACAGGGCATAACGGGCAGAATACCCCCGTGCCCATAAGTTATGACGGTTTACAGATGAAATTCTGTTTAACCTTTTAAAAAATTGAAAATAATGTTCATAGTCTGTCGACTGCTCTTCATTAATAGTCAGTACGTAGTTAAAATTTTTTGAAATATAATTGTTATGTTGTTTATTGTTGCTTTAACTTACTTCACAACTATTGATTCATTGTAGAAGTGTCATTCACAGAAAATATTTACTTCTTTAAGCTAATGTTTACTGTTTGCTTGTTGATCGATTTCGCAATCAATGAATACGTGCAAGTATACACGGTCAACAAGTAAAAAAGTGAAAGTAGAGTATCGTTCCCACGAGGAATTATTTAATAAAAACTACCAAATACTAACTCTTAACCAAATCAATTTTATTTAAACAACCAATAATTGTGATTTCTAGATTTAAGAAAACTAAATTAAATAAAACAAAAAGATTATTCTAAAAGAAAGCAAATAAATAACTAAGAATTGATTGAATTCAGACAAATAAGAATAAAGAT
This sequence comes from Panax quinquefolius, assembly GCA_020205615.1. Classification (NCBI taxonomy): domain Eukaryota; kingdom Viridiplantae; phylum Streptophyta; class Magnoliopsida; order Apiales; family Araliaceae; genus Panax; species Panax quinquefolius. The sequence continues at coordinate 80,057,824 of CM035163.1, forward strand.
TCCAATATCCCCAATTATGAATTATAAATCAATTATTCAACTATTCCAATTATTATGTCTACTGAATTGTTAACAAGAATTCTCAAATGCCAAAAGCCCTTTCTCAAGTGATCCTTTGCCTTCTATTTAATCCAAGTTAATTTTTCTATATCCCTATGAAAAACAATTGAATTAAACTCACTACAATCCCAATTCCTTAAGTGTTATATGCGGCAAATAGATATTCTCATTCTATTCACAAACCTAATTATTTACTGTGCAAATAACTAAGTCACATGATATCATGCCCAGTTCTAACCCTAGAATTCCTTTCCCAATTCCTTCTAGAGTAACAAGGTAATTACTGATCAGATAATTAATCAATAAGCATAAGGCAAGATAAACAACTCACTTTGACATAAATAATTAGAATAAATCGAATAACTATTTAATAGCCATAAAAGGTTAAATTGAAATCTTAATAAAAGAGTTAGTTCATAATTAATGAATTAAAACCAAGAATCCACAATTGAATAGACATTAAAAGATAAAAGTATGATAAGAGAAGAGAATAGAATCATTGTCGAAGAACTCGATGCTCCCTCTTGCTCTCTTGGTCTTAATCTTCACTGTTCTTCAATTTGCTTCAATCTCCAATGGCTAATTAAGAACTAGGGTTTAGATTCTAATTTAATGGAGTGTTTAATCTAGTCTAATCTATGTATTCTCCCTTTATTTTATGCCTTACATCATGTATTTATAAGTTACAAGTCCAATTTTTAGCTTAAGAACAAACCCAATCCAATTTGGAGTCAAAAAGGTGTCAAAATTCGCTCAAAAACGCGTCCAGGCCATCACCAAGCCCTTTCCTAGTGCCCAAATTTGATGCAATACGACACAACCTTGCCCCCATTGCTCACGGCGGCGGGCATAGGCAAAAATGGGCGCCTTTAAGGCCGCCACATGTTCTGACATTTTCTGCTCCATCGTCTTTTGGGAAAATGGCCATAACATCTTCGTCCGAACTCCGATTTCGATGATTCAAGATGATCCGGAAAGAGGAGAAGTATATCTACAACTTTCATTCTTTATGTTGTTTGAAATAAGGTCCGTAGAAATACTCAAATTGGCTTTGAAGTGACTGTTGTGTAAATGGTAAGCCGAAAATGCGAATCTAGCCACCCCAAACGTCGATCCAAGTAACTTTTGTCCCAAATCCTACAAAACAATGTAAAACATGCATGAATGGACACAAACACTTAAAAACTATTCTAAAAGACTTGAGAACAACAATAAATTAAGCCCGAATGTATCCAATTCATGGGTATATTACCCATTCATCAAATACCCCCAAACTTAAACTGTTGCTTGTCCTCAAGCAAAAACACAAAAGAACTAAAAATAAACAAAATAACTCAACTAAATGAATGCATATACATGATCTACTTCTTAATATACCTACGAATCGAGTAATAAATCAGTATGATATATAGCAACAGGCCTCAAAGATACCAATGATACTCAAACAATATATCCAATCAAGTCAAAATCCTTAACTCTAACCAATTAGTCAATTCAAACCTGTCATCACCCATGTTGTGCGTGTGTGCTTGTTAACCATTCTAACCAACCACAGTTCAAGATAATCACATAACAAACTTCTTAGAAGGAAAATTTCAGTTCCAATTCAATTACTTTTGTGAACAAGACAACTCCGGTTAAAACTAAGCAATTACCAAGTCTTAAGGTAAATACAGGATTTATTTACACTTTTATTCAACCACGAGGGCATTTTTGCTCTTTCTCGTGTTTTATTCATTTTTTTTTCTCATGGTTGTGCAATGTCTTATTCCCTTAGGCTTTTCAATGCCACCTTAACGAGTTTTCGACCAACGACTCCCAAGCCATTAAGACCTTAGGACGCTAGGTGTAAAGACAATCCCCTCGGGCTTACTTACTCAAGTAACAAAGGCCACAAAACTAGACAAACATGCCATGGTGTTTATTCTTTTTTTTTCTTTCTTTCTGGATTCTCCTTCTCCTTCTCTTTTTTTTTTCTTTTCTTCATTCCTTTTTTTATTTTTTTTTCTTTTTGTAATATATATCCCATAGATTCCCCTAAACTCAAGCTTTTACGTCATTCCAACCTTTACTGCCAGTTCACTAATTTCCTTAAATTTTAACCAAGATTTTCCCTCAGAAATAAATTATGAAACCCTTGAACCAAGTGGATTAAAACAGTTAAACTTTAAGTGCTATCCGGTTACATAAGTTTTAGACAGGCTCAGATTATCATCATGATTAAAATTAGAACTCATCATCAATTATCAACACTGTTCAAGTTAACATTTAATACCAATCTTATCATAGGCCGAGCTAAGACCACACCAACCGATCACACAAATTCATGCAAAAAAAAATTAAAAATAAAATAAAATAAAAGCAATTATACTACATGAACACATACTAATGCAACACATATATGAATATGAAAATAACTACCATGTATTATATGCAACCTAAAAAAAAATAATGCTAACACATAAAAAAAATGAACTACTTTGCAGATAACTAACTATATGCAATATGACACTAAAATGCCCCCAAACTTAAACTAGAAATTGTCCTCAATGGCTGAAATAGAAAAAATTAAAACAGAGGACTTCCCTGAAAATATAGCAATCTTCCTCCTTGTCCGCTAAGTTTGGAGAATATGCTAGGCACATGGAACAAATTGGGCACCACACTTGAATTTGACTTGAATAACCTGTAAACCATGATAGAAACATATTTATTAAATTTTCAATAAATGCAAATACAAAACTACTAATATAAAACTTAATAAAAACTAAAAATAAAAATTAAACTTGGGTTGCCTCCCAATAAGCGCTTGTTTTATAGTCTTAGCCTGACTTCTTCAATTCTCTATCCAATTCCCCTACGAAAATTGAGGAACCCTCCATCCATCAGTAGCAATGTCTCTTTTGGGAGGTTTCCATTAACAAAAACCCTTGAATTAAAGTCACCTAGCATGCTCTTTGTAGATAGGATCCCCATTAAGAACGACAAACCACTAGGTGCTTTCCCCATTGTGTTTGTGATCAAATTATGGCATTGAAGCTTGTCAAACACAATGGGCTCTTCCTCTATCTTCTCCTTTTCAACCCACCATGACTCCACAATTATACTAGCTCTTATGTAACAAAGAGCTTTGCCTACAACATGACTGCCAATTGGGCATGGTTTTGCAAAATTGCTCGGATTCTTGAACTTTGGTGAAGGAGGCACATGGGATACTAATGAAATCAGTTCATCTTCATTGATCTCCTTTTCTTGATTCCCAATTGTTTCCTCTCTTTCAACATCTTGTGGTTCATCTAGTTGCAAATTTTGTTAGGGCTCTCCATTAGTCTCGGAATCCATGTCACAGGGCCAAGTGTATTGAGGATGGTTGTTTAACGCATGTGCTATCTGCCCCAATTGATTTTCCAGATTCTTGATCGACGCACTTAGGCTTTGCATATTCAGCTCTGTTTGATTATGTTTCTTTTCATGTTCCTCGTGTTTCTTTTCCGAAGCTTTAATAAATCTCTCCATGGTTTCCTCCAAATTTGAATGTTCTTCCTGTTGTAGTGGAGGTGGACACGAGAAATTCGGTGGGTATGTTGGACTTAGAGCATAAAATTGATCTTGATGAGTATGGCTCCATGAAAAATCCGGGTGATACCCCCAATCCTGATAATAGTTGTTAGGATAGACATAATTATTGGGGTAATCACTATCGTACTGTACCAGCTCGAAACTGATGGCTCATTGATGACTCATATGATTTCCAGCACAATAATAACAAGTAACCATCACACTTTGATGACGTTGAGCTTCAAAAGCTTCAAACATCCTCGAAAGTGTCTCAATCTGTGCTGACAATGCAGAAAGTTTCTCGAGTCTGTCAATCTCCTCTCCCCTTGGCTGAGTCATTCTTGCCATCCTTCAACTCCGTATGACTGCGCAAACCTCCAATGTCTTCGAAGTTGCCTCTATAGAAGATGTATTAAGTCCATCAATCCCTATTTCCCTTGGTTGAGTCAAGAACGTGTATGGCCATTGATACTCAAACTCATCCATGGTACCTGAAATTAGAGAAATATAAGAAGAGAATTAAAAATAAAAATAAAAATGTTTAAATTAAGACTAATTTGATTGAAATTAATATTGGTAAATAATTATTAAATTAATTCCCCAAGAATTCAACGGCCAAAAAACTTGTTGATCAATTTACATGATCAATGAATACGTGCAAGTATACACGATTGACAAGTAATAAAGTGAAAGTAGAGTATCGTTCCCACGAGGAATTATTTAATAAAATTACCAAATACTAACTCCTAACCAAATCAATTTTATTTAAACAACCAATAATTGTGATTTCTAGATTTAAGAAAACTAAATTAAACAAAACAAAAGATTATTCTAAAAGAAAGCAAATAAACAACTAAGAATTGATTGAATTCGGATAAATAAGAATTAAGACTCCAATATCCCCAATTATGAATTATAAATCAATTATTCAACTATTCCAATTATTATGTCTCTTCGAATTATTAACAGGAATTCTCAAATGCCAAAAGCCCTTTCTCAAGTGATCCTTTTGCCTTCTATTTAATCCAAGTTAATTTTGCTATATCCATCATGCAAAATAATTGAATTAAACTCACTACTGATCGATTCCTTATGTGTTACATGTGGCAAATATATATTCTCATTCTATTCACAAACCTAATTATTCACTGTGCAAATAACTAAGTCACATGATATCATGTCCAGTTCTAACCCTAGAATTTCTTTCCCAAATCCTTCTAGAGTAACAAGGTAATTACTGATCAGATAATTAATCAATAAACATAAGGCAAGATAAACAACTCACTTTGACACAAATAATTAGAATAAATTGAATAACTAATTAATAGCCATAAAAGGTTAAATTGAAATCTTAATAAAAGAGTTAGTTCATAATTAATGAATTAAAACCAAGAATCCACAATTGAATAGACATTAAAAGATAAAATTATGATAAGAGAAGAGAATAGAATCTATTGTCAGCAAATCTGATGCTCCCCTCTTGGTCTTGGTCTTGATCTTTAGTGTTCTTCAATTTGCTTCAATCTCCAATGGCTAATTAAGAACTAGGGTTTAGATTCTAATTTAATGGAGTGTTTAATCTAGTCTAATCTATGTATTCTCCCTTTATTTAATGTCTTACATCATGTATTTATAAGTTACAAGTCCAATTTTTAGCTTAGGAACAAACCCAATCCAATTTGGAGTCAAAAAGGTGTCAAAATTCGCTCAAAAACGCGTCTAGGCCATCACCAAGCCCTTCCCTAGTGCCCCAGTGCTGGGTACGACGCTGCAACCCTGCCCCCCAGTGGCCAAAAATGGGCGCCCCGGCACTGCCACATGTTTTGACATTTTCTGCTCTGATGTCCTTTGGGAAAATGGTCGTAACTTCTTCGTCCGAACTCCGATTTTGATGATTCAAGATGATCCGCAAAGAGTAGAAGTAGATCTACAACTTTCATTCTTTAAGCCTTTCGAAATAAGGTCTGTAGAAATACTGAAATTGGCTCTGAAGTGACTGTTGTGTAAATGGCAAGCCGAAAACGCGAATCTAGCCACCCCAAATGTCGATCCAAGTAACTTTTGTCCCAAATCCTACAAAACAATGTAAAACATGCATGAATGGACACAAACACTTAAAAACTATTCTAAAAGACTTGAGAACAACAATAAATTAAGCACGAATGTATCCAATTCATGGGTATATTACCCATTCATCATTGCTATTACTTGTTGGGCACTCAAATGCTCATTCTTGCTTAATTTAAATGATTTCAGTTAAGTGTGATCTACCTGAAGGCTCTGCCAAGAACAAAGGGAAAAGAAAGCTGACATAATAAGTTTGTGGTATCTAATGTAATAACTAGACTTTATTAAGATGATAATATTTAGTGACTATCATGTAATGAATGTTTTAAAGGTCGCGTACCTGGGATTTAGACAACTTTAATATGTAAGTTAAGTTTGATAATTATATTATTATTATTATTCCGCTCAAAGAAATGATATCGTGAAGCACCGAGTTCGGGTTTCAAGTACTGGAATTTGGGGGCATCACAGGTTGGTATCAGAGCTATAAGCATGAATTTGTGAAGATCCCCGAGCCTGCCACTGGTGACTTCCTTATGTGGAATGCACCTAAGACAGACTCTCCGTAAGGGATGCCGAGCCAGTCGGTGGCAAACTGATAGGTACCACTGTGAGGTGCTATGGTTGGAAGCACCATGAAAGTCACATGTTGGTATCAGAGCTTAGGGTTAGAAACTTTAGGTGGGGATAGACCTTAGGCTATAACCTTAGGATAGAGGGAAACGTTGAAAATACAAATAACTCATATAGAGTTTAAATAGAAATGAATTGGATAAATTCATCGCCAACCAAAATAAAAGATAACCTATATAAAACTATTGTTTATTGTGTGTATATATTATATACTAATCAAGATAATTTATGTGTAGATGTCAGGTGGAAAAGGATTAGGATACCCTCGGATCATAAAGAAGGAGCCAATCTCCATAATCGAGCCAATATCAAAGCCAATAGCTGAAATAAAGGCTTATAGTGAAAGCAACCTGGATGAGGTGGTTATTGTGGAAAATATAGTACTAGATCCAGAAATGGTAGTATTGACAGATAGTGATTCGGACACTAAAGTTGGAGCTGATCAAGCATCAACGGAAGTTCAGAATCTGAGGAACAAGGTTTCTTCTCTGAAAAAGCTGTGGGAAATAGAAAAGTTATTAAATAGTTAATTACGAAAGGCATTAATAGAAATAATGGAAGAACAATATATGCTTAAAATCCAAATTGATCAGATGGGAGCCAAAAGCAACAAATCGTGTGCAGCTCCGATCAAGAAGGGAAAATGAAAAATAAAAGACCGTGTTATAGGAAATTCTAATTCTAACCCAGAAAGTAAGTTTCAACCTCCGAGTCAACCCCAAGGCACTCGAATCAAACCCTGGAGATAACCCCAGGAGGTCAGGCACACCTCAAAGACAACCCTGAGGACATTCAGTACTCATAGCAGCCCAATCTCGGAGATAACCTTGAGCAACGACTGTTAAATCAACCTAGAGCCAGAGATAACTCTAGTGAGGGGGCAAAATCATCATTTTCCACCTCGATGCTACATTTGCGCCATCTCAACAACATTTCAACCCACATTCTATACAGAAGTTTCCTACAAGAACCATAACTCAAAATCCCGAGTGACTACTACACAAGACAACACACCAGATATAATTTGAAGACTTGAAGATCTGGTCATGGACCCATCTTCCCGGATTCGTACAACCTCTTATCCCATATCATTGTGTAGCTCTCGACAACAACATTTTGGAAAGGTATCACATGCCTCATTCGGATGCCCAGATTAAAAGTTATGAAGGTTCGAGTGGATAATGCGTTGTATGCATGCACGTACTTCTAAACGGTGGGGCCTACGAAGCCCGGGGGTACCCCGGGTAGCCGCAGGTGGACATATGGCTCCCCCCTCTATAAATAGAGGGCTTGGGGTGGCCATTTTGGAAGAGAAAATGGCTAGGAAGCCCTGTCCATTTTACTCTATACACACATTAAATTAAGTTCTTTCTCTTTTCAAACACTTAAGAGCTCGTGTTTTGCTATATTTAACCGGTGGAAACCGACTATTCATTGATTAAAATGCCATCTGAAGTCCTCTTGGCAGCCCACTGTAAGACATCTCAGATTTCATAAGCCTCTTTCTCACTTTTCGTCCACACATAATTATTCACGTTGAGAGTCGTGTTGTGTGCGTATGCCCAGATTATCGATTCGTGACTTTTATTGATTTTATATATATATAAATACTTAAATATATATTATTATCGAACTATGCTTCGATTGAGCTCGAATATACTATATATTATAGTAGTTCGAATTAATTGAGCCTGGGCGTGATATCCGATGCGTTTACGAGCCTAGGTGTGACTAAACTGAAATTGATGAAGCTGAAATGGTTTAGATTTCTCCAAATCTAGTTCTTGTTTTAGCTTTTGTACATATTGCTTTATCATGTGAGCCTATGAATCATGTGATCACAGATTCAGTTCCTGAATCTAGATTCAGTTCCCATGATGGACATTACCAAACTTGAACCGACATAAATTATTCACGATTATCTCGAATTTCCTTAGATGGCTCTCATGCCCATAAGGAGCTCGGCGCTGGTATGTATCTTATTTTCTTGAAGATGCTTTGCATCTCGAAAATAATAAAAGCAAATAAGACGAACACATAATAAAATGGAAGTATCAAAGGCATCAATTACTATTCAACACAAGGGTTTGAAAAACCTATTTTATAAAACATCATTACCATATCTCGTTAAAACTGAACTTTTTATACATAATTCAAAACCTTTGTATATAGGTGCAAACGAGGCATAACACTACTTCTATACAACTGCACGTAGACCTACACTCACACACACATTCAGATAAAAGTTTAAATTAAAAAATTGCAGTAACCGTGTCACCACGAAAGTCGAGGGGTGCCTAACACCTTCCCTCCACTTAATCAAGCCCCCGGACCCTAAAGAATCTCGGTTTTGCAGACCAGTTATACAGTGTCACATCACTAGGTCTATGTGCAAACCATTTCTCGGTTGAGTTGGTACAACCATTTAAAAATACCAACTGGCTACTCTTACAGTCAAATCGTCGACATATACATGTCGGACCTTTTCAAACTTATTTTTTCAAATAAATCTAACCTAACATGAGAACACCAAAAAACAAGAACAGAAAGGGACAAATAAAAATCCCGTCATCGACACTACTCTGTCTACCGCTACAAGTTATGATGTTAGTTTAGTTAACTAATAAATTAGAATGGCTTAGTGGTAGCTTAATGGCCCAATAACCTATAGGTCTTAGGTTCAAAACTTAGCTGTCATATTTTTGCTTCTTATGTTATATTTTTTATGTATTAGATAAATTCTAGTAACATTTATATATATATCCATCTTAAATCTCCACATTAAACTAAATATATATAAAGTAACTATGAATATTTATATAATGTAACTATGAATATTTTAATATATATAAACAAATTTACATATAAATATTTATAAATTTATCTCTAAATATTCATATAAATATTTATAAAAATATTCAAATAAATTTATCTTTAAAATTTATAAAAAATATTGATATATATATATATATATATATATATATATATTTAGAGATAAATTTATATGAATATTTGTTTACAAATTTTATAAGCAAATATTCATATAAATATTTAGAGATAAAATTATATGAATATTTGTTTATTTATATTTATAAACAAATATTCATATAAGTGTTTATATAAATAAATATAAATATTAAATTTATAAAAACTAAATAAATATTTATTTATAAATATTTCATCTAAAATTTATAAAATTTAGATATGAATATTTAGAGATAAATTTATAAATACTTATATGAATATTTGTTTACATATATATATATATATATATATATATATAATATTCATAGTTACTTTATATATACTTAGTTTAATGTTGAGATTTGTTTAGTATTTTATTTAGTTTGACAATAAATTTTGAAAAGAATATGTGTATATATATATATATATATATATATATATATACACACACACACACACACACACACATATTAGTAGAATAAATTTAAAAATATTGGAGACTACAAAAACACTTTTTTTTAAAAGAGAAACATTTTTATATATATAGATGGTAGTAAAATTTATCTAATACATAAAAAATATTGCACATGAAGCATGAAAAAAAATTTAATAATGACTTATAAGTCAAAAAAGTTAAAATTTAAGTTATTATCAAACACTAAATAATAACAAATGACTTATAACTTAGTTTGACCAACTTATAAGTTATTGCCAAACACCCTCTATATAGTTCAAGATATAAAGAGAAAATAATATTTGATTATAAAAAAATTTACAAGTCAAGAAAAAGGAGAATTTGAAAAAAGGGAGTTAAAAAAGAACTTATACACCATTGGTCCAACTTAATTGGTCTATACCGGAACTATTGGGGGCGACTTAATCGGTGCAGTTTGGTCAATTTTTGGTGCAATTTCGGGAGCGATTTCGATTCCTTGCCCATCCCTTATCAAAAAGTATATATGTAAAATAACGAGTTACAAGAAAAATTCATATAAATTATTTTAGAAATTAATTATATTTTTTTTCAAAATTATAAGTTTGCGAATATGATCATTATAAACTACATCCAATTAACTACAAACTTTAAATTTTGCAAATTAGAAAATATATCTATATTTGCTCAATTTTAATTTCAAAAATTATAACTTAAAAAAAAATAAAACTGGGCATTCATCACAATCGTTTAACCTCCTTGGATCATAGAGGTAGATATCTTTAGGACTGATTGCACTACGATAATTTGACAGAACGACGAACGTAGTCTTCTTTGATAGTTTGTACTTGTGGAGTTCTGCTTCTATATTGAGTTCCTTATGATTAATGTTGGATGATCCTCTGATATGGACTTCCTTGAGGATTCTTCTCCTATGTTATGTTTTGTGTTCTTGAGCATTTATGACCCTTTTCATCTTATCATGAATTGTTTGCTTCCATATGAAGATCATCAACCATGTGAGCTTCATTCATGTTAGCTCAGCAAGTCTTCAAGGACAGGCTTTGACAAATAAAGATTTAGTCAGAAATTCTTCTGAAATGTCTTAAGCCTTCTGCTGGTTGAATCTTTTTGACTGAAGTCTTCTGCTTCAGCATTCCTTAGTGTGGTCAGATAGACCAAGTACCTGCAGGTTAGATAAATTTCTATTTTTAGTACAAAATGGGTCCTGTCAGGTTAGCATTCAAAATCCATGTTCCTCGTATATTTGAAATTTTCATCATATTGATCACCAACAATCATACTCATGTACGTATCTAATTTAGATATGACATTTTAAAATGCATGATGATGAGTGTGCGTAAGATTAACCAATTTAATAAAACACTCTTTCTCTTTAATGGTTTCATCATTTGCTTAGTTATGTTCACAGGGTTTAAATGTTCACAAAGTGAGAATCAACTCTATTACTTATTTGTATCTGGTTGATTCATGGAGGTGATCAGTTTCTACAAATCTTCAAGATACTTTTGTAGAACTGATCATACTTTATGTGTTATCAAAAACTTAGAACATAGGTTTTTACATACATACTAACCCATCAGCAAAGTTTACTCCACTTAAGAATAATTAAACCTTAGTATGATTATGACCTATTTCAAACTACTCTCAAGATGTTATCTTCAACCTAAAACTTGGATGGAGAGAAAGTTTGTTAGCACTTGAGTCTCCAACTTTAGTGTACTTTTTCTCTTCTCCTTTTTAGGTAGAGTATGATCTCTTGATAGAATACTATTATGGTGCATAAGGTGTTGCAACATGATGTATACATTTAAACTGATGAGAAATTGTACCTTTACATTGTCAGTTTCTTGACAGTCATTTATCTTGATATACTGAGGTTAAGCATTGATGTGCATACTTTTTCCTTCACTTCTGACAACTTGTTTCTGCAGTTGTCCTTTGATCAATTAGTTATAGTTTTGAAGATGTAGGCTCAGAGAATCTTGACATTTTTAGTTCTTTGACAACCTTGAGTCCTCAAGATTCACATCCATCTGTTGGTTGGCCAAATATAGATTTGAGAGATTCTTCTTTTTTCTCTGAATGAGTACTTTTTAGCATATATGGCCTTTTCATCTTTCAGACTGGTGGATGTTTGACTATTTTCTTTTATGCTTCTTGAGCTTCCTTGTCTAGTCTTTAGACTACAAGATTGACTTTGGTATAAAATTTAAGAACATTGACCAATCGGAGCAGCTTCATGCGTATATACTCATTTACCTGTACACAGTATTTCCAACGTGTGAGCTTATCTGCATTTACAAGTGACTTACTACTAAACTATGTTTAGAACAATGTTTGTGCCTAGGATCAAACTCAAAGCGATTAGCTTTTGAATATATAATGTGAACCTTCTCTGATACCAATTGTTAGTTCCTAGTAGGCACACAATAGATCTAAAGGGGGGGGGGGTGAAAAGATCCTTTTAAATTTTCATATACTTTTCTCTTTTATTGTGTGTTGCTAATGAATTAGCATATGAGACACATAAGAATCTTTTCAAGCATAGTAGAATAAGTAAAAGATCCCCTTCATTGATATATTCAAATTCATACATATATTGTTATTAGAGTTAGTTAAGTTGTAAGCAGTTAATATATATATAGCAGTTATAGCAGTTAGGTACAAAATGTAAATGACATAAAGTAAATGACACAAGGGATTTTAAGTCGTTCAGAGACTCAAGCTCCTAATCCACTCTCCTGTTTTCAACTAGCAGGATTTCCACTAAGGAAGGGCAGCACCCTGAATCACTAAGATTCCTTCAAGGCCAGCAGCCTTGGAACTTTAGTTCACTAAGAACTCTTCAAGCCCAGCAGGCTTGGAACTCCACTAGTTCCCTAGGAAATCTTCAAGCCCAGCTTGCTTGGAACTTCATTTAGTCCCTCCGGACAAGGACCCCTCAAGCCCTGGCTACTTGTTGTTGTAGTTGTTATTGGTGCCTTGCTGCTAAGATGTCTTTTAGCTTGAACATCTTCTGTACTTAGCAGCTTGGCGTGGTCATCCTTGAGGTGCAGTTGAGTGTTGCATGATGCTCAGCTTCTTCAGATACTCAACCTCTTCTGATGATCCCTTTGTTGAACTGCAGTAAATATCATTCTTCTTGATACTTGGTGGCTGCACATGATAAGTTTCTAAGATGAATGTAGGCTCTTCTGTTAGGTACTTAGAAACTTTCTCATGTTTGACATCATTATGATGTTGGTTATATTCTTTCTTGATACTTGATGCCTTCTCATGATGGACTTGCTAAGATGACTGTAAGCTCTTTTCTCTGGTACTTAATGTCTTCCCGTAATAGACATCAAGATGACATTGATGCTCTTCTTTCTTTTGGTAGTTTAGAACACTCTTCTTGTAATAGAACTCTCACTTCTACATCGTAGAACTCGCACTTCTACTTCTTACTCTATTTATCTCCAAGTGTTCTTACTGGATCGTAGAGTGAGCTTTCGGACCTTCATTGGTCACTCATTATTTTAAGTTATTTTGATCAGTCCACCATCTCTCCAACCTTAGTAACTTTTTTAACATCAGCAACGTTTGATCTTTGAAGCTCTGGCTGATATATACTCCTTCCCAATCTTCCCGTTGGAATATAGCCGTTGAAAGTAGTTTGAATTGCCTCACAGATCTCGAGTTATTTGATGTAGTGTGACATGAAATCCACTTTTTCATCTTTTTGACACTGCAGTCTACTATTTTTCCTACCCCATCAGAGATGTCACTTTGATGCCTCGGGCAGGTAGTTTTCTTTATTTCTCCTTTCTGACTTCTTGATTAGAATGTCAGGATCTGTCCTTTTGCATTGATGCTCTCAATAAGCTATATTCGAATATCACTCTTCAGATTAAACCTTTACCAATGCTTAAATCTTTAGATGACCGAACTCTACGATTCTGATGCATATTCTTGGATCTGATCGTAGTGTCATATTGAATGTTGCTCATCGACCGGTTGAGACAACACTACGATCCTAAAGAGTGTTCATTGGATCCTCAATGTAGGACACATCTTCCTTCTCTTGTGCAGTGCTTCAACACTTTTGTTTGCTTCGACTGATCTCAGAAACTAATGGCTTGTTCCTTGTTTTGGCCTCTTCTGAATAGCAAGGCACTTCAGATTTGTGGCATGCCCAACTCGCTTTCTTCTTGTGATCTCCCGTTTACTTATCATCAATGGACTGACGCAATGCTTAATAACTTTAGCTTTGTTCTTCAAAAGCTGACCAGTATCATCGTGTATACTCCATCAGTTCCTTCTTTATTTGGTAAACACTACGATCCTGGTTACTTCCAGATCGTTGTCTTTGGATCACTTGACAGCTATTGCATTTGTTGCCTTTACTTAATCAGTTTCTTTGACTGAAGTCTTCTTCTGATCAACTTGTGGAAGACTTCATCTTAAATGACTTCACAACTTAATCTATAAGTTGATTGGGTTGGTGCTTAGATCTTCTGTTAGCTTGCATGCCATTTGTTGAGTGTTCTCTAATTTCCCTTAGGTGGAATGTATCTTTGTAGCTCAGACCAGAGGCTTCATTACTTTGGATATTCTGGGAGTGCTCATTTATTGAGAATCGTGTTTGCTCTATGGTTCTGCTTTGGAGTTGTGAGCACATCTGTTGAAGCCTTAGTTCTGTATTCTACGATTTAGCTTGGGTTGTGCAGACACTACGACTACGAGATCAGATCTTGACACTCTACGATTTCTATCTTTATGCTTGTTATTTTCATCTGATCTTGCTTGACTACGATCTCTGCCTTTGATATGATCAGTAGACTCTACGACGCCGAGTGTAGTCTACGATTCTTGACCTTGCTTCGGCAGATGCTCGGTCAGTTCGTAGACAGGCTGTCTCTATAATTCTGAACATGACTTCCTCAGTAGACTACAGCTCCGAGGAAGTTCTTCTCGACACACTACGATCCTTCCTCGTCTCTCCTGGCAGTTGACGAACTCTGAGATCTACTTATCTTGCAGATTGCGATTACGCCTAGATAGCTCTCGAGTTTTCCTTGACTCTCCTGTCAGACAATGATTTCTGGTGTAGTGCTCGACGATTAGCCAAGCCTATCTATTACATTTTAATATCAACCTAACAAGCTTGATCTTTCTATATTTATAGTCCTTGTACATCATTTCTTTTAAGGACTTTACAAAGCTGTTTTGCTTATGTAGGATCAACCTAACACATTTGATCAATTCATTCTAAGTCCTTGTACATATTTTCCTATTATCTATCAAATAACTTTACAGCTTTTCTTGATGCAAGCATACTTGCATATTCATTCATATATATCATAATCAAATCATGTATAAATAGGAATATCATTCACATGGTTATTCCTGACATAATTTACTAGTTGTTGCAAAAAATGTATTAAATACGCAACGAAAAAAATTGTTGCCAATGAATGTGGCCTATATTAGGCAACAAAATATAGCAACAAAAAAGTTTCATTGCCGAAGATGAGAAGAAATCTCATCGGTAACAAAAAAAGTAAATAGGCGGTGGGTTTTTTTCCCGCTAATGATTTGGCAACGAATTTTTGCAACGACTTATGAATTTCATTACGAAAAATGAAAGCCTTTCATAAACTGCAACGAATGACAAATTTAGTTGCTAAACATGCATTTTTGGCAATGACTTTATAAGTCGTTGCCTGAAAAATTGTTGCAAAATGTCTAATTTTTGTAGTGATGCGTGTCATTGAATTTTATGATCAAAGATGTATGAGATTATTAACTTATAGAGTTAAGTAACTAATGAATGTGTGGTATACATAACGACGTTACAATAGGATTTCAAGTGTTGATAAGCTATAAGTTGGTAAACTATGCTTAAGACAAGTTCCCTAACTTAAATTACTTTGGATTTTATGCAAGTTCTCTAACTTCATTTGATCTTCATATTAAATGCAAGTTCCCTAATTCCTTACACTGTATATATTTTATAATCTGAATTGTTGCCATATCAACCATATTTATCTCAAGCAAATATCTATTACTATTCGAAAATCATTTGTATACCTTGATGTTGTTGCAAGCATTGAACTTATTGTTCTTAAATGCATTATAAAAGTTATATAAGCCATTGATTCGACTAGACAATTATCGTATGTTACAAATCTATCCAAACCAATTGACTTGGTGCGGACTCTTGTAAATATACTGAGATGAATAATCGGGGAACCGACGTGCACACATACTAGCATGTTTAAATGTTATGTATAACGTATGGTACTTAGGCTGATCACCCGTTGTACTCATTTTATTGAATTTTCGGTATAATACTATTAATTCTAGTAGAATTTCTTAGTCCTTAGTGACTACTCAGTGTTTATTATTATTGAACCTTAACATGATGTATCTTTGAATCTTGTTGATATCTTTCAGTCCATAGCGACCTTTATTTAGAATTGTTGATAATCCCTAAACTATTATTCACTGTTACACCCTTAAGATTTGAACTTTATAATTGTTCACCCTCATTACGATATTACTTGCTGGGCAAATTTGTTACTCATCCTTGCTTTCATTAAAACATTCAGTTAAGGCAGAACGTGGTGAACCCTCAGGTAAGGACAAGGGTAAAGACAAGGCTTCCAAATAGCTTTGTTTCTTAGTACTAGGAATTTACTATTATTATGTTATAAGAAGTGTGACGCCCCTAAATTCGGGTATCTTCCAACCCGACATATGGTGCTACACGGTACTCATAACTATATAATCATTCCATTGAAAACACAACATAATGAATGTAATTACTATCTTCTTATTACAATAAAAGTGAAATCCTTTCCCAGGTTCACAAACCGATTACATCATTATTTATTCTTAAGTATAATACATACAATCATACTAATCTATTACAAGATGGTTAACTATCCATCTTAGCCTTGCCCTTATCTCTCTTAGCATTCTCAGTATGCTCAGCTTTAACTGTAATCATATAATTCACGAAAGAAGTGAGCATAACAAGCTCAACAAGTCTAACAAAGAATAATATCAATACCACATTCGTGAATTATATGAAAATCTTCCATAACTGAATAAATAGACATGAAGTATTACGAAACATTAATACTTAACAATTCATAACATCAATTCCCAAAGTATATAATAGTTTAGGAATTCTGAACCGGTCGAAAGACCATGAACAGTATCTTTTTGTTTTCATACTTGAAAAGGACATCACATCACTAAGGCTGTAGATCCGGCATTACTTACGAGCACTTCTAGGTGACCAGCCTATAATACTCTTTGTTGATCAACATTCATCCGTTAAACGTATTTACGTTTAAGTTTTGGCAAACTCGCGTGCCCATCGTGTAAACGATGAAATTACATTTATTTGTTCATAAACAAACTTAACTTTGAATCCGTACCAAATACTTGGCATAGGATATCGTTATCATTTCTATACAGTAAGATATGTATACAAATCAATCTATATCTTACGAATAGTTTAGCCGAGTTAAAACTGGCATTGACCCTTTCTTTATAATCATTTATGCAATTCAGTACAATGAATCATAGAAAACTCGACTAACATGAAGGTTAGATAAGCGTTAAGAAAACTTGCCTTTAAGCGTCTTTAAATAATTTATTTGACTGTTCTCAGCCTTTACAGAATCTACATAATATATTCATATAGCACACTATAATTAGCTACCAAACAATCAATCACATTGTTTCTACCAACCTTTTTTCTCTTATATGTCTTAGTTGACTTTATTTCATTAATAATGTCGATTCGACTTACTACCCTTCATCCCGACTTGTTAACGATCTTATGTTACTAACCGAACTCAATCATCATTGGTGAAGTACCAATGTCGATTACCGTTCACGGTTTATTATTAACACTTTGTGTTCTTTGTTACCATACTAACAACTCGCATTCAATTCCTAAGTTCATTACCATATAAACTAGTATATGTAACATAGGAATAGTTTAAGTATGTTCATTAAGTATATAAACTTAACTTATATAGGTCTCAGAACAATGGAAGTTCAAACCTAACTTGTCTAACAAATGCCCTGCCTCGGCGTCGCAGCGCGAAACTCCCTTATATAAATGGCATTGCGGCACCACACTTCAATAGCTCATTACACTATGCAAGGCGCTGCGGCTTGGCACAATAAGCCTTGTCTGGTGCCACGGCGCCAGACCTCAGTACCAGAAAATTTTTACAGATAAATTTTTAGTGAACTTCCCGGCTTCATAACTTCTTCGTTATAAGTCCGATTTGGTCCGTTCAAAAGCCTACAACTCCCATTTTACATACTATACGCGTTTATATAAGAATTTTATAGTTTTGAATCCGATAACTCAAAATTTACTTCTAAGTTCATTTTCGAGCGTTCGTTAAATGTTATTGAGCGTTCAATACTCGTTTTCTTCGTTTTAAGTCGGAATCCGACGATTCTTGAGCCGACGTCTCTTAAATACCATATATCACATGTTAACAAAGAAAACAAATGTTTTCAAGTCCCACGACAACTTTCAACTACTAATCTGGAATTTCTACATTTTTGACATTTAACGTCTAATTCCGTAAAATTCGCCATAACTTCGTTACTAGTGTTCTATAAGCCAAATCAAATGGAACACTCCATTGATTTCTTATCTAAATCCTAACCAAGCAATATACAAATATCTTAATAGTGATGGTGTTCAATTTGTCCATCAACAACAAAGTTCATAATTCAATATTTCCTACGGTTTTAACTTACGTAAACCCTTACGATTTTCATTTACACATGACTTATAATGGTTTTATATATTACAAACCATCCTTATTCCTCCATAAGAGGCATGCTCAACCAATTTATGTTTCTTTATAACAAATAAATCAAAAGGGATGGAAAACTATTATTAAGGGGATATTACCTTTACGATCTTGGTGTTCTTGCTAAATTCTCTAATGAAAAGCTTCAAAGTGAGATGTTTGCTTATGTCTAGCCCTTTCTCTCTCTAAAAATATGTTAGATGACTCTTGGAAAACCAAAAATATCCAACATATGCCTTTCTTTTATAGGCAAATCAAATGGAGGGCTTTATGGTCATTCTACCTACCTCCTTACTATTCAAAACTTCATCAGCAAGTAAAATACTTGGTGATCAAGTCGATCACTTAACTTAGCCACCAAGTGGCTAGCCCAAATGTCCATGGGTCATCCCCATGGGTTTCCCCATGGGTTTTACCCATTCGGTGACCCATCGGTTCGATCCACGGTTCAGTTTCTTGGATCGGGCTTACTTAATTCTAACATTGGGCTTAGACTTGGGCTTAAACACGTAATTCCTTGGGCTTAATTACTCGATTACTTAGGCTTGATATAATCCAAATCCATTTGGATTATACTAAGTCCTAAACTCTAAGTCCATTACACCAATCGTATTCTATACATATAATTCATTGATTCTCTTCATTTAATACTCGTACGATAATCGTATTGTACTTTGTATTAAATCTTTGTATTATACTCGTATACTAAATAGTAGCACACTCGTATAAAGTACACATACTCATTATTGTAACTCATTATACGAATCCCATTTCCATCTCGAAAATCATTCTTCTCAACCTTTAGGTTTTAAGTCCTCAGGCAACAACTTTGTTTGCCATAAATGAAATATTATTAATTAAATATTCTATCTCGTCTTCATATTCTATCATTACACATTTAATACTCGTATGAATAGTGTTTTTACGGGAATTTCTCAAAAAACTTTTATTTTCGTCTTGGAAATTCAAAACAATTAATTCTAACACAGCCAGAATACTAACCACATCCGTATATTCTAGGTCATAGAACGACCTTCACATAGCTTACTCACATAAATAATAGATTAAATTCATTTAATTCACATAACCAAATAAAAATTTAATTCTCATATAAATCTGATTTTCTCGGGCGTTACATTCTCCCCCCCCCCTTATAAGGATGTTGTCCTCAAAATCTCGCTTATAATTACATAAACAAATGAGAAAATTTTTCCTTCATTTTACTTTCGAGTTCCCATGTTACTTCTTCAGCATTGTGATTTTTCCATATCACCTTCACCGAAGGTATTATTTTATTTCTAAAAACTTGTTCATTCCTATCAACAATTTGAACTGGAAGTTCTTCATACGATAAATCTTTTTCTATTTGGATAGATTCATAATCTATTACATGTTTATAGTCCGACTTAAAGGGATGCAACACAGACACGTGAAACACATTGTGTATACGTTCCATTTCTGGATGTAAGGCTACTTCATAAGCTACCTCTCATATCCTTCTTAAAATCTCAAAAGGTCCTATAAACCTTGGACTTAACTTCCTGTCGACGTCGGGATTTTTTGATGTCCCTTTTCGTTACTTGTTCTTTTGGTGTTCTCATGTTAATGTGAGATTTGTTTGAAAAAACAAGTGAAAAAGGTCTGACATGTGTAATGTCGACGATTTGACTTTAAGAGTCGCCCGTTGGTGTATTTAACTGGTTGCACCAACGCAACCGAAAAGGTTTGCACATTGACCCAGTGATGTGACACTGCTAATTGGGTCTGTGAAATCGAGATTCATTAAGGGTTCGGGGGCTTGGTTATGCGGAGGGAAGGTGTTAGGCACCCCCCGACATCCGTGTTGCCACGGTGACCGCCACTTCTCAAAGAAACTGTTATATGAATGTGTGTGTGTGTGTGTGGATCAATGTGCAATTATTTGGAAGTAGTCTTTGTGCCGTTCGCACCTATATACAAGGGTTTGAATTTATAGAAAAATTCAGTTTTAACCAGATATAGCAATGAGGTTTTATAAAAAAAGGTTTTTCAAACCCTGTGCTCAATAGTAATTGAGGCCTTTGATACTTCCATTTTATTATCTAAATGTTCGACTTGTTGGCTTTTATTTTCGAGATGCGAGGCATCTACGAGAAAATAATATACAGCAGTGCCGAACTCCTTATGGCATGACAGCTATCCAAGGAAAATTAGACACTATAAATAATGTACAAGCTGCTTAGAGCTGGAAAATGTCCATCATAGGAACCGAATCTAGATTCAGTAGACTGAATCTGTAATTACATGATTCCTAGGCTCACATATACTGCAATTTGTATGGAAAGTAGTAAGCAGTTATATATATAAAAGCTATAAATATATATATGTGCATGATCAACCACCACGAAGCAACTCCATGGGGGATCAGAAATATAAATAAAGCAATAAATGCTATCAACCGCCACGAAGTGAACTCCAGGCGGGACTTGAATGTAAATAAAGCTGTAAAAAGCTATCAATTGTCATGAAGTAAACTCCAGGCAGGACGAAATGTAAAGAAAGCTGTAAAAAACCACGGAGGAAACTCCAGGCCTGACAGGAATGTAAATATATATATATAAGCAGTAAATGCTCCGGATGTGAAATCCAAGCTCATCGGATATGTCTGACAACAGTTATATATATATAAAAGCAATTAAACGCACCGGATGTAAAATCCAGGCTCATCAGATAGAGTCTGACCATAATTTATATATATAAGTATATATATTTATATAAGCAATTAAACGCTCCAGACCGAAGTCTAGGCTCATCAAACAGAGTCTGACAATAATTTATATATAAATATATATATAAAAGCCAATAAACGCTGCAGGCCGAAGTCTAGGCTCAATCGAGGCATAACTCGATAATGTTAGTCCGTATAAAAATATATACATATATATAAGTATATATATACAGACAAAAATGAAAACCACGGACCGAATCCCGGGCAAACACACTCATACAACTCTCAACGTGTACAACAATGTGTGATAATATGAGAAGAAAGCTTTATAGAATATGAGAAGGCTTACAGTGGGCTGCCAAAGTAGACTTCTATGAAATTATTTGGATAACTACTCAGCTCCCGCCGGATAAAAGATAGCTATATGTGAGCTAATAGAAAAGAAAACACTTAATATGGGTGTGTACAGAGCAAAATGGACAGGGCTTCCTCGCCTTTTCTCTCTCTTCTCCTTTCTCAAATGGCTGACCCCAGCCTTGTATATATAAATGGATGGTCGCAGGTGTACCTGCGGCAGCCACAGTTACACCTGTGGCTGGTCGTGGTGGGCCCGGACTTCACGGGTCCCGTCGTCTCGAAGTACGTGCACTCACGCACTGTAATGTATGCTCGAACTTGCAGAACTTCAATCCGAGCTTCCGAATGAGGTATATGTGACCTTCTTCGGATAGCTTGTGTCGAGAGTTACACAATTACATGGATTAGAGGTTGTACGAAGTCAGGAAGATGGGACCATGCTCATGCTCTTTAAGCTTCAAATTCTATCCAAAGTACTACCACGCGTAATAGTCACTCGGGATTGGATATCCTGGTTCTTGAAGGACATAGTTGTATGTATGTATGTATGAAGTGTTGAGACGATGCGCAGGTGTTGAAAAGGGCAAGATGATGTTTGACACTTCGCTGGGGTTATCGCCGATTTGAGCTGAAAGTAGACGTTGCTCAGGGTTACATCTGAGATTGGACTACTTGTTGGTATGCTGCGATATCATCTTATGAGAAGAAGTGTTGAAGTGGCAAGATGGCGTTTGACTCTTCACCAGGTTTATCGCTGGTTTAAGTGGAAAGTACACGTTGCTCAGGGTTACATCTGAGATTGGACTGCTTGTTTGTGTGCCTCACTATCATCTGTGGGTGTGCCTATCAGCCCATTGTTATCTCTGGGTCTGAGGTATGAGTGCCTTGGCAGGAGGGCTGAGATTGAAGCTGATCTCATGTGTTTAAAACAAGCATTTCTGGAGTTATCGTTGGAACTGCAACATCATTCCTTGGGGTTATCGCCAAGGACAAAACTCGGGGTTATCTCCGAGGTTGGAAATGATCCTTTCAGGGTGTGTTTCGTGGTTGAGGATGAGACTCCTTGTGTGTGTTCTGGGTTGAGACTGATGTTCCCATTGTGTGGTCCGGGTTGTGAACCGATCCTCTGGTAGTATCCGGAATGGATGTGAGCTGTCTTCCAGAGTTATCTCCGAAAGACAATTCTTCCCTCCTATAATGTTAGTAACAGTTGTGCAAAAAATTTTTTGAGTGTCTACAGATGCCCCTCTTTATCATATTCATGCAATGCAAGGCATGGATAGGATAAAGAATCCTAGACACTTGAAATGCAAGTGAAATAAACATGATGCTTATGTGCAGCAACATGATGCAAATGTATAATGCATGATTATCATGTAATCCTGCTGGGATGACAATCAGTGATGGCTTGGACATGTGATCCAAGTCTTCAAGGATGTTGATGTTGGGGCTATCACCAAAGTCGTGAATCCTAGACACTGGCTTATATTCCATAGAGGTACCTCTTGTATGTAAGAGATCTGTGGGGATAAAGCTTTGTCTGCTTGAGGATGTGTATAACATATTCCCTCATCACAGCCGAGATTCTTTCGCCAACAATTCGGTTGTTGTCAGGGTTGCCTGACCTTCGTTGATGTGTGTATCACCGGATAGACTGTCAAGGTTGCTTGACCTTCATTTATGTGTGTATCAATGGTTGCAGTGCGTTGTAACCCCCGTCGGGGATACGTAGATGTCTGACAGATGTGCGTTGTGACCCCCGCTGGGGATACGTATATGTTTGAAACTTTGGCGTTGTAACCCCGCCAGGGATACATATTTAATTTGTAACTTCCCATTGTAACCCCCGCAGGGGATACGTTAATGCTCGAATTTCGTAGATTCTGCGTTGTAACCCCCGTCGAGGATGCGTCAGGGTTGCTTGACACTCATTAACAGCATCGGACCTTTGTGGGGTATTGCCGAGCATGATTTGTGAAAGCTGAGGCCACTGGTATCGTATACCTTGTATGCAGGTGAATACCAATATGGAACATGTGGAGCCAGAGTTTGACACATGAACACCAGGATTCCGAGCTATTCCGCTCAATCTCGTAGCGCTTTTATTCCTGATTTGGCCTTTTCAGCTTGCGAGACCTCCTTTGTAACTCTAACTGGAGTGGGCCGGAGGTGTGGGACCCTTGTAGGAGTGTTGCAGGTACACCTGCAGCAGACGCAGGTGGACCTGCGGCCAACCGTGGCTATGTAAAGCCCAAGGGTTGCTTTCATAAGTTATTTTTAAGCTGTGCGACGAAGGAAATCTGAGAGCTTCTGATCAGACTTGTTGAGTTCGGGCAACTTTCTACATAATCTACTACCGTACAAGCGCTCTTCATTGTCCTGGTAACGTATGCATATTTTTTTTCCAATTTCTATCCGTTGGAAAATGACTTATCATATGAAATGCATTTAGACACATAGTAGTGAATATGCATGCTGATATGACTTGATAAAAAATATTCAACATAGCAAATGTTAGTATTAAACCATGCTGAACATAATGATGTGAAAAATTTTGACTTTTAAAACAGTCAAATTTGCACCTTTTACTGTCATTTCTTATCCTATATGAGGACAAATAAGTAAAGGTAGACAAGAAAAATAATCCTGATAATTAGACTACACTTACGGATTTTTTACTACAATGTATTATATGCATATAGGATGTATATGACTGTGTATAGGTGTGCTACTGAATGGCCACCTAGTCATGCCTATGTGCATGTGGATAGTCCCATTTACAAAGGGGTTATGACAAAATTTTCCCAAAAATGCAGGAATGATTAGTAATACATTTTTAAATCTACTGTATATCTATGTTAAAACAATGCATGAATGTTAAAAAGCTCCAGGTAAGAATTTACCACACCCTTTCTGAGGTGATTTGGAGACTTGTTGTCCAGATATTATGGATCCGGATCAGCCAAGTAGTTCCCATGAAGACCACTTACGGTGTATGGGAGGAGGGCTTCACGAGAGCCTCGGTAGCTTTTTGTTAGACAACCTCATCGTTTAGTGGAGGCAGTTGTGAGACCCCGAATTTTATAAAATAAAAGTGTTCAATTTTTCTATTTTGGTGAATAGTTAAATTGATAAAAGGTTAAAGTTAAGGGTGATATGTGAATTTTTTTTAAGTAGAAAAGTTGTCATAAAATACCCAGTTACTATTCACTCTAGTATTATTCACTCGAGTATTTGGGACACTTTTTGTGTCAGAGTACTATTCATGAGTTACTATTCACGAGTTACTATTCACGAGTTACTATTCATGAATTACTATTCACGAGTTACTATTCTTGAGTTACTATTCACCCGAACAATATATTTATTTTTGGTCCAAATCATTTTTGGGTACAATATTATTCCATGAAGAGGTGTACTAATTTTTCAAACCGTTGGTTGAAATTATAACATAAAAGCTTTTTATATAAAACAGAATACTTTTATAAAGTTATTCGTTTTATTAGATTATATTATATAAGTTTTGTTTTATTACTTTTCCTTTCTTAAGAAGGATTTGATTATATAAGTTTTGTTTTATTACTTTTCCTTTCCTAAGAAGGATTAGGTTATATAAGTTTTGTTTTATTACTTTTCCTTTCCTAGGAAGGATAGGATTATCTCAGTTACTATGCATTTCATTCTTCTATAAATAGAAATTCATTCCTTCATTATTTCTTACGAATTCATTAAAACTGTAGAGAGAGAAAATTATAGAAAGAAAGAAGGAAAGTATTCTGCTACTTCCCTACTCTTATATTCAGTTTCTTTTACGGTAAGGATTATTATTTTTTTTTATTCTGAAGAGAAATTATTTTTCATATTCATATGAATATTATTATCCTTCAATATTCATTATATTCCTTTAATATTAAGTAAGGAATATTATTTTCGTTTAATATTAAGTAAGGAATATTATTATCGTTCAATATTCATTATATTAGCTTTAATATTACATGAGGAATATTATTTTAGTTTAATATTAAGTAAGGAATATTATTTTAGTTCAATATTAAGTAAGGGATATTATTAGTTGTACTCGTAAGGGATATTATTCTTTTGTATTCAAGAAGAGAACTTCTGTTATTCCATTCTTTATTATTATGTTGGAATAACTTTTATACATCTCAAGTAATCGCATACATGGTGAAATTCTTTTATTATTCCATTCTTTATTGTCTTATTGGTTATTGGTTTTACGATTGTATGTCTTTGGCACATGGTGCAAAAGATGATATGTTGTTGAATATCTTTGGCACATAGTGCAAAGATGATCATTTGTTTGATAGCCTTGACCAGTAGTGCGAAGAGGGGGATGATGTATGACATGATCGGGGGATAGTTGATGAAAACACGATTATCTTTGGTAGTAGTGCATGGATAATTCGTGGTCGTGATACTAAAGAATATCCTTGGCCATTAGTGTGGGGATGATTCGATGATGTGGATTATTTATTTTGGTTTTATAGTTGAATATCTTTGTACGTGGTCTGGTGAACAAATGATTGAGTATGATCATTGTTATTACACTTGAATATCTTCAGCCTTTGGGGTAAGGATATTGAGTAAACGTTCTATTAAGCCTTGTGGTAAGAAGGAATTGTTAATTCATGTTATTATAAATATGAATTATGAACTTAATTATAATCTTTAGTGGTTCAGGTGAATACAGGTGATAAAAGTTGATGAAAATATTTTTAAATCATAGAAGATAGTAGGTTTTATTCTCTACTTGACTCTTCTAATGGATTGCTTATCCCGCTGCAGTTAAACTTGATGTCTATTGTATTTTATCAGTTTAACATTGTTGAAGACTATTGATAATTTATTCTGCATTATCTTAGTCATAATATTTCTTACTAGGCTAGTTGAGCTCACCCTTTTTTTCACTGTTCTCTTCAGGAAATGAGAATATAGCTGGGACGAGTCGGGGAAAAGAGTGATGGTCCCGAAGATAATTAGTAGTCCTCATTATTCTGTTAAATAGTGTGACAATAAATGTAATGAGGACTCCTTGAGTATGGATATTGTCTAAATGACAATATTCCTATTAGAACTCTCAGTTTATGTATTGTCGTATGTTACACGACAGATGTATAATTAAGTTTGTATTTGAATTTATGTACCATGTAAGTGGCGACCCAAGATGGGTGACGTATACCTAATTTTGGGGGCATCACAGCAGTGATACGTCCTATTCGGGTTAAAGTGCCGGATGTCGAGGACGAGGAGGAGGATGTACCGATTGAGGTTCCTGCTCCTGCTGTACGTGTTCCCCATAGGGAATTGCCAGAAATTCAAGTGGCGAACCCAGATCTTCTGGGTGAATTGAGTCGACATCAATCAGTATACCTACACGCAAATGAGGTATGAAGTTAGATCTTTAATCTTCCTTATTTCCTATTGATGAGGAGTCAATGATTCTGATGTTGATCTGCATTTGATGTAGGTTCCCAGCTTCACACAGCCTCGAGGGAACTGGTTTAACATCCACTCTATTTATCAGGCTTTACATGATGACTACAGAGTGATCGTCCATGGCTGGGGATTTGGGATGTTCTTCTCCATTCTACCCGTCATTTGTCCTTTGGGGTTACCTCGGGGCATTGTCTGAGCGGTGGTTTCACCAGACTCAGTCACTCCATTTGTTGGACTGTGAGGTGATGATGACGCCGATTGATTGGCAGTTTATCATAGGTATGGAGTTTGGAGGGGATCCAGTGCCTTGTATGGCGGATATTACCCCTACTGCCGTCAAATCCTTGTTGGGAGTTCCGTGGAGGCGCTTCAAGGCGGGGCTGTTAAAAATGCGGGTCCTTTGAGCGTAGATGCTATGAGCGGGCTATTGAGTGAGTCTATACCCGATGATGTGAGAGTCAGGGGTCGCATTCTTCGACGATTGTTCCTGATGATCATTAGGGGCTACTTCATAGCAGATAATTCCTCTACGGTGTCCTTCGCTTTGATCAGCGTCACTTGACACGTAGACCGTATAAGAGACTATAATTGGGGTTCCTACACCTTTCCCTACTTCCTCAGGGGAATGCGCATGCGATCGCAGGGCTTAACTGAGGCGTGGTTAGGATTCTACCCATTTCTTCTGGTGAGTGCTTCTCTTGTCTTTCCCCGTGTACAGGTTAAGAGTGTTGACTAACAATAGATGTTTGCCTTTGTGTTGGCAGTTTTGGGCCTATGAGAGGCTTCCATGTTTGCGTCATGTGAGTGTGTTAGGTTTAGACACCTATCCACGAGGACAGAGATGACATCATTCCATACTAGCAGAGGTCCTTGTTGTTGAGGGTTTCACTCATTGTCGCCTACAGCTGGAGTTGTTGACAGCAGGTGTCATCACATGGGTTCCCTACTCTGGGGAGCATTTGGGAGTTGGTTTTGAGGATGGGTACTCGAATAGAGTTGAGTACGCCATTTCAACCCATAGGATTCCTCTCTTCACAAATTCGTGCTATTAGGAGCACTACAGGAGAGATCCGTATGCCGATCTTGCCTCCTACCGAGCGTCATTGGCCTATTTTGCAGTTACCCATCATTGATATCCCATTGCTGGGGATTGACAATTTTACTTTGTCAGAGGGCCCCTACACTCAGGAGATGTTCCAGCATTGGTGGATCCCTCGTATCATTAGAGCTCAGACCCGCGCCACACTGTTTATGGGGGATATGGTTCTAGGATCCATGATGATGATGGATTGGCTAGCCTGTGTCAGAGATCCTACTCATGTGTCACAAATTGATTGATTGACCCGGCAGTTAGACCGGGCACATTTCTTTATCCGGCATTTGGGCAGAGATCCTTCAGAGGCAGATACTTTTGATCCTTCCAGCTCTGGCGTTGGCCCCTCAGGTGACCCATATGGTTTTGTCGGTGCAGATCCTCCATTGTATAGGCCTGAAATCCCTATAGATAGAGATCCAATGACTCGGGAGGAGTTATATCAGGTGGATAGCATCGATGATGTAGATATCGACACCATTGACTTTTTCTGATGTATTTCTTTTGATAGGCCTCTGTTAGCTGCTAGCTATTGGAGACATGAGTAGACAGTTCATGACCCTCACCGGATTGAGACGTAGAGTGGTAGAGGACGAGATTACATCCAGCCATGTGATATCCCAATGTTTTCTGTTTGAAAGATTTGGCTCTAAGGATAGTTATGCACGACATTCTGGGGATTTCACCACAATGGAGGACCATTGGCGTTTAGCCAGAGTGGATGTATTGCTGCTATCTGTATTATCACACGTCTACATACCACTATATATGGATGAACTTGATATCGGCGTCATTATGGCAGTGAGAGCTCTCAGGGAGGGTCATACCATTATATCGATGATTATTGCAGAGACTCTGAGGTCAGCTACATACTGCTGCACTTATCCGGCAGGAGTGTTCACAAGTAGTTTGGTCATGTTCTATGTGTGGTTTATGTCATATTTGAGACCGATTGGCACATTCAGACGGCAGGGGTTTTGCTTCACCCATAATATAGCTATGTTATACTCCTTTCAGCTTGCGGAGTGTATAGATGCTGCATTGTGGTTAGCTTTTTTGGCAGGGATTAGAGACCCATTTGCTATATTGCCGTGTTCAGGGCTTAGCTCACCCTGCAGCTTCATTACTCATGCTCCGGGCATGGATTATCTCCCTCTGGCTGGTTTGAGGGGCATGATTACCTACCACCCACTGGCCGTGATGATTCAGTTTGACTAGTTTTAGGATTTTCATCCTTTTGAGGGGGCAGTGAGTCAGCGCTTTGCTTCACACCGTTTATCAGCTGAGTTTTCTGTCAGTCATCCTGGCCGTTCTGCAGAGTATTCTGCATGGATGGAGACAGAGAATGCAGCGGCTGGGGCAGTATCCATAGTGCAGGGGATTGATTCTGACGATGAGGAGCCTATAGAGGAGGCTGACATTCCCATCGATGATTTGACTGCTAGGCTGCCAGTATTTGTGATGGATTTTCCCACCCCGAGTGCCACTATTACTCAGTATTCGGCACATCATCTAGAGCAGAGCTTATATATGATGACCTATGAGAGAGATCAAGCTAGGGCCGTGATGTTGACAGCTCTTGATGGGACAGACGCCGCTCTGTTAGAGAGGGATGAGGCTAGATCAGCCAGGGATGTATTGATAGTGGAGCGGGATGCCGCTTTATCTGCTAGGGATGTGGCCATCGTGAGACGATTTCCGATTAGATCCCGATAGTATCGGTCTTGCGAACGAGAGTGCTTAAATTGATGAGCATTATGCCACCATGTAGTTAGCCTCTAATCTGCTTGCTCATATAGATACCCTTGGGCAGGAGCTTGCAGTGCTACCTCCATCTTCAGAGATGGATGCCATGTTAGATCTGATAGTTTGCATGTATACGGATCTGTAGATAGCTTTGTTTTTTCCTGTCAGACTAGCTTAGCCATTTTGTCATGTACAACTCATATGTATATATCAAACAGTATTATGTATGGCAAGGAAATATATTTTGATTCACTTCCCTTTTAGTTATGCCTTGATACTTACTTGATATTTGCCTGTTTCTTCAGGGCCTTGTGATCTTGATGCATTCTGAACTTATCCTTGATAGGTGGACATTGAGACATCGCAAGATCTCTCAGAATATATCATTGATTTCTGTATATCCCTACCATCTTTGGTGTCTTGTGACTGGTATCTGTATGAAATGTGAAGAGGAGGGTAGTTTCTTCCTCTCTGAGATTGACCGCACCACAGATGGTCGCCAGTACTTCTATTTGTGAGAAGCCTAGTTAATTCCATCTCTTATGGGTTGGTATTGCTCTTTGAGGCACGATCGCAGCTTAGATGGTCACCGAATCTTCTATTTGTGAGAAGAGGTTGGGTAATTCCATCCCTTTGATCTGAAACCAATGAAATGTGGCGAATTGAAGGTTGATCCCAGTACCGTGTGACAAGAAGTTTTGTTCTGGTAGGGGTTAGACTGAACCATAAATGGCTGCCTACGTACTCCTACTGAAGAAGAGATTAAGTCTGCGTAGTTCGAACCTGGTGTAAGAGGTTCAACACTGAATGCGAAAGGAAGATGAGGTGTAGAAATGTTTTTGTTATTTTTGTATAGAAAGGGCAGAAATGTTTTTGTTGTTTTTCTTTATTGTGACCGGGCCATATAGAATATAGTTGCCTACATACCCCCGGGTATCAGGGAGATCAGGTCGACGTAGTTCGCCCCTCAGGACGAATTGAAGGCGAAGAGAAGCGTAAATCCCATCTTGCTGAGCTATCTCATGGGAGAAGAAAGTTTGATCCCATAATGGGGACAAACTGCAGGTGTGGAAAAAGTTTGATCCCGTCTTCAGGATAAACTGCAAGCGTAGAAAAGTTTAATCCCGTCTTCAGGATAAACTATAAGTGTATAAAAGTTTAATCCCGTCTTCAAGATAAACTACATGTGTAGAAAAGTTTAATCCTGTCTTCAGGATAAACTGCAGGCGTAGAAAAGTTTAATCCCGTCTTCAGGATAAGCTGTAGGTGTGAAAGGTTCAATCCCGTCTTCAGGCTAACCAACAGGTGTGAAAGATTTGAAATGAAGTGGAAACCAGGCTGCTGGTTTGAAGTGTATGTTTCCCTGAGGGGCAGAAAAGTATGTAGAAAGGAAGGTTTCAAAACCGGAACGACTAGTGATTGGATGATCAAAACCAGGATGTTTCTTTAATGGTAACTTCAGACATAGTACCGTTTCACGGTGTCCGAGTTGATAAGCTGTGGAAATTCATCGCCGTCTATTTCCTGCAATCTGAGAGCACCTCCTGTCAATACCTCCTTGACAACGAATGGGCCTTCCCAGTTAGAAGCGAATTTTCCCTTAGATTGATCTTGGTTGTCAATGATTTTCTGCAAAACCAAGTCATGTTATTTGAACTGCCGTAGTTGGACTTTTCTCTTATAGGACCGTGCGATCCTTTGCTAATATAATCGACCATGGAAGAATGTCGTGATTCTCCTTTCGTCTATTAGAGACAAATGGTGATAGCTATCTTGTACCCATCGGTCCTCATCCAACTGAGTATCCATCAATACTCTGAGGGATTCCATTTCCACCTCTATGGGTAGCACTGCTTCCATCCCATAGGCTAATGAGTAGGGGGTTGCCCCAGTGGAAGTACGCATAGAAGTTCGGTAGGCTATTAAAGTCAGAGGCAAGAGGTCAGGCCATCCTTTGTGATTGGTGGACATTTTCTGCATGATCTTCTTGATGTTTTTATTAGCCACTTCTACAGCACCATTCATCTTTGGACGGTAGATGACGGAGTTAAGGTGTTTGATGTGGAATTTACTGCATAACTCCTCCATCATTTTGTTGTAGACACAATGACCTCTGGTTGTCCATATCGACAGACGACATTGTTGAGACTGATGACGAAGTTGAGGATGAGACTCCCGGTGTGTGTTCTGGGTTGAGACTTATGTTCCCGGTGTGTGGTCCGGGTTGTGAACTGATCCTCCAGTAGTATCCGGAATGGATGTGAGCTGTCTTCTAGGGTTATCTCTAAAAGATGATTCTACCCCCCTGTAATGTTAGTAATAGTTGTGCAGAAAAAAATTTGAGTGCCTACACTTCCCTTTATTTCCAGAACGTATCTTCCCTTTCCAAGGCGATACTTTCAGAAAGACATAAGATCCTACATCGAATTCTCTCTTTTCTCTGTGAGGATCGACATACTTCTTTTGCCTATCTTGAGCCGCTACCAACCGATTACATATTATCTTTACCATGTCCGTCGTCTTTTGTATCATCTTATGTCCCAACATCCGACGTTCACCCACTTCGTCCCAATATAGTGGAGTTCAACACTTCCTTCCATACAACGCTTCGTAAGGTAGCATGCCTATACTAGCGTGAAAACTATTGTTGTACGCAAATTCCACCAATGGTAGATGGTCGTCCTAACTCCCTTTGAAATCCATAACGCAAGATCTTAACATATCTTCAAGCATTTGAATTGTCCATTCACTTTGTCCATCTGTTTGAGGAAGATACGCCGTACTCAATCTCAACTGCGTTCCCATTTGCTCTTGCAAACACCTCTAAAAGTTCGATGTGAATCGTGGATCACGATCTGACACAATCGAAATAGGTACTCCATGTCTTGAAATAATTTCATTGACATAAAGCTTAGCTAATTGGTCTATGTTATACCTAACTCCTGTTGGTAGAAAATGAGCCGATTTTGTTAATCGATCCACTATCACCCAAATAACATCGTATCCTTTCTTTGTTGTTGGAAGTCCTACCACAAAGTCAATTGTGATGTGCTCCCATTTCCACTCCGGAATTTCTAATGATTGAAACAACCCACTAGGTCGTTGGTGTTTGGCCTTAACTTTCTGACAAGTTAAGCATCTACTAACATATTCAACTATCTCCCTTTTCATGTTTGGCCACCAAAAGTTATGACGAAGGTTTTGATACATCTTCGTACTACCGGGATGTATCGAGTACCTTGAACTATGGGCCTCACTGATTATCTCCACCTTTAATTCAGAATTATTTGGAACCCAAATTCTTCCTTCAAAATGAAGTAATCCCTCCCTATCGAGGTTAAACTTAGTCTTTTCTTCATCTTCTATCCTCTTCTTTATATGCTCGCATTCCTCGTAGCTCCATTGCACTTCCTTAACACGTTCCACTATGGTCAGTTGAGTCTCTATGGAAAATAACATCTCTTCTGCTTCATTCGGTAATTTAACCTCTAATTCCATTATTGCCATCACTGTTAATAACTCATTCTGAGCCGTTAACATTGACAGTTTCTCTCTACCCTTCCTACTTAGAGCATTGGCTACTACATTTGCTTTCCCTAGATGATATAAGATATCACAATCATAATCTTTTATTAGTTCCAACCACCTTTTCTGCCTCATATTCAACTCCTTCTGTGTGAAGATATATTTCAGACTTTTATGGTCCATGTATATCTCACACTTCTCACTATATAGATAATGCCTCCATATTTCTAAGGCAAAAACTACAGCTGCCAATTCTAGATCATGAGTATGATAGGCCTTCTTATAATCCTTTAATTGATGTGACGCATAAGCAATGACCTTGCCATGCTGTATGAGCACGCAACCCAGTCCTCTATACGAAGCATAGCTATACACTACAAAATTCCCAGTATCATCATGCAAAGACAATACAGGCGCCTCACTTAACCTCTTATTTAGTTCCTAAAAATTGTTCTCACATTTTTTAGTCCACACACACTTCACCGACTTCCTCATCAAATTTGTCAGCGGTGTAGCAATTTTAGAAAAGTCCTGATGAACCTTCTATAGTATCCCACTAACCCCAGAAAACTCCGAACCTCAGTTGGCATTTTCGGTTGCTCCCACTCATTTACTGCTTCTACTTTTGCTGGATCCATAGAAATGCCATCTTTATCATTAACATGTCCTATAAACTGCACTCGTTCAAGCCAAAATTCATACTTTGTGAATTTCTCATATAACTTTTCCTTCCGTAGTGTTTACAACACTATCCTTAAATGTTCAACATGATCTTCTGATGTCTTAGAGTAGACTAGAATATCATCAATGAACACTACGACGAACTTGTCCAAATACTGTTTGAACACTCTGTTCATTATATCCATAAATGCGGCTGACGCATTAATCAACCCAAATGACATTACCAGAAACTCGTAATGACCATAATAAGTCCTGAACGTCGTCTTAAGTACATCCTCCTTCCTCACTTTTAACTGATGATACCTCGTACACAAATCTATTTTAGAAAAATACTTTGCTTCTTTTAACTAATCAAATAGATCATCGATCCTGGGAAATGTGTATTTATTCTTAATCGTTAACTTGTTCAACTCTCAATAGTCGATACAAAGTCGTAACGACCCATCCTTTTTCTTTACAAACAATATTGGTGCTCCCCAGGGAGACACACTCGGTTGAATGTACTTCCTGTCTAATAGTTCTTGTAATTGAACCATTAACTGTAACGCCCCCAAATTCAGGTACTTAAAACCCGAATTCATTGCTTTACGATACCATTTCTATGAGCGGAAATAATACTAATAATAATAACGATAATATAAATATCAAACTTAATTTACATTTATCAGAGTCTAATCCCAAGTATGCAACCTTTACTACATTCTTTACATGATATATAATACATATCAATATCTTAATACAGTCTAACTATTACAAAAGATACCAATAATCATATACTGTTTGCTATCCCTTTTCACTTGTTCTTGACTAAACCTTCCGGTTGATCATGCTTAGCTGAAAACATTTAAATTTAAAGCAAAAATGAGCATTTGAGTGCCCAACAAGTAATAACAATTATAAGTATAACTAGCTGAAAGAATTAAATATTTTCTCTGTACATCACTTCTACAACAAATTAATAGTTGTGAAGTAAACTGAACCAATCATAACCATATATTATTTCTATATCAAAGTTTTTGAAACTATGTATTAACTATATATATAGGGTAGTCGACAGATTATGAACATTGTTTTCTGTTTTCAAAAAGGTTAGACAGAACTTCATCTGCAAACCGTCATAACTTACGGGCACGAGGGTGTACATCCCATGGTCCCTGTATTGATCAATACTACATTGCTAGAATGGTATTATCGTTCATCCTTTGTCCACCTTGGCGCATAAATTTTTTTCCAAATTTGGGATGTTCATAATTAGTCAGGAATCCGAACCAAAACAATTTGATTGGATACAAAAGAGTTTTATAATATTCAACAATATTTCTGAATCTGTGTCTAGCTAGGTCAAATAGCTTAGACGTATATATATATATATATATATATATATATATATATATATATATATCAACATGTGATTATATACAACGATTATCTAAGTGGGGACACATGTATAATCATGTTTAGAAATTAACGAACAGAATATATATCTGAATTACCATATAATAACATGTTGATAAACAATGATCGGATATAGAATATATCACAATAGGGTTAATAATATAGCATAATAATAATATAATTCTGAAACCTTCTTACTCATATCCATTGCATAAAGGAAATGCAAAGGTAAGATACTTGCCTAATCTGCTACTTACAATATGCAACTTAGTTTTATCTTTTATACCGAAACCTATCATTAATAAGATCATTTGATCGATTAGAATAACATATTATAACACATATCAATGGTTATTGCAGTCAGCACATAACCTAATCACCTTGTCACACATATTTCACATTCATTGCATCACAGACAAACATTAATACAGACACATTATGCAAGTCCAGATCAATTTCTGAAACCTGTCGGCGTACCGACGGCTTTATCGGGTATTTATCGAGTCTAAGACTATCATATAGTTCAATAGATGCAAATATCAGTTATACGATTTTTCGTAGCCTTATAACAAATTTTAAATAATTATTATAATTTATCATTAATATTCAAACACCAGAATCATTATTAAATGAATTAAATATCAAAAAATTATATTATCATTAATATTTAATCAATATTAAACTATTAATGAAACCATTGCTAAAATATTAAAGTTATTTATAATAACTTAAAATATTTTAAAACATTTATATTACCCTTAAATGATTTTTAAAATAATTAAAATCATTTTAAATACTTACCATTAATATTAAAATATTAATGCACTATTTATTCAAATATTAAGAGTCATAAATTATAACTTAAAATATTTTTAATTCATTAATATCATTTTAAATGATTTTAAATAAATAAAACCATTTTAAAACTATTTATTTAATATAATTATTAAATAAATTTAATATCATTTATTATAAAATTAATATCATTAATATTAAATTATTAATGAAATTATCCTTTAAATATTAAAAGTTATATTTTATAACTTAAAATATTTTCTATAATACTTTAAATGATTTTTAAATCATTAATTCTATTTTCATAATTTATTTAATACATTTATTAAATAACTTAAATATCATTAATATTAATTTATTAATGAAATTTCATCACAATATATTAAAAGTCATAGAAAATAACTTAAAATATTTTCTTATAGCATAATATAATTTTAAATTATTTTTCAAGTATTAAAATC
Source organism: Panax quinquefolius (assembly GCA_020205615.1). Taxonomy (NCBI): domain Eukaryota; kingdom Viridiplantae; phylum Streptophyta; class Magnoliopsida; order Apiales; family Araliaceae; genus Panax; species Panax quinquefolius. The sequence continues at coordinate 80,094,617 of CM035163.1, forward strand.
ATTTTTAAATAATTTATTTAATATTATAATTAAATAAAATAAATACCATTAATATTTCAAAAATATTAAATATTTATGAAATATGATAAAAATTATTAAAAACTAATTTTCAGACATTGAAATAATTTTTAAGAATTTATTTTGTATTTTTCATAATTAAAAACTATTTAATACTAATTATTTCTAAAAATATAATTTTTAGAAATAAAGTGTCACTAAAGATTGCCTATAGCGACAGAATCGTCGGTATAGGTGTTCTTCGTGTTCTTGAGCCTTCAATGTCAGTTTTCGAGTTAGCATGTTTGACCAAAAATAATTGTCAGGTTATGAAGTTTCTGGGCATGTTATAACTTTTATCATATACTACTAATGCAAAACTACATGATCCAGCAATTAAGAGGTTCATTTCACAATACAGATACGAGATATAAGGCTTGGAAATCATTGTCAAACTCTTCTTCGTGTTTCTGGGCTGCCAAGAATTCTAAAGTCATGGCCGGTCAACGCTATTCAAGGCTTTATATTGTGCAATCGGTTCATGTTATGGGTTGTCTAGACATCGGGCTATCAGGGTACATGAATCAATCACTTATAATGACTAAACATGATCAAGAGGCAAGACAGAAGGCATTAAAATGGCTTTCAGAGGCTGTTCTTCATGTTATTATTGTAATAGTTTAGTGATCTATTGATCTCAGGTTGTAGCCAACATGTACCAAAACAGATCCATTACACAAAATTCTTCTCACCACTTTACAATCCTTAGATCCGGTCCGGTCAATCCATGTTAGAAGACATGATCATCAGTTTTCTGGGTTGCCCAGAAAACTGATTCCATGATCTTCTGCTTGGTTGGACTAATCCACTACATCTTTTCTGTTAGTCATTCGGTAATTTGTAGGCATAAATGTGTAGTCCACTTAACATATTACGATTCTATTACAACAAAAAAACATAACATTTAACACATTGATCAAGATCATATTTCAAGCTAGGGTTTATGTGACGCCCCCAAAATAGGTATACATCACCCATTCTGAGTTGTCAATACATGGTACAGAAACAACTACAACTTTATTATTACAACAGTAAAACTGTGAGTTTAAATACAAATATTATCTTCTAGACAATATTTATACTCTAATAAATCCTCATCACATTTATTGATACATTATTTTACAAAATGGTGAGGATTACTAAACAATCCTTTCTAAAACCTTCATTCCATACCCCGACTGCATTATTCGCTTATATTCTCGCCTCCGAGAGAAGAATGGAACAAAAAGGAAAAGGGTGAGCTCAACTAGCTCAAGAAAAGAATATTATGACTAAGATAATATACAACAAATTATCGTTAGTCTTCAACAGAGGAAAAATTTAATAGAATACAATAGACAACAAGTTTCAGATCAACATTCGCAGTGAAATAATAATTTATAGAAGAGTTACGTAGAGAATGAAATCTACTATAATCTATGAATTTAACAATCCATCATCAATATTTTATCCTCAGAACATCAATCAATATTCATCTCAAATCAAATATTCATCTTTGCACTACTGTGCCAAAGATATTCATCAATCGATCATGTTCATCTCAACACCGCTCATCTTTTGCACTAAAGGCCAAAGATATTCATCGATCGGTCATGTTCATTTAAACACTGCTCATCTTTGCACTCTGAGCCAAAGATATTCTTCAGAAATCATTCATCTTTGTACTACAGCCAAAGATATTCAATAATATCATCATTTAAGACCGAGGATGATGAAAATATTTTAAAGAATGAATCCAAAGTGAAACAAAATGACAAGGATTAAGGATTAAGGATTCGTACTTTGTTTTATCCATGTCCAACAATACCTCAAAAATAATCATAGTGGTGTAAAATTCAAGAATGATCAAAACATGGATACAATCAAAGCTAGTATCCAGAATAGATATTTTGGACGAAAAGAAGAAATTTTATTTTTCTATGAATAATTATCGATATCGTGAATAGTAACTCCGACACCAAAAGATAGAAATTCCACAAAAACATCTTCACGCTTCATGAATAGTACTCGTGAATAGTAACTCGTGAATAGTAACTCATGAATAGTAACTCGTGAATAGTAACTCATGAATAGTAACCCCGACATGAAAAAGTTCCAAATTTGATAAAAAGTTCCAACCAATATTTCAGCATAATGATATTGAAGAAATAATATCATTACGAAAAAAAAATAATATCCCTTACCTCAAAGAATCAGTACTTCGGAAGGAAAGGCTCAAGTGATCTTGAATGAAACTTGTACTGAATAGCAACTCTCAAAGTATCTAAATACTCACAAAATACGCTCAATAATATAGAGAGAGAAAGAGAGAAAACTTTGTTTCTGGTGTGATTTTCAATTCTAACTTAGCCCTCTATTTATAGGAAAATGTTAGCCACCAAGGCATTTTGACTTGACTACTACACGATGGCTTTACACGCTACTATTGCCACCCACCACATTTGAAATAAAATTCAGCACATTTCTTCACCAACCACAAGTGGGGCCCACTCAATTCTAGAATTTTCCACCAAAATCAATTATAACCCTAATTTCCTAATCACCACCTCTTAAAATTCATAACAAATCATTCGCTCATTTTTAACGGTTCAAAATTTGTGGACATATACTCAACTTATGTATGTATAACATATCCAAAAATTACAACGATCCAACGGTTTGATTAAAAAAATTATAACTCACGCATGATACATCGTAAAAATACCGATTTGATTTTTAATACCTCCATTCCGGCAAAATTACTTGATAAAACACCTCAACATTAAATCATTCAATTATAACCACATAAAATAAATAAATCCATCGTTTATAAATATTTTCTTATCATATCAATAATTAATTATTCACAAATAATATTACGGAATCACAATTATGACAACCAGCCGCTCCTCAGAAAGAGGGGGCTTTCCGATAAGGATTTCCTCATCATGGCCAAGCAATTAGGTGACCAAACCTCTCCTTGATGTAACTTTCTAGACATTGCCAATAATGCTATCTAATAATATTATTTAAATAATATGAATTATTGATCCGATAATGGAGATAATGTGCAAAGGACAATTATCGAACAACAATAATATAAAATATCAACGCAAAATTATTGAATCAATAAAATAAAATATCGAATAAGAATTCTTGTAATAATTATTGAGTAGTGCCTTCTTACATAAGGATCAATAATTGATGCAATACTGCAATACCTGGTGCTATCTTTGTGCGACCAACCACGCCAGACATCGTATTTTAACCACCGGTATTCCAACAAATTTAATAACGGTAATAACTACGCCAGTTATTTTTAACCAACTTATATTTGTCGCTTTTCTTCATCAATCGCTTTTTAGTTATGGGGCCCACACATGGTCATTACCAAATGCATTTAATATTCCCAAACGATGCATTTAATATTCCACAACCAAACGAATATTCCCCGACAAAAATGAATATTTTATAACCACATGCTTATTTTGAAATATTTGCGTATTTAACCCTTAACTATCCACATTAATCAAATCAACCCTTACTATTTCAAAATAATAAATAAAGGAAATTCCTTTTATTTAAAAAATTTTGGGGTCTTACAGTTTTATTCCTTTAAATGAGCAAATCGATTTCTAGGCTACCGATTTGTGATGTGTGTTAGTGGGGGCTTGAATATGGGACTAATTTACTACCACATTTCGTGGGTTTTGGGAGAGAGAGATTTAGGATGAGCAAGGTGAATAAATGAGCAATAATGTAACATTTTCTCTCTCCCAATCCATATATGTGGTGGGATTCATTGAATTGGCTGATCAAATATTGCTGATACAAGTTGCTTTAAGTCACATGGGGTTGGTAGAAGTTGGCCAACCACTAAAGTTTTGGCTATTTGACAAGTTAGCTTAATAATGCACAAAAGGGTAAAATGGTCACTGGCCTTATGATTTTAATGGCATTTTGGTCATTTAGCAAACCCTTAGGGTTTGACCCTTAGGGTTTAACCCTAAGGTTTAGCACAAAGTTTTAGCATTTCTAGTTTAGGGTTTGAAAAATAAAATAAAATTTTAGTTTCTAAAAATTACAAATTAAGGTTTAATAATTAGATTAGGGTTTCTACTTACATAAAACTTGATAATTAGGTTTAGGTTTTACTAATCATCATTAAGCATGCCAAATTAGCAATTAGGGTTCCCCCACTTGACAATTAGGGTTCCAAATATAGAAATTAAGGTTTATAAATATTAATTAGGGTTTTGAAAATTAGGGTCCTCCCTAATTAGGATTAATATCTCTAATACCGGTCATTACACACATTAACATGATTACACAACATCCTTAAGCTTTACATTCGACTTTTAAATTAGGGTTTAGCAGCTTAAAACTAGGGTTTTGACATTATACATAATTTGACCAACAATGTCGATCCCACAATACATATTTACAACACTGAAATAATATAATATTATAATAAATATCATTAATCACATAACATAATTACTGGACAGATTTTAATGTCTCAATTAACTACAAAGGTAGGGTTTTCAAATACTGCACCATTATTGACCAATTATTAGTAATGCGTACATACAGTACATATTTATATCACTGAAAAATCAAAATATAATTAATATTATATTATTATCATCAGTCCTTATTCCAGAACTAGAATTAGGGTTTATCAGTAACATTAAAAAAAATTGTTCCATACATTAACCTTACACACATAATACACAAATCTATAACACTCACAAATAATAATATAATATTATTATTCTCATTCATCGATCAAAAATCCAAAATTAAGGTTTGGATTCCATATCCGATTTATCGTCATTATAACATTATTAATTAAGTTAAATAATTAACTTAATTATTCTCAAATAAATTCATATAATAAAATAATTATTATAATAATGCTATAATCATTTCATATATTATTTATGTGACGCCCAAAATTAGGTATACATCACCCATCTTGGGTAGTTAGATACATGGCACGTAATTTAAATACAACTTACTAATATAACTAAATGTATGCAATACGACATAAAACTGTGAGTTTTGAATACAAATATTGTCTACTAGAGATTATACAAACTCAAAAGGAGTCCTCATTACAATTATTATCACACTATTTCACGTAATAGTGAGGACTACTAATGCTATCCTCCGGACCATTACTCCGTTCCTCGACTCGTCCCCAAATATATTCTCATTTCCTCAAGAGAATAAAGGTGAAGAAAGGGTGAGCTCAACTAGCTCAAGAAGAAATATTATGACTAAGATAATGCGTAATAAATTATCATTAGCTTCAACATGTGTTAAACCGATAAAATATAATGAACATCAAGTTTAACTACAATGGAACCAAAGAATCCATTAAAAGAGTCAAGTAGAAAATAAAATCTACTATCTTTTATGATTTAAAAGGTTTTCATCATCATATAAATTTGAGACTCACTTTTAATGCTACTCTTGTGCAACCACGCCAGACATCGTATTTTAACCAATTTGGGTATTCCAACAATGTTTAATTCAGTAATAACTACGCCAGTTATTTTTAACCAACTTATATTTGTCGCTTTCTTCATCCAATCGCTTTCACATGGGGCCACACATGGTCACAGCAGCCGTCGCATTTAATATTCCCCTGACAAGATTTAATATTCCACGACCAAACGAATATTCCCCGACAAAAAATGAATATTTTATAACCACTTGCTTATTTTGAAATATTTATGATTTAACCCTTAACTATCCACATTAATCAAATCAACCCTTACTATTTCAAAATAATAAATAAAGGAAATTCCTTTTATTTAAAAAATTTTGGGGTCTTACAACCTCCCTCCTTATGAAATTTCGTCCTCGAAATTGACGTGACGATACTGGTGTTTCAAAAGGTGAGGATACCTCGCTTTCATTTCTGCTTTCCAATTCCCGTGTCATTTCCTCTATAGCATGATTCCTCCACAAAACTTTAACTTGTGGTATGACCTTTCTTGCGTAGGGACATACTCCTTCCTATCCAAGATCTTGACAGTACCTCCTCATACGTTAAGTCTTCTATTATATCTCGTCCGGCTTCTAACTCAATAACGTGGTTCGGGTCTTTCACATATTTACTGAAGTACGATATGTGAAACACATTATGAACACGAGACATACTCGAGGTAACGCAAGTCTATAGGCTACATTTCCTACTCGGGTCAAGAATTTGAAATGGACCAATAAATCGTGGATTGAGCTTTCCTCTCTTCCCAAATCTTGTAACTCCTTCCATGGAGCAACTCGCAACAATACATGATCCCCTACATTAAATTCCACGTCCTTTCGATGAAGATCCGCATAACTCTTTTTAGTCGATCTTGTGCCGCTTGTATACGTTGTCGAATCATTTGGATCTTTTCGGTGAGTCATACGTATTAACTCTCGGGTCCCAACAATGTTGCTTCACCCACCTCATCCCAACATATTGAGAACGACATTTTCGTCCCATATAATGCTTCAATGGAGCCACACCTATACTTGCACGATAATCGTTGTTGTGGGAGAATTCCACCAATGGTAAATACTTATCCCAACCGCCTTTGAAGTCTAGGACACGAGTCTTAATAAATCTTCAAGAGTTTGAATAGTCCTCTCGATTGTCTGTCCGCTTTGGGGATGGTATGCGTCAACTAAATCGCAAATCCGTGCTCCATAGCTTTTTGCAAGCTAACCCAAAATCTTGAAGTGAATCTTGGTCACGATCCAAACTATGGATACAAGCATGCCATGCAACCTCACAATCTCATTTACGTATATACTAGCAAGACATTCAAGGAATAAGTCTCCAGATCGGCAAGAAATGAGCGATTTGGTTAATCTATCAACAATAACCCAAATAGCATTGATGCCTTGAGAAACCGTAGGAAGACCCGTGAACGAAATCCATGGTAATGTGTTCCCACTTCCATTCCGTAATCTCAAGTGGTTGCAACGGACCCTTAGGTACTAGATGCTCCGCCTTTACGCGTTGACAAGTTAAACACATCGAGATAAACTTTGCAATCTCTCTATTCATATTGTTCCACCAAAATGTATGTCAAGATCACGATACATTTTAGTACTTCCGAGGATGGATTGCAAATGGTGTATTGTGTGCCTCCATCATAATCTTGTACTTCAAATCGAGTTGTTAGGAACACAAAGTCTAGAGTGGACTCAAGTATTCCTTCTTCATCAATTCTCGCTTAGGAATAGCTCCTTCTTGTACTTTCTTCTTCATACGCATCGCCTCAAGATTGGTGGCTTGAGCAACCTTAACTTTTTCTATTAAAGTTGGCTCTATGCGATACTTGACATCATCGCACTTCGTTCCGCATATGATCTTCTACTCAATGCGCCGCCTACCACGTTCGCTTTACTCAGGATGGTATTGAATAGTGTGGTCGTAGTCTTTCAATAGCTCGAGCCAACGTCATTGCCGCATGTTGAGTTCTTTTTGAGTGAAGAAATATTTAAGGCTTTTATGATCCGAATATATCTCCACTTTCTCCCCATATAGATAGTGCCTCCATATCTTTAGCCTTGCAACGATCACCGCTAACTCTAGATCATGAGTAGGATAATTCCTCTCATACTCTTTAAGTTGTCATGAGGCATAGGCTATGACTTTCCCACGTTGCATGAGAACACATCCTAACCCTTTGCACTCAAGCATCATCAGAGATAACAAATCCATCCGAACCAGATGGTATTGTTAGAACAGTCTTAGAAATAAGTCTCCTCTTAAGCTCTTGGAAACTTTTCTCGCATTCTTCGCTCCAAACAAATTTCAGTATCCTTTCGAAAGTTAATGAAGTTAATGGAGTAGCGATTCGAGAAAACCCTTCCACGAATCTCCGATAATAACCAGCTAAGCCAAAAGCTACGTGCTTGATCCACCGAACTTCCGGTTGCTCTTCTAACTTTGTATTGCTTCAATCTTCACGGATCAACAGATACTCCATGTTTTGACACCACATGCCCAAGAAAGGCTACTTCCTCAAGCCGAACTCGCATTTCTTCAATTTGGCATATAGTTGGTTTTCACGAAGCCTTTGGAGTACCAACTTCAAATGGTGCTCATGATCTTCACGACTTTTGGAATATATAAGGATGTCATCAATAAAGACAACAACGAATCGATCCAAATATTCCTTGAATACTTTTGGTTCATCATATCCATGAAAGCCGCAGGAGCATTAGTTAGTCCGAAAGACATGACTAAGAATTCATAATGCCCATACCAAGTTCTCAAGGCGCCTTTGGAATATCCTCGCTTTTAATCTTCAAATGATGATATCCGTAGCGAAGATCAATTTTTGAAAAGAATTGTGCCTTTGCAATCGGTCAAACAAGTCATCAATACGAGGTAGAGGATACCTATTCTTGATGGTGACATGGTTCAATTCCCGATAGTCAATACAAAGTCGCATACTCCCGCCTTTCTTCTTTACAAATAAAACAGAGCACCCCAAGGAGATGTACTAGGGGCCAGATGAAACCAATGTCCAACAATTCCTCAGTAGTTGGACCTTTAACTCTGAAGTTCAATAGAGCCATTCAATATGGGGTTTTAGAAATGGGCTTTGTACCAGGGTTCAAGATCAATAAAGAATTCAACTTCACGTTAAAGGGGTAGACCGGAAGTTCTTCAAGAAATACGTCGGAAAGTCAATAACAACAGAATATTATTCAAATTTGGACGTATCTTTATTCAAATCCATAACATGGGCTAAGAAAGCTTGACATCCGTTTTTCAATAAACGAATAGCTTTATGATTAGATATGATAGTGATTGATTTTAATGGTTTAGTTGCTTGAATTACGTATAACAGTTGGTTAGGAATATGAAAACTAACAACCTTACGAAAACAATCAATTTTGGCATGATGAGTAGTTAACCAATCAATCCCTAAAATCACATCAAAAGCAAGTATCTTTAAAGAGATAAGGTCAACGGTAAGGTGATGGTGCCAACTTGAATCAAACAAGATTTATAAACAATTGGATGTGATGAAAGTTTCTCCCAATCGGAGTTTCCACAGATAGGTTAAAGTCTAATTTCTCCTGAGTCAAGTTTAAACGTTGAGCACATGCAGGAGAGATAAATGAATGGGTAGCACCCGTATCAAGTAAGGTATAAACTTCACAAGAATTTATAAATAGCTTACCCGTGATCACCTCGTTTGGGTTCCTCGCATTATGACCAATCCACAACAAACGCTCTTCCTAATCGTTGACTTTGACTTTTCTCGGGACACTCTTTTGAGTCACCGTCCCCACATTGAACTAGGTTTCGCTACTGTATAATCTCGAAAGCGATATGTCCTTCCTTTCCACAACTATAGCATACCTTGAACTATTGTGGGCGGTTTGACCGATATGTCCTCTTTTCGCATTTGTAGCATATATGACCGGTGGTCGCTCTCCTCCCTTAGAACCGATTCTTTCTAAGCCTTTGCCGTCTTCACATAGTCGTTGTTAAATCTCCTCTTTTAAAATCTCCTCCCGACTCGCTTTCTTCGCTTTTCATGACCATGATTACCACCGAGTGGTTACCATTTCTGTCCGTCTGTTTCTTTCTCCGCAGTTATCATTATTCATTGACCGCTATCTCTACGATACGATCCTCGGTTATGGTCCCTCGGTTGACCGTATCGTTATCTCGCTCTAATAATTGAGCCCTGCATACAACATCCGAATAAAGAGAAAGTTTATGAGAAATGAGATATCGACGTATCGCCGGGTTTCAAACCTCTAAGAAACATCCGCGTCATACGCTCCTCATTCTCCACCAAATGAGGTGCAAACTCGGATAACTCTGCAAACTTTGCCTCGTCTTCGAGACACCGCCATGTTGTTTTGCTCTAATCGATGAACTCCACTTCCTTCATATGACGAACACTTTCGGAAAGTATTTGTCATTAAATAGTCTCTGAAATGTCTCCCAAGACATGCCGAAAGTCTTGGCCGGATGGAGTGCGCTTCACAGACTCCCACCATGAGTCCGCCGCCACTTTAACATAAAGGTGGCGAATGGAACCTTCTGTTCCTCCGCATCCCAAGACATCGAATATCTTGGTAATTTGTTTGACCCATGTTTCCGCCGTGATCGGATCGGCTTTCCCTTAAATTCGGTGGTCCCAACTCTTTGAATCGCTTGCATTTGTGACAACCCGTGAATTGCTATCATTTCCTCCTGTATTTTGAACACGAGTCTCCTCGTCTGATTTTGCATGAACTGCAAAAGCTTCTAAACATTCCTCGTTCATCATCTCGCTTTCGATGGTGTGTTGTTCACAGGAGGAACATTGTCACTGTTGTTGCGTTCTCCTCGTTGGTAAATCAGAGGCATCTCCACGGTCTCATTTACTCCATCATTAATATTCTCACGACATTCTCAAATCATCGCTATAAAACAAGGGTTAATTAAGGAAATCTATATATCACATAATATCCCTATATCTTGACCAACTAACAAATAAGCTTAGGTAGGACACACTAGCGAAGGATTTACTCGCTCTCCCCTCCTAGTTCTTTTCCCGATCTCCGCCAGAGATCATATCCTAGCTCGATACCAACCGTGACGCCCCCCCAAAATAGGTATACATCACCCATTCCGAGTTGTCAATACATGGTACGTAAACAACTACAACTTTATTATTACAACAAGAAAAGCGTGAGTTTAAATACAAATATTATCTTCCGCATAATATTTATACTCCAATAAATCCTCATCACATTTATTGATACATTATTTTACAAAATGGTGAGGATTACTAAACAATCCTTTCTAAAACCTTCATTCCATACCCCAGACTAAGTACTCGCTATATTTCTCGCCTCCCGAGAAGAATGGAACAAAAGGAAAAGGGTGAGCTCAACTAGCTCAAGAAAGAATATTATGACTAAGATAATATACAACAAATTATCGTTAGTCTTCAACAGGGAAAAATTTAATAGAATACAATAGACAACAAGTTTCGGATCAACATTCGCAGTGAAATAATAATTTATAGAAGAGTTACGTAGAGAATGAAATCTACTATAATCTATGAATTTAACAAATCCATCATCAATATTTTATCCTCAGAACATCAATCAATATTCATCTCAAATCAAATATTCATCTTTTTACTACAGAGGCCAAAGATATTCATCAATCTATGGTGTTCATCTCAACACCGCTCATCTTTGCACTAAAGGCCAAAGATATTCATCGATCGGTCGTGTTCATTTAAACACTGCTCATCTTTGCACTACTGTGCCAAAGATATTCTTCAAAATCATTCATCTTTGTACTACGTGCCAAAGATATTCAATAATATCATCATTTAAGACCGAGGATGATGAAAATATTTTTAAAGAATGAATCCGGTGAAACAAAATGACAAGGATTAAGGATTAAGGATTCGTACTTTGTTTTATCCATGTCCAACAATACCTCAAAATAATCATAGTGGTGTAAAATTCAAGAATGATCAAAACATGGATACAATCAAAGCTAGTATCCGAATAGATATTTTGACGAAAAGAAGAAATTTTATTTTTCGGTGAAATAATGTCAGATATCGTGAATAGTGTCGTATATCGTGAATAGTAACTCAACACCAAAAGATAGAAATTCCACAAAAAACATCTTCACGCTTCATGAATAGTACTTTCGTGAATAAGAACTCGTGAATAGTAACTCATGAATAGTAACTCGTGAATAGTAACTCATGAATAGTAACCCCACATGAAAAAGTTCCAAATTTGATAAAAAGTTCCAACCAATATTTCAAAGATAATGATATTGAAGAAATAATATCATTACGAAAAAAATAATATCCCTTACCTCAAAGAATCGATGCCTAAGGAAAGGTCTCAAGTGATCTTTGAATGAAACTTATCTTGACAAAGAACTCTCAAAGTATCTAAATACTCACAAAATACGCTCAATAATATAGAGAGAAAGAGAGAAAACTTTGTTTACGGTGTGATTTTCAATTCTAACTTAGCCCTCTATTTATAGGAAAATGTTAGCCCATAGAAGCGAGACTTGACTGCTTACACGATGGCTTTACCTCGCTACTATTGCCACCCACCACATTTGAAATAAAATTCAGCACATTTCTTCACCAACCACAAGTGGGGCCCACTCAATTCTAGAATTTTCCACCAAAATCAATTATAACCCTAATTTCCTAATCGGTCCACCTCTTAAAATTCATAACAAATCATTCGTTCATTTTTAACGGTTCAAAATTTGTGGACATATACTCAACTTATGTATGTATAACATATCCAAAAATTACAACGATCCAACGGTCGGATTAAAAATTATAACTCACGCAATACATCGTAAAAATACTGATTTGATTTTTAATACCTCCATTCCGACAAAATTACTGATAAAACACCTCAACATTAAATCATTCAATTATAACCACATAAAATAAATAAATCCATCGTTTATAAATATTTTCTTATCATATCAATAATTAATTATTCACAAATAATATTACAGAATCACAATTATGACAACCAGGCCGTTCCCAGGAAAGAGGGGGCTTTCCGATAAGGATTTCTCCTTACTGGCGCGCAATTAGGTGACCAAACCTCTCCTTGACAGAACTTTCTAGACATTGCCAATAATGCTATCTAATAATATTATTTAAATAATATGAATTATTGATCTGATAATGGAGATAATGTGCAGTGACAATTATTGAACAACAATAATATAAAATATCAACGCAACAATTATTGAATCAATAAAATAAAATCTTTGAATAATAATTCTTCGTAACAATTATTGAGTAGTGCCTTCTTTACATAAGGATCAATAATTGATGCAATACCGCAAATACTGCAGGTAATACTCTTTATGCGACCACGCCAGACATCAGTATTTTAACCAAAGGGTATTCCAACAGCCTCTTAATTGCAGAATAACTACTCTGGTTATTTTTTTAACCAACTTATATTTGTCGTTTTCTTCATCCAATCGCTTTCCGTTATGGGGCCCACACATGGCTGCGCCGTCGTACGAATATTCCCCGACAGTACGAATATTCCACAACCAAACGAATATTCCCCGACAAAAAATGAATATTTTATAACCACATGCTTATTTTGAAATATTTGCGTATTTAACCCTTAACTATCCACATTAATCAAATCAACCCTTACTATTTCAAAATAATAAATAAAGGAAATTCCTTTTTATTTAAAAAAATTTTGGGGTCTTACAGTTTATTCCTTTAAATGAGCAAATCTGATTTCTAGGCTACTGATTTGTGATGTGTGTTAGTGGGGCTTGAATATGGGACTAATTTACTACCACATTTCGTGGGTTTTGGGAGAGAGAGATTTAGGATGAGCAAGGTGAATAAATGAGCAATAATGTAACATTTTCTCTCTCCCAATCCATATATGTGGTGGGATTCATTGAATTGGCTGATCAAATATTGCTGATACAAGTTGCTTTAAGTCACATGGGGTTGGTAGAAGTTGGCCAACCACTAAAGTTTTGGCTATTTGACAAGTTAGCTTAATAATGCACAAAAGGGTAAAATGGTCACTGGCCTTATGATTTTAATGGCATTTTGGTCATTTAGCAAACCCTTAGGGTTTGACCCTTAGGGTTTAACCCTAAGGTTTAGCACAAAGTTTTAGCATTTCTAGTTTAGGGTTTGAAAAATAAAATAAAATTTTAGTTTCTAAAAATTACAAATTAAGGTTTAATAATTAGATTAGGGTTTCTACTTACATAAAACTTGATAATTAGGTTTAGGTTTTACTAATCATCATTAAGCATGCCAAATTAGCAATTAGGGTTCCCCCCACTTGACAATTAGGGTTCCAAATATAGAAATTAAGGTTTATAAATATTAATTAGGGTTTTGAAAATTAGGGTCCTCCCTAATTAGGATTAATATCTCTAATACCGGTCATTACACACATTAACATGATTACACAACAGCCTTAAGCTTTACATTCGACTTTTAAATTAGGGTTTAGCAGCTTAAAACTAGGGTTTTGACATTATACACATAATTTGACCAACAGTATCAGTCCACAATACATATTTACAACACTGAAATAATATAATATTATAATAAATATCATTAATCACATAACATAATTACTGGACAGATTTTAATGTCTCAATTAACTACAAAGGTAGGGTTTTCAAATACTGCACCATTATTGACCAATTATTAGTAATGCGTACATACAGTACATATTTATATCACTGAAAAATCAAAATATAATTAATATTATATTATTATCATCAGTCCTTATTCCAGAACTAGAATTAGGGTTTATCAGTAACATTAAAAAAAATTGTTCCATACATTAACCTTACACACATAATACACAAATCTATAACACTCACAAATAATAATATAATATTATTATTCTCATTCATTGATCAAAAATCCAAAATTAAGGTTTGGATTCCATATCTGATTTATCTGTCATATAACATTATTAATTAAGTTAAATAATTAACTTAATTATTCTGAAATAAATTCATATAATAAAATAATTATTATAATAATGCTATAATCATTTCATATATTATTTATGTGACGCCCCCAAAATTAGGTATACATCACCCATCTTGGGTAGTTAGATACATGGTACAGAATTTAAATACAACTTACTAATATAACTGTCGTGTACAATACGACATAAACTGTGAGTTTGAATACAAATATTGTCTACTAGAGATTATACAAACTCAAAAGGAGTCCTCATTACAATTATTATCACACTATTTCACAGAATAGTGAGGACTACTAATGCTATCCTCTGGACCATTACTCCGCTCCTCGACTCGTCCCAAATATATTCTCATTTCAAGAGAATAAAGGAAAGAAAGGGTGAGCTCAACTAGCTCGATGAAATATTATGACTAAGATAATGCGTAATAAATTATCATTAGCTTCTGTGATGTTAAACCGATAAAATATAATGAACATCAAGTTTAACTACAATGAACCAAAGAATCCATTAAAAGAGTCAAGTAGAAAATAAAATCTACTATCTTTTATGATTTAAAAGGTTTTTCATCATCGTTATAGCCGAGACTCGACTTTAATAAATATTCCACATCATCGAATCACCCCGCTTTACTACGAAGGATATTCTTTAATATCACGACCATAATTATTCATGCACTACGGCCAAGAATATTTGTGTATTCATTAATGGTCATGATCATGCCAACAACTGTCCATCAATGCACTACGACCCATTTGAGGATTTTTATCACATCATTTGTAATATTACGGTTATGATTACACCGAATAGTCTCTCGGTCATAATCATACCAAGTCCATCTATGCACTACAAAGCCACGAGATGACTTTCAACATAATATAACATGAGGATGATGACAATGATATAAGAATTCAATAAAAACAAGTTCAAGAATTAATTTATCTAGGAACCAATAACATCCAAATCATCGACATATCATTTGCTTTGTAGAGTAAAATTCAAGAATCTTGAGAAGAATATTTCCATGAAAGGATCTTGAATGAAGCGCAAATATCAAGGATATTCCACTAATTTCATGGAGTATAGAAGTCAAAGTTTTAACCAATTTGGGTATAATAAAGAATGGAATAACAAAAGAAATCACCATGCATGCGATAGATCGCACAGTGAGTTATTCCAACAGAATAATAAATAATCGGAACCATGTCCAAATAGAAAGCATGCATGAGTGATATATTCAACAGAATAATAAAGAATGGAACCCGTGTCCCGTAAAACGCATGCATGCGGATGTTCCATCGAATAATAATAAAGATGAAAACCAGTCCTGTAAAACACACGAGCATGGGATGTTCCAATAGAATAATAATAAAGACTTTTAACTAGGTCCTGTAAAATGAATGCACAAGATGTTCCAATGAATAATAGAAGAATGTCACCAAGTATAGGGTAAACTACGTTATGAGTTATTCCCACGAATAATAAGCAATGGAATAACAACAGTTCTCTTCTTCATGAATAAGAAAGAATAACACCCTTACTTTTGGTAGGAGATTGAATCTTTACAAGAGGTGTAGTAACAAAATACTCTTCTTCTTTCTCTCTTATTCTCTCTATACTCTCTCTCTATAGCTTGAATGAATTTGTGAAGAATAATGAAGCACTAGGCCTCTATTTAAAGAAGATTTCTAGCTTAGCACCTACCATGTGAAAAGGCAAGTGGCTTGACGACTGGTGATGTGAAAAGAAAAGTGGTTTGGCGCCTGTAATGTGAAACGACAAGTGGTTCGACGCCTGTAATGTGAAACGACAAGTGGTTCGACGCCTGTAATGTGAAACGACAAGTGGTTTGACGTCTGGTAAAGGTAATTACTATTGATTTAGGTAATTACTATTCACAAAGGTAATTACTATTGATGAAGGTAATTACTATTCACAAAGAGACTCTTAGATGATGACATATGCCCCCCATAAAAATAATCAAACTTACCACAAACGTCTCATAATGCACTTCTTTATATACATCAAGGATTGAATAAATATTACCACAAATCATTTTATTTTTAATCAACACATATTTAATCTTTCAACAATTATTAATCATTTATAACTTGTCGTCTCAATTATTGATTTAATACTATAACATATTATACGGATGATCTTTGTGACAATAATTGAATCAATAATATAAGAGATATGATGCGTTAATTCTTTCGTAGCAATAATTGATCATAGTTGAGTGAATTCTCACGTAAGCATCAATAATCAATATCGTGCTCTACTATACAACTACGCAGTATTCTTGTGTTTTTTACTACCGGGTAGTTCAACGGTTTTAACGGTAACACCTCTGCGTTATTTTTATAGAAAGATAATTTTGTCGTTTTCTAACTACGACAATACTTCCGCAATGGGGTCCACCAATGATTGAGTAGTCGTATTTAATATTCCCAAGACAAAGAATATTCCCAATTAAAACGAATATTTTATAACAACTTGCTTACTTTGCAAAATTTATAAATATTACCTACAACTATAACATTATATCAAATTTATTCCATAATATTCAAAAATAATATTTATAGAAAATTCATCTTTATTTATAAAAGTTGGGGTCTTACAATTTAAGTAATATAATAATCTTATTTTGATGGAAAATAATTAATAAAAATATTTCTATTATAAAATTAATTATTATAAGAATATAATTTATAATGATCAATAATTCTAAAAATAAAATTATTCTTAATCATTCATGTAATAAATATATTTTATATTCATCACATAAATACATACACATTACCTTGCACATATCCTTTCCTTTAAAATAATAAATAAATAATAAACAAAAAATTTATACGCAAAATTTCTGATTTATTTATATTGAAAATATAGGGTTATTACATTCACCCTCCCTTATAAAGATTTCATCCCCGGAATAACTGTCTTAAAACCTATACATACTAGGGTACATAGCATACACAATCATTACAATTAAAACCTATACATACTGATCTTTAACTATTCACATAATGCTTGTCTATCTTCTTATACGGAAAATTAATTTCTAATAGAGCTCAATTTCCTCCTTCAAAATAATTTATAAAATAATATACTATATATATAAGAAAATCATATATAAGAAAAAAAATGATTAGAATAATAGTTGGAGTTGCATCCCCGGCTGCCATAGTATCTTGAACGGTCATGTTGAATACGGTTGCGGTTGGTTCTGTTGGTTCGCTTGTTGATGTTGATCCCGTTGTCGCCAATGTACTGCTGCCTTTTCCCGTATTCGTATTCCTTGCCTCCTTTCTCCTTCTTGAACAGTCTTCCACCTTATACTCCATTGATTCATAAATAAAAGCTGTCTTTTGCCCCTCCATTATCCCAGCTATCACAAACGCTTCTATCGGGTTAATTGATCCTTTAAATCCTGGCAGTACGACCGCCTTGAAGTCTTTAACGTTTTTCGATCGATTGTTTGGCTAATTTCCCGCGGCTGGTATTCCGTTCTACATAGCTTGAGCATCTATATTCGCAAAATTCTGTATCGGGTCTGGTTTTCTTCTAGCTTTGTTGACAGGTTCTTTTGTCCTTTGGTTTCGCTTTCGTCTTAACGACATTATCATAAATTATTTCTTATTAACTTACATTCTAAGCCTTATCGTATCCGTTCGAAATATGCGCGAAATTTTCTACTCATATAATCATGAACTCAAAATATTAGATTTTGAAAACTTGGTTCACTGTACTAACTAGTATTCAGATAAATAATTACTATCTTTATACCAACTTATTTCATTAATCTAACATAGATCCATATTCATAACACTTGACATATCATAACACATATTGCTTTAAACATTCTCTATCCCTTTGTGACTTAAAAGTCGGGAATCGCTGCCACAACTTATACGAAAGTTGAAAATATTACCTTATACAGACATACCTATCATATACATAACATAGAATTATACATATTCAAGTAATACTAATACTACTTATTTCTTATTCCTTCACTAAAGATCAATTGCTTAGTAACCTATCTATTCCTATTGTCCTCAATATCCATTCATACATAATGATATCAAGTTCGTTAAACTTACCACACATTTTGAGTTTAAGAACTCACCACAAACATATGAGTTTAAAAACTTAACATTGACCACATATTCTTTAACTATACTTTACCTATTAGTTATACTACCATTTTTGGGTCTGGTGCTACACTTTCCAAAATAACCAACTCATTGAGGTAGCTTTCAATGTGAGCCTCTATTTCAGCTATTGGCTTTGATATTGGCTCGGTCATAGAAATTGACTCTTTCTTTACAATCTGAGGGTATCCTAATTCTTTCTATCCGACATCTACACACATAAATTATCCTGATTAGCACATAACATACACACACAGCAAATAATAGTTTTATATAGGTTATCTTTTATTTTATTTTATGATGAATTGATTCAATTCATCTCATTTATAAACTCTTTATGAGTTATTTATATTTTCAACGTTTCCATCTTTCCCAAGGTTATAGCCTAAGGTCTAACCCACCTAAGGTTTTTAACCCTAAAGCTCTGATACCAAGATGTAATGCCCCCAAATACAGATACTTGAAACCCGAATTCATTGCTTTACGATACCATTTCTATGAGCGGAAATAATACTAATAATAATAACGATAATATAAATATCAAACTTAATTTACATTTATCAGAGTCTAATCCCAAGTACACAACCTTTACTAAATTCTTTACATGATATATAATACATATCAATATCTTAATACAGTCTAACTATTACAAAAGATACCAATAATCATATACTGTTTGCTTTCCCTTTTCACTTGTTCTTGACTAAACCTTCTGGTTGATCATGCTTAGCTAAAAACTTTTAAATTTAAAGCAAGAATGAGCATTTGAGTGCCCAACAAGTAATAACAATTATAAATGTAACTAGCTGAAAGAATTAAATGTTTTCTTTGTACATCACTTCTACAACGAATTAATAGTTGTGAAGTAAACTGAACCAATCATAATCATATATTATTTCTATATCAAAGTTTTTGAAACTATGTATTGATTATATATATAGGGTAGTCGACAGATTATGAACATTGTTTTCTGTTTTCGAAAAGGTTAGACAGAACTTCATCTGCAAACCATCATAACTTACGGGCATAAGGGTGTACATCCCATGGACCCTGTATTGATCAATACTACATTGCTAGAACAATATTATCGTTCATCCTTTGTCCGCCTTGGCGCATAAAAAAATTCCCATGTTCGGGATGTTCATAATTAGTCAGGAATCCGAACCAAAATAATTTGATTGGATACAAAAGAGTTTTATCATATTCAACGATATTTCTGAATTTGTGTCTAGCTAGTTTAAATAACTTAGATGTATATATATATATATATATATATATATATATATATATATATATATATATATCAACATATGATTATATATAATGATTATCAAATTGGGGACACTTGTATAACCATGTTTAGAAATTTATGAACAGAATATATATCTGAATTACCATATACTAATATGTTGATAAACAATGATCGGATATAGAATATATCACAATAGGGTTAATAATATAGCATAATAATAATATAATTCTGAAACCTTCTTACTCATATCCATTGCATAAAGGAAATGCAAAGGTAAGATACTTGCCTGATCTGCTGCTTACAATATGCAACTTAGTTTTATCTTTTATACCGAAACCTATCATTAATAAGATCATTTGATCGATTAGAATAACATACTATAACACATAGCACTGCTTATTGCAGTCAGCACATAACCTAATCACCTTGTCACACATATTTCACAATTATTGCATCACAGACAAACATTAATACAGACACATTATGCAAGTCCAGATCAATTTCTGAAACCTGTCAGCATACCGACGACTTTATCAGGTATTTATCGAGTCTAAGACTCTATCATATAGATCAATAGATGCAAATATCAGTCATATGATTTTTCATAGCCTTATAACAAATTTTAAATAATTATTATAATTTATCATTAATATTCAAACTCCTAATCATTATTAAATGATTTAAAAATCAAATAATTCTATTATCATTAATATTTAATTAATATTAAACTACTAATGAAACCATTGCCAAAATATTAAAGTTATTTATAATAACTTAAAATATTTTTAAAACATTTATATTACCCTTAAATGATTTTTAAAATAATTAAAATCATATTTAATTACTTACCATTAATATTAAAATATTAATGGACTATTTATTCAAATATTAAAAGTAATAAATTATAACTTAAAACTGCTTTTTAATTCATTAATATCCCTTTTAAATGATTTTTAAATAAATAAAACTATTTTTAAACTATTTATTTAATATAATTATTAAATAAATTTAATATCATTTATTATTAAATTAATATCATTAATATTAAATTATTAATGAAATTATCCTTTAAATATTAAAAGTTATATTTTATAACTTCAAATATTTTCTATAATACTTTAAATGATTTTAAATCATTAATTCTATTTTTCATAATTTATTTAATACATTTATTAAATAACTTAAATATCATTAATATTAATTTATTAATGAAATTTCATCACAATATATTAAAAGTCATAGAAAATGACTTAAAATATTTTCTTATAGCATAATATAATTTTAAATGATTTTTCAAGTATTAAAATCATTTTTAAATAATTTATTTAATATTATAATTAAATAAAATAAATACCATTAATATTTCAAAATATTAAATATTTATGAAATATGATAAAAATTATTAAAACTAATTTTCAGACATTAAAATAATTTTTAAGAATTTATTTTGTATTTTTCATAATTAAAAACTATTTAAAACTAATTATTTAAAAAATATAATTTTTAGAAATAAAGTGTCACTAAAGACTGCATATAGTAACATAATCGTCGGTATAGGTGTTCTTCGTGTTCTTGAGCCTTTAATGTCAGTTTTCGAGTTAGCATGTTTGACCAAACATAATTGCCAGGTTATGAAGTTTCTGGGCATGTTATAACTTTTATCATGTACTACTAATGCAGAACTACATGATCCAGCAATTAAGAGGTTCATTTCACAATACAGATACGAGATATAAGGCTCGGAAATCATTGTCAGACTATTCTTCGTGTTTCTTGGCTGCCCATATTCTAAAGTCATGGCCGGTCAACGCTATTCAAGGCTTTATATTGTGCAATCGGTTCATGTTATGGGTTGTCTAGATGTCGGGCTATGAAGAGTAACTATCAGTGTACATGAATCAATCACTTATAATGACTAAACATGATCAAGAGGCAAGATATAAGGCATTAAAAAGGCTGTCAGAGGCTGTTCTTTATTACTGGGTTTCCTAGAAATGAAGAACAGTTCGAGGGTCTTACTTTGAGCCTCCACTACATGCTATTATTGTAATAGTTTAGTGATCTATTGATCTCAGGTTGTAGGCAACATGTACCACAACAGATCCATTACACAAATCCTTCTCACCACATTACAATCCTTAGATCCGGTCTGGTCAATCCATGTCAGAAGACATGATCATCAGTTTTCTGGGTTGCCTAGAAAACCTATTCCATTATCTTCTGCTTGGTTTGACCAATCCACTACATCTTTTCTGTTAGTCATTTAGGTAATTTGTACGCATAAATGTGTAGTCCACTTAACATATTACGATTCTATTACAACAACAACAACAAAACAACAAACAGAAGCAAGTATAATTTCAATCCATACATTATTTGGTCCTGATTCAAGCTTCAGAACACATATCTAATGACATACTACAAATATAACACATAAAACACACAAAATCATTAACAACCAAATATTTAAAGGGTCTGACATTTGACTGTTAGACACAAAAACAAAATTTTCCAGATTTGCAAAAACATTAGATCTGAGCTTATAGATGTTATGGATCCAACATCTATCAACCCAGATCACTTAATACCACTACAAACTACATATTATAACACAAAAACACAACATCTAACACATTGATCAAGATCAGATTTCAAGCTAGGGTTTATACCTTTAAATGAGCAAATCTGATTTCTAGGCTACTGATTTGTGATGTGTGTTAGTGGGGCTTGAATATGGGACTGATTTACTACCACATTTCGTGAGTTTTGGGAGAGAGAGAGTTTAGGATGAGCAAGGTGAATAAATGAGCAATAATGTAACATTTTCTCTCTCCTAATCTATATATATGTGGGATTCATTGAATTGGCTGATCAAATATGGCCGATACAAGTTGCTTTAAGTCACATGGGGTTGGTAGAAGTTGGCCAACCACTAAAGTTTTGGCTATTTTGACAAGTTAGCTTCATAATGCACAAAAGGGTAAAATGGTCATTGGCCTTATGATTTTAATGGCACTTTGGTCATTTAGCAAACTCTTAGGGTTTGACCCGTAGGGTTTAACCCTATTGTTTAGCACAAAGTTATAGCATTTCTAGTTTAGGGTTTGAAAAATAAAATAAAATTTTTAGTTTCTAAAAATTACAAATTAAGGTTTAATAATTAGATTAGGGTTTCTAATTACATAAAACTTGATAATTAGGTTTAGGTTTTACTAATTATCATTAAACATGCCAAATTAGCAATTAGGGTTTCCCCCATAAGACAATTAGGGTTCCAAATATAGAAATTAAGGTTTATAAATATTAATTATGGTTTTGAAAATTAGGGTCTTCCCTAATTAGGGTTAATATCTCTAATACTGGTCATTACACACATTAACATGATTACACAACAGCCTTAAGCTTTACATTCGACTTTTAAATTAGGGTTTAGCAGCTTAAAACTAGGGTTTTGACATTATACACATAATTTGACCAAAATTATCAATTCACAATACATATTTACAACACTGAAATAATATAATACTATAATAAATATCATTAATCACATAACATAATTACTGGACAGATTTTAAAGTCTCAATTAACTTCAAAACTATGGTTTTCAAATACTGCACCATTATTGACCAATTATTAACAATGCGTACATACAGTACATATTTATAGCACTGAAAAATCAAAATATAATTAATATTATATTATTATCATCATTCCTTATTCCAGCACCAGAATTAGGGTTTATTAGTAACATTAAAAAAATTGTTCCATACATTACACACATAATACACAAATCTATAACACTGATAAATAATAATATAATATTATTATTCTCATTCCTTGATCAAAAATCCAAAATTAAGGTTTGGATTCCATATCTAATTTATCATCATATATAATAATATTAATTAAGTTAAATAATTAACTTAATTATTCTAAAATAAATTCATATAATAAAATAATTATTATAATAATTCTATAATCATTTCATATATTATTTAAGTAATATAATAATCTTATTTTGATGGAAAATAATTAATAAAATATTTCTATTATAAAATTAATTATTATAAGAATATAATTTATAATGATCAATAATTCTAAAAATAAAATTATTCTTAATCATTCATGTAATAAATATATTTTATATTCATCACATAAATACATACACATTACCTTGCACATATCCTTTCCTTTAAAATAATAAATAAATAATAAACAAAAAATTTATACGTAAAATTTCTGATTTATTTATATAGAAAATATCGGGTTATTACATTAACTCCTTCATCTCAACTGGTGCCATCTGATATGGCGCCTTGAACCGTGCAATACCTTGAATGATCAATCACAAATTCAACCTCCTATCCTGGGAATTCCATTAATTCCTCCGAAAATACATCTGCGAACTCTTGAACTATAGGTATATGGTCAAAGGATGCTCCCACTCTTTGGGTATCCACAACATGGCATAGATAACCTACACACCCCTTTCTTAACATCTTTCTAGCTTGTGTCATCGATAGACAACAAAAGCGTGTCGCTGATTTATTACCGAAGAACACTACCTTGGTTTTTTTAGAAAGCTGATGGTTCACACTTTTCCTATGTCAATCTATTATAGCCTCATGGTTAATCAACCAATCCATACCAAGAATTACATCGAATTATTTTAACCTTATCGGTACCAAATCTACCGATAACTTATTACATCTAATATCTACGCAACAATCCTTATGAATATGTTCAATGGGAAATATCTCTTCGTTTGCTACCTTAACATCTAAAGGTATTGCTAACTTTTTAGGGATTAAACCTAATCGCTTAACAAATTCACATGCTATAAAAGAACAAGTAGCACCCGAGTCAAATAACACATAAGCATTTATTTCATTGACTGGAATAATACCTGCTGCTTCATCCGATGATGCAACCACATCTTGGACAGTCATATTAAATGTACGGGCTGAGGTTCTACCCATAGATGGTGTTTGTCCAGTAATGGCTAATTTACCACTACTAGAACCCTTACTTCCCTCTAACCCTTTCTTCGGGCAATTTCTTGCCATGTGGTCCAACGATCCACAAAAAAAACACCTATGATTTTTCTTAGGGTTAGGACAGTAGGGTGATAAATGTACCTCCTGCCCACAGTTGTAAAAAACTGATTTTCCCTTTAAACAGACTCCCAAATGAGTCTTTTCGCATGTCTTGCATGCCTCCATCCTACGCTTAGGATCTCCTTGTTTCACCCCAGTATTCCCAGGGTTAAAACTCTTCCTCTTTGGCATATTGCCACTATCGCTGGCAACTTCTGCCTTATTTCCTCCCTCTACTTTATTCTTATTCTTTCTTTCCTTGTGGTACCGAGACAACGCCTCACCACCACCTTCAGCTATTATTACCTTTTCCAGAATGGTCCCGTAGGAAGCATGCTAAAACAATGAAATCCTACTGTAGAGCCAGGGTTTCAGGCCCTGCTCAAACCTACGAGCCTTCCTCTCTTCTGTGTCCACCGAATGTGGAGCAAACCTCGCCAATTCATTGAATTTGGCGGCGTACTGGGGAACTGTCATATCCCCTTGCTTTAGTTCCAAGAACTTAATCTCCATTCTACCCTGCATGCTAGTAGGGATATAGTTCTCGAAGAATACCTTCTTGAACTGTTCCCATGTAACTGTCTTTGTTCTAGCCCCACCCTGGTGAGCCTCCCACCAGTAGTTGGCCTCCCCTTTCATCATGTAAGTCACAAAAGAAGTCTTTTGTGCCTCACCCACGTTTGTAATAACAAACGCTTTCTTTATCTCTTTCACCCATGTCTGAACCTCTAAGGGGTCTGTCGTTCCTCGGAACTCTGGAAGACCCACACTTTTGAATTCCTTAAAGGTAGTTGTTTTAGCAACCCTAGGTGCTACGGGAATTCCGCCCCCAACTTGGTTAAATGTTGTCGTTAATAAATTAACGAACTCTTGCATAGTGTTATTAGGACCCCCTTGATTTTCATTATGTTACTCAGCCTCTTGGTTACGTTGTCTCCTTCTTGGCGACATAATTCTGATTAAATAAATAAAGTTTCATTATTATCTATTTAACTACTTAGTTATCATTCCCAAATAACAACTCATACCACAACAAGCACATTAAATAAAAACTTCATTATATTAATTTGCTTTCATAGTCAAACTATTTACACTTTGCTTTCATAGCCAAAAAGCTAATACATTACTATCCCGCGATTGACTTCTACAAAAATTGGGATTTACAAAAAAGATTACCCTTTAATTATACAAAAGAGGGTTTTACGTCACTACACATATACAAAAAGATCTAATGATCTACTAACACTGCCTTACAACATTCTCTTGTTTCTGATTTGCTAAAATCGAAACAATATCTCGACTAATCGTATGTCGAGTCTGCCCTGACTCAATAGAATAACAAGCGATTTTCAACTTGAAATTCTCGTGAGCACATTCATGGATGTACGACATCCTAGCAATCTTCTGGTCTTTTTCAATCAGTTTTTTTCAAAGCCCTACGACCTCTTCCTTATAATCCCTCGCCTTATCCGTCATTTGCACTTTCTCATCGCGCTCTGACTCAAAATCTGCCTCTGCAGACTCCTTCACCTCATATAGGGCGGTAATCTCTTCGTTTTGTGTCTACACCATAGTGCGCAGATGCACATTCCTATCAAGCACTGCCAGATACAATGATCTCATTGCATCCGGAGGTGTTGACTCCTGAGTAGGTACCACTGTATTAATCGATGTTACCTCCATATCCTCCTCCACATCTATCATCATATTTAGATATGATGTTATTCCCATTGTTTCCTCTGAGTAATCCTGCCTAGACATGTACTCTTCTAGATTAGAATCTTCTAGAACTACTATCGGTACCTCCGCCACTGGCATATGTACTATCTCCACTTTGTTTACTGACTCTTCACTCACCAAGTGAATGTCTCAATACATCAAGCTATCATTTGACATCTACAAAACACATAATACGTTGATTAATACATAATACACAATAGTATAAGCACAAATTACATTTAATTTATTTAGGATTAATTTCCATCTTTTAAATCTTTTGATACTAAGTTTTCTCAATACCTTATTACCTCGTTCAACTCGATTTTTCTTTCTTCGGACTTTACCTTCCTTAAGTTTTATAACCTAATGCTTTGATACCAACCTGTGACGCCCCCAAATTTGGGCATCTTCCAACCCGACATATGGTGCTACACGATACTCATAACTATACAATCATTCCATTGAAAATACAACATAATGAATGTAATTACTATCTTCTTATTACTATCAAAGTGAAATCCTTTCCCAGCTTCATAAACCGATTACATCATTCTATATTATTAAGTATAATACATACAATCATACTAATCTATTACAAAATGGTTAACTATCCATCTTAGCCTTGCCCTTATCTCTCTTAGCATTCTCAGTACGCTCAATTTTAACTACAATCATATAATTCACGCAAGAAGTGAGCATAACAAGCTCAGCAAGTCTAACAAAGAATAATATCAATACCACAATCATGAATTATATAAAAATCTTCCATAACTGAATAAATAGTAATGAAGTATTATGAAACATTAATACTTAACAATTCATAACATCAATTCCCAAAGTATATAATAGTTTAGGACTTCTGAACCGGTCGAAAGACCATGAACAGTAACTTTCTATTTTCATACTTGAAAAGGACATCACAGCACTAAGGTTATACATCCGTTATTACTTATGAGCACTTCTAGGTGATCAGCCTATAGTACTCTTTGTTAATCAACATTCATCTTTTAAACGTATTTACGTTTAAGTTTTGGCAAACTCGCGTGCCCATTGTATAAACGATAAGAAATACTTTTGTTTATTCATAAACAAACTTACCTTTGAATCCGTACCAAATACTTGGCATAGGATATCGTTATCATTTCTATATTGAAAGATATGTATACAAATCAATCTATATCTTACGAATAGTCTAGCCGAGTTAAAACTGGCATTGACCCTTTCTTTAAAATCATTCATGCAATTCAGTACAATGAATCACAGAAAACTCGACTAACACGAAGGTTAGACAAGCGTTAAGAAAACTTGCCTTCTAGCATCTTCGAATAATTTATTTGACTATTTTCAGCCTTTACATAATCTACATGATATATTCATATAGCACACTGTAATTAGCTATCAAACAATCAATCACATTGTTTCTACCAACGTCTTTCTCTTCTATGTCTTAGTTTACTTTATTTCATTAATAATGTCGATTCGACTAACTACCCTTCATTCCAGCTTGTTAACAATCTTATGTTACTAACCGAACTCAATCATCATTGGTGAAGTACCAATGTTAATTACCGTTCACGGTTTATTATTAACACTTTGTGTTCTTCGTTACTATACTAACAAATCGCATTCAATTCCTAAGTTCATTACCATATACACTAGTATATCTAACATATGAATAGTTTTAGTATGGTCATTAAGTATATAAACTTAACTTATATAGGTTTTGGAACAATTGAAGTTCAAACCTAACTTGTCTAACAAATGCCCTACCTTGGCGCCGCGGCGCGAAACTCCCTTATATGAATGGTGCTGCGGCGCCACTCTTCGGTAGCTCATTACACTGTGCATGGTGCTGCGGCACGACACAATAAGCCATGTCTGGCGCCACGACGCCAAACCTCAGCACTAGAAAATTTTTACAGATAAATTTTTTAGTGAACTTCCCGTCTTCATAACTTCTTCGTTATAAGTCTGATTTGGTCCGTTCAAAAGCCTACAACTCCCATTTTACATACTCTACGCGTTCATATAAGAATTTTACAATTTTGAATCCGATAACTCAAAATTCACTTCTAAGCTCATTTTCGAGCGTTCGTTAAACGTTATTAAGCGTGCAATACTCGTTTTCTTCGTTTTAAGTCGAAATCCAACGATTCTTGAGCCCATGACTCTTAAATACCCTATCTCACGTGTTGACATTGAAAACCAATGTTTTCAAGTCCCACGGCAACTTTCGACTACTAATTCGGAATTTCTACGTTTTCGACGTTTAACGTCTAATTCCGTATAATTGGCTATAACTTCTTTACTAGTGTTCTATAAGCCAAATCAAATGGAATACTTCATTGATTTCATATCTACATCCTAACCAAGCAAGATGTAAATATCTTAATAGTGATGGTGTTCAATTTGTCCATCAACAACAAAGTTCATAATTCAATATTTTCTACGATTTTAACTTACGTAAACCCTTACGATTTTCATTTACACATGACTTATAATGGTTTTATATATTACAACCCATCCTTTTTCCTCCATCAGAGGCATGCTCCACCAATTTATGATTCTTTATAATAAAGAAATCAAAAGGGATGGAAAACTATTATAAAGGGGATATTACCTTTATGATCTTGGTGTTCTTGCTAAAATCTCTAATTAAAAGCTTCAAAGTGAGATGTTTGCTTATGTATAGCTCTTTCTCTCTTTAAATATATGTTATATGACTCTTGGAAAACCAAAAATAACCAATATATGCCTTTCTTTTATAGGCAAATCAAATGGAGGGCATTATGGTCATTCTACCCACCTCCTTACTATTCACTACTTCATCACCAAGTAAAATACTTGGTGATCAAGTAGATCACTTAACTTGGCCACCATGTGGCCGGTACACATGCCCGTGGGTCATCCCCATGGGTTTTACCCATTCGTTGAGCCATCGGTTCGATCCACAGTTCGATTTCTTGGATCGGGCTTACTTAATTCTAACATTGGGCTTAGACCTGGGCTTAAACACATAATTCCTTGGGCTTGATTACTCAATTACTTGGGCTTCATATAATCCAAATCCATTTGGATTATACTAAGTCCTAAACTCTAAGTCCATTACACCAATCGTATTCTATACATATAATTCACGGATTTTGTTCATTTAATACTCGGACGATAATCGTATTTTACTTTATATTAAATCTTCATATTATACTCGTATACTAAATAGTAGCACACTCATATAACGTACGCATACTCATTATTGTAACTCATTATACGAATCTCATTTCCATCTCGGAAATCATTTTTCTCAACCCTTAGGTTTTAAGTCCACAGGTGACAACTTCGTTCGCCATAAATGAAATATTATTAAATATTCCATATCATCTTCATATTCTATCATTATGCGTTTCTCGGAATTTCAAACTTAACTCCCGAGCAGAAACGGATGAATAGTATTTTTACGGGAATTTCTCGGAAAACTTTTATTTTCGTCTTGGAAATTTAAAATAATTAATTCTAACACATAGCCAGAATACTAACCACATCCACACATTCTAGGTCATAGAACGACCTTCACATAGCTTACTCACATAAATAATCAATTAAATTCATTTAATTCACATAACCAAATAAAATTTAATTCTCATATAAATCCGATTTCTCGAGCGTTACAAGAAGACTTAGTTACTATGATGTAATAAGTTATGTTTAAAGTAAGTTGTAATGTTGTAGTAATGATTGCAAGACCTTGGGACGAGAATATTTATGTTATCATATAAATTATTTTATTTTCGTTGTGTGAGATTTTAATTTATTATTAGAATTAGCACATGATGAACCAAATTTGAGATATGAGGGTCTGAATTTGTGGGCGTCACAGGTTGGTATCAGAGCATTAGGTTATAAACCTTAAGAGCGAGAATCCTTATATTATAACCTTAGAAGAACTTAGTGAGTATAAAGGAGATAAAACTCATATAGAGTTTCTCTAAAGATTTAGTGGCGTTATGAAATATATTTTCATTCCACAAAATGAATTTATGTTTGATTTTGGCATTCTAATGGAGTTTGTTGTTTGTTGTCTTATGTTTGTGATTGTAGGATGTCGGACTTGGGAGGACCCAGTAGAGTGGTAGAGGAGGAGTCACGTGACATACATGTAGTGTATGAGGCACCTTTGATAGCGGAGCCCATTTCGGCAATAGCCTTTATAGATGACGAGGAGTAGGAGAAGGAAGATGAACCAAATGAGCTACGCTTTTTGCACAGCTATGAAGAGCTTCATTGATGGTATGTACCATTATCCGATGGAACAAGGGCAGACCAATCACACTTTGAGTAGAGAAATGATGGCTCACATGACACAAGTCGAGTACAAGAGTGTAGTGGAACGTGGAATGTTGGGATAGTTTATGGTTAGGTGTCCAGTAGTATAGGCTTGTTGTGTATGTTATGTAATCCCAATCTTTTGTGTGAGATATGGGATAGTTATGTAAACCCTGTGCAGGTTCATATTAAAGGGGTAGTATATTAATGTTCCCCATCTTTTATGATATTAGGGGTTAGATGTTAACATTATAGAAGTATGCTAGGAATGATCATATCGATGTAATGATTGGGCATATGAATATAATTGTTCTTATTTTAGAAAATGTGTCATAAATTTTTTTTCCTTTTACATTGAAGAAATATTGAAGTAAAATAATTAAAATAATAAGAACGAAATTTTGTGATGCAGAAAATGCTGCCCATATGTAGACTAACGGAACCGGAAGAGTCGGTCAGTGAAGAGAGAGAGAGCAAGTAGACTATATCCAAGGTCTAGTAGATTTGCTAGGAGAGGCCTTGCGGGGAAGAAACAATGAACCATTATCACCCAACCCTCAAGCGGTACCAATTTTGAACATTAAAGACTTTAGGAGTGTAGGACCTCCAGAGTTTATGGGTACTACCGATCCTATCGTAGCTCAGACATGGGTCAAAGAGATGGAGAAGGCCTTCGACATTGCTCGTGTGGGTGAAAAGCAGAAAATTATGTTCGCTACGTACATGATGAGGAATGAAGCAAACTACTATTGGGAAGCCAATCGACAGAGAGCGGGACAGGGAATTATAACTTGGGAAAGGTTTAAGACTTTGTTTTTCGAGAATTATTTCCCGAAAAGCATGAAGGATAGGATGGAGGTGAAGTTCCGAGAACTAAAACAACGAGAGATGATGGTGGCACAGTATGCGGCCAAGTTCAACGAGCTCTTGCATTTTGCAACCCACCAAGTAGACATGGAGGAGAGAAAAGCTAGACGCTTTGAGCTAGGACTAAAACCTTGGTTGTTTAACAAGGTTTCAGTCCTTCAAATCAACTTGTTTGCCACATTATTGCAGAAGGCGATCATTGCTATGGTAGGTAGCGAGGCGTTGAGTTAAAAAAATAAGGAAAAGAAGAATAAAAATACTGGGGGAGATACTCGTGGAGGGAGTAGTAGTAGTGGAGAAAGCAATTTAGGGAAAAGAAAATGGGATAACAACAATAGAAACAATAATTAAATAGGAAGTTTTCATGGAGGGTTTAAGAAGAGAGCAGAGGGATGCTCGAAATGTGGAAAGAACCACTAAGGAGAGTGCTGGAAGAGGCGTAGTGTTTGTTATAACTGCGACCAAACAGGGCATATTTCACCAAACTGTCCAAAGCCAAAGAAGATCATGAGATGTTTCACTTGTGGTTCCACCGAACACCAGATTAAGGATTGTCCCAAGAAGGGGAGCAGCGGATGAAGCGTCCATCAAGGAGGCGAAACCAAGCTTATGATCCGGGGATCGGCACAATCCAATCGACCAACTGCTAGAACGTTTAACATGATTGTGCAGGATGCAATAGCTGCAACGGACGTTGTGTCAGGTATTAACCCAATCAATAATATAAATGCCTATGTATTATTTGATTAGGGTGCTACCTACTCATTTGTGTTCGAAGAATTTGCTAGTCGATTAAATATACCCCAAGAATGGTTAGGAAATCCTTTGAACATAGAAGTTGTGAATATTGAAGTAATCCCAATAGAATTTGTCTACCGAAACTGTTGTGCAAACATTAGAGGTCACGAATTAACCGTAGACTTGATTCTGTTTAGATTGGGAGAGTTTGATGTGATACTAGGAATGGATTGGTTATCTAGCCACGCTGCGATAATCGATTGTCAAAAGAAAAGTGTGAACATTTAGACTCCCAATCGGTCTAAGGTAGTGTTTTATGGTAGCTCATCGCTTAAGTAATCACGTTACCTTATGATGATATAGGGCAAAAAATTGTTAAAGAAAGGATGTATAGGTTTTCTGGCCTATATAGTGGATACTCAAAAGAAAGAAGTAGAAATGAAAAATATATCAGTTGTCTGAGATTTCCAAGACGTATTTCCAGATGATCTGCCTGGTCTTCCACTAGACGGAGAAGTCGAATTCGTAATAGACTTAGCACCAGGAACGTCACCAATTTCGAAAGCACCATATTGTATGGCGCCAGTAGAAATAAAAGAATTGATGATACAATTGCAAGAGTTGTTGGATAAGGGTTACATTCGGCCAAATGTGTTTCCTTTGGAAGCACCAGTGTTGTTTGTAAAGAAGAATGATGGATCGATGAGGCTCTGTATCGACTATTGAGAGTTGAACCGAGTAACGATTAAGAATAGATATACGTTGCCAAGGATAGATGACCTTTTTGATCAACTAAAGGGAGCGAAGTGTTTTTCCAAGATAGATTTACGAACCGGTTATCACCAGTTGAAGGTACGAGAAGAGGACTACCAAAGATGGCATTTCAAACTCGCTACAGATATTACGAATTTCTAGTGATGTCATTCGGATTGACAAATGCTCTGGCAGCATTTATGGACTTGATGACTTGAGTTTTCAAGCCTTACTTAGATAAGTTCGTAGTAGTATTTATCGATGACATTTTGATTTATTCGAAAACCAAGGAAGAACACGCCGAACATTTGAAGATGGTATTAAGAAGTATTGAGAAGGGAGAAGATTTATATGAAGTTTATGACAGTAAGGTATTGTGATAAGACTGGTGAAGATCTTAACGTAAAGCATATCAGAATTGCCTAGTGTTGCATAATGAAGGACTAATAGATTCATTAAGTGAATTAAGAGATAATTAGTTTAATAAGAGAAAGATTAATTATGTGTAATTGTATAACTCCATGCATGAAATGGACATGATGTTTAAATAGTAGTATTATCAATTTGGGATTTAATTCATGCTAGGTGAAATTGGAATGGTGATAGTGGTTGGAATGGTGATAGTGGTTCTAACTCAATAATGTGGTTTGGGTCTTCCACGTATTTATGTAACATAGATATGTAAAAAAAACGTTATGAACACGTGACATACTTGGCGGTAAAGCGAGTCTATAGGGCACAGTTCCTACTTGATTGAGGATTTCAAAATAGGCCAATAAAATCGAGGGTTGGGATTTCCTCTCTTCGTCGATTCTTGCTTCTAGAATAACGCCCTCTTGAACCTTCTTCTTCACATTCATTAACTCCGAGTCTGAAACTTGAGCGGCTTTAACTTTATCGATTAAAGTTGGTTCTACTCGTATATTTGATATCATCATGTGGGTCCCTAGAGTCTTTAATTCTATCTCCATCCTTTGAAAGTTATACAAAATGGGCCTTTTCATTGACAATATCGCACTCGTTCTCGCATATGATATTCTACTTAACGCGTCAGCTACTACGTTCACTTTTCCAGGATGGTATTGAATGCTATGATCATAATCTTTCAATAACTCGAGCCAACGTCTTTGGCGCATAATTCGTTGGTGTTAGGTGGAAAAAATAAATATTTGAGGGTTTTGTATTAGGTTCAAGTTTGATACAAAATTCGATTTCACGCTCTTGGGTAGGCTAAGAAATTATTCAGGGAATACGTCAGGATATTTATTAGCAATAGAAATATGATTCAAATCTAACGTATTTTTGTTTAAATCTGTGATATGAGCTAAGAAAGCTTGACATTCGTTTTTCAATAAACGAATAGTTTTATGGCTTGAGATGACAGTGATTAACTTGAATGGTTTGGTTGCTTGAATTCTCATAATAGGTTTGTTAGGAATATGAAAGCTAACAACCTTATGAAAACAATCAATTTTACTATGATGAGTGGTTAACCAATCAATTCCTAAAATCACATTGAATGCAAGTATTTTCAAAGAGATAAGATCGACACGTAAAGTGAGGGTGCCGATTTTAATCAAACAAGATTTATAAATAGTGGAGGTAACAAAGATTTCTCCCAACAAAGTTTCAACCGATAAGTCAAAGTCTAATTTCTCTAGAGTCAAATTTAAACGTTGAACGCAAGTAAGAGAAATAAAAGAATTGGTAGAACCGGTATCAAATAAGGTATAAACTTTGCAAGAGATTATGATTAGCTTACCCGTGATAACTTTGTTCGGGTTCCTCATCACGAAAAACGCTCTCTTAAACTATCGATTTTGAATTGTCTGGGACATCCTTTGGCGTCACCATCCCAACTGGACTTGACTTTGCTATAAAGGACATTCCACCCTTAATTACTTCGTCGCATTCCTGATCCATAATTTGAATCATTACTCTCCAATCCATATCGAATTGGGGTTGACCACTCTGCACAGGGTAATTCCAAACTCGATGTTAGATTCTACCAATTGCTGTCCAAAAAGCAAAATCCATTTCATCTATTTTGGCCTTATTGGATCGGACGTCTTTTTCTACAATATCAACTTATCGTGCGGCTTTTACCCATACATCCTCCATTCTCATTCGTTCAGTTGTTTCTTCTTTCATCAGAACTTTGATCATAGCATTATTAGATTCCAGCTCTAATATCTTATACTCTGACAAAGAGTGCTTCTGTTCAACTATCGCACATCGGGTAATAGAAATTTGAATTGTTGAATCTCTTTGCTCCACGACCACCTGCCGTTCTTTAGCCTGCTCTTCTAACTCATGAATACGATTTTATAATTCTAAATTTTAATCATAAAATTCTTCTAATAAATTCTCCTCAGGTTCCTCTTCTTCCTCTTCTTCTTCACTTTCAGTTGTTACCTCTGCGACTAGCTCGGGTGCAACTATTAGTTCTTCACTCACCACGTAGATATCTCTAATTTCTTCTTCGTCTGACATCACATTAACCTAGTTGGTGATTAAAGGTGTCTCAACGGTCTCATTCAGTCCATTGTTAACATTTTCAGCTGCCATTTTCAAACACTACCACAAAAGAAGGGTTAATTAACATCTCACTTATTATCCCTATACTCTAACCAACCAATTAAATACCAAATAAACTTAGGTAGGTCATACTAGCGAAGGAATTACCCACCTCTCCCCTCCTAGTTCTAGTCTCACATCTTAGCCAGGGATCATATCCCTAAGCTTTGATACCAACTGTGATGCCCCCAAAATAGGTATACATCACCCATTCTGAGTCGCCAAATACATGGTACAGAATACAAATACAAACTTAAATATACAGCATGAACTGTGAGTTTTAATACAAATATTATCTTCTAGACAGTATTCAAACTCGAAATAAGTCCTCAATACATTTATTATCATACTATTTCACAGAATACTAAGGACTACTAATGCAAACATCTGGACCGTCACTCCGTTCCCCGACTAGTCCCAGCTATATTCTCATTTCCTGAAGAGAACAATGAAAGCAAAGGGGTGAGTTCAACTAGCCCAGTAAGAAATATTATGACTAAGATAATGTAGAATAAATTATCGTTAGCCTTCAACAGTGTTAAACTCATAAAATATAATAAACATCAAGTTTAACTGCAGCGGAACAAGCAATCCATTAGAAGAGTCAAGTAGAGCATGATATCTACTATCTTCTATGATTTAAAAGATTTATCATCAATTTTATCGATAAGACTCAACTTAATAAATAATCCACATCACTGAATTTTCCATACACTATGGGCCAAGGATATTCATTATTATCACAATTGGTCATGTTCATCTCAACAACTGTCCATCAATGCACTACGGGCCAATGAGGACTTTCACCACATCATTTGTAACATTACAGATCATGATTATACCGAATGATTCCTGGTCATAACCATACAAATCAACAGTCCATCTATGCACTACGGGCCAAAGATGACTTTCATAACCATATAAATATGAAGATGATGACAATGATATAAGAATTCAATAAAGTCCAAATTTTCAACATGATATTGCTTTGTGGAGTAAAATTCGAGAATAATATCGTATCAAAAATGATTTGGACATAAAAGAAATTAATTTTTGTCATGAATAGTACCCCGATATGAAAAGGTTAAATCTTATCAAGACTGCTCAGAATAATATTTTCATGAAAAGATACTGGATGAAGCGCAAATATCAAAGAATTTCTGATCATTTCAGGAATTATAGAAGCAATACTTACCATGGTAAGTTTAGAGTTTGGAATCTGAAATGAACAATATACAAAACTGCAAATGGATTTTCAATTGTCATGCGGTAGTCCACGTAGACAGATCCTTTCCATAATTTAATACCAAATGAATACGAAGGGTTATTCACCAGGCATGCGGTAGTCCGCATATATAGGTTATTCCCACAAAATAATAAAGAATGGAATAACAACAGGATTTCACCATGCATGCGGTAGTCCGCGTAGACAGGTTATTCCAATAAAATGATAAAGAATGTAATAACAACATGATTTCACCATGCATGCGGTAGTCCGCATAGACAGGTTATTCCAACAGAATGATAAAGAATGGAATAACAACCCTTACGAGTATTGAAAGAAATAACTCTCTTCATGAATACGAAAGAAATAATACCCCTTACGAATACAAAAGAAATAATACCCCTTACCTTAGTAGGAGATTGGATACTGCAATAGTGTAGTAACAGAATACTCTTCTTCTTTCTCTCTTATTCTCTTCATACTTTCTCTCTCTATAGCTTGAATAAATTGGTGAAAAATAATGAAGAAATAGGCTTCTATTTATAGAAGATTTCTAGATTTCTAGCTTGACGACTAGTGATGTGAAAAGAAAAGTGGTTTGACGCCTGTAATGTGAAACAACAAGTGGTTTGACGCCTGTAATATGAAACGACAATTAGTTCGACGCATGTAATGTGAAACGACAATTGGTTTGATGCCTGTAATATGAAATGGTAAGCGATTTAACGTCTGGTAAAGGCAATTACTATTGGCGAAATTGACTCTTAGATGATGACATATGGGCCCCCATGGAATAAACCAAACTTACCACAAATGTCTCATAACAGACTTCTTATTTACATCAAAGATTGAATAAATATTATGAAAAATCATTTTATCTTCAATCAACACATATTTAATCTTTCAACAATTATTCATCATTAATATTATAACTCACAATATTTAACAACCAGATCATTCTCAGCAAAGAAGGGGCTTTTTGATAAGAACTTCTCCTTATTGGCACGCAATTAGGTGACCAAACCCCTTTCATCGATAGAATTTTCTAGACATCGTCAATAATATAAATAATAATATGAATAATTTTATCATCTCAATTATTGTTTAAATAATATAAAATATTGTGCAGATAATATTGTGACAATAATTGAATCAATAACGTGAGATACTATGCAGCAATTATTGTATCAATAATTGAGTATAACTGAGTGACTTCTTACGTAAGCATCAATAATCAATACTGTGTGCTATTATGCAATAACGCTTATTACTATACTTTTATTACCGGGTATTTCAACAGTTAACTGTAAAACTTTCGCCATTATTTTTATAAAAAGATAATTTTGTCGTTTTCTAACTCCGATAATAATTCTGTTGTGGGGTCCACCAATGATTGTGTCATCGTACGAATATTTCCCGAAAAAAGAATATTCCCCGACCAAACAAATATTTTATAACAACTTGCTTTACTTTGTAAAATTTTCATATATCTCCCTTAACTTTAATCCTTTTATCAATTTAACCATTTACTAAATGAAATAATAATTATAAGAAAATTGAATACTTTCATTTCATAAAATTCGGGGTCTTACATTAATAATACCTAAATTCATTATTTTATCTGTATTAAATATTAAATGATGTAAACCCAATGTACATGAATTATATACATATAATCCCTAACTTTTTATTCTTGAAGATCATTAGTACATTAAAATCACATGAGGGAACCAAAAGGGAATTTAATTAACCACATTTGAAACCAAATGCTGAGAGGTATAAGGCTTGTTCTAATTCAGTTGCCAAACAGTAACCTAAATCTCCTTTACATAAAATGCAAAGCTAAGCACAGTGGCTACAAGCTACGTCATGATGGCTGGAGATGGCTGAGGAAGAGGTGGTGGAGAAACTCTTCTATAACCATTATCTTTTTCTTCTAACCCATGTATTCCAACCTCAGTGTAAAACCATTAACTAGTCAACCATTCTTCTATAAAAGGCAGCTTCATTTTTCATTTTCTCGTTGCTATGAATTGTTTATTGAATTCCAAGTTTGAGAGTGTGAGTTGCTTGTTAATTAAGAAGGAGTCTAGGATTTGCAGAAGGAAAGAACTAAGCTTACTAAGCTTCCTAGAAGGTAAATTCTTGTTTTAAGTTCTTAATTCCAAACTTGGCAAACTATAGAAATTCTCACCAATTCTTATGAATTTGGTTTGGAAATGTGCTATCAAAGTGTTTATGAAGTTTATATGCATGTATGGATCCTCAGAGAATAGGTTTAAGCATGAAGAAAACTGAAATTGGTTTGATCTCTACCGAATTAAAGACTTGTCTAAACTAACTGTGGTAGGCGTGAAATGCAAGACTCCTAGATTTAACACTGGCAGCAATTTACATCAGTGCACCGAAACTTGAGTTTTGACTTCTAATGATATGTGGTAGTTCTATAATACTAAAACAACTTCTATATACATTAAAATAGACTTGATTTATGAACTTAAGTTCCTTTATATATCATGAGAACTTTAATTTACTTTAGTATGCGTTCTTAAAGAAGACTTAGAGTTTTAAAAGAAAAACTTTGATGAAAGTAGTAATGTTTCAATTCTAACTTTGTGGACTTGTATATATACTCTAAGGATTTATGAGATGTGATTCTAAAAAGTTTTGGTATCACTAGAATGCATGGTTTAAGTTTAAAATGAATTATAAAGATGGATTCAAGCTTTTTTCAAACTAGTACTAGAGACATCGTCATGGTCAGATTCTGAACGTCTAAGATTACATACTAGTACCCTAATCATGATCTATATGTGTATCCATCTAGTATGACATGACATAAGATCATTTAAACATGATTTTATACATGTTTTCAAAGGATGAACAAGACTAAATATGTGCATACGATGAAAATCTTTGTGAGCATGTATACTAACTGATTTCATGACTATCTCATATGTGTACATGGTGAGCATAGTAGTCCTTGTGATTCATGACCTCAATTGGCCTTTGTGACAAACGAGATTTTATAATTTAAATTTAATATTTATTGGATTAAATAAATATTTTTTGATGATTTAATTATTAGATTAAATAATTAATTGTTGAAGTTGAGGTAGATCAATTTAATTATGTGTTATATTTATTAAATTAGTGTGGAGAATTTTTATTATTCAAAGTATGTATTTATATAATCTTATTGAATTAATTGAAATATGTAATAAATGTAATGTTATTTTAATTAATTTAATTATTAGATTAAATAATTAATTGATGAAGTTGTGGTAGATTAATTTAATTATGTGTTATATTTATTAAATTAATGTGTAGAATTTTATTATTCAAAGTATGTATTTATATAAGCTTATTGAATTAATTGAAATATGTAATAAGCGTAATGTTATTTTAATTAGTTTAATAATTAAAATAAAGAATTAATAACTGGACATAATTAATAAATGATAAATTATTATATTTTATTTAAATTAAATTAAATAAGACATTTGTTTTATTATTGTGTATGGGTGTGACATTATTAAACTATATTCTAAGAGAATAATTAAAATAAATAGAAGTAATAAATAAGTTGTAGCCGAACATGGTCTTATGAGAAGTTAAGAGCAGTTAACCACGTATGGGTAACTGACGTCAACGTTACTGGAGTTATAAGTATGCCCCGTCAATTTTCTTTTTACGTACTTTCATTTTAGTAGAACTTAGAGAATTTCAGATAATTCAGAGAATTGTTGGGAGAAATTGTGATATTAAAGAAGAATCTAAAAAGGGACTTCACTCTTATTCATCTGTAATAGAGTAATCTCTTCTCCCCTAAAACTCAAATTTAAATTATTTATACTTTCTATGAAAATATACCGTAAGTCTCTATAATTGAAAAAGTAATGACTTATGTGTTTATATATGATATATATATATATATATATAATCATAATATGTTTCAATATCATATATGTATGTTTTCATAACATTAAATGCATACAAACATGTTATAAATTGATTTGTGAAGTTACTGAGTATAAGTTTCATATGTATGGCCCTTATGGGAATTGGTATGCTTTGAATTGTTATTTAACTTGAATTTAATGGTAGATTATATTTTCACATGTCAAAACAAAGAAAACAAACTTCGAATGTACAGATTTGGTGTTATAACGAAATTGTAATGTCAATTTTTATTTTTTATCATTAAAAAACTTTCAAAATAAACAAGAACATGAAATTACATGTTTTGATTCTGGAAATTTTATGTTTTAACTTGTTAAAATCATGCTAGGAAGGTTGAGTAATGATTATGTGCATAAAATAATGGCTGGGTATGTCTAATTTCATGTATGGATAAAGAAATTGGCATGTTCAAAGATTTTTCATGAAACTACACATTTACGGAATTGGTTCACTTGCACTGCAAAGACCTATTTGCAAGTATAAAACCAACCGCAAATCCTTGACCATATGCAACGCCATTTTCCCAAGTCAGCATAAGGGTCATGCAGCAATGATACCACCCTAAAGCTTGAAGGTGGCGCCAAGAAAGACCACTCGCAAATTGCTGCTCGAAATAAATTTTTTTGATTGTTCATGTCTAGGAATGTAATAGTAACCTAATCTATTGAACATAAAATTATGTTAGACATATAACGTGATGTTAAAATTAGACTCTTAACATGTTAATGAGATATTTTTGTGTTTAAATGAATTGTTGAACGCGTAGTTAGCTTGTTGTTTGTGTAGTGTAATATCATGTGAAAACAAGTGTGGTAATTTGACTACGTATAGTCATAACCAAATTTAGACAAAAAAAATGAACTGGTGATAACTAGTTATGTTATAATTGACTAGTATTATGAATGTAAATGGTATGTAGGATTAAATCAAATAACGTGTATAAATTAACGTGTAATCTACGCACGAGGCAAGTTTTCTAACTCTTCTCATTATCATTATATAAGTTTATAAATTTACCTCTTTACATCGAGCAAATTATCGTTATTATTGATCAAGTCCATTTTGTTATATTAAAGTTTATTAATCTTTTCAAAGTATGATTCTGTTATACAATACTTATTCTATTGTATACCTCTTGAGATTGTTATTCGATTTAAATATAAGTTATTGTTGAACCTTGTTAGACTAGCGAACCCTTAATGATTCGACTAGTCCATAGTTGATGAACGTTCTAAATTTCAAAACCCTTGTTGAATTATCCAAACCAAACTTCCTTTTGTGCGGACTTTAATGTCAAACTGAGATGAACAACCCTGTATAGGATATTACTTTTGTGTTAGCGTTAAGATATTGTGAACAATATGGTACTAAGTGCTGATCCCCCTAATTACAAGAAGAAGAGTCCATAGTCTTATGACTGTTAAAGGTTTCAAGTATACACACTTGACGACCTAAGACATAGTTCAAGGTCTTATGACCCTCAGAAGTTCTTTTGATTCTTCTTATTCATTCTTGATTCAAAAGTCAAGTTTTCCTATTTCAGAAGTCTTTGATTCATTCATATGTTATTATTTTATTATTATATTGGTATACTTGTGGGAAATCGTGCTCACTCTTGCGTAATAATAACATTACAGTTAAGAACGAGAGATCAGACGAGCCTTCTACTAGCAAAGGAAAGGGCAAAGTTAGCAAGTAATGAGGATTTGTTGTTTAGTTGATATAATTTGTTTTAGACTTGATGTTGTTTAAGACTTATTATTTGTTTATGATTCCGCACAGATGTTTAAGGTTCGTTCAACCTGGTATTGTATTTTTTAATATTCAGATGTTGTAACCCCATAAGGGGAGGATTTATTTCTATCTATTGCATGGTTTGCATTTATTATGGGTAGGTAGATAGATGATATTTGTAGTGAAAACCAAATCCAGCGGAATTGAAGTACCCGGATTTGGGGGTGACACAAGTTGGTATCAAAGCTGTTGGTTATGAACCTAAGGTGGGGGAACAACCTTAGGTAGTAGCCTTTTAGGAGATCAAAAACATAGTGGTGGTAAACTCTTATCGAATTCTAAGAAATGAATTCCCTAATTCATTGAATAATAAAAGACTTTATGTGCTTATGTGATAAACTTATGTGCTCGCGAGTATCGATTAGTAACTAAAACTTAAAACTGTGTTGTCAAGATGTCGGATGTTGGAGGATCTAGTTGAGCTGGGGGGGAGGAACCCCGAGTACCTACAGAAGAGGAGCCCCGAGACATTCATGTCATCAAGGAACAGTTGGTACAGAGAGAGTCGCCTTCGTTGATCACTGTTGTTGGTCAGGAACATAAGCCTGCGACTGATCCAGAGGAAAATCCTGAAGAAGAAGAGGAAGAAGAGGAGTTCCCACCGAACTCATCGATGCTGAGATGTACGACGAGTTATATGACCGTAACATAGAGTTATGTGACACTGTTCAGGATCTGACTTAGCGGACGATTATTCAGTAGATTACCATTGAGCAGAAGGATAGGGAGATTGTGACTCTTCACACACGTTTAGGAAATGTGGAGTGGGATTTGGTTCACGAGAAGGGTCAAACTGAGGAGAACTCCAAACAAATAGAGAAGTTGAAGAAGGAACTGAAAGAAAGCTCAGAAAGGCTGACCATAGCAAAGGAGGGCTAGGTAAGAGAGTCACGTCGTGCTGATCTTGTAGAAGAGGATTGTCGTGCGAAGAAGGCTAAGCTCGGGGAGACATATTCTAAACTTCAAAATGCAATAGATGAGGCTCAGGATCGAGTTATGAGATACCCAATTCAGCTCAAAGGACTACCATCGTATATGCTAGATCGCATGACGATGTCTCACATCATGGAAGAGGAATGTGGCAAGGCAGTGATAGGATTAGTTTAATTATGTGAAATTCTATCTGGTAGTTAAAGATAAATTCCGATGTGTTTATAAACAAAGGAATATTTTAATGTTTTAAATCATGTAGATTCTTTATCTCAGGATAGTTGATGTAAATAGTAGTGATGCTATCGTTTAATGTTAAAACTTTTGATTTGAATAAATATTAGAGTTTATTGATATAATGTGTTAATTAAGAGATTATGTTCAAATGTTTTAGTTGAGCCTTAAATGTTTAAGGGATTGAATAAAGACCTAATAAGCGTATATTCTTAACAGAAAAATGCCGCCAAGAAGACGACCAAACCGTCAGATGGCCCAAAAAGGGTCAACAAACAACAACGACACCAATGTTAACCATGTTCAGCAATTGGTGAACCTATTAGCTGGAGCAATTAATAATCAACTTCAAGCTCTACTGAATACATCATTCAAGAATTTCAAGGCAGTGGGACCACCAGAGTTTAAGGGCTCCATGAACCTGATCGAACTCAAACCTGGGTTATGGAGATGGAGAAAGTGTTTGATGTCGCCAGTGTAAGAGAGGACCAAAAAACCGCCTATGTGACGTTCATGCTAAAATCTGAAGCCAGTTATTGGTGGCAGGCGAATAAGGTCCGGGGAGGAGAAGGTGTGAATACCTATGAGATATTCAAGGAGATGTTCTTCGAGATGTATTTTCCGACCAGCTCGCAGAACCAAATGGAGGTTCAGTTTTTGGAGTTGAAATAGGGAATATGTTCGTAGCAGACTATGCCTCAAGATTCAATGAGTTGGCTAGGTTCGCCACAAAT
Source organism: Panax quinquefolius (assembly GCA_020205615.1). Taxonomy (NCBI): domain Eukaryota; kingdom Viridiplantae; phylum Streptophyta; class Magnoliopsida; order Apiales; family Araliaceae; genus Panax; species Panax quinquefolius. Next base: position 80,139,541 of record CM035163.1, read on the forward strand.
CAAGTGCAAACAGATGAGAGCAAAAGAAAGAAGGTTTGAACAAGGACTGAAGCCTTGGTTGTATAGTAAGGTGTCGATGTTTAAGTTGAAGATGTTCGCTGGGGTACTAGAGAAAGCCATACTCGCTAAAGGTGGAAGAAATACGATAACTAAATATAATCAGGATCAGAAGAAGAAGAATAGTGAAAATTAAGGAATTAACAAGACTGGTGGAAGTAACAAGGGAGGTAGTAATAATCAGAAGAGAAAGTTTTCTGACAACGTATCAACTAAAAATCAGCAAGGAGGGATGAAGAAGAGGATCGAAGCGTATTCGACCTGCGGGAAAGCTCATATGGGAGTTTGCATGAAGAGAAAATGAGTATGCTACAATTGTGGTCAGGAAGTCCACATAGCACCTAACTGTCCTAACCCAAAGAAGGATGCCTGCTTCACTTGTGGCTCAAAGGATCATCTGGCAAGAGACTATCCAAAGAAAGGATCTGGAGGGGCAGTATCAGGAGGGAATAGAGGAAACAACAGTGGAAGCACTCTGACTATCACAGGACCAACTACAACCAACCGATCGACCGCTAGAACATTCAACATGACAGTACAGGATGCAGTGCAGTCTCGTGATGTGGTGTCAAATATCATTCCGATCAATAGAGTTAATGCTTATGTATTATTTGATTCGGGTACTACTTGTTCATTTATATCCGACGACTTTGCTAAGAACTTAGAATTACTTAAGGACGAGTTAGAATACCCCATGAAAATAGAAGTTGTGAATAGAGAAATAATCCATGTTAAGTACGTACATAAGAACTGTAGAGTGGATATTAAGGGTAATATCATGAATGTAGATCTTATCCCTATTCGAATTGGAGAATTTGATGTTATCTTGGGTATGGACTGGTTATCCAATTATGGGGCGGTAATTGATTGCCAGAAGAAGTGTATTAACCTTATGACTTTGTTAAAGGTTGTGTTTTATGGTAGCAAATCGCCTAGACAAGCGAGTTACCTGATGATGATACAGGCCACGAAGTTGTTAAGATAAGGCTGTGTAGGATATTTAGCTTACATAGTCGACAGTCGTAAAGAAAATCCAAAAATAGAGGAGATACCAGTAGTAAGGGATTTCACAGATGTATTCCGGATGATTTGCAAGGACTTCCACCAGATAGAGCGGTTGAATTTGTGATCGATTTATCTCAGGAATTGCTCCAATATTGAAGGCACCGTACCGAATGGCACTGGTAGAGATGAAAGAATTGATTGTTCAACTACAAGAATTACTAGATAAGAAGTATATCCAACCGAGCGTATCACCGTGGAGAGCGTCGGTGTTATTTGTGAAGAAGAAGGATGGGATAATACGACTCTGCATTGACTATAGAGAACTGAATGAAGTCACGATTAAGAGTAGGTATCCATTATCAAGGATCGACGACCTGTTTAAATAGTTGAAGGGAGCGAGATATTTTTCAAAGATAGACTTGAGGAGTGGTTATCATCAACTGAAGGTGAGACCAAAGGATGTACCGAAGACAGCGTTCAAAACACGATATGATCACTACAAATTTTTTGTAATGTCATTTGGTCTAACGAATGCTCCTGCAACATTTATGGATCTAATGAACATGGTATTTATATGACAACCCGAATTTTTATAAGTTATCAAAATAAGAATTTAATAATTAAAATTCTTATTATGAGAAGTTTTAAGTTTGAGCATGTATATATACATGTTATATATATTTTGAAATATGTGATCTGGTATAAAGAGAAATATATAATCATATATTGGGAAAGTGAGGTTTAATAGTTAAGTTAACTATTGAAGAAATTAAATGAATTTTGTAGTTTATTTAAAATATTTATTGAATTAAATAAATATTTTAAATAATTTATTTATTGAGAAAAATAAATAATTTATGAAATTGTGGTATAATAATTTAGTTACGTGTGTATGATAATTAAATTAAAGCAAAGATAAATTTTATTCTTTGAAGATTTAATTTAATGAATTAATTAAATTAAATGAGTTGTTTAATATTAACAAAAATAAGTATATTAAATAAAGCGATGTTTAAGTCTAATTTATTAATTAAATTAGATATATAATTATTTATTAATCATCAGAATAATTATAATAAAAATTATAATTATTGTAATGGTAAGCTATTTAAATTGGTGGCAGGTGTGACAAATAAAAACTATATAATATAAGATTATTAAAATAATCTAGTTTGGGAGTTATGAGCTTAGCCAAACAAGGCCTTGTGGCCTTTGGCTTATCCAACTGATGTCTTTTTATTTTTTTTAACTAATAAGTACGGGGGAGGTGAGGCTCTATCAGTTATATTACGCGTCTTATTTCTCCTAATGGCTAACTACGAAGAATAGAGAGGTAGAGAGAAAGAATACAGATAATTGAGAGTTGGAGAAAGAGTAGGATTGAGAAGGATTTGCTAGAACCTTGTTAACATCAAAGGGTTAAGGTATAATCTACCCCTAATTCAAATATTTGGTTTTTGTAATTTTCTATTCTTTGGAAATTAGGTTTTAGTTGAATTGTTATAGAAGATGTTGTTTATATGTATGTATTTTCTAGCTAAAGCTGTTAGTTATCCTCTATAAGTCTATGTTGGTGTTCAAATATATGAAATTTGGGTTTATAATGAGAAAAGTAAATTACAGTGTTTTTGTTCAAAAATGGCTTTAGAAAGTACAAAATTTCATGCTTAATATGTGTTATAATCTGTTATTTGATGTTAGAATATGTTAGTATGTTAAAAAACGAAAGCGGCGCAGTTTAAATCATGTCAATTGGTTAAGAAACGAGTTCGTGGCGATCAAATTTGTTAAAAGTGTCAAAATTGAAGAAATTTGGAAAACTAGGGTTTTTATTCCTCAAAATTGTGTATATGTATGTTTTTGTATATAGAATGGTGTATAACATGCTTAACTATGTTATTACAGAGTTTTAGATGTTTAGGCTTGTGAATTTTGTAGTTTTTTTGTTTGAATTGGGCAACTGCTATGTAACAGAGTCTGCTCTTTGTCAGATTTACATGTATGTGCCTTGCCACTGCTTGATTATTAGTGAATTACGACGAGAAAAAGCTTGGCCAGTTTTGGGTCTTCTTTGAAGTCTTCTGATGCACACCGGTAGCAATTTCTTTAGCCAAGGCTTGAGGCGGCAAATTGTGTCTTGAGTGCCTCTCGAGCCTAGGTAGAGAAGTCTGTCTATTTGAGGATTATCAAGCAAGGGTCCAATCTAGTTTAGCATGCAAGATAATGATGTGGAGATATAAGTGAAGAACTTAAGCACATGTTAAGTACCAATTAAAAGAAATAACTTGAAAGTATAAAATAAAATTTAAAAAATGATAGGAAGGTTAAGTTAATTATTAATTAACCTAATATACATCTAAAAGGATGTGGATGCAAGATTGTAAGAACTTGACTAAATGTTATGTAACCATTTGAATGAAGTAATTTAAAAGCATGAGATGGAAGTTGATTTAATTAACTTTAATGAAGATAATTCATTAATATAATTTAATATAAAGCTATAACGACTTAACTAAATGCTAATTGTAGACTAAAAGAGAAGTATAAAGAAATACGAGACGAAGGTTAACTAAAATAATGTTAACAACCATTATATATCTAAGGTGATACAAAGACAAGGTTAAAGACTTGACTGAATGTCAAGTGTCAATTAAAGTGGAATGTAATGAGAAGGAAAAGGAATTTTAATGTAATTAAACTAATTGAACAAAGAGATGTCGTAACAAGACTTAAACACTAGATTGAACATCGAGTGACGATTAGAAGGAAATGTTTTGAAATAAAAGGATAAGATGAAGAGTCAATGCAATCTAATTGATTTCATTGTGTATATGTAACTAATGCTTGTATATATGAACTTCTAAACTATTGTAGGATGAACGCAAAGTAGTAAGCTGTAGTTGGTAAGCAACGAATCAGGCAAGTCTTTCAGTTCCTATTTGCTATGTGAACTTGGTGATTAATTGTTTTAAATGTTTATTTCAAAGAGCATGATGTGTTATATTTATGTTGAATGTATGAAATGTTAAAGTCAATCTATGACTACGTTAATTGAATAAATCATGCTGATTGAGTAAGGAACTCAATCTTTATATTTGTTATATGAACTGTAACATGTATGTTATGTTAGTCCAATGTTTATGAGATATATGTTGATGCATGTTATTATGTGCTACGTGATGCATGAAAACTGTTTGATTTTGCTGGGCTGTCGAGCTCAACTTTGCAAATAACCATTTTTGTAGGTTAAGGATTGAAGGTAATACTATGTACTACTTGAATGATGTGGATCAGAAATAATACACAAAGATTAACATTTTAGCTAAAGTTGTTATTCCTTTATACCATGATTAAGATTCATGAGATGTACTAAATGTTTTATGATGTATAGTTTTATGTTGAGTTGTAAAGCTAAAATTAGAGTTATCTGATATGTAAAGGTTATCGGATTGAAATGTAAAAAATTTATACGATAACAGTGATAAAGTGAATCATAAAATAAGATTGATTCAAAGACATGTAGATGATAAAGGTTTTGATTCAGGGAATTAAAGTAAGAAGACATAAAAGTTTTAATTATTCCGCATTTTATAAAGTTTAACATCGAATAATGATGTAAAATCAGAAGGTAGATGTGTTATTAACGACCGAAGTTGAGAATTATATTGTATGAATTTTGGGGTCGTTACAGTTTAAACCGTTTCTGGATAAATTTGTGGTGGTATTCATCGATGACATTTTGGTATACTCAAAAACCAAGGAAGAACATGAAGAGCATTTGAAGGTAGCGTTAGAGGCGCTGAGAAGGGAGAAGTTGTATGCCAAGTTTTTGAAATGCGAATTTTGGATCGAGGGAGTACAATTTCTTAGACATGTGATTGATAAAGACGGAATTTCGGTAGATCCATCCAAAGTTAAAGCCGTGATAAACTGGGATCAGCCAAGAACGCCGTCGGAAGTACGAAGTTTTCTTGGATTAGCAGGATATTACAGAAGATTCATTCAAGATTTTTCCAAGATCGCAACTCCGTTAACGAATTTGACACGAAAAGCGGTGAAAATCGTTTGGACGGAGAAGTGTGAGGGAAGTTTCCAAGAGCTTAAGAAGAGGTTGAGTTCGGCACCTGTGTTATCTCTTCTGGATAACACAGGAAATTTTGTGGTTTATAATGACGCATCGCATAAAGAACTTGGTTGTGTGTTTATGCAAAATAGTAGAGTCATTGCGTATGCATCGTGACAATTGAAGGATTATGAGAAGGAGTATCCAACCCACAACTTGGAGTTAGTTGTAGTGGTATTCGCTTTAAAGATCTGGAGACACTATCTCTATGGGGAGAAGTGTGAAATATATACAGACCACAAGAGTCTGAAATATATTTTTACACAGAAGGACTTGAATATGCGCCAGAGAAGGTGGTTGGAGTTAATTAAGGACTATGATTACGAGATTTTATACCATCCGGGTAAAGCAAATGTGGTTTCCTACGCCTTAAGTAGAAAGGGTCAGGAGAAATTAATGATGTTGACCGCTTAGGAGGAGCTAATTTCAGCAATGGAAAAACTGAAATTGGAAGTGGGGTATTCTATGGAGATAGATGAGAAGCTGTTTCAGATGAAATCTGGTATAACCCTACTCGATAAAGTTAAGGAGGCTCAACTTCAGGATGATGAATGTACAAAGGTGAAAAAGAAGATATCCGAAGGAACCGAACAAAAATTCAAAATGGACAAGGAAGGAATATTGTAACGCCCGAGAAAATCGGATTTATATGAGAATTAAATTTTTATTTGATTATGTGAATTAAATGAATTTAATTAATTATTTATGTGAGTAAGCTATGTGAAGGTCGTTCTATGACTTATAATGTGCGAATATGGTTAGTATTCTGGCTATGTGCTAGAATTAATTATTTTGAATTTTCGAGACGAAAATAAAAGTTTTCCGAGAAATTCCCGTAAAAACATTATTCATCCGTTTCTGCTCGGGAATTAAGTTTGAAATTCTGAGAAACACATAATGATAGAATATGAAGATGAGATGGAATATTTAATAATATTTCATGTATGGCAAACGAAGTTTTCGCCTGCAGACTTAAAACCTAAGGGTTGAGAAGAATGATTTCCGAGAAGGAAGTGAGATTCGTAAGACGAATTACGATAATGAGTATGTGTATGTTATACGAGTGTGATACTATTTATTATACGAGTATAATACGAAGATTTAATATGAATTATAATATGATTATCGTACGAGAATTATACGAAGAGAATACGTGAATTATACGTGTGGAATACGATAAGTGTGATGGACTTAGAGGTAGGACTTAATAAGATCCAATTGGATTTGGATTATACCAAGTCCAAGTAATTGAGTATTTAAGCCTAATGAATTAGGTGTTTAAGCCAAAGTCAAGGCCCAACGTTTTGTTTCATTAAAGCTTGATCCAAGAAACCGAACCGTGGATTGAATCGATGGGTCACCGAATGGGTAAAACCCATAGGGCAACCCATGGGGATGACACATGGGCATGTGGGCCGGCCACTTAGTGGCCAAGTAAAGTGATCTACTTGATCACCAAATATTTTACTTGGTGATGAAGTAGTGAAAAGTAAGGAGGTGGGTAGAAAAGACCAAAGAGCCCTCCATTTAATTTGCTTATAAATAAAAGGCTTAAGTTGGTTATTTTTGTTTTTCCAAGAGTCATCCAACATATATTGAGAGAGAGAAATAGCTAGAAACAAGAGATCATATCACTTTGAAGAAAAACCTTAGAGTATCCTACTCAAGATCGACAGAAAAAGTATGTTGAACAACACTGGCAGAGTAATGAATTTGAAGAAGGAAATTTCGTATTCCTGAAAGTTTGTCCATGGAGGGGGAAATTCATTTTGGCAAGAAAGGAAAGCTCAGCCCAAGGTTTATTGGACCTTTCAAAATTTTACGCAAAGTGGGAGAAGTGGCTTACGTGGCAGCTTTACCTCCAGAATTAGAACATGTGCACAATATTTTTCATGTGTCAGTGTTGTGACAGTATAAACCCGATTACAAGCATGTGATTGAGTATGAACTGTTGCAGTTCAGTAAAGATTTGTCTTATGAAGAGATTCCTATCCAGATAGTCGACGGGAAAGAACAAGTGCTCATGAATAAAGTGATACCTTCTGTTAAGGTGATATGGAGGAACCACAATGTCGAAGAGGCTACTTGGGAACTCAAAGCTGATATGATGACGAATTACCCTGAGTTATTTGTTTAGTCTATGTCTTCGATTCTGGGGACAGAATCTTGGTAAATAGAGGAGAATGTGAGATTTGATTGTTTGAATTGTGATTCTGGGGACAGAATCCTTGTAAGGAGGGAAGGATGTAACGATCCGAAATTTCAAATTGTAATATTAAATATTTATTGAATAATATAAATATTTATTTGATGTGTCTATTGTGGAACTGATGAAATAAATATTTTATGGATGTGAGGGTTGTTGAATCTAAATTTATTAGATAATATTTTAAATTATATTAATTTATAATTTAGAGAGTAGTAATATAACATGAGATGTTATATTGTTGTGTTTATTTAATAATTTAGATGATATATTAAGTTATTAAATAAAGTTATAATGAAAATTATAATTATGTGTTATTTGCTAAAATGGTATATTTAATTAAAATATAGTAAGTGATTAATTTAATTGGGTAATGTGGGATATGGAGATCCAAATAAATAATATGTGATTATAAATTATAAACGAAAGTGTTTATTAAAATAAATTAAAAAGGGTTTAATTTTGTTTTTGCCAAACAAGGCTTAATATATTAATTCTTTAAAAATTAAAGGGTTTTGCCAAACAAAGCCTTATGGCTTTTGAATTTCTAATTTTTGAATTTAAATAAAATAAATAATATAAATAAAATAAAGTAAAGAAAAATAATAAATATGATATATACGTTATTTTGATAACTGATAATTACTATTAAGGCCTTATCAGTTTTGTATTTTTGTTCTTACGCATACTGGCTATTAGTTGCTATACACATTTTAGTGTGAAAAGCCTGAGAGAACTAAGAAGAGAGTTCAGAGAGAAACCTGTTAGAGTTTGAGAGAATTTGGGAAAGATTTATCTGCAATTAGCAAGGATTTTAAAGCAACAAAAAGGTATTTCCGTAATCTCCATATTATATATGTAATGCTCCCAAATATAGGTACTTGAAACCCGAATTCAGTGCTTTACGATACCATTTCTTTGAGCGGAATAATACTAATAATAATAACAATAATATAAATATCAAACTTAATTTACATTTATCAGAGTCTAATCCCAAGTACGCGACCTTTACTACATTCTTTACATGATATATAATACATATCATTATCTTAATATAGTCTAACTATTACAAAATATACCAATAAAACATATTCTGTTTGCTTTCCTTTTCACTTGTTCTTATCTGAACCTTCCGGTTGATCACGCTTAGCTGAAAACATTTAAATTTAAAGCAAGAATGAGCATTTGTGTGACGCCCCCAAAATAGGTCCATTCCATCCAACCCATTCTGAGTCGCCAAATACATGGTACAGAAATAACTACAACTTTATTATTACAACATATAAACTGTGAGTTTAAATACAGATATTGCCATCTAGACAATATCCACACGCAAATAAATCCCCATCATAATTATTGATACATTATTTTACAAAAAAATGGTGAGGACTACTAAACAACTCTCTTTAGAACCTTCATTCCATACCCCGATTAGTACTCGCTATATTATCGCCTCCTGAGAAGAAAAATGGAATAAAAAGGAAAAGGGTGAGCTCAACTAGCCCAGTAAAGAATATTATGACTAAGATAATATACACCAAATTATCGTTAGTCTCCAACAGGGAAAAATCTAATAGAATACAATAGACAACCAGTTTTAAATCAATCTTCGCAGCGGAAATAATAATTCATTAGAAGAGTTAAGTAGAGAATGCAAACTACTATCTTCTATGTATGAATTTAAAAGTTCATCGTCGATATTTTATCCCTGTAACATCAATCAATATATATCTGGAATCAAATATTCATCTTTGCACTACAGGCCAAAGATATTCATCACTGGTCATGTTCATCTAAACACTGTCCATCTTTGCACTACGGGCCAAAGATATTCATCGAAATCATTCATCTTTTACTACTGTGCCAAAGATATTCAATAATATCATCATTTAAGACCGAGGATGATGAAAATATTTTAAAGAAACGAATCCAAAGGAAACAAAATGACAAGGATTAAGGATTAAAGATTCGTACTTTGTTTTATCCATGTCCAAAAATACCTCAAAAATAATCATAGTGGTGTAAAATTCAAGAATGATCAAAACATGGATACAATCAAAGCTAGTATCCACAATAGATATTTTAGACGAAAAGGAAAATTTTCATTTTTTGATGAATAGTGTCGTATTCGTGAATAGTACCGTATACGTGAATAGTGCCGTATACGTGAATAGTAACTCCGACACCAAAAGTTCTAATTTTGATAAAAACTTCAGATCAATATTTCAGCATAATGATATTGAAGAAATAATATCATTACGAAAAATAATAATATCCCTTACCTCGAAAGATCAGTACTTCTAGCTGAAACACCGGATATAGGCTATGACTTGAACTTGCACCGTATAGCAATACTCAAATTATACTCAAAATACTCACAAGAATACGCTCGATAATATAGAGAGAAAACTTGATTTAATTGTGATTTTCAAATCTAACCTAAGCACCCTATTTATAGGAAAATGCTTAGAACACCAAAGCAGAAAATTTAATATAATAATAATATATATAATCAAATTTTCTACACACACAAATCTGGTCCAAACTTCAGCCACACATGTGCCAAAAACAATAAAAATGTTTTTCTTAATAAAAATAATTAAAACTTCCAAAAATCAATTATTTCGGAGCTTCGGAACTTCAATAATTCTTAATAAATAGCCCTTTTATCAAAAATTCAAATCTCGCGAATTTTTATAGGAAATTCAATTCTCTACAACTTTGTAGAAGAAAGGTTTTCCAAATTCCAAACAGAAATTGACCGAAATCCACAAACGGGCGATTTTACAGGCTATAATCAAATTTCAGTCAATAAATGGGGTCCACCGACATATTTAACATGTTTTAAACATTTATTGCAACAAAAATACTCTTCCTCCTCGTATACTCATATATCCCACATTCGTTGTAAAAATATCACCATTATTATATAATTAAAATAATATATTTAAATGAATTATTTTATCGTAAAAAGATAAAATATTAATTTTCAACAATTATCACATTAAAAATTTCTCCATCTATATCCACATAAAATCAATATTTTCCTCATTATATAAATCAATAATTAATTATTCACAAATAATATTACGTAATCACAAGATTAAAGAACTGTGTAGTTCCCCGGAAAGGGGGCTTTCGAATAGGATCTCTCCTTCTTTGAGCGTAATTAGGTGACCAAACCTCTCCTTAGATGTAACTTTCTAGACATTGCCAATAATGTTATCCAATAATATTATTCAGGATAATATGAATTATTGTCTCAGATAATGAAAAATACCGTATAAATGACAATTATTGAAACAACAAAGAATATAAAATATCAACACAACAATTATTAAATCAATAAAATAATCGAATAAAGAATTATCAGTAACCATTATTGAGTAGTGCCTTCTTACGTAAGAATTAATAATTGGTGCAATACTGGTAATGCTACTATTCAACAACGCCAGATTAGTGTGTTTTAACCACCGGGTATTTTAACAGTATTAATGGTAACAACTACGCCGTTATTTTTAAACAACTTATATTTGTCGTTTTCTTCATCCAATCTCTTTCCGTTATGGGGCCCATAAAAGATCAAGGCCGTAAATGCGAATATTCCCCGACAAAGAAGAATATTCCACGACCAAACGAATATTCCCCGACGATAATGAATATTTTATAACCACTTGCTTATTCGAAATATTTGCGTATTTTACCCATAACTATCCACATTAATCAAATCAACCCTTACTATTTCAAAATAATAAATAGAGGAAAATAAATTTTATTTATTAATAATTTGGGGTCTTACAATTTGGGTGCCCAGCAAGTAATAACAATTATAAATATAATTAGCTGAAAGAATTAAATGTTTTCTTTGTACATCACTTCTACAACAAATTAATAGTTGTGAAGTAAACTGAACCAATCATAACTGTATATTATTTCTATATCAAAGTTTTTGAAACTACGTATTGACTATATATATAGGGTAGTCGACAGATTATGAACATTGTTTTCTATTTTCGAAAAGGTTAGACAAAACTTCATCTACAAACTGTCATAACTTACGGGCATGAGGGTGTATATCACATGGACCCTATATTGATCAATACTAAATTGCTAGAATGATATTATCCTTCATCCTTTGTCCGCCTTAGCGCATAAAAATTTTCCCGTGTTCGGGATGTTCATAATTAGTCAGGAATCCAAACCAAAACAATTTGATTGGATACAATAGGGTTTTATCATATTCAACGATATTTCTGAATCTGTGTCTAGCTGGATCAAATAGCTTAGACGGCTTTTACAATATTCATACTGGGGTTCAATATATATATATATATATATATATATATATATATATATATATATATATATGTCAACATGCGATTAAATATAATGATTACCCAAGTGGGGACACATGTATAACCATATTTATAAATTAACGAACACAATATATATCTGAATTATATAATATAACATTATGTTGATAAAAAATGATCGGATATAGAATATATCACAATAGGTTTAATAATATAACATAATAATAATATAATTCTAAAACTTTCTTACTCATATCCATTGCATTAAGGAAATGCAAAGGTAGGATATTTACTGTGCTCATTGCCATTCACATTACGAAACTAAGTTTTATCTTTTATAGCATGACCTATCATTAATAAGATCATTCTATCGATTAGAATCACATATCATAACACATAGCACTGCTTATTGCAGTCAGCACATAACCTAATCACATTGTCACACACATTTCACAGTCATTGAATCATAAACAAACTTTAATACAGTCAAAATATCTAAGTCCAAATCAATTTCTGAAACATGTCGGCGTATCGACGACTTTACCGGGCAATTATCGAGTCTAAGACTTTATATCGACATTCAATGTCCATTCAGACTAATTAAATAACAGTCATACGATTTTTCATAGCCTTATAACAATTTTTAAATAATTATTATAATTTATCATTAATTTTCAAACACCGAAATTATTATTAAATGATTTAAATATCAAATAATTCTATTATCATTAATATTTAATTAATAATATATTATTAATGAAACTATTGCCAACATATTAAGTTATTTATAATAACTTAAAATACTTTTAAAGTATTTATATTACCTTAAAATGATTTTTAAAACAATTAAAATTATTTTGAAATAATTACCATTAATATTAAAATATTAATGTACTATTTATCCAAATATTAAAAGTCATTTATTATAACTTAAAATATTTTAATTCATTAATACCCTTTTAAATGATTTTAAATAAATAAAACTATTTTAAAACTATTTATTTAATATAATTATTAAATAAGCAGTATCATTAATATTAAATTATTAACGAAATTATCTTTTAAATATTAAAAGTTATATTTTATAACTTAAAATATCTATAAATATTTTATTTTCATTTAAAATGATTTTTATAATATTAAAATCATTTTTAAAATTATTTATTTAACATAATTATTAAATAACTTTAATATCATTAATATTAAAATATTAATATTTTTCATGAAAAAATATCAAAAGTTATATTTTATAACTTAAAATATTTTAATAACCTTTAAATCATTTTATATGATTTATAAATTATTAATTCTATTTTTCATAATTTATTTAATACATTTATTAAATAACTTAAATATCATTAATATTAATTTATTAATGAAATTTCATCACAAAATATTAAAAGTCATATAAAATAACTTAAAATATTTTCTTATAACATAATATGATTTTAAATGATTTTTCAAGTATTAAAAGCATTTTAAATAATTTATTTAGTATTATAATTAAAAAATTAAATACCATTAATATTTCAAAAATATTAAATATTTATGAAATATACTTAAAATAATTAAAAACTAATTTTTCGGACTTTAAAATAATTTTTAATAATTTATTTTGTATTTTTAATAATTAAAAACTAATTTTTCTATTTATTTAATAAAAATAATTAATTTTAAAAATAAACTGTCGCTAAAGACTGCCTATAGTGACAGAACCGTCGCTATAGGTGTTTTTCGCGTTCTTCATGAACCCAGAATAGCATTGTCAGTTAACTAATGAGCTTGTTTGACCAAAATTAAGTTTTAGTGTATTGTGTTTTTGAGAACGAAAAATGTCAGATCTTATAGACATAGTGTAATACTACCAGCCCCAACGATAAACATGATCAAACAACATAAAACCAGCGAGATCTAAGCAGGCAAAGTTAATGTCAGAGCTGATCTGGGTTTTCTGGGTAACCCAGAAACCCAGACAGTGTCATGGTGTCACTTTGAGGCCCGATTATTATAAGGTTTTGAGCTTACTTGATGCGATCTAAAAGTTCTATCCTGTAGAAGAGTTGTTAGGGTACAAACATCAAGTGTTATATCATATTAACAACATCACATATAAAAATTATAGCAGGTCAAAGTGATGTCAGAAGGCATGTTCTTCCGGTTTCTCGAAATTCCAGAAACTTAAAAATCAGGTCATGAAGGCTACTTTGACCATTGATTACTCTCAGTCTGTTGGCTATTTAGGTGATCTAGGAGCATGAATCTGAAGATAACATAACAAGCTATCACCCGGATACACTAACAACATCTAAATAACAAAAAAAAATGCAAAATCTGGGCCCAAGAACTTGTTGTCAGACACTGATGAACAAGTTCTGGGTTTCCCAGAAAATGCAAAGTCATGGTCAGTCAACGACCTTTGACCATGAATAACTTCCAATATAAACCAGATTTGACATTGATTTGAGTTTCAGATCCAAGACCTCATAGCATACTACAAACTTAAACACATAAACAACAAAAACACATAACAAGCAAAGATTAAAGAGGTCTGACATTTGACTGTCAGACACAAAACAAAAATTTTCCAGATTCTTGAAATCTTCAAATCTGAGCTTATAGATGTTATGGATTTAACATCTATCAAACCAGATCACTTATAGACACTACATAGAACATATTTTAACACTTAAACACAACTTTTAACAGAGGATCAATGATCAGATTTCTAGGGTTAGGTTTATACCTTTATGCAAAAATTCTTGATTCTTGGCTACTGATTTGTTGTGGGTGTTTGTGGGGCTTGAATTGTGACTGAACTAACACTAGAATTTCGTGGGTTTGGGTGAGAGAAAAGTGAGTTGGGTGTTTGGAGAGAAATGAGGCAAAAATGAGGCTTTTCTCTCTCTTGGATCTTAAAAACAACAATTTGCAATGAATTGGTGAAGTCAGAATAGTGCTGTCAAGAATTTAATTTCAAATCTAAGAAAGTCAAGAGTTGGTAACCAACTTTAATTTTGCTAGATACACAAGTAAGCCTCAATAATGCAATAAGGACATTTTTGTCATTTGGCTTAGAAATTTAATGGCATTTTGGTAACTTGTCAAACCCTTAGGGTTTAATCCTTAGGTTTAGCATAACATTCAAGCATTCCTAGTTTAGGGTTTATAAAATAAAATAAAATTTAGTTTCTAAAATTTCAAATTAAGGTTTTATAATTAGATTAGGGTTTCTAATTACATAAAACATGATAATTAGGTTTAGGTTTTACTAATTATCATTAAGCGTACCAAATTAGCAATTAGGGTTTCCCCCACTTGACAATTAGGGTTCTAAATATAGAAATTAAGGTTTATAAATATTAATTAGGGTTTTGAAAATTAGGGTCCTCCCTAATTAGGGTTAATATCTCTAATACCGGTCATTACACACATTAACATGATTACATAACAGCCTTAAGCTTACATTCGTCTTTTAAATTAGGGTTTAACAGCATAAATCTAGGGTTTTGACATTATGCACATAATTTAACCAACATTATCAGTCCACACATATACAGTACATATTTACGGCACTAAAATAAAATAATATTATAATAAATGTTATTAATCATATAACATAATTACTAAACACATTTTAAAGTCTCATTTGACTTCAAAACTAGGGTTTTCAAATACTGCATCATAACTGACCAATTATTAACAATGTGTACATACAATACATATTTATAACACTGAAAAATCAAAATATAATTAATATTATATTATTAACATCATTCCTTGTTCTGGAACCAAAATTAGGGTTTTTCGGTAACATTAAAACTGTTCCATACATATCTATAGCACTAACAAATAATAATATAATATTATAATTCTCATTCCTTTATAAAAAATCCAAAATTAGGGTTTGCATTCCATATCCGACTTTATCTCGCCATATATAACATTATTAATTAAGTTAAATAATTAACTTAATTAATCAAATAAATTAATATAATATAAAAGCAGCTTATTATAATAATGATGTAATCATTTCATATCTTATTTAAATAATATAATAATCATATTTTCATTGAAAATAATTAATAAAAACATTTCCACAATAAAATTATATAATTTATAATGATCAATAATTACGAATTAAAATTATTTGTAATCATTCATGTAATAAATATATTTTATATTCATCACATAAATACATACACATTACCTTGCATACATCATTTCCTTTAAAATAATAATAAATAATAATAATAATAATAATAATAATAATAATAAATAAATAAAATTTATACGCAAAATTTCTAATATATTTATATAGAAAATATCGGGTTATTACATTCACCATCCTTTATAAAGATTCCGTCCCCGGAATCACCATTTTAAAACCTATACATACTAGGGTACATAGCATACACAATCATTGCAATTAGATCTCGATCATAATCGATCAAATCGATCTTTAATTATTCAGCATAAAGCTTGACTATCTGCTTATACGGAAAATTGATTTCTAATAGAACTCAATTTCATCCTTCAAAATAGTTTATAACATAATATACTATATACTATATATATATATATATATATATAAGAAAATCATATATAAGAAAATAAAATTAATTAGAATAATACATGGCGTTGCATCCTCGGCTGCTACGGTATCTTGAACGGTTATGTTGAAGATGCTTGCGGTTGGTTCTGTTGGTTTGCTTGTTGAAGTTGGTCCCGTTGTCGCTAATGTCCTGCTACCTTTTTTCGTATTCGCATTCCTTGCCTCCTTTCTCCTTCTTGAACAGTCTTTCACCTTATACTCCATTGATTCACAAATAAAACACCCACTATACATTCTTGGATCTGAGCAATTGGGAGAGACACGTCCCTTCTGTCCATAATTATAACACACAAACTTTCCCTTTATCTTCTTTCATTTTATCTTATAGGTAGCAAAAGTCGTCTTTTGCCCTTCCGTTACCCTTGTTATCCCCAACGCGTCTACAGGGTTAGTTGATTTTCTAAATCCTGGCGATACGACCGCCTTGAAGCCTTTGGTGCTTGCCGATCGATTGTTTGGCTGATTTCCCGCGGCTGGTATTCCGTTCTGCATAGCAAAATTCTGTATCGGGTCTGGTTGTCTTCCAGCTTTGTTAACAGGTTCTTTTGTCCTTTGGTTTCGCTTTCGTCTTGACGAAATTATCATAAATTATTCTTTATTAAATTACATTCTAATCCTTATCGTATCCGTTCGACATATAACACAAAATTTTCTACTCAAATAATCATGTACTCAAAATATTAGATTTTGAAATTTTGGTTTACTATATTAACCAGTATTCAAATAAATAATTACTATCCGTATACCAACTTATTTCATTAATTCAACATAGATTCATATTCATAACACTTGATATACTATAACACATACTGCTTTAAACATTCGTTATCACTGTGTGACTCAAGAGTCGTGAATCGCTGCAATAACTTATACAAAAGTTGAAAATATTACCTTATACAGATATACCTATCATATACACAACATAGAATTATACATATTTAACTAATACTAATACAACCTATTTTTATGCCTTCACTAATAATTTATTGTTTAGTAACCTATATATTCCCATCATTCTGAATATCCATTCACATATAACTATATCAAGTTTGTCAAACTTACCACACATTATGAGTTTAAGAACTCACCACAAACATATGAGTTTAAGAACTCAACATTGACAACTTATTCTTTAACTATACTCTATCTATCAGTTATACTATCGTTTTTAGGTCCAGTACTACACTTTTCCACAATATCCACCTCATTGAGGTAGCTTTCAATGTTAGCCTCTATTTCAGCTATTGGCTTTGATATTGGCTCGGTCATGGAGATTGACTTATTATTTACGACCTGAGGGTATCCTAATCCTTTTCCTATCTGACACCTACACACAAACTATCTTGATTAGTACATAATATATACACACAAAACATAATAGTTTTATATAAGTTATCTTTTATTTTATTTGATGATGAATTTATTCAATTCATCTCCTTTTTAAACTCTATATGAGTTATTTGTATTTTCAACGTTTCCCTCTGTCCCAAGGTTATAGCCTAAGGTCTAACCCACCTAAGGTTTTTAACCCTAAAGCTCTGATACCACAATATAATGCCCCCAAATTCAGGTACTTGAAACCCGAATTCAGTGTTTTACGATACCATTTCTTTGAGCGGAATAATACTAATAATAATAACAATAATATAAATATCAAACTTAATTTACATTTATCAGAGTCTAATCCCAAGTACGCAACCTTTACTACATTCTTTACATGATATATAATATATATCATTATCCTAATACAGTTTAACTATTACAAAATATACCAATAAAACATATTCTGTTTGCTTTCCTTTTCACTTGTTCTTGTCTGAACCTTCCGGTTGATCACGCTTAGTTGAAAATATTTATATTTAAAGCAAGAGTGAGCATTTGGGTGCCCAGCAAGTAATAACAATTATAAATATAATTAGCTAAAATAATTAAATATTTTCTTTGTACATCACTTCTACAACGAATTAATAGTTGTGAAGTAAATTGAACCAATCATAACCGTATATTATTTCTATATCAAAGTTTTTGAAACTACGTATTGACTATATATATAGGTTAGTCGACAGATTATGAACATTATTTTCTGTTTTCGAAAAGGTTGGACAGAACTTCATCTGCAAATCGTTATAACTTATGGGCACGAGGGTGTACATCCCATGGACCCTGTATTGATCAATACTACATTGCTAGAAAGATATTATCGTTTATCCTTTGTCCGCCTTAGCGCATAAAAATTTTCCCGTGTTCGGGATGTTCATAATCAGTCAAGAATCCGAACCAAAATAATTTGATTGGATACAATAGGGTTTTATCATATTCAACGATATTTCTGAATCTGTGTCTAGCTGGATCAAATAGCTTAGACGGCTTTTACTATATTCATAGTAGGTTTAAATATATATATATATATATATATATATATATATATCAACATGCGATTAAATACAATGATTACCCAAGTGGGGACACTTATATAACTGATATGTTGATTTTATATACGCGATTCAATGTCCATTTCATGCTTATTTGTTGCTAAATCCTTGTGATCATGTTCATTTTTACTTGTTTTATGTATTTCATATGTAGAATGGTGGTTGTAGCATTCAACGTACATTTGGAGTTATTTGGTGTGATTTGAAGTCAATTAGAGCATAATTGGAAGAAAGTTAGAAGTTCAAAGAAAGTCATCCGACGTAAGATAAGCTTCGCTCGGTAGGCGTTATTAGCTATACACCCGGTGAAGGGCAGGGGCTCTCAATCTCCATTTAGCAGGAAGATAGCCCGCCGGGGCGGACCTATATAGTATATTAACCTCGTAGAAGCGAAAGTGTATACTACGAAGTTTCTGTTATGCTTGCAATTCTTTTTGGGCACGAATTTTAGCTATTTTCATGGCATGGTAACTCTAATTGAAAGGAATTTTGGCTAGGACTTGTGTGTTGGACATGATATACTCAATGAACAAGAACTTCAAGAAGAGACAAGACATATTACGAAGATCTAAGCTGAGTTTTTGATAGAAAGCGTGTGGAGGAGTATTTCGAAGGGATTTTCAAGACGATTGCGATTTTAGGCTACGTGAAGGGTGTTTTTCAATATTCTTCGTCTTAGACTATTATTTGTACTCTAAGAATGATTTCTATGATTTATTCAATGTTTATTTCGTTGGATATGAACTAATTCACTTTTTAGGCTTATGATGGATCTTTAAGTGAAACGATGATTTTGTAAACTTTGATTTCCAATTTAATAGTCTATTTTCAGTTTATCTATATTTATTTGAGCTTGAATCTATGAATTGCCTAATCAACAGTTCTTCGTGGAATTTGATTGAATCGAGAGAGGATATTCAAATCTAGACCTAGTTAATATAGCATGTGTTCATGAATTTGTGAATAGCTTATTCTTGATGAATGTTAAGGTAGAGATATACTTGACATTGCATGTAATCGGATAGAGAACTTATTTTTAAACCTTATTCAATTGTAATTCACATAGTGATATAGTGGGTCAGTTGATTAAGGTGTTTAACGGATTTCTATTTTAATTATGGATTGACGTTAATACAGTATTAGTGCATCGAGAGGTGGTTAATACTACATTCGTGTTCTTGATTAATAAACTGGGATAGTGCATTGAATTGGAATAAAGGTGTTAAAATCAGAGTGAATCTTAGGGTGAAATCATAAGTCTAATTCTCCATTAATTGTTTGAAATTCCAGATTTTGATATTTGTGATTATTCTGTTTTAGTTTAATTATTCATTAATTTAGAATCTTTAGTTATACTTATTGAGTTGATTTGTTTAATAAAATTAGGGTTAATAGGAAATTGGTAATTGTAAGTTAAGGTTATTGCTAGTTAGTCGCTGTAGGAACAATACTCTACTCATCACTATATTACTTGTTGACCACGTATACTTGCGTGTTGCGCGTATATAGATTTTACCCAACAAGTTTTTGACGCCGTTGCTGGAGATTATTTAGTATAATTCTTAATACTTTTACAATATCAGTTTATTTAATCCAGTTTTATTTAGACATTTTTATTTTGTTTTGTTTCTTCTATTTCAGGTGTTGAAAGTAGTTTATGCAAACTCGGTCAAAAAATCCAGACTTGCTTCCTTTAAAGGACGACATTGAGAAAAGGTTTTAGAGGTTGAGTAAGTGGATCAAGGAAACGAGAAAAGAATTTGAAACACCTTAGAATGAAGAGGAAATGACAACTGAAGATCAGAAAGTATTAAGGGACTTCGCCACACCCAAGGTGACTGAACTGCAATCAAGTATCACAAGGCCCGCAATTGCAGCAAATACATTTAAAATTAAACCTAGGATGATACAAATGATTCAGAATTCAGTTCAGTTTGGGGGATTGGCAAATGACTATCCAAACGAGCATCTAGTTTGCTTTCTAGAAATGTGCGACACCTTTAGGTATAATGGGGTGTCGGATGAGGCGGTGAGACTTTGCTTATTCCCATTCTTTGTACCGGACAAGGCGAAGAGTTTGTTGCATTCTCTAACATCCGGTTCGATAACTATATGGGAGGATTTAGCTCAAAAAATCCTCGCCAAATTCTTCCCACCGGCAAAAACTACAAAGATGAGGAACGAGATAACGATGTTTGAACAGCAACATGGGCAGTCGTTATATGAGGCATGGGAGAGATACATAGAATTGCTCAGAAAATGCCCACATCATGGACTGCCCAAGTGGCTACAAATGAACACTTTTTACAACAGGATACATGGGAATCTCAGAATAAGTATTGATGTAGCATCTGGTGAAGCATTCATGTCTAAGAGTTACGAGGAAGCCTACGATTTGATTGAAACCATGGAGGCTAATAACTAACAGTGGCCCACAGCGAGAATGACACAGGCGAAGGCAGCTGGGGTGTTAGAAGTAGATAGTGTGACAAGATAAGTGGATTTTATATACACTTATCCGGTATCTTTTACTTGAATTAGTTGCTTATATTTATGTGCCTTAGTTACTTTTCATACATTTTGTGTTTATTTTGTAGGTTATACGTTTGGGAGCGGTGTGAGCGACTATTGGTAAAGAAAAGCAAAGAAAACGCAAAGAAAAGTAAACCGGACATCATTAGGGCTTTCATGTTTACTTCATGTTCTTGGTTTGGAACTTAGCTTACATTGTAGAGCATTGTCTTAGCTTTCCGGAATATTTTGAATCATTCCAATCGGAGTTCGGATGCAAGAGTTATGATCGTTGTACCAACGGACGTCGAACTTCGCTGTTTTGAGTGGTCATTTGCATAGCAGTCACTTCCATCTCAATTTAAACCTTCGTCCAGCCCGAATTTCTCAATCCTCAAATAATTAAAGTTGTAGATCTCGTCGATATCTTCGATTTGATAGATGGCAGGTCCCGTAACTCCTCTCGAATCAAAAGTTATGGTCGTTTTACCAGAGGATGTTTGTGATGAAATTGTACCCCAGGGGCGGCTTTCCTTAACAAAATGCCACGGCAAATGCATACATAGCTTTGCTAGACAGACGATAAGGACCCCGCGGGCAGGCCATGCAAGCCTAAACCCCGTCGAGCAGTGGGTACGATAGAAAAGACGTTTTTTGGCCAAATTTGAGTTCGGGAAGGATTGTTTCGATCCAATTGACTCAAGGACTTCCACGAGGATTTAAAGACATGTACAAAGGCTTATAAAAGGAGGGGAATAACAAGGATTAAAGGGCATGTTAGGAGATTAGGAAAGATTAGAGAGAGCATTCCATTAGATTAGATTAGAGTAAATTAGATCAAAACACTAGTGCTAAATAGTTTTGGAGATTGAAGCAACTTGGAGACCATTGAAGATCAAGAGTAGGAGCTTGAGGAAGATGGAGATTTGCTGACAACAGATTTACTCTTTACTTTACTCTTATTCTTATCTTTTAATGTGTTTTTAATTGTGGATTCTTAGTTTTAATTCAATGAACTAATTCTTTGTTTGAGATTATAATGGATCTTATTGTGTAGTTTATTTTAATATGCTTCGCTATCAATTATTATGTTCTATTGTGAGGATTGTCTATATTGATTTTAGCTTTAATCTATGAATTGCCTGATCAACACTTCTTTGTGGAGTTGGATGGAATCGAGAGAGGATATTCAAATCTAGACCTAGTTGATATAGCATGTGTTTAGGATTTTGTTAGTAGCTTAAACTTGATTCGTGTTAAGGTAGAGATATGCTTGACGCCACATGTAATCGGATAGAAAACTTATTCTTCAACCTTCTTCAATTGTAATTCACATAGAGATATAGTGGGTTAGTTGATTAATGTGTTTAATGGATTTCTATCTTGATTGTGGATTGACGTTAATACGGTATTAGTGCATCGAGAGGTGGTTAATACTACGTTCGTGTTCTTGATTAACAATTTGGGATAGAGAATAATTGATGAGAAGTGTGTTAACTTAAATGAAGCAATAAGTGAAGTTGTGATCTTAAATCTCTATAGTCTTAATTTAATTAGTGGAATTTAATAGTAGTTTAATTTATATAATTTGAAATTCATTTGTTTAAATAAGATTGAGTTGGTTACGGGTTAGTACTTGGTGATTTTTATTAACTAATTTTCTGTGGGAACGATACTCAACTTATCACTTTATTACTTGTTGACCACGTATACTTATGTGTTGTGCGTATATAGATTTTACCCAACATGACAGCTATACAAGCACAGATTTTTGCACTTTCAAAGAAGTTGGATTCGATGAAATCGGCACAAGCACAAGCACAACAAGTGGCAATACTATGTGAGTTGTGCGCGGGGGAGCACCCAACGGATCAATGTGCGATAAATCCATCATCGGTTCAGTTTGTGAGCAATTATAACAGAATTCCGCAGAACACATACCAAAACACATGCAATCAAGGAAATAGGAATCACCCAAATTTCTCATGGAGCAACAACTAGCAAAATCAAGCTCCACGACAGTCATACCCTCTAGGTTTTCAGAATCACCAGCAACCAGTTCAACAATAGGAAAAGAAATCAGATTTCGAGGAACTGGTGTCGAAGTACATGACTAATAACGATGCAGCGATGAAAAGTCATGCAATAACCATGAAGAACTTGGAAAATCAGATAGGACAAAATGCTTTGGCATTAAACAGCAGGCCACAAGGGACCCTACCAAGCGATACAGAGAGAAATCCGAATGGTAACCATGAACAGTGTCAAGCAATTACATTGCGGAGTTGAAAACATCTCGAAGGTATTAATGCAGAAAATTCAACAACTCCGGATGAAAAAGTTGATGATAGGGACATGAGTGTAGAAAGTAAAGGTGAGGATAAGCAAGGTAAGGAAACAAAGCTAAACAATAATCCAATTGTTTATCCACCTCCACCATTTCAGTAAATGGTCCAAAAACAGAAATTAGACAAGCAATTCACCAAGTTTTTGGAAGTATTCAAGAAACATCAGATTAATATTCCGTTTGCAGAAGCCTTAGAGAAAATGCCGAGCTACGCAAAATTTATGAAAGGGATTCTGTCAAGGAAGAAGAAATGGGAAGATTTTGAGACTGTGGCACTAACAGAGGAGTGTAGTACAGTATTACAACAGAAATTACCACCAAAACTCAAGGACCCGGGGAGCTTCACTATCCCATGTACAATAGGGAATATGCAATTCAACAAGTGTTTATGTGATTTGGGGGCAAGTGTAAACTTGATGCCATTGTTAGTATACTTAGAATTGGGTTTGCCTGCACCAAGGCCGACGAACATTTCATTACAATTGGCAGATAGGTCAGTCACATATCCGAGAGGCATAGTGGAGGACATTTTGGTGAAGGTGGATAAGTTTATATTCCCCATAGACTTTATCATTCTGGATTTTGAAGAAGATAAGAACATCCCAATTATCCTAGGAAGACCATTTTTGGCCACGGGTAGGACGCTCATAGACGTACAAAAGTGAGAACTCACTATGAGGGTCCAAGATCAAGAAGTAAAATTTAATGTGTTTAAGGCCATGAAATTCCCTACGGATGAGGAAGAATGTTTTCGAATGGATTTAATTGAGAAAATCATTAGTGATGATATGAGCAAGAGTTTGGGCGACGATCTGTTAGAAACAATGTTATTGGGGGATGAAGAGATCGACGATCCAGAATTGGTGGATTACCTACAAATGCTAGACTCATTGCCATGAGTTGCCAGATTCAGAACACCGTTTGAACCACTGCACATGGAGGAGGTAACCGCAGAAAGACTGAAACCATCATTGGAGGAGCCACCAAAGTTGGAACTTAAACCACTACCTAAACACCTCAGGTATGCATACTTAGGAAATTCAAATTCTTTACCTATTATTATTTCTGCTGCACTTAATGAATTGCAGGAAGAAAAGTTGCTGAGGGTTCTTAGGGAACACAAATCAGCGATCGGGTGGACAATTACGGATATAAAGGGAATCAACCCTTCATTTTGCATGGACAAGATTCTGCTGGAAGACGAGGCAAAACCAACGGTGGAACAACAACGGTGACTCAATCCAATTATGAAGGAAGTTGTGAAGAAAGAAATTTTGAAGTGATTAGATGCCGGCATCATCTACCCGATTTTCGAGAGTAAATGGTTAGTCCAGTTCAGTGCGTACCAAAAAAAGGAGGAATGACGGTAGTGAAGAATGAGAACAACGAGTTAATACTAGCTAGAACAGTAACAGGTTGGAGGGTTTGCATGGATTACAGAAAATTGAACAAGGCAATCCAAAAAGACCATTTCCTGCTGCCTTTTATTAATCAAATGTTAGATAGATTGGCGGGACACCAATATTACTGTTTGTTGGATGGGTACTCGAGCTATAACCAAATAGTCATCGCTCTGGAGGATCAAGAGAAGACCACATTCACGTGCCCTTACGACACATTTGCATTTAGGATGATGTCATTTGGGCTATGCAATGCACCTGCAACTTTCCAACGGTGTATGATGGCCATATTTTCAGATATGGTGGAGAAAAATGTTGAGGTATTCATGGATGACTTTTCAGTCTATGGGGACAGCTTCGATAATTGCTTGAAAAATCTGGTCATGGTGTTACAAAGATGTAAGGACACGAATCTCGTACTAAATTGGGAAAAATGCCACTTCATGGTTGAAGAGGGCATAATTTTGGGCCATAAGGTATCGGCTCAAGGATTGGAAGTTGACAGAGCAAAGCTGGAAACTATTGAAAAACTGCCTCCACCGAGCTCGGTTAAGGGTATTAGGAGTTTCTTGGGACATGCTAGGTTCTACAGGACGTTTATAAAAGACTTCTCTAAAATTTTGAATCCTCTATACAGTCTTCTAGAGAAGGATGCGACGTTCAGCTTTGATGAAGAATGTAAGACAACTTTTGACTTATTAAAGAGAAAATTGACTACAGCCCCCATTATAGTTGCACCGGATTGGAGCATGCCATTCGAGCTTATGTGTGATGCAAGCGACTTCGTGGTTGGTACTGTTTTGGGCCAACGTCGAGACAAGGTGTTTCACGCCATATACTATGCAAGCAAAGCACTTATAGAAAACTCAAATGAATTACACAACCACAGAAAAGGAATTTGTTGCAGTGGTGTATGAGTTTGACAAATTTTGGGCTTACTTGATCGGGACTATGGTGATTGTCTATACAGACTATGCGACGATCCGGTACTTGATAGCGAAAAAGGATGCTAAGCCACGCCTTATCCAGTGGATTCTCTTACTTAAAAAGTTTGACTTAGAAATAAAGGATAGAAAGGGGACGGAGAAACAAGTAGCCGATCACTTGTTTAGGTTGGAAAATTAAGGGAAAACAAAAGACGACAGATGTGAGATTAATGAGTCATTCCCAGATGAGCAACTGTTTGGGATTTCAGCAGAAATGTCATGGTATGGAGATTTTGTAAATTTCGTTGTGAGCAACATTCTACCACCTGACCTCATAAGACAACAGAAAATGAAATTTCTTCATGACGTAAAATGGTACATGTGGGACAAACCATATTTGTTCAAGCAGTGCGCCGACAAAATGATTCGATGATGCGTCCCTTATAGTGAAGTGAAGAACATCCTGCACGAGTATCATGTATCGGCGTATGGCGGGCATTATGGGAGTGAGAGAACAGCAGCGAAGGTGTTGCAATCTGGTTTTTTTTGGCCTACATTATTCAAAGATGCCCACCATTTTGTTAAACAATGTGATAGGTGTCAAAGGGTGGGTAACATTTCGAAACGGAACGAGATGCCCTTACAAACAATTCTGGAAGTGGAAATTTTTGAAGTATGGAATATCGATTTCATGGGGCCATTCCCCTCGTCTTTGAACAATCAATACATTCTACTTGCAGTGGACTACGTGTCAAAGTGGGTTGAAGCTGCAGCACTACCAACAAACGATGCCAAGGTGGTCCTTAATTTCCTTCAAAAGAACATCTTCACGAGGTTTGGCACGCCAAAAACAATTATCAGTGACGAAGGTAGTCACTTCTGCAATAAGTCCTTTACTTCTCTTTTGGCCAAGTATGGGGTCAACCACAAGGTAGCTACATCGTATCACCCTCAAACTAGTGGACAGGCTGAGGTATCAAACAGAAAAGTCAAAAAAATATTGGAGAAAGTGGTGAATCCAAGTCGGAAAGATTGGTCACTTCAATTGGACGATGCTCTATAGGCCTACCGGACTGCATACAAGACGCCAATCAGGATGTTACCATATCAATTACTGTACGGGAAGGCATGTAATTTACCGGTTGAGCTACATCATAAGGCATATTGGTCTGTGCAAAAACTCAATTTTGATCAAACAGCTGTAGGTGAAAATAGATTACTTCAATTGAATGAACTCGATGAATTTTGCCTTCACGCCTATGAGAATGCCAAACTATACAAATAAAAGGTCAAAAGATAGCACGGTCAAAAAATTATGCGTCGAACATTTAACCCAGGCCAATCAGTACTCTTGTTCAACTCACGGCTGCGATTGTTCCCAGGAAAGCTTAAATCGAGATGGTTGGGACCATTCATGGTCAAGCAGGTATTCTCTCATGGCGCAGTCGAAATTTATAGTCGCAATCCACTCGAATCATTCAAAGTCAACGGACACCATCTAAAGCAATACTGGGGTGGCGAAGCCAACACCGACGTGATCGCCATCACATTGACTGACACGACATAAGTAGGAAGTAGTCAGGCTGAACGACTTAAAATCAAGCGCTAATTGGGAGGCAACCCAATCTTTAGTTTATGTTTCATAATTTCAATTCATAGTGTTTAATCATAGTTTTCATTAAAATCACTAGGTAGAAAAACAGTAAAAGTCTCATTAATATCTCCACATTATATTATCTTATCAAGAACTCACTAATTTTCATGTATTAAATCTTGCAGGATGGAAAATGGAGCATTAAGTGAACTACATGAAGTAGAACACATAATAGAAGCCCGCCGGGGCGGGCCTTCCTAGTACATTACCCCCCGTCGGGACGAGGGTCCTGGAATCCAGAAAACTTTGGCAGTTATACAGACTTCTCCCCTTCCCAATAACACACACACTCCCCTTTCCAATAACCCCCTTTCTCCAGTTCCCCACTACAGCTATTAAGTCCCATAACAACCACCCACTATCACCACATTTTCTTCCCATTAATTCCTTAATTCCATCACTCATCTCCACCTCTTCACTCCCTAATGATAGCCACCCTTACACCTCTATATATATCACTACCCTCATATCAAATCTCTCACACCAATTGACATAGAAAATTTATAGCGTATATTTGAGAGTTAGAGAGGAGCAAAAAGAAAATTTTGGGGGAAAGTAAATGCAAAACTAGCAATAGGGAGAGATATGGCTTCACAATCATCGTCTAAATGCCAAAGGGAAGAAAGCTCCTGGTCATCTCAACCTACCCGCACCTTCGATCACCGAAAATTCATAAGTGCCGCCGCCATCGACCGGTATGACTACATGCTCACCAAAGCCCTTACACCAGAGCGGGGGTTGGTACCGGATCCGAATGATGGGGAGCTGATGCCTCAAATTTACCAAAAGGGATGGACCAAATTCACCGAGGAGCCGAAACCAGCCGTTGTTAACATTGTCAAAGAGTTTTATGCAAATGCTGAGGACAAAGAACCATTTCGCGCAATTGTACGAGGACTGTTGGTTCTATTCAATGTCGACGCCATTAACACCTACTACCAACTGTGGGTTCCTCGCCACTGCCAGTATGCTCATCTACGTGATTCTAATCCAAACTTTGATGCTATAATCATGGAGATGACAAAGCCGGGAACGTCATGGATGAAAGGTCGGAAGGGACACTTGTATAACCATATTTATAAATTAACGAACATAATATATATCTGAATTATATAATATAACATCATGTTGATAAACAATGATCGGATATAGAATATATCACAATAGGTTTAATAATATAGCAAAATAATAATATACTTCTAAATCTTTCTTACTCATATCCATTGCATTAAGGAAATGCAAAGGTAGGATATTTGCATGTTCTGCTGCTTACTGTTACGAAACTTAGTTTTATCTTTTATAGCATGACCTATCATTAATAAGATCATTCTATCGATTAGAATCACATATCATAACACATAGCACTGCTTATTGAAATCAGCACATAACCTAATCACATTGTCACACACATTTCACAATCATTGAATCATAAACAAATAATAATACAGTCAAAATATCTAAGTCCAGATCAATTTCTGAAACATGTCGGCGTATCGACGACTTTACCGGGTAATTATCGAGTCTAAGACTCTATATCGACGTTCAATGTCCATTTAGACTAATTAAATAACAGTCATACGATTTTTCATAGCCTTATAACAATTTTTAAATAATTATTATAATTTATCATTAATTTTCAAACACCGGAATCATTATTAAATGATTTAAATATCAAATAATTCTATTATCATTAATATTTAATTAATATTAAACTATTAATGAAACCATTGCCAAAATATTAAAGTTATTTATAATAACTTAAAATACTTTTAAAGTATTTATATTACCTTTAAATGATTTTTAAAACAATTAAAATCATTTTAAATAATTACCATTAATATTAAAATATTAATGTACTATTTATCCAAATATTAAAAGTCATTTATTATAACTTAAAATATTTTTAATTCATTAATACCCTTTTAAATGAATTTGAAATAAATAAAACTATTTTTAAACTATTTATTTAATATATTTATTAAATAAACTTAGTATCATTAATATTAATATATTAGTGAAATTATCCTTTAAATATTAAAAGTTATATTTTATAACTTAAAATATCTTTAAACATTTTATTTTTATTTAAAATAATTTTTATAATATTAAAATCATTTTTAAAATTATTTATTCAATATAATTATTAAATAACTTTAATATCATTAATATTAAAATATTAATATTTTCATGACAAAATATCAAAAGTTATATTTTATAACTTAAAATATTTTTATAACCTTTAAATTATTTTTATATGATTTATAAATCAATAATTCTATTTTTCATAATTTATTTAATACATTTATTAAATAACTTAAATATCATTAATATTAATTTATTAATGAAATTTCATCACAAAATATTAAAAGTCATATAAAATTTTCTTATAACATAATATGATTTTAAATGATTTTTCAAGTATTAAAATCATTTTTAAATAATTTATTAAATATTATAATTAAATAAATTAAATACCATTAATATTTCAAAAATATTAAATATTTATGAAATATACTTAAAATAATTAAAAACTAATTTTTAGAATTTAAAATAATTTTTAATAATTTATTTTGTATTTTTAATAATTAAAAACTAATTTTTCTATTTATTTAATAAAAATAATTAATTTTAAAAATAAATCGTCGCCAAAAACTGCCTATAGCGACAGAATCGCCACTATAGGTGTTCTTCACGTTCATCATGAAACCTAAAATAGCATTGTCACTTAACAAATGCGCTTGTTTGACCAAAATTAAGTTTCAGTGTATTATGTTTCTGAGAACGAAAAAGGTCAGATCTTATAGACATAGTGTAATACTACCAGCCCCAACAATAAACACGATCAAACACCATAAAACCAGCGAGATCTAAGCAGGCAAAGTTAATGTCTGAGCTGATATGGGTTTTCTGGGTAACCCAGAAACCCAGACAGTGTCATGGTATCACTTTGAGGCCCAATTATCATAAGGTTCAGAGCTTACTTGATGCGATCTAAAAGTTCTATCATGTAGAAGAGTTGTTAGGGTATAAACATCAAGTGCTATATCATATTAACAACATCACATATGAAAATTATAGCAGGTCAAAGTGATGTCAGAAGGCATGTTCTTCCGGTTTCTCGAAATTCCAGAAACTTAAAAATCAAGTCGTGAAGGCTACTTTGACCATTGATTACTCTCAGTCTGTTGGCTATTTAGGTGATCTAGGAGCATGAATCTGAAGATAACATAACAAGCTATCACCCGGATACACTAACAATATCTAAATAACAAAAAAATGCAAAATCTGGGCCCAAAAACTTGTTGTCAGACACTGATGAACAAGTTCTGGGTTTCCCAGAAAATGCAAAGTCATGGTCGGTCAACGACCTTTGACCATGAATAACTTCCAATATAAACCAGATCTAACCTTGATTTGAGTTTCAGATCCAAGACCTCATAGCATACTACAAACATAAACACATAAACAACAAAAACACATAACAAGCAAAGATTAAAGAGGTCTGACATTTGACTGTCAGACTCAAAACAAAAATTTTCCAGATTCTTGAAATCTTCAAATCTGAGCTTATAGATGTTATGGATTTAACATCTATCAACCCAGATCACTTATAGACACTACATAGAACATATTTTAACACTTAAACAAAACTTTTAACAGAGGATCAATGATCAAATTTCTAGTGTTAGGTATATACCTTTATGCAAAAATTCTTGATTCTTGGCTTCTAATTTGTTGTGGGTGTTTGTGGGGCTTGAATTGTGACTGAACTAACACTAGAATTTCGTGGGTTTAGGTGAGAGAAAAGTGAGTTGGGTGTGTGGAGAGAAATGAAGCAAAAATGAGGCTTTTCTCTCTCTTGGATCTTATAAACAACAATTTGCAATGAATTGGCTGAGTTGTAGTGGTTGTTAAGCATTTAATTTCAGTCACAAGAAAGACAAGAGTTGGTAACCAACTTTAATTTTGCTAGATACACAAGTAAGCCTCAATTATGCAATAAGGACATTTTTGTCATTTGGCTTAAAAATTTTATGGCATTTTGGTAACTTGTCAAACCCTTAAGGTTAAACCCTAAGATTTAGCACAACATTCAAGCATTTCTAGTTTAGGGTTTGTAAAATAAAATAAAATTTAGTTTCTAAAAATTTCAAATTAAGGTTTAATAATTAGATTAGGATTTCTAATTACATAAAACATGATAATTAGGTTTAGGTTTTACTAATTATCATTAAGCGTACAAAATTAGCAATTAGGGTTTCCCCCACTTGACAATTAGGGTTCCAAATATAAAAATTAAGGTTTATAAATATTAATTAGGGTTTTGAAAATTAGTGTCCTCCCTAATTAGGGTTAATATCTCTAATACTGGTCATTACACACATTAACATGATTACACAACAGCCTTAAGCTTACATTCGTCTTTTAGATTAGGGTTTAACAGCTTAAAACTAGGGTTTTGACATTATACACATAATTTAACCAACATTATCAGTCCACACATATACAGTACAAATTTACGGCACTGGAATAAAATAATATTATAATAAATGCTATTACTCATATAACATAATTACTAAACAGATTTTAAAGTCTCATTTGACTTCAAAACTAGGGTTTTCAAATACTGCATCATTATTGACCAATTATTAACAATGCGTACATAGAGTACATATTTATAGCATTGAAAAATCAAAATATAATTAATATTATATTATTATCATCATTCCTTGTTCTAGAACCAAAATTAGGGTTTATCGGTAACATTAAAACTGCTCCATACATTAACCGCACAATACACATATCTATAACACTGACAAATAATAATATAATATTATTATTCTCATTCCTTGATCAAAAATCCAAAATTAGGGTTTGGATTCCATATCTGACTTATCTGCCATATATAACATTATTAATTAAGTTAAATAATTAACTTAATTAATCTAAAATAAATTCATATAATAAAACAATTATTATAATAATGATATAATCATTTCATATATTATTTAAATAATATAATAATCATATTTTCATTGAAAATAATTAATAAAAACATTTTTACAATAAAATTAATTATTATAAGAATATAATTTATAATGTTCAATAATTCTAAATTAAAATTATTTGTAATCATTCATGTAATAAATATATTTTATATTCATTACATAAATACATACACATTACCTTGCACATATCCTTTCATTTAAAATAATAAATAAATAAATAATAATAATAATAATAATAATAATAAATTTATACGCTAAAAATTTTAGATTTATTTATATAGAAAATATCGGGTTATTACAATATATATATATATATATATATATATATATATATATATATATATATATATATAGATTACGACAAACTTTTATATATGTTCTGTGAATTTCAAATTTGTTGAATTGTTGCTATACAATGGGTTACTTGTGATTATATGAGTTTATGATGATTAGAGATTGTGCTTAAACAAGAATTGCATGCTAATTTCGGATAATAGTAGAATTTTTGACAGTATATGTATTTTCATATGATTCATGAAAAATATCAATCTTAGAGGCCAATTAATATGTTAAACTGTGAATTGAGGCTTGATAATGTTAGTTCATTAAGAAACAATCATAACACAATTTGAATTAAGTGATTTGTCCAAGTATAGAGATTATAGTGATAATTTTTGCATGAGATATAAAAAATTTGAGTTTATATATGAAAACATGATATTTGAAAAATTCAATTTGTATAGTTGATGTGAAATTGTTCTAATTTGAGGAATATGTCAACAAACATGTTCGTAATAGTTCTATATCAATTGTTGTGTTAATATTACTGTTTAAGTGGGTGAAATTTGTGTTTGTTAGGCTAAAGTCAGCTACTGTTCATCAAACGTCTCTACCTCTTAATCGTGTACCGCCAGCAAATTATACTTGGTGTTAAGCCAAAAATTATAAGAATGCTAGCATTGACGTTAGCCATAGCTTGTTCGTTCTGTGAACCGATGTATAAGCAATTAATACTATACCGCTTTGAGACAGTTTGTTATGTATTTTCTGCAGACCTTGGAATACCTTACCACTTGGTTTAAGGTTATGTTAATGTGTTCAACATGTAACAACAAGGCTATAATAGAGTTGTGATTATGTGGTTAGTGAATTCAAACTGGTACAAATGATGAGTAAATCAAGAACGCGTTATGTGATAACTTAGTATACACAATGAATATTAGATAAGTTTTGCGAAGTAAAACACTTGGAATTTCTGAAATGTAAATGGTAATGAAAGACTTGAGCTACAATGATAAGTTTAGCTAGAAATATACATATTATGGCATGTTAGTATATCTAATAGGTATTGTGGTTCTAAATTATGTGTACGTGATCGTGAGTTTAATTTTTATAGCTTACGCTCAAGGTAAGTTTCTAAACCTTATCTTTTTACGTTGAAGAAAGTTTTCTAACTCTATACTTTCATTGAGCTAGTTCCATTATTACATTGTGTAGCTTTATTCTTTTGATTGAACAAGTTTTCTATCTTAACTGTTATTGAACAAGTCAATTGTTCCTAAATTTCATTCGAGTAAACTTTTAACTCTAATGTTATTTGAAATTCTCATTTGGTTGATTCATTCTAACTTGTTTACAGTTAAGCAAGTTTCTTAAGTTCCATTCTTGTATAAGGAACGCAGTTTTTAAACTCTCTTCTCTATTATTGAACTGTTTTAATTCTTTGCATGAGTTAATACCATGTTCGGCAAGTTTTAGTTTTCAGCTTGCTATCAGGTAATGTACGTTCTGTAATTTCATTTCTAATGCTATAAGACCCTAACCTTAGCTTATTTATTGTTCAAGAAAAGGTTTACCATTTTATTCATTTTGTTGAATACTTATGCTCTATAGTTGTTTCAAGCATGAGTTTAATATGTACAATTAGTTCACTTATGATTCTCAATTGTTCTATATTATGTTGTTATTAAATAACTGTTGTGTTATCAAACACTATTTATTCAACTAGTCCTCTAGTTGATGTTCGTTAAACTTCAAATTACTCTTGAAAGCTTATCCAAACCAAACTTTCTTTGGTGCAGACTTGTACTCTAAATACTGAGATGAACAACCCTATTCTTTATTAGGGGATAATTTACGCTTAGCGTTGAAATGTTTGTGCATGTTACATTGTACGAATGCCTGATCCCCCTAAGTACGAGGAGTCCTTATAGTCTTATGAATGTTAAAGTTGGAGTTGAAAGATTACTCCCAATTGTGGACATAGTTCATGGTCTTATGACCCTAAGTTAGATATTTTCCATATTTTGGATTCCAGTTTCTGATTATCATTGTTAGAGTACTATTTAGTTTTGATGAGACTTTTTGTTGGCAGTTAGTAGTATTATTTTCCTGTTTATTCATTGGTATATCCAATGAGGAATTGTTTTTCTCACTCTTGCATATTTATACACTCATTGCAGCTAAAGTTGAGAAGGTAGATGAGCCTTCAACTAGAAAAGAGGAGGGAAAAAAATGTACAAGTGATGAAGACTTGTAATTTTGATTATGGTTATGATGTTAAACTTTTAATTTGATGATAGACATACAAATAATGATGTGATGTAATAAATTTATTTCCGCACTTTTATGATGTTAAGGTTAGACAACCTGGGATGTTTTTTTTTGATTAAATGATGTAACCCTATTTAAAGAGAGGAATTATGGTTAAAATTTTATTTTATTTGGGTAGATAGTATGTTTGTATGGATAGTGAGCACCAAATCTTGTGGGAATAAAGTAGCTAGATTTGGGGGTGTCACAGGTTGGTATCAAAGCTTTAGGTTATGAACCTCAGGTGGGGAAAAGCCTTAGGAAGAAACCTTTGAAAAGATAGTGATGATGAACTCTTATCGAGTTTTAAGGAAGAAGTAATAAAATACTTATGTGCTTGTGTGATTATAACTTATGTGCTCGTGAGTGTCGAGTAGTAATGGTTAGTAATTAAAATTTAAAATTTGGTTGACAGGATGGCTAATGTAGGAGAATCCAGTCAGGCTAGAGAGGAAAGATCTCAGATACCTAGAGAGGATGAGCCTTGAGATATTCAGGTGATTTGGGAACAACTACTGCCACGGGAAACAGTTCCATTAGTCATAGTAGTTGAGCAGGAGAGAGTATCTGATGAGGATGATGAGATAGAGACGGATGAGGAGGACCCCGTGGAGCTGCCATAGTCGAAGGATGAGGAGAATGAGGAGGAAGAGATTCCACTTAATTCGATTGTCGACCGAATGTACAACGAGGTGTATGACCACAATGTGAAACTTCAAGATACTGTTGAGGAGTTACAAGAGATAGTAGTTGAATAACAGACCTCGATGGCACAAAAAGATGACGAGATCCAGGATCGAGAGGAACGTCTGAATAACGTTGAAGAGAACCTGAGCCGCACAGAAGGGGAAAATGAGCAACTGATGGAGAAGATTGCAGAACTGGAGAACAAGGTGAAGGAGGAATCTACTAAGAGGGCAAGAGCTGAAGATGCGTACAATGAAGCTTACCAATGAGCCGAAATAGCAGAGGGGGAAGCACAGGCAAAGAGGATGAAGACGAAAGAGATGAAAAATATATTCAACATCGTGATCAATCGAGCTCAGGATCGGGTCATGGGTTATCCAATTCAGTTCGAGATGCTACCATCATATATATTAGATCGCCGAAAAATGTTCCGAATTATGGAGGAGGAACGTCGTAAGGCTACGCAACATCTTAGTAGGACATCATAGGTTAATATGTAACTATTATGTGATTGATGAGAAAATAAATGAAATGGAAATCCCGGGTATGATATAACCAATGGGATGTGATGATGATGAAGTAATCCAGCACCTGTTATAGTTTAGGAAAGTGATGTAAATAGCAGTGATGCTATTGTTTTGATGTTTTTAAAAGGTTATGAATGAAAAAAAGTTATTATTTTATTAAAAGTGTTATGTGTTACGTGATAGAATTTTGTGTGTAAATTAAGTAGAGATAATTAAAGAAATGGAGTAATAGTTTAATGAGTATATTTTTAACAAAAAATGCCTCCAAGACGTCAACCACCCCGACAGAGAGCCACTAAGGAAACCAACAACAACAATGTGGAAGGTAACCCAGTTCACCAGCTAGTGACATTACTGACGGGTGCTTTGCAGAATTAACCCCAAAACCAGGGCACAACGTTTAATGATTTCAAGGCGGTTGGACCACCAGAATTCCATGGGACCATGAGTCCAGTTGAGGCTCAGACCTGGATCATGGAAATAGAGAAGGTTTTTGATGTTGCTAAGGTAGTGGATAACCAGAAGACTACTTTTGCAACATTCATGTTGAAAGCAGAGGCGAGTTATTGGTGGCAAGCCAATAAACCTGAGGAGGTCAATGGGTAATGTCTTGGGAAAGGTTCAAGGAGATGTTATTCGAGACCTATTTTACAGAAAGTTCGAAGAGTCAGCTAGAAGTGCAGTTTTTGGAACTAAAGTAGGGAACTATGTCAGTATCTAAGTATGCCACAAGATTCAACGAGTTGGCGAGGTTTGTGCCATATCAAGTGAGCACAGACGAACTCAAGGTGAATTGGTTCGAGCAGGGACTGAAGCCCTGGTTGTACAATAGGGTCTCCCTATTCTAGTTAAAGATGTTTGCAGCAGTAATGGAGAAAGAAATTCTTGCGGACAGTGGAGGCGAGGCGGTAACAAAACACAACCAAAAGCAGAGGAAGAAGAAAAGTGAAGGTGAAGCTAAGAATGGTGGTGGTAGTAACTGTGGAAATGGCAAAAACAATTTGAAGAGGAAGTGGACTCCAAATGGGGGAGCTGGAAATCAGCAAGGAAACCAGTAAAAGAAGAAGTTCGAAGAATGTGCTACATGCGGAAAGTTTCACGAGGGAGTGTGCTTGCTGGGGAAATGGGTATGCTTCAACTGTGGCCAGGATGGTTACATCGCCCCAAATTGCACTCAATCTAAGAAGAACGTTTGTTTTATGTGCAGGTCCAAGGATCGTTTTGCTCGTGAATACCCTAAGAAGAGACCTGGTGAGGCAAATGGAATCAAGGGAAATGCTAGTGGAGGTACATTGACTATTGTTGGACCAACATCAACAAATTAGCCTACAACAAGAACCTTCAACATGACAGTGCAGGACGTGGTGCAGTCAAAAGATGTCGTCTCAGGTATTATCCCAATCAATGATATAAATGCATATGTATTATTTGATTCGGGTGCTACTTGATCGTTTATATCTGATGATTTTGCTAAGAAGTTAGAAATACCTAGTGAAGAGTTGAATTTCCCTTTAAACATAGAAATTGCGAATAGGGAAGTGATTCCTGTTAGGTTCGTATACAAGAACTGTAGGGTGAACATTAAGGAGAATGTTATGAAAGTAGATTAAATCCCAATAAAACTTGGAGAGTTTGATATTATTTTGGCAATGGATTGGCTATTTAATTATGGAGCGATAATTGATTGCCAAAAGAAGTGTGTAAACCTTATGACTCCGTCAAAGGTAGTTTTCCATGGTAGCAAATCGCCTAGACAAATGAGATTTCTGACGATGATGCAGGCCAAGAAGTTGTTGAGTCAGGGCTGTGTAGGGTACTTAGCCTATATTGTCGATACTCAAAAGGAGAAGAGTGTGAAATTGGAGGAAATACTAGTGGTTAGGGAATTCGAAGATGTGTTTCTAGAAGATTTGCCAGGACTTCCTCCAGACCAAGAAATCGATTCGTGATCGACTTAGCGCCGTGAACTACTCCGATATGCGTCTTTACATTGATTACAGGGAATTAAACAAAGTCACCATTAAAAACAAATATCCGTTGCCAAGAATAGATGACTTGTTTGATCAATTGAAGGGTGCTAGATATTTCTCAAAAATAGATTTGAGAAGTGGGTATCACCAATTGAAAGTAAGGAAGGAAAATGTGTCGAAGACGGCGTTCCGAACTCGGTATGGACATTATGAATTTTTGGTAATGTCTTTTGGTTTGACAAACGCCCCTGCATCGTTCATGGATTTGATGAACAAGGTGTTTAAACCATTTTTAGACAAGTTTGTGGTGGTATTTATCGATGATATTTTGGTGTACTCCAAAACTCAAGAAGAACACGTGGAACACTTACGTATGACGTTGGAGTCGCTAAGAAAAGAAAAGTTGTACGCGAAATTCTCTAAATGTGAATTCTAGTTAGAACGTGTATAATTTCTTGGGCATGTAATTGATAAGGATGGAATTTTCGTAGATCCATCAAAAGTCAAAGTCGTGATAAATTTGGAACCACCAAGAACTCCATTAGAAGTGAGAAGTTTTTTGGGATTGGCAGGATATTACAAACGGTTTATCCAGGATTTCTCCAAGATTGTCACTCCATTGACAAATTTGACGAGAAAATCTGTAAAAAAATTATGGACGGAGAAGTGTGAAGAAATTTTCCAAGAACTGAAAAAGAAGTTAACTGTGGCACCTGTGTTGTCATTACCAGATAATACAGGAAATTTTGTGGTGTATAGTGATGCTTCACACAAAGGATTGGGTTGTGTCCTTATGTCGAACGATAAGGTTATTGTGTATGCATCAATGCAATTGAAAGACTGCGAGAAAGGGTATCCGACTCATGATTTAGAGTTGGCAGCAGTAATGTTTACTCTAAAAATATGGATACACTATCTCTACGGAGAAAAATATGAGATCTACACAGACCATAAGAGTCTGAAGTATATCTTCACTCAAAAGGACCTGAATATACGGCAAAGGAGATGGATGGAATTGATAAATGATTACAATTACGAGATCTTTTATCACCTGGGAAAAGCTAATGTGGTTGCAGATGCCTTTAGTAGGAAAGGCAGAGAAAAATTAATGTTGTTAACTGATAAGGAGGAGCTCATTTCAGCAATGGCAAAGCTAGAGTTGGAAATCAAATTTCCAAAAGAATTCGATGAAAAATTGTATCAGATGGAACAAGTCAAACTTTAGTAGACAAAGTGAAGAACACTCAACTATAAG
This sequence comes from Panax quinquefolius, assembly GCA_020205615.1. NCBI lineage: Eukaryota > Viridiplantae > Streptophyta > Magnoliopsida > Apiales > Araliaceae > Panax > Panax quinquefolius. Next base: position 80,179,167 of record CM035163.1, read on the forward strand.
ATGAAGAATGCAGAAAAAAAAAGGAAAGTGTGGCCTCGTAAAGAAGTGAAGTTCAAGGTCGATACTAAGGGAATGCTATGATTCGAGGGACGAATTTGGGTTCCAGTAGTACATGATATTAAAGAAGATATCTTAACAGAAGCTCATAACTCAAGAGAATTGGTTCATGCGAGAAGTACAAAGATGTATCAAGATTTGCGGCGACATTTTTGGTGGCCAAATATGAAAAAAGACATTGCAGAATGCGTTGCAAAGTGCTTGACATATCAGAAAGTGAAGGCAGAACATCAAAGGCCAAGTGGATTACTTCAACCGTTAGAGATACCAGAATGGAAATGGGAGCATATCATAATGGATTTTGTGTAGGCCTTCCAACGACCCAGAAAAGGATACGATGCGATATGGGTGATAGTGGACATACTTACAAAATCTGCAAACTTTTTGCCAAAAAAGATTAGATTTAATCTTGATCAGTTGGCGAAACTATACGTTAAGGAGGTTATCTCAAGACATCGAGTTCCAGTGTCAATTGTATCAAATAGAGATCCGAGGTTTACTTTAAATTTCTGGAAGAAACCTCAAGAATGCATGGGAACACAACTGAAAATGAGTGCATCATATCATCCGCAAACGGATGGGCAAAGCGAACAAATGATCCAGACGCTAAAAGATATGCTTAGAGCGTGCGTCATGTATTTCAAAGGAAATTGGGATGATCATCTACCGTTGGTGGAATTTGCATACAACAATAGTTACCATGCAAGCATTGGCATGCTGCAATATAAAGCATTATACGGCAGGAAATGCAGAACTCCACTATGCTGGGATGAGGTTGGTGAACGTCAACTGCTAGGACCAAAACTGGTATAGTAGACCGCTGAAGTTGTCAAACTCATCAGAGCAAGACTAGTAGCTGCTCAAGATCGATAGAAAAAGTATGCTGATCAACACCGGCACCGTAGTGAATTTGAGGTAGGAAATTTCATATTCCTAAAAGTTTCTCCTTGAAGAGGAAAATTCATTTTGACAAGAAAGGAAAGCTCAGCCCAAGGTTTATTGGACCTTTAAAAATTCTACGTAGAGTGGGAGAAGTGGCTTACGAGGTAGCTTTACCTCCAGAATTAGAACATGTGCACAACGTTTTTCATGTGTCAGTGTTGCGACCGTATAAACCCGATTACAAGCATGTGATTGAGTATAAACCATTGCAGTTCAGTAAAGATTTGTCTTATGAAGAGATTCCTATCTAGATAGTCGACAGGAAAGAACAAGTGCTCAGTAATAAAGTGATACCTTCTGTGAAGGTGATATGGAGGAACCACAATGTCGAAGAGGTTACGTGGGAACTCGAACCTGATATGATGAAGAATTACCCTGAGTTATTTGTTTAGTTTATGTCTTCAATTTTGGGGACATAATCTTTGTAAGTAGGGGAGAATGTGACGATTTGATTGTTTGAATTGTGATTCTGGGGACAGAATCCTTGTAAGGAGAGAAGGATGTAACGATCCGAAATTTCAAATTATAATATTAAATATTTATTGAATAATATAAATATTTATTTGATGTGTCTATTGTGGAATTGATGAAATAAATATTTTATGGATGTGATGGTTGTTGAATCTAAATTTATTAGATAATATTTTAAATTAAATTAATTTATAATTTAGAGAGTAGTAATATAACATGAGATGTTATATTGTTGTGTTGATTTAATAATTTAGATGATATATTAAATTATTAAATAAAGTTATAATGAAAATTATAATTTTGTGTTATTTGCTAAAATGGTATATTTAATTAAAATATAGTATGTGATTAATTTAATTGGGTAATGTGGGATACAAAGATCCAAATAAATAATATGTGATTATAAATTATAAACTAAAGTGTTTATTAAAATAAATTAAAAAGGGTTTAATTTAGTTTTTGCCAAACAAGGCTTAATATATTAATTCTTTAAAAATTAAACGGGTTTTGGCAAACAAAACTTTATGGCTTTTGAATTTCTAATTTTTGAATTTTAAATAAAATAAATAATATAAATAAAATAAAGTAAAATAATAAATATGATATATACGTTATTTTGATAACTGATAATAGCTATTAAGGCCATGTCAGTTTTATATTTTATTCTTACGCATACTAGCTATTAGTTGCTATACACATTCTAGTGTGTAAAGCCTGAGATAACTGAGAAGAGAGTTTAGAGAGAAACCTGTTAGAGTTTGAGAGAATTTGAGAAAGATTTATCTGCAATTAGCAAGGATTTTAAAGCAACAAAAAGGAATTTCAATAATCTCCATATTATATATATATATATATATGTATATGCATATATGAGGTTACGACAAACTTTTATATTTGTTTTGTGAATTTCAAATTTGTTGAATTGTTGCTATACAATAGGTTACTTGTGATTATTTGAGTTTATGATGATTAGAGGTTGTGCTTAAACGAGAATTGCATACTAATTTCGGATAACAGTAGAATTTTTGACAGTATATGTATTTTCATATGATTCATGAAAAGTATCAATCTTAGAGGCCAATTGGAATGTTAAATTGTGAATTGAAGCTTGATAATGTTAGTTCATTAAGAAACAAGCATAACGCAATTTGAATGAAGTAATTTGGCCAAGTATAGAGATTACAGTGATAATTTTTGCATGACATATCAAAAATTTGAGTTTTTATATGAAAACATGATATTTGAAAAATTCAATTTGTATAGTTGATGTTAAATTGTTCTAATTTGAGGAATATGTCAACAAACATGTTCGTAACAGTTCTATATCAATTGTTATGTTAATATTACTGTTTAAGTGGGTGAAATTTGTGTTTGTTGGGCTAAAAAGTCCTGCCATCGCTCATCTACCGCCTCTGTCATGTGCACCAATAGCAATTAATGCTTGGTGCTAAGCAAAAAGCTATAGCAATGATTCTTGTCCCCCGAAGTGTCGTATAATATAGCGCAGTGCACGCCCATACCTTGTCCTGAGACAGTTTGTTCTGTATTTTCTGCAGACCTTGGAATGCCTTACCACTTGGTTTAAGGTTATGCTAATGTGTCTAACATGTAACAAGAAGGCTAAAACAGAGTTGTGATTATGTGGTTAATGAATTTAAAGTGGTACAAATGATTAGTAAATCAAGAACGCGTTATGTGATAACTTAGTATACACAATGAATATTAGACAAGTGTTACGAAGTAAAAGACTTGGAATTTCTGAAATGTAAATGGTAATGAAAGACTTGTGCTATAATGATAAGTTTAGCTAGAAATGTACATGTTATGGTATGTTAGCATATCTAATAGGTATTGTGCTTCTAAAATTATGTGTAGGTGATAGTGAGTTTAATTTTTATAGCTTACGCTCAAGGCATGTTTCTAAACCTTATCTTTTTACATTGAAGAAAATATTCTAAATCTATACTTTCGTTGAGCTAGTTCCATTATTACATTGTGTAGCTTTAGTCTTTTGATTGAGCAAGTTTTCTATCTTAACTGTTATTGAACAAGTCAATTTTTCCTAAATTTCATTCGAGCAAACTTTAACTCTAATGTTATTTGAAATTTTCATTTGGTTGATTCATTCTAACTTGTTTATAGTTAAAACAAGTTTCTTAAGTTCTATTCTTTTATAATGAACGTAGTTTTTCAACTCTCATCTATATTATTGAACTGTTTTAATTCTTTGCATGAGTTAATACCATGTTGGGCAAGTTTTAGTTTGCAGCTTGCTATCAGTAAATGTACGATCAATAATTTCATTTTTAATGCTATAAGTCCCTAACCTTAGCTTATTTATTATTCAAGTAAAGGTTCACCATTTTATTCATTTTGTTGAATACTTATGCTCTATAGTTGTTTCAAGCATGAGTTTAATATGTACAATTAGTTCACTTATGATTCTCAATTGTTCTATGTTATGTTGTTATTAAATAACTGTTGTGTTATCAAACACTATTGATTCAACTAGTCCTCTAGCAGATGTTCGTTAAACTTTAAATTACCTTTGAAAGCTTATCCAAACCAAACTTTCTTTGGTGCGGACTTGTACTCTAAATACTGAGATGAATAACCCTATTCTTTATTAGGGGATAATTTACGCTTAGCGTTGAAATGTTTGTGCACAATACATTGTACGAAGGGCTGATCCCCCTAAGTACGAGGAGTCCTTATAGTCTTATGACTGTTAAAGTTGGAGTTGAAAGATTACTCGCAACTGTGGACATAGTTCATGGTCTTATGACCCTCAGTTAGATATATTCCATATTTTGGATTCTAGTTTCTGATTATCATTGTTAAAGTACTATTTAGTTTTGATGAGACTATTTGTTGGCAGTTAGTATTATTATTCTCCTATTGATTCATTGTTATATCTAGTGAGCAATTGTTTTGCTCACTCTTGCATATTTATACACTCATTTCAGCTAAAGTTGAGAAGGTAGATGAGCCTTCAACTAGCAAAGGGAAGGGAAAAATGTACAAGTGATGAAGACTTGTAATTTTGATTATGGCTATGATGTTAAACTTTTAATTTGATGATAGACTTACAAATAATGATGTAATGTAATAAATTTATTTTCGCACTTTTATGATGTTAAGGTTAGACAACCTGGGATGTTTTTTTTTGATTAAATGATGTAACCCTATTTAAAGGGAGGAATTATGTTTTAAATTTTATTTTATTTGGGTAGATAGTATGTTTGTATGGATAGTGAGCACCAAATCTTATGGGAATGAAGAACCTAGATTTGGGGGTGTCACTTAAATCGTGAACGATAATCGACATTGGTACTTCACCAATAATGATTGAGTTCGGTTAGTAACGTAAGATCTTTAACAATCCGGGATGAAGGGTAGTAAGTCGAATTGACATTATTATTGAAATAAAGTCAACTAAGACATAGAAGAGAAAGAAGTTGGTAGAAACAATGTGATTGATTGTTTGGTAGCTAATTATAGTGTGCTATATGAATATATCATGTAGATTCTATAAAGGTTAAGAACAGTCAAATAAATTATTCGAAGACGCTTGAAGGCAAGTTTTCTTAACGCTTGTCTAACCTTCGTGTTAGTCGAGTTTTCTGTGATTCATTGTACTGAAATGCATGAATGATTTTAAAGAAAGGGTCAATGCCAGTTTTAATTCAGCTAGACTATTCGTAAGAGATAGATTGATTAGTATACATATCTTTCTATATAGAAATGATAACGCTATCCTATGCCAAGTATTTGGTACGGATTCAAAGGTAAGTTTGTTTATGAACAAACAAAAGTATTTTTCATCGATTATTTGATGGGCGCGCGAGTTTGCCAAAACTTAAACCTAAATACGTTTAATGGATGAATGTTGATCAACATAGAGTACTATAGGCTGATCACCTAGAAGTGCTCGTAAGTTATACCGGATGTACAACCTTAGTCTGTGGTGTCCTTTTCCAGTATGAAAACAGAAAGATATTGTTCATGGTCTTTCAACCGGTTCAGAATTCCTAAACTATTATATACTTTGGGAATTGATGTTATGAATTGTTAAGTATTAATGTTTTGTAATACTTCATGACTATTTGTTCAGTTATGGAAGATTTTCATATAATTCACGAATGTGGTATTGATATTATTGTTTGTTAGACTTGATGAGCTTGTTATGCTCACTTCTTGTGTGAATTATATGATTACAATTAAAGCCGAGCATACTGAGAATGCTAGGAGAGATAAGGGCAAGGCTAAGATGGATAGTTAAACATCTTGTAATAGAGTAATATGATTATATGTATTATACATTACGAACAGTGAATGATGAAATCAGTTTATGAACCTGGGAAGGATACCTTCGTTGTGTTGTGTTTTCAATAGAATGATTGTATAGTTATGAGTATCGTGTAGCACCATATGTTGGGTTGGAAGATACCCAAATTTGGGGGCTTATACTATTGTGTATTATGTACTAATCAACGTGTTATATGTTTTGTAGATGTCAAAAGATAGCTTGATGTATAGAGACATTCACGTGGTGACTGAAGAGTCAGTGAACCAAGTGGAGGTAGTACCTATGCCCGTGGCGGAGGTACCGATAGTGGTTCTAGAAGATTCCGATCTAGAAGAGTACATATCTGGGGAGGATTACTCTGAGCAAACAATGTGACTAACGTCATATCTGAATATGATGATAGATGTGGAGGAGGATATGGAGGTAACATCGATTAATACGGTGGTACCTACTAAGGAGTCAACACCTCCAGATGCAATGAGATCATTGTATCTGGTAGTGCTTGATAGGAATGTGCATCTGCGCACTGTGGTGCAGACACAGAACGAGGAGATTACCGCCCTTTATGAGGCGAAGGAGTTTACAGAGGCAGATTTTGAGTCGGAGCACGATGAGAAAGTTCTGATGACGGATAAGGCGAGGGATTATAAGGAAGAGACTGTAGCGCTTCGAAAGAAACTAGTTGAAAAAGAACAGAAAATTGCTACAATTTCGTACATCCATGAATGTGCTCACGAGGACTTCAAACTAAAAATTTCTTATTATTCTATTGAGTTAGGAAAGACTCGACATACGATTAGTCGAGATATTGTTTCGATTTTAGCAAATCAAAAACATGTTAATGTTGTAAGGCAGTGTTAGTAAATCATTAGATCTTTTTGTATATGTATAGTGACGTAAAACCTTCTTTTGTATAATTAAAGGGTAGTCTTTTTGGTAAATCCCATTTTTTGTAGAAGTCAATCGCGGGATAATAATGTATTAGCTTTTTGGCTATGGAAGCAAAGTGTAAATAGTTTTGACTATTAAAGAAAATTAAAATAATGAAGTTTTATTTAATGTGGTTGTTGTGGTATGAGTTATTATTTGGCAAAGATAACTAAGTAGTTAAATAGATTATAATGAAACTTTATTTATTTAATCAGAATTATGCCACCAAGAGGGAGACAACGTAACTAAGAGGCTGAGTCACATAATGAAAATCAAGGGGTTCCTAATAACCCTGTGCAAGAGTTCGTTAATTTATTAACAGAAGCATTTAATCAAGTTGGGGGAGGGATTCCCGTAGCACCTAGGGTAGGTAGAACAACTACCTTTAAAGGATTCAAAAGTGTGGGTCCTCTGAAGTTCAGAGGAACGACGGACCCCTTAGAGGCCCAGACATGGGTGAAAGAGATAGAGAAGGCGTTTGTTATCAAAAATGTGGGTGAGGCATAAAAGACTTCTTTTGCGACTTACATGATGAAAGGGGAAGCCAAATACTGGTGGGAGGCTCACCAGGGTGGGACTAGAACAGAGGCTGTTGCATGGGAACCGTTCAAGAAGGTATTCTTTGAGAACTACTTCCCTACTAGCATGCAAGGAAGAATGGAGATTAAGTTCTTGGAACTTAAGCAAGGGGATATGACAGTTCCCCATTATGCCGCCAAATTCAATGAATTGACGAGATTTGCTCCACATCAGGTGGACACAGAAGAGAGGAAGGCTCATAGGTTTGAGCAGGCTCTGAAACCCTGGCTCTATAGTAGGATTTTGATGTTTCAGAGTGCTTCCTACGGGACCATTCTAGAAAAGGCGATAATAGATGAAGGTGGTGGTGAGGCGTTGTCTTAGTACCACAAGGAAATGAAGAATAAGAATAAAGTAGAGCGAGGAAATAAGGCAAAAGTTACCAGCAGTAGTGGCAATATGCCAAAGAGGAAGAGCTTTGACCCTGAGAATACTGGGGTGAAACAAGGGGATCCTAACCGTAGGATGGAGGAATGCAAGACATACGAAAAGACTCATTCAGGAGTTTGTTTAAAGGGGAAATTAGTTTGTTATAACTGTGGGCAGGAGGGAAATTTATCACCCAACTGTCCTAACCCTAAGAAAAATCATGGGTGTTTTGTTTGTGGATCGTTGGACCACATGGCAAGAAATTACCCGAAGAAAGGGTTAGAGGGAAATTAAGGTTCTGGTAGTGGGAAATTAGCCATTACTGGACCAACACCATCTGTGGGTAGACCCTCAACCCGTACATTTAATATGAATGTCCAATATGCGGTTGCATCATCGGATGTAGTAGCAGGTATCATTCCAGTCAATGAAATAAATGCTTGTGTTATTTTACTAGGGTACTACTTGTTATTTTATAGCGTGTGAATTTGCTAAGCGATTAGGTTTAATTCCTAAAAAGTTAGCAATACCTTTAGACGTTAAGGTAGCAAATGAAGAGATAATCCCTATTGAACATATTCATAAGGATTGTTGCGTAGATATTAGATGTAATAAGTTAACGGTAGATTTGGTACCGATAAGGTTAAAATAATTCGATGTAATTCTTGGTATGGATTGGTTGATTAACCATAAGGCTATAATAGATTTCCATAGGAAAAGTGTGAACCTTCGTCTTTCTAAGAAAACCAAGGTAGTGTTCTTCGGTAGTAAATCACTGAGACGCTCTTGTTGTCTATCGATGATATAATCTAGAAAGATGTTAAGAAAGGGGTGTGTAGGTTATCTGTGACATGTTGTGGATACCCAAAGAGTGGGAGAATCCTTGGACCAGATACCTATAGTTCAAGAGTTCGCGGATGTATTTTTGGAGGAATTACCGGGTATTCCACCAGATAGGGAGGTTGAATTTGTGATTGATTTGTTATCGGGTACATCACCAGTTTCAAGGGCACCATATTGGATGGCGCCAGTTGAGATGAAGGAGTTAATGGTTCAATTACAAGAACTATTAGACAGGAAGTACATTCAACTGAATGTGTCTCCCTGGGGAGCACCGATATTGTTTGTAAAGAAAAAGGATGGGTCATTACGACTTTGTATCGACTATTGAGAGTTGAACAAGTTAACGATTAAGAATAAATACCCGTTGCCCAAGATCGATGATCTATTTGATCAGTTAAAAGGGGTAAAGTATTTTTCTAAGATAGATTTGCGTACGGGGTATCATCAGTTAAAAGTGAGGAAGGGGGATGTACCTAAACGACGTTCAGAACTCGTTATGCTCATTACGAGTTTCTGGTGATGTCGTTTGGGTTGACTAATGCGCCAGCTGCATTTATGGATATGATGAACAGAGTGTTCAAACAGTATTTGGACAAGTTCATCATAGTGTTCATTGATGATATTCTAGTCTATTCAAAGACGTCAAAAAATCATGTTGAACATTTAAGTATAGTGTTGGAGACACTACGGGAGGAAAAGTTGTATGCGAAATTCACAAAGTGTGAATTTTGTGAATTTCGGCTTGAACGAGTGCAGTTTCTAGGACATGTTATTGATAAAGATGGCATTTCCGTGGATCCAGCAAAAGTAGAAGCAGTAAATGAGTAGGAGCAACCGAAAATGCCAACTGAGGTTCATAGTTTTCTAGGGTTAGCGGGATACTATAGAAGGTTCATTCAGGACTATTCTAAAATAGCTACTCCGCTGACAAATTTAACAAGGAAGTCGGTGAAGTATGTGTGGACTGAAAAATGTGAGAATAGTTTTCAGGAAATAAAGAAGAGGCTAAGTGAGACACATGTATTGTCCTTACCAAATGATATAGGGAACTTTGTAGTGTATAGAGATATTTCGCATAGAGGACTGGGTTGCGTGGTCATGCAGCATGGCAAGGTCATTGTGTATGCATCACGTCAATTTAAGGATTATGAGAAGGCCTATCCTACTCATAATCTGGATTTGGCAGCTATAGTTTTTGCCTTAAAAATATGGAGGCATTTTACAGACAAAGGAGAAGTGTGAGATATATCTGGACCATAAAAATAAAATATATTTTCACACAGAAGGAGTTGAATATGAGGCAGAGAAGGTGGTTAGAACTAATAAAAGATTACGATTGTTATATCTTATATCATCCAGGGAAAGAAAATGTAGTAGCCGATGCGCTAAGTAGGAAGGGTAGAGAGAAACTGTCAATGTTAACGGCTCAGAATGAGTTAGTAACAGCGATTTCAATGATGGAATTAGAAGTTAAATTATCGAATGAAGCAGATGAGATGTTATTTTCCATGGAGACTTAACCGACCATAGTGGAACGTGTTAAAGAAGTGCAATTGAGCAACGAGGAATGCGAGCATATGAAGAAGAGGATAGAAGATGAAGAAAAGACTAAGTATAACCTCGATAGGGATGGATTACTTCATTTTGAAGGAAGAATTTGGGTTCCAAATAATTCTGAATTAAAGGAGGAGATAATGAGCGGGGCCCATAGTTCGAGGTACTCGATACATCCCGGTAGTATGAAGATGTATCAAGACCTTCGTCAAAACTTTTGGTGGCCAAACATGAAAAGGGAGATAGAAGAATATGTTAGTAGGTGCTTAACTTGTCAAAAAGTTAAGGCTGAACACCAATGACCGAGCGAGTTGTTACAGTCATTAGAAATTCCGGAGTGGAAATGGGAGCACATCACAATGGACTTTGTGGTAGGACTTCCAACAACAAAGAAAGGATACGATGCTATTTGGGTGATAGTGGATCGATTGAAGAAATTGGCTCATTTTCTACAAATAAGTGTTAGTTATAACCTAGACCAATTAGCTAAGCTTTATGTCAAGGAAATTATTTCAAGACATGGAGTACCTGTTTTGATTGTGTCAGATCGTGATCCACGATTCACATCGAACTTTTGGAGAAGTTTGCAAGAGCAAATGGGAACGGAGTTGAGATTGAGTACGACGTATCATCCTCAGACGGATAGACAAAGTGAACGGACAATTCAAACGCTTGAAGATATGTTAAGATCTAGAGTTATGGATTTCAAAGGGAGTTGGGATGATCATCTACAGTTGGTGGAATTTGCGTACAACAATTGTTTTCACGTTAGTATAGGCATGCCGCCTTACGAAGCGTTGTATGGAAGGAAGTGTTGAACTCCACTATGTTGGGATGAAGTGGGTGAAAGTCAGATGTTGGGACCTGAATTGGTACAACAGACGGTGGACATGGTAAAGCTAATATGTACTCGATTGGTAGCGGCTCAAGATAGGCAGAAGAAGTATGATGATCCTCACAGAAAAAAGAGAGAATTTGATGTAGGGTCTTATGTCTTTCTGAAAGTATCGCCTTGGAAAGGGAAGATACGTTTTAGAAAGAAAGGGAAGTTAAGTCCAAGGTTTATAGGACCTTTTGAGATTTTAATAAGGGTATGAGAGGTAGCTTATGAAGTAGCTTTACCTCTAGAAATGGAACGTATACACAATGTGTTTCATTGTCTGTGTTACGTCCCTATAAGCCTGACTATAAACACGTAATAGAGTATGAATCTATTCAGATAGAGAAAGATTTATCGTATGAAGAACTTCCAATTCAAATTGTTGAATGGAAGGAACAAGTTTTGAGAAATAAAGTAATACCTTTGGTGAAGCTGATATGGAGAAACCACAATGCTGAAGAAGAAATGTGGGAACTCAAAAGTAAAATGAAGGAAAATTTTCCTCATTTGTTTATGTAATTATAAGCTAGATTCTGGGGACAAAATCCTTATAAGAGGTGGGAGAATGTAACGCCCGAGAAAATAGGATTTATATGAGAATTAAATTTTTATTTGATTATGTGAATTAAATGAATTTAATTGATTATTTATGTGAGTAAGCTATGTGAAGGTCGTTCTATGACTTAGAATGTGCAAATGTGGTTAGTATTCTGGCTATGTGCTAGAATTAATTGTTTTGAGTTTCCGAGACGAAAATAAAAGTTTTCCGAGAAATTCCCGTAAAAACATTATTCATCCGTTTCTGCTCGGGAATTAAGTTTGAAATTCCGAGAAATGCATAATGATAGAATATGAAGACGAGATGGAATATTTAATAATATTTCATGTATGGCAAACGAAGTTTTCTCATGCGGACTTAAAACCTAAGGGTTGAGAAGAATGATTTTCGAGAAGGAAGTGAGATTCGTAAGACGAATTACGATAATGAATATGCGTACATTATACGAGTGTTATACTATTTAGTATATGAGTATAATATGAATATTTAATATGAAGTACAATACAATTATCGTACGAGAATTATACGAAAAGAATAAGTGAATTATACGTGTGGAATACGATTAGTGTGATGGACTTAGAGTTAGGACTTAATATGATATAATTGAATTTTGATTATACCAAGTCCAAGTAATTGAGTATTTAAGCCCAATGAATTAGATGTTTAAGCCCAAGTCAAGGCCCAACGTTATGTTTAATTAAATCCCGATCCAAGAAACTGAACTGTGGATCGAACCGATGGGTCACCGAATGGGTAAAACCCATGGGGAAACCCATGAGGATGACCCATGGACGTGTGGGCTGGCCACTTGGTGGCCAAATAAAGTGATCTACTTAATCACCAAGTATTTTACTTGGTGATGAAGTAGTGAATAGTAAGGAGGTGGGTAGAAATGACCAAAGAGCCCTCCATTTAATTTGCCTATAAATAGAAGGCTTAAGTTGGTTATTTTTGGTTTTCCAATAGTCATGCAACATATATTGAGAGAGAAAAATAGCTAGAAACAAGATATCATATCACTTTGAAGAAAAACCTTAAAGTTTTTATCTAGAACACCAAGATCGGAAAGGTAATATTCGTTTAATGATAGTTTCCATCCTTTTCATTTCTTTGATTATAAAGAATCATAGATTGGTGGAACATGCCTCTTATGGAGGAATAAGGATGGCTTGTAATATGTAAAACCTTTATAAGTCATGTGTAAATAAAAATCCTAAGGGTTTACGTAAGTTAAAATCGTATGAAATATTGATTAATGAACTTTGTGGTTGATGGAAAAATTGAACACCATCACTATTAAGATATGTGCATCTTTCTTGGTTAGGATGTAGATATGAAATCAATGGGGTGTTTTATTTTATTTGGCATATAGAACATTAGTAACGAAGTTATGGCAAATTTTACGGAATTAGATGTTAAACGTCGAAAACGTAAAAATTCTGGATTAGTAGTCGAAAGTTGCCGTGTGACTTAAAAATGTTGGTTTTTAATGTCAACACGTGAGATAAGGTATTTAAGAGTTGTGGGCTAAAGAATCATCGGATTTCGACTTAAAACGAAGAAAATGAGTATTGAACGCTCGAAAGCATTTAACGAACGCTCAATAATGAACTTAGAAGTGAAATTCAAGTTAACGTATTCGGAATTGAAAAATTCTTATATGAACGCGTAGAGTATATAATTTATGAGTTGTAGGCTTTTGAATGGACCAAATCGGACTTTTAACGAAGAAGTTATGAGGCCGGGAAGTTCACTAAAAATTTTGTATGTAAAAATTTTTTGGTGTTGAGGATCTGCGCCATGGCTACTAGACAAAACTTGTTATCTTGTGTCGCAATGCCGCGTGAAACGATATAATGACCTCTCTCGAAGAGTGAAATACAATGCGATTTATACAAAGGGGTTTCGCACCGTAGCGCCGGAACCGGAACTTAGCTACTATAAACTGGCGCCGCAGAGCCATTCTTAGGTATTGATGCCACGCCGCGGGGCCGAGGCAGGGCATTTGTTAGATAAGTTAGGTTTGAACTTCAATTTTTCTGAGACCTATACAAGTTAAGTTTATATACTTAATAAGCATAATAAAACTATTCCTATATTACATACACTAGTGTATATGGTAATGAACCTAGGAATTGAACGCGAGTTGTTAGTATGGTATCGAAGAACACAAAGTGTTAATAATAAATCGTGAATGGTAATCGACATTGGTACTTCACCAATAATGATTGAGTTCGGTTAGTAACGTAAGATCATTAACAAGCCGGGATGAAGGGTAGTAAGTCGAATTGACATTATTAATGAAATAAAGTTAACTAAGTCATAGAAGAGAAAGAAGTTGGTAGAAACAATATGATTGATTATTTGGTAGCTAATTACAGTGTGCTATGTAAATATATCATGTAGATTCTATAAATGCTGAGAACAGTCAAATAAATTATTCGAAGACGCTTGAAGGCAAGTTTTCTTAACGCTTGACTAACCTTCGTGTTAGTCAAGTTTTCTGTGATTCATTGTACTGAATTGCATGAATGATTTTAAAGAAAGGGTCAATGCCAGTTTTAATTCGGCTAGACTATTCGTAAGAGATAAATTGATTGGTATACATATCTTTCTATATAGAAATGATAATGCTATCTTATGCCAAGTATTTGGTACGGATTCAAAGGTATGTTTTTTTATGAATAAACAAAAGTATTTTTCATCGATTATTCGATGGGCGTGTGAGTTTGCCAAAACTTAAACGTAAATACGTTTAAGGAATGAATGTTGATCAACATAGAGTATTATAGGCTGATCACCTAGAAGTGCTCGTAAGTAATGTCGAATGTACAGCCTTAGTTCTGTGATGTCCTTTTCAAATATGAAAAAAGAAAGATACTGTTCATGGTCTTTCGACCGGTTCAGAATTCCTAAACTATTATATACTTTGGGAATTGATGTTATAAATTGTTAAGTATTAATGTTTTGTAATACTTTATGACAATTTGTTCAGTTATGGAAGATTTTCATATAATTCACGAATGTGGTATTGATATTATTCTTTGTTAGACTTGTTGAGCTTGTTATACTCACTTCTTGCGTGAATTATATGATTGCAGTTAAAGTTGAGCGTACTGAGAATGATAAGAGAGATAAGGGCAAGTCTAAGATGGATAATTAAACATCTTGTAATAGAGTAGTATGATTGTATGTATTATACATTACGAATAACGAATGATGAAATCAGTTTATGAACCTGAGAAGGATTTTATTATATTTGTAATAAAAAGATAGTGAATACCTTCGTTGTGTTGTGTTTTCAATTGAATGATTGTATAGTCATGAGTACCTTGTAGCACCATATGTTGGGTTGGAAGATACACGGATTTGGGGGCGTCACAAATACTAAGGTTTGAGAGCAGAATTTGGGTACTGCCATTATCAGTGATTAAAGAAGACATTTTGAATGAGGCTCATAACTCGCGATATTCGATTCACCCTGGTAGTACTAAGATTTATGAAGATATTCGATAACATTTTTTGTGGCCAAATTTTATACGAGATGTTGCAGAATGTGTTGCCAAGTGTCTGACATGTCAAAAATTTAAAGTAGAATAACAGAGACCAAGTGGGTTGCTACAACTTTTAGAGATCCCATAATGGAAATGGGAAAATATTACGATGGATTTCGTGGTTGGCCTACCGACAACTCAGAAAGGCTACGACGTAGTATGGGTTATTGTTGACCGATTTACGAAATCCGCACACTTCCTTCCGATCAAAATCAGATTCAACTTAGATCAGTTGGAAAGGTTATATGTGAAAGAGATTGTTTCGAGGCAATGAGTTACGATGTCAATTGTTTCCGATAGGGATCCGCGCTTTACATCGAACTTCTAGAAACGTCTACAGGAATGCATGGGTACGCAGTTTCGAATGAGTACGACATATCACCCTCAAATAGATGGGCAGAGTGAATGAAAGATTTAGACATTAGAAGATATGTTATGAGTTTGTATAATTAACTTTTAAAGGAAATTGGGATGATCACCTATCGCTTGTAGAGTTCGGCTACAACAACAGTTACCACGCTAGTATTGGCATGCCGCCTTATGAAGTGTTATACGGCAGAAAGTGCAGATATCCGCTATACTGGGATAAATAGGTGAAAGACAATTACTAGGACCAGAATTGGTGCAGCAGACAACAGAAATAGTCAAAGTAATCTAAACAAGACTAGTAGCAGCTCAAGATAGGCAGAAGAAATACGCTGATCCACATCTTAAAAATGTTAAGTTTGAATCGGGTAGTTATGTGTTCTTGAAGATATCTCCCTGGAAGGGAAAGATCAGATTCGGAAAGAAAGGGAAATTAAGCCCAAGATTCATTGGACCCTTTGAGGTACTGCAAATGATCAAAGAGGTTGCGTATGAGGTAGCCTTACCTCCAGCACTCGAGCATGTCCACAACGTCTTCCATGTTTCAGTTTTACAACCCTACAAACCCAATTACAAGCACGTGATTGAATATGAACCCCTATATTTTGAAAAAGACTTATCTTATGAAGAAATTCCTGTTCAGATTGTTGACCGAAAAGTGCAAGTTCTAAGAAATAAAGTAATACCTTCTGTTAAGTTAATTTGGAGGAACCACAACGCTGAAGAAATTATGTTGGAACTCGAAGAGAATATGATGAAGAATTATCCTCATTTATTTATTTAAATTATGTGTAAGCGATTCTAGAGATAGAATCATTGTAAGGGGGGGGAGAATGTAACGAGACGAATTGATTGAGTCATGATTCTGATGACAGAATTCTTTTAAGGGGGGAAAGATGTGACAAACGAGATTTTGTAATTTAATTTTAATATTAATTGGATTAAATAAATATTTTTTGATGATTTAATTATTAGATTAAATAATTAATTGATAATGTTGTGGTAGATTAATTTAATTATGTGTTACATTTATTAAATTAATGTTGAGAATTTTATTATTCAAAGTATGTATTTATGTAAGCTTATTGAATTAATTGAAATATGTAATAAGCGTAATGTTATTTTAATTAATTTAATAATTTAATTAATTTAATTATTAGATGAAATAATTAATTGATGAAGTTGTGGTAGATTAATTTAATTATGTGATATATTTATTAAATTTATGTGGCAAATTTGTATTATTCAAAGTATGTATTTATGTAAGCTTATTGAATTAATTGAAATATGTAATAATCGTAATGTTATTTTAATTAATTTAATAATTAAATTAAAGAATTAATAATTGGACATAATTAATAAATGAAAAATTATTATATTATATTTAAATTAAATTAAATAAGACATTTGTTTTATTATTGTGTATGGGTGTGACATTAATATTAAACTATATTCTAAGAGAATAATTAAAATAAATAGAAGTAATAAATAAGTGGTAGCCAAACATGGTCTTATGAGAAGTTAAGAGCGATTAACCGCGTGTGTAATCGACCTCAACGTTCTTTGGAGTTATAAGTCGCTTCCCATCGGTTTTTTTTTTTACGTACTTTCATTTTAGTAGAACTTAGAGAATTTAAGATAATTCAGAGAATTGTTGGGAGAAATTGTGATATTGAAGAAGAATCTAAAAAGGGACTTCACTCTTATTCATCTGTAATAGGGTAATCTCTTCTCCCCCAAAACTTAAATTTACGTTGTTTATTTTTTCTATGAAAATATATTGTAAGTCTCTGTAATTGAAAAAGTAATTACTTATGTGTTTATAAATGATATATATATATATATAATCATAATATGTTTCATTATCATATATGTATGTTTTCATAACATTAATTGCATACAAACATGTTATAAATTGATTTGTGAAGTTCTTGAGTATATGTTTCATATTTATGGCCCTTATGGGAATTAGTATGCTTCAATTGTTATTTAACTTGAAATTTAATGGTAGATTATATTTTCACATGTCAAAACGAAGAAAACAAACTTCGAATGTACATATTTGGTGTTATAACGAAACTGTAGTGTTAATTTTTATGTTTTATCTTTAAAAAACTTTTAAAATCAACAAGAACATGAAATTACATGTTTTGATTATGGAAATTGTATGTTTTAACTTGTTAAAATCATGCTAGAAAGGTTGAGTAATGATTATGTGTATAAAATAATGTCTACGTATGTCTAATTACATGTATGGATAAAGAAATTGGTAGAAATTGGCATGTTCTGCATTTTTCACGAATCGCAGCTTTAGAACTGGTTCATAAGCATACACGTACGGGGCCGCAGTATAAAACCCATACCATGATTTTTTTCCCAGTCGCATAGCCTGCTGGCATACCCCAGCATGACAGCATGATGCCACTTTGCAGATTGCTCAGAAATAAATTTTTTTGATTGTTCATGTCTAGGAATGTAATAGTAACCTAACCTATTGAAAATAAAAATATGTTAGACATATAACGTGATGTTAAAATTAGACTCTTAACATGTTAATGAGATATTTACGTGTTTAAATAAATTGTTGAATGCGTAGTTAGCTTGTTGTTTGTGTAGTGTAATATAATATGAAAACAAGTGTGGTAATTTGACTAAGTATAGTCATAACCAAATTTAGACAAAAAGAATGAACTGGTGATAACTAGTTACGTTATAATTGACTGGTATTGTGAATGTAAATGGTATGTAGGATTAAATCAAGGGACGTGTATAAATTAACGTGTAATCTACGCACGAGGCAAGTTTCATAACCCTACTCGTTATCATTATATAAGTTTATTAATTTAACTCTTTACATCGAGCAAATTCTCGTTATTATTGATCAAGTCCATTTTGTTATATTAAAGTTTATTAATCTTTATACAATACTTATTCTATTGTATACCTCTTGAGATTGTTATTCGATTTAAATATCAGTTATTGTTGAACCTTGTTAGACTAGCGAACCCTTAATGATTTGACTAGTCCATAGTTGATGAACGTTCTAAATTTCAGAACCCTTGTTGAATTATCTAAACCAAACTTCCTTTGGTGCGGACTCTAATGTCAAACTGAGATGAACAACCCTGTATAGGAGATTACTTATGTGTTAGCATTAAGATATGTGCACAGTATGGTACTAAGGGATGATCCCCCTAAGTACGAGAAGAAGAGTCCATAGTCTTATGACTGTTAAAGGTTTCAAGTATAAACACTTGACAACCTAGGACATAGTTCAAGGTCTTATAACCCTTAGAAGTTCTTTTGATTCTTGTTATTCATCCTTGATTCAAAAGTCGTGTTTTCCTATTTCAGAAGTCTTTGATTCATTCACATGTTATTATTTTATTGTTATATTGGTATACTTGTAGGCAATCATGCTCACTCTTGCGTAATAATAACATTATAGTTAAGAACGAGAGATTCGACGAGCCTTCCACTTGCAAAGGCAAGGGAAAAGTTAGAAAGCAATGAGGATTTGTTGTTTAGTTGATATAGTTTTGTTTCAGACTTGATGTTGTTTAAGACTTATTATTTGTTTATGATTCAGCACAGATGTTTAAGGTTAGTTTAACCTAGGATTGTATTTATTATTATTCAGATGGTGTAACCCAATAAGGGGAGGATTTATTTCTAAATATTGCATGGTTTACATTTATTATGGGTAGATAGATAAATGATATTTGTATAGTGAACACTAAATCCCACGGAATTGATATACCCGGATTTGGGGGTGTCACGGCCTTAACTTATTTGAAATCTCAAACTAGAACCATACATTTCAAAAATGAACGTTGTGACGCCCCCAAATCCGGGTACTTTCAACCCAAAGATATGGTGCTACACGGTACTACTAACTATACATTCATTCCATCGAAACAACATCAAAATGGGTCTATTTAATACATTCTTATTACAATAATAACGAATCCTTTCCCAAGTTCTGTAACAAAATACATTCTTCAATTTTCATAGTATAATTCATACAAATATACTAGTCTATTACAGGATAAACTACTTATCCATCTTAGCTTTGCATATATCCTTACCGGAACCCTCGGTTCGCTCAGCCTTAGCTGCAATCATATAATTCAAGCAAGAAGTGAGCATAACTAGCTCAGCAAGTCTAGCAATATATAATACAAATACCACGTCGAGAATTATATGATTATTCTTCATTAACTGAAAAATTAGTTATGAAGTACTAGGAAACATTGAAATAGCACTTTTCATTCTCATAAAACAATTCCAGAGTACATACAGTAACTTAAGAATTCTGAGTAAGTCAAAAAACCATGAGTATTCTTTTTAATTTCCATTCATAAAAAGGAAAACTCGGAACAAAGTCCCTAAGTCCGATATATCTTATAAGTACTTCTAAGTGATCAGCCTATAGTACGAGTCATTGCGTATGCGTCATGAAAATTGAAGGATTATGAGAAGGGGTATCCGACCCACGACTTAGAGTTAGTTGTGGTGGTATTCGCTTTGAAGATCTGGAGACACTATCTCTATGGGGAGAAGTGTGAAATATATACAGACCACAAGAGTCTGAAATATATTTTTACATAGAAGGACTTGAATATGCGCCAAAGAAGGTGGTTGGAGTTAATTAAGGACTATGATTGTGAGATTCTACACCATCCTGGTAAGGCAAATGTGGTTGCTGATGCCTTAAGTAGAAAGGGTCGGGATAAATTGATGATGTTGACTATGACATCCTAAATTTTATGAAATGAAAGTATTCAATTTTCTTATAATTATTATTCTATTTAGTAAATGGTTAAATTGATAAAAGGTTAAAGTTAAGGGTGATATTTGAAAATTTTGCAAAGTAAGCAAGTTGTCTTAAATAATCGGTGATAAAGGTACAGTAATACACGTGGTTGCATAGTAGCACATGGTATTGATTATTGATGCTTACGTGATAAGTCACTTAGTTATACTCAATTATTGTTACAGTAATTGTTGTATCGTATCTCTCATATTATTGACTCAATTATTGTTACAGTATCATCTGCATAATATTTTATATTATTAAATCAGTAATTGAGATAACAAAGTTATTCATATTATTATTTACAATATTGACAATGTCTAGAAAATCTGTTAAGGAGAGGTTTGGTCACCTAATTGCGCGTCAATAAGGAGAAATCCTTATCAGAAATCCCCCTCTTTCTTAGGAACGACCTGATTGTTAAATATTGTGAGTTATAATATTAATGATGAATAAGTTTGTGTTGATTAAAGATGAAATTGATAGTTTCATTGTGTTGGGATTATTAGTGTTAGTGGAAATCGACATTTATTTCGATAATAATTGATGTCTGGAGGTTATATTAACCAATCGGGTAATTAATCGGATAAATGAGTAATTAATTGCTATTAATTCACATGATTATAACTATTTGTTCACATGTGTGTACTATTGATTCACATGATATACTATTATGGGAGGTGGTGCAAGATTGATAATACTTGCATGACTAAATTAAAATGGAGGTATAGATGAAAGTACTATACTGTAATTATTTTTTTCACATGTATAGAACTATTAAGTCACATGATTATACTATTGATTCACATGATATACTATTAGGGGAGGTGGTACAAGTTTGATAATACTTGCAGGACTAAATTAAAAATAAAGGAAAAGATGAAGGTATTGTACTATAATATTTCAAGCCCCAAAATGTGCAATTATCGAAACTATGTTTTCTTATAAATAGAAGCTCATTCTTCCTTCATTCTCACCAATTCACTAAGACTCACAAGAACAATTATAGAGAGAGAAGCTATAGAGAGAAGTTATAGAGAAAAAGATGAAGAGAAGTCTACTATTTCACTACTCCAGTATCCAGTCTTCTTCTGAGGTAAGGGGTATATTTTATTTCATATTCTGAAGAGATATTATTTTTTGTATTCATATGAATATTATTTTCGTCCAATATTCGTAAGGAATATCAACTGCATTCAATATTCGTAGGGATATTATTTTTGTTTAACAGTCGTACGGGGTATTATTTATTTCATATTCTGAAGAGATATTATTTTTCATATTCATATGAATATTATTTTCGTTCAGTATTCATAAAGAGTATTATCTTCGTTTAATATTCGTAGGAATATTATCTTTGTTAAATATTCGTTGGAATATTATTTATGTTCAAGGGCTGTTATTTTTGTTCAATATTAGCTTGAAATAATATTTCGTTCCATACTCTGTAGTATATAAGTAATATTATTTCATTTCAGATTTTTAATTCTATACTCATTTTGTTAAAGATTTGGCTTCTATACTCCATGAAATTAGTAGAATATCCTTGATATTTGCGCTTCATCCAGTATCTTTTCATGGAAATATTATTTTGAGCTTTCTTGATAATTATTGATCTTTTCATGACGGAATACTATTCTTGAGTTACTATTTATGGGTTACTATTCACCTGGTTACTATTCACTCAAATATTATTCACTCGTGTATTCGGGGCACTTTTCACGTCGGAGTACTATTCACGAGTTACTATTCACCCAATTACTATTCACTCGAATATTATTCACTCGGGTATTTGGGGTACTTTTCATGTCGAGGTACTATTCACGAGGTACTATTCCTGAAGTACTATTCATAGGGTACTATTCACGGGGTACTATTTACCCGAAAAATACATTTCTTTTCTATCCAAATTATTTTTGGTACATGAATATTATTCTTGAATTTTACTCCACAAATCAGTATCATGTTGACAATTTGGATATTTTTAAACTTTGGATAAATTTAAAGTCTTTAATATTAATCCCTGATTTCGTTTGATTTGATTTCGTTTGATTATTGCTTATATCATTGTCATCATCCTCGTGCTTATATTGTGATGAAAGTCATCTTTGGCTTACGTGCATAGATGGACTGTTGATTGGTATGATTATGACCAGGGATCATTCGGTATAATCATGACCCGTAATGTTACAAATGATGTGGTAAAAGTCCTCATTGGCCCGTAGTGCATTGATGGACAGTTGTTGGTATGATTATAACCAGGGATTATTCGGTATAATCATGACCATTGATGATTACATGAATATCCTTAGCCCGTAGTGCAGGGATGATTCGATGATGTGGTTTATTTATTAAACCAAGTCTCAGCGATTAAGTTGATGAAAAACTTTTTAAATCATAGATGATAGTAGATATCATGCTCTACTTGACTCTTCTAATGGATTGTTTATTCCGCTGCAGTTGTTTATCTAAAACTTGTTGTCTATTATATTCTATTAGTTGTTATACTGTTGAAGGCTAATGATAATTTATTCTGCATTATCTTAGTCATAATATTTTTTACTGGGATAGTTGAGCTCACCTTTTTCTTTCATTGTTCTCTTCAGGAAATGAGAATATAGCTGGGACGAGTCGTGAAATGGAGTGATGGTCCAGGATAAGTGGCTTTAGTAGTCTTCACTATTTTTTGAAATAGTGTGATAATAATTGTAATGAGGACTTCATTGAGTGTGGATATTATCTAGAAGACAATATTCCTGTTAAAGCTCTCAACTATGTTTTGTCATATTTTACACGACAGTTGTATAATTAAGTTTGTGTTTGAATTTTGTACCATGTATTTGGCGACTCAAGATAGGTGATGTATATCTGTTTTGGGGGCATCACATTGACACTCAGGAGGAGCTAATTTCAGCAATGGAAAAGTTGGAATTGGAAGTGAAGTATCCTATGGAAATTGATGAGAAGTTGTTTCAGATGCAAGCTGGTACAACTTTATTGGATAAGTTAAGGAGGCTCAACTTCAGGATGAAGAATGTAAAAAAGTGAAAAACAAGATATCTGAAGGAACCGAACCGAGATTCAAGATGGACAAGGAAGGAATACTAAGATTTGAGAGCAGAGTTTGGGTACTGCCAGTACCAGAGATTAAGGAAGACATTTTGAGCGAGGCTCATAGCTCACAATATTCAATTCACCCTGGTAGTACCAAGATGTACCAAGATATTCGACAATATTTCTGGTGGCCAAATTTGAAACGAAATGTTGTAGAGTGTGTTGCCAAATGTCTGACATGTCAGAAAGTGAAAGCAGAACATTAGAGGCCGAGTGAGTTGCTACAACTACTGGAGATTCCAGAATGGAAATGGGAACACATTACGATGGATTTCGTGGTTGGGCTTCCGACAACTCAGAAAGGCTACATCGTAGTATGGTTTATCGTTGAACGACTGACAAAATCCACAAACTTCCTTCCGATCAGAATCAAATGTAACTTAGACTAGTTGGCAAAATTATATGTAAAGGAGATTGTTTCGAGACACGGAGTTCCGGTGTCAATTGTTTTCGATAGGGATCCGCGCTTTACATCGAACTTCTAGAAACAACTACAGAAATGCATGGGTACGCAGTTGAGAATGAGTACGACGTATCACCCTCAAACAGATGGACAAAGTGAAAGAATGATTTAGACATTAGAAGATATGTTAAGAGCTTGTATAATAAACTTTAAAGGAAATTGGGATGATCACCTACCGCTAGTAGATTTCGGCTACAACAACAGTTACCACGTTAGTATTGGCATGCCGCCTTATAAAGCGTTATACGACAGAAAGCCCAGAACTCCGCTATACTGGGATGAAGTTGGTGAGAGACAATTACTAGGCCCAGAATTGGTATAACAGACAACAGAAATAGTCAAAGTGATCCGAACAAAATTGGTAGCAGCTCAAGATAGGCAGAAGAAATACCCTGATCCACACCAAAAAATGTTGAGTTTGAATCGGGTAGTTATGTGTTCTTAAAGGTCTCTCATTGGAAGGGAAAGATCAGATTCGGAAAGAAAGGGAAATTAAGCCCAAGATTCATTGAACCCTTTGAGTTACTAGGAAGGATCGGAGAGGTTTCTTATGAAGTAGCCTTACCTCCAGCACTCAAGGATGTTCATAACGTCTTCCATGTTTCAGTTCTACGACCCCTACAAATCCGATTACAAGCACGTGATTGAATACGAACCCATACATTTTTAGAAAGATTTATCTTACGAAGAAATTCCTGTTCAGATTGTCGATCGAAAAGAGAAAGTTCTAAGAAATAAAATAATACCTTCTGTTAAGGTAATTTGGAGGAATCACAACGCTGAAGAAGTAACGTGGGAACTTGAAGA
This sequence comes from Panax quinquefolius, assembly GCA_020205615.1. Taxonomy (NCBI): domain Eukaryota; kingdom Viridiplantae; phylum Streptophyta; class Magnoliopsida; order Apiales; family Araliaceae; genus Panax; species Panax quinquefolius. The sequence goes on from CM035163.1 coordinate 80,203,780, forward strand.
GCATATGGTGAAGAATTATCCTCATTTATTTACTTAAATTATTTGTAAGCGATTCTGGGGACAGAATCTTTGTAGGGGGAGAATGTAACGGGACGAATTGTTTGAGTCGTAATTCTGAGGACAAAATCCTTTTAAGGGGGGAAAGATGTGAAAAACGAGATTTTGTAATTTAATTTTAATATTTACTGAATTAAATAAATATTTTTTGAGGATTCAATTATTAGATTAAATAATTAATTGATGAAGTTGTGGTAGATTAACTTAATTATGTGTTATATTATTAAATTAATGTAGAGAATTGATTTATTCAAAATATGTAATTATGTGAGCTTATTGAATTAAAAGAAATATTTAATAAGCCTAATGTTATTTTAATTAATTTAATAATTATTTAGAGATTTAATAATTTGACATAATTAATAAACGAGAAATTTAATTATGTGACTATGTGAATTAATGAGAAATTATTATATTTTATTTAAATTTAAATTAAATAAGATATTTGATTTATTACGTAAATGGGTGTGACATTATTAAACTACAGTATAAGAGATTTATAAAATTAAATGGGAATGAGCCTTTTAAGGCTAGCCAAACGGAGCCCTATTGGGAGTTAGGCAGTTAACCACGAATTGGAGTAACTGACCACAACATCGTCAATTTTTGTAATTATTATATACGTCTTCCTTCTTTTATTTTGCTAAGTCTTTTATTTTCTAAGTCTGGCAAAGCAAATCACAAAGAGAGATTGAGAAATTGTTGAGGGAATTGTGAGTTGTGTGATTGAAGAATTAATTGAGAAAGGTTCATCTCTACTCATCTACACTTTGGGTAATCTCTTCAACCCAATTTCTATTTTACGTTATTAAAAGTTTTCATGAAAATGGCTTTCAAGTTTTGTTAAAATCTCTGTAATTGGAAATGGTAGTGATTATGTAGATAAATATGTGATAATATGTTAGCATAACATGTTTTTACTATATATTGTAGATTTCCATATCATTAGTTTCATAAAAATATGACGTATATTATTGCTTCAAAATTTTATAGTATAGAAATATGGCCATATGGCCCTTACACGCAAATTTCATACGTTAATCATATGTTGTATCATAAATTTTACACTTGTATATAATTATACATGTTAAAACGAAGAAATCAAACTTCGAATGGACGAATTTGGTGTTATAACAAATCCATAGGGTTAATTTTTATGTTTTGTTTTCAAAACTTTCAAGAACATCAAGAATAGTGAAATTACATGTTTTGATTCCGAAAATTTTGTGTTTAAACTTGTTAAAATCATGCTAGAAGGGTTGGGTAGTAGTTATATGTGTATTTCAGTGTTTGGGTATGTCTAAATTTGTGTAAGAATAAATTAATTGGAGGTTTTGGCCATGTTCTGCAATTTTTCACGAATTACAGAACTGGTACTGGTTCGCCGTGCCACGACGCCAACTCCATGCCTTACGGCCCCATATACACAATACCACCGCACCATGACTCAAAGCTCAAGTCGTGAGCGCCACCGCCACCGAGATTAAGCGATGGTGGTAAGCCGTACACTTCTTTGCGATTATCCAGAAATGAATTTTTTTAATTATTCAAGTCTAGAAATCTGATAGTAACCAAATCTAAGGAACATAAAATTATGTTAGACGTATAACGAGACGTTAAAATAAATTCTTAACATATTAATAACAAATTTATGTGTGAATTGAATTATTGAATGCATAGTTAGCTTATTGTTCGTGAAGTGTAAATTATGTGACAGTAAGTGTGGTAATTTGACTATGTATTGTCATAATCCAAGTTAAACAAAAAGAATGAATTTGTGATGACTAATTACGTTATAATTGATTGGTATTGTGAATGTAAATGGTATGTAGGATTAAATCAAGGAACATGTATAAATTAATGTGTAATCTACGCACGAGGCAAGTTTCCTAACCCTACTTGTTATTGTTAATCAAGTTTATGAAAGTACATCGAACAAATTCTCGTTACTATTGATCAATTTCAATATGTTTTATTTAAAATTATTAATCTTTTCAAAGTATGATTCTGCTATACAATACTTATTCTATTGTATACCTCTTAAGATTGTTATTCAATTTAAATATCAATTATTATTGAACTTTGTTAGACTAGCGAACCCTTTTTGATTCGACTATTCCATAGTTGATGAACGCTCTAAATTTTAGAAACCTTGTTGAATTATCCAAACCAAGCTTCCTTTGGTGCGGACTCTAATGTCAAACTGAGATGAACAAACCTATTATAGGGGATTATTTACGCTTTAGCGTTAAGATATTGTGCACAGTATGGTACTGAGGGCTGATTCCCCTAGGTACGAATAGAAGAGTCCATAGTCTTATGACTATTAATGGTTTCAGGTGTATCCCTTGATAACCTAGGACATAGTTCAAGGTCATATGACCCTCAGAAGTTCTTTTAACTCTTGTTATTCATTCTTGATTCAAAATTTGAGTTTTATTCCAGAAGTCTTTGATTCTCTCGCATGTTATTGTATTGTTGTTTTAATATTATATTTGTGGGCAATCTTGCTCACTCTTGCGTAATAATAACATTGCAGTTAAGAATGAAAGGTCCAATGAGCCTTCTACTAGCAAAGGGAAGGGCAAGATTAGCAAATGATGAAGACTTGTTGTTTATGTGATTGTGTATTCATGTTCCAAACTTATGTTAATGTTATGTAAGACTTATTATTTGGTTATGTTCCACACTGATGTTAAAGGATAGTTAGACCTGGGATTGAAATTTTTATTCTGATGTGTAACCCCTTAAGGGGAGGATTTATTCTATCTATTGCATGGTTTGCATTTGTTACGGGTAGATAGATAGATAGATAATATTTGTGTAGTGAACACCAAATCCCGTGGAATTGAAGTACCTGAATTTAGGGGTGTCACAGATATTTTCCATTCATCATGATATATCCTTATTATTGTATTTAAACTTGTTGGGCAAATTTGTTGCTCATCCTTGCTATATCATGAATTATATTGCAGCTAAGCCTGAGACCTCGGGGAAGGACAAGGGTAAAGGCAAGATGTAAAATAGTGGTAAGGAGCAGACTTTACCTTACACTTAGTTTAAATTGATGTTATATAATATGAACCCTAATGTTTATTTTAGGGTTAGTTTGTAAGATGATATTAAGGTTATCGTATCTTGGGACTAGTAACACCTTTTAAATGAACGACATACGTTTATATTTTTCCGCATTTTAGTAATCGTATGTTGTTTAGAGGTGGATGTGTGTACGTTATCGTGATGACCAGACCGGGGTCAGAGGACCCGGATTTGGGGGTGTCATAGGTTGGTATCAAAGCTGTATGTTATAAACATTAGGAATGCGAAACCTAGGTTATAACCTAATTATAAAACTGAAGTAGAGTATGTAGGGGATGGGTTGAGGAAATTCATCGAGTTTTATTGTGATAATGAAGTTTTTTATTTAAATCTAAAATGACTTATAGACATCTTAAACTTCTTAATGCTAATGCGGATAACATATCACATAAAGCCTAATAGTTTTATTACTTTTCTCAGATCATGCCGCCCAGAAGACTACCGCGGAATCAGAGGGAGGAAGGATCCGTTAACAATGGCAGAGGGGAAAATGTTGATCCAATGCAGAACTTCATTAACCTGCTAATTGAGGCAATGCAAAACAGACCCCCACAACTAGCAGGGCAGCCATGACAACACTTGGCTAGCTTTAAGGACTTTAAATTGGTAGGACCACCAGAGTTCCGAGGAACCCTGGACCCAATTGAAGCCCAGACATGGATAGAAGAGATGGAGAAGGTGTTTGAGGTCGCACGTGTGGCCGAAGCACAGAAGATGAGCTTTCCCAAATTCATGATGAAAGGCGAAGCTAACTATTGGTGGAAATCCAATAAGGAGCGAGAAGAAGAGGGAGTTATTCATTGGGATAGATATAAGCAGCTATTCCTCAAGAATTACTTCTCGAAGAATATGCAACAGGATTGTCGACGTTGGGATTTTTTAGTTGTCCCTTTTCGTTACTTGTTCTTTGGTGTTCTCGTGTTAATGTGAGATTTGTTTGAAAAAATAAGTGAAAAAGGTCCGACATGTCTAATGTCGACGATTTGACTTTAAGAGTCGCCAGTTGGTGTTTTTAACTGGTTGCACCAATGCAACCGAAAAGGTTTGCACATTGACCCAGTGATGTGACACTGCTATATGGGTCTGTGAAACCGATATTCATTTGGATTCGGGGGCTTAATTATGTGGAGGGAAGGTGTTAGGCACCCCCCGACATCCGTGTTGGCACGGTGACCGCCACTTTTCAAAGAAATTATTATATGAATGTGTGTGTGTGTGTGGATCAATGTGCAATTATCTGAAAGTAGTGTGAGGCCTCGTTCGTACTTATATACAAAGGATTTGAAATTTATAGAAAAATTAAATTATAAACAGAATATAGCAATGGAATTTTGGAAAAAGTGGTTTTTCAAATCCCGTGCTCAATAGGAATTGAGACCTTTTCATACTTCCATCTTATTATTAAATGCTCGGCTTGATTGCTTTTATTTTTGAGATGCGAGACATCTTCGAGAAAATAATATATACAATAGTGCCGAACTCCTCATGGGCATGAAAGACATCTAAGCAAATTCAGACACCGTAAATAATGTACAAGCTACTTATAGCTGAAAATGTCCATCATGGGAACTGAATCTGTGATCACATGATTCCTAGGCTCACATGATACTGCAATTTGTATGGAAAGCAGTAAGCGTTATATATATATATATATATATATATATATATATATAAGCCGTAATATATATATATATATATATATATATATATATATATGTGTGTGTGTGTGTATGCATGATCAGCCACCACGAAGCAACTTCATGGGGGATCAGAAATGTAAATAAAGCAGTAAATGCCATCAACCGCCACAAAGTAGACTCCAGGCGGGACTTGAATGTAAATAAAGCTATAAAAGCTATTAACTGTCATAAAGTAAACTTCAGGCAAGACGAAATGTAAAGAAAGTTGTAAAAACTATTAACTACAAATCTAAGTGAACTCTAGGCATGATTGAAATGTAAAGAAATGCATAAAAGGCCACGAAGTAAACTCTGAACTGACATGTAAATGTAAATATATATATATATATATATATATATAAGCGATAAATGTCTTAGAATATAAAATCCGGGCTCACTCGGATATGTCCCACAACAATTATATATAAGTATATATATATATATATATATATATAAAGCAAACGCAAACATATAGGATATAAAATCTAGGCTCATCGATGAGTTCGACAACAATTTATATATATAAGTGTATATATATATATATATATATATATATATATATATATATATATATATAGCAATTAAACGCCTGAGACACAAGTTCAGGCTCAATCGAGGCATAACTCGATAATGTTAGTTTATATAAAAATATATACATATATATAAGTATTTATATACAAACTGAAATGAAAACCACAGACCGAAGTCCAGGCATACGCACACAACACGACTCTCAATGTGTAGAATAGTGTGTGCAAATATGAAGAGAAAGGCTTTATAGAGTGTAAGAAAGATTACAGTGGGCTGCCAATGCAGACTTCTATGACTCTATATGGAAAAACACTCAGCTCCCGATGGTAAATTTATAACTATATGTGGGCTAACAGGTGTTTAAAAAGAGCAAGCACTCAAAATGGGGGTGTACAATGCCAATTAGACAGGGTTCCCTCTCTATTTCTCCTGAAAATTAAGCCACCCCAAGCCCTATATTTATAGAGGGGGATGTCGTAGGTACACCCGTGGCTTCCCGGGCTGCACAGGCTACCTAGGGCACTGTGGGTTCCACCATGTTGTAATACATACACTTGGACAACGCACTATTCGCTCGGTCGCTCATAACTTTCAATTCGCGAGTCCGATGGAAGCGTGCCATACCATTCCAGAAAGCTCTTTTCAAGAGCTACACAATGACATAGGATTTGAACTTTTTTGATTTTGGGAAGATGGGTCCATGACCGAAATAGCATTTTTGGGTTTTCGTCAGGCAATCCGATGAGCCGTTTTGCGTAGTTTTCGCTCCGAAGTTAAGATATGGTTCTTGTGGTACTTCTTTTGAAGCAATTTGAGTTGAAATGATTGTATTTGATTTGAAATGAAGTTGAGTTGGCAAAATGACCATTTTACCCCTCCTGGGGTTATCTCCGATTTTTGCTTAGTTGTAGCAGTCTTTTCTCATGGTTATCTCTGAGGTTCTCATGCTGTTGATTTTGAATGTCCTCAGGGTTATCTCTGAGGTTGGCTTGACCTCTCGAGGTTAAATCCGGGGTCGGGAAATGATGTTGTAGTCCTCCAGGGTTACCTTTGGAGTGTGGAAAAGAAGTTTTTGCCCTCCTGTATAGTTAGTAACATGAAAAGTAAATTTCGAGTGTCTACAGATGCCCCTCTTTATCATGTTCATGCAATACAATGGAATGGACATGATAAAGATTAGTAGGCACTTGAAATATGATAAGGTATTTTTAATGATGCAAATCGCAATGTAATGAATGTTGTGATGAATGTAAAAATGTTTTCGGAAATCGTAGTTCGCAAATCGCACATTGCATTTCTCATTTTACTTTTTGCATTTGGCTAATCGCACTTTGTAACTCGCACATCGCATTTTGCATATCGCATATCGCAAATCGTAAATCGCAATGTAATGAATGTTATGATGCATGTTTAAAATGTTTTCGTAAATTGCTTTACCTTTATCGATCATTAATGATGCCTATACTGGTGATGACTCCAATGGTTTGGCATTTAATTGTTGACGCTTATTTGATGAAGATAAGTTGAGATGTTTTCCACATCTCTGATGGGGATGACGTTCTGAAATCACCAGACCTTCTCGATGTATACGCTGGTAGTTTATAATGGTGCCTACCCTGTTGGTAGTTGAATACGCTGTCATTGCCCAATTGTTTCGGTTCCCACTCAAACGGTGGTATTCAAAACTTTCATCACTGAACTGTTTTGATGTTGTGCTAAATTGAAGATAATGGTTTTGAATACCGGATCTTTCGATACCTTCGCTGAAGTAATATTCAAAGGTTTGCTTCGCCAGACTTTGCCTGATGTTACGCTTGATAGAAATGTACGTTGATGTAGCGCTTCACCCTTTTTAAGGTGATTTGGAGTTTCCTTTTGCTGTTAGGTGCTTGTGCCCCATTTCCTTGAATATTTGATTCGCAACCCTTCTGAACTGATGACCTGAATGCCGTTGATATCCCTGGAGGGTGTAGCTCGCTCTTTCGCTATCGAACTGTTGAACTTCAGTGTAGAGGCCTCAATTTATGAGGATTTGACACAAATTAACACATTTGTCGGTGTAGATTTCATTCGTCAGACCTTTTGTCGTTGGCCATGAGTTAAGAACTTTTTGAGAATTTTCCCCTTTTTTTGTAGGGGCACGCTTATGTCTCCATGATTTCTTTCAGGAGTTTTCTTTCTTTTGATGAGAGGCTTGATCCCGCCTTAAAAACCTTTGCTTTTTTTGAATCGAAAAATGCCCCAGTCCTTTCGCATGTTGTTGTCGGGGATTCATACGAGAAAGTCTCTTTGTTGACCAAATCATGAGTGAGTAATATCCGAATCGCCAATGAGATGATAGGAGGGAAGCTCTGATGATGATGGACCATGCTGATGGTGTTGACCGGTGCATTTTCCTCCTTAGGATGGTTGATAAATGCCCCAATGTTGAGTTGTCGTTGTTTCCAAGATTGCCCCAGTCTTATTATATGGGTCCCAATATCGGGTTGTCGCCAATGTTGAAATTGCTCTAGACTTGCTTGTTGTTTGGGATAGTTGCTTTGCTAGGATATTGAGATCACAAGAGGCTTTTACCTTTGTATCAGATGGTGAACATGTAGTGGATTTGGGCTTTGATGCCCTCAATCATTGTTTCTGACTTGTTCGCGCAATCGGCTTTAATGATTTTCTTCTGATTTGATGAAGACTTGTGATTAAGGGTGTCTGATCTTTGAAGGTCCTCACTGCTGGTTGTATTAGTGTATCGCTATTTCTTCCTTTCTGGGATTTCTGCCAAAATTGATGGAATAACATTGAAGTATTGTTGGGTCTTCTCCACATAGGTCGCTAACTTAGAGGGTTGTTCTTGGGCGTAGACTTTGGATTGATGTTTGGGTTTGGATGTTTCTTTTGAGGTTTAGACCGCACCACTGATGGTTGCCTACGTACTCCTGTATGTGAGGGAGATCAGGTCTACGTAGTTCGAACCTAGTGTAAGAGGTTCAATGCTGAATGATGTAGAAGGGGGTAGGAATGTTTTTGTTGCTTTTGTTTATGTAGAGAAAGGGTAGAAGTGTTTTTGTTGTTTTTATTTTTGTTTGGTTTGACCACACCATAAATGGCTGCCTACGTACTCCTATTAGAGAGGAGATCAGGTCTTTCGTAGTTCAGGCTTGATGAGGTGAAACCTGAATGACTTGATTTTTGATTTTTTTATTTTTTTTTATATTTGTTTTTCTTTTCTTTTTTTTTCCTTTTTTTTTTGAATATTTACATGCATGGAAAATAAAAGGCATACTACAAAGAAAGTGATACTGTCCCAACATCTTTTGGAACTCGCAACTTTATCCCCTGGATCTACATCTTTTTGGCTAGTTGAGGCTTGATAGTCCAGTCGTCAGTGGTTGTGTTGCCTTCAAGGCTCGCGACAGAGGTTACTTCTTGGTTTTGAATGTCTTCACTTATGGCCATAACTTGATCGCTTCCTGGTTCAGTACATTCCTCAGGAATGCTTGAGCTGGACCCATCGCAAAAAGGTATGAACTCTTGATTCTTTGATGGGTTAGTTTCCCCGACAACCTCACCACATTTTCTTTCATCTGTTCCTTCACGCTTTTCCTAGACTTGAGAGGATTCGACCATGAAATCTCCCTTGAACTGTCTTCACATTTCTTGCAAGGAATTTTCCCTTTTGGCTTTTCCTTCCTTGGACATGATTAGTATTTCCTCCTCATCATCCAAGGTGATAAAATCAGGAACGTGGTTGATATCTTTAGACCAGAAGATGTTTGATGTCGGCGGAGGAATATCCTTTGGGGATTCCCGTGTCTCCTCTGTCATTTCTTGCATTAGGATCATTCCATCTTATGTTCTGCCAGGATTATCCCCCATAGCCTTCACCTTATCTAAACTTCCTGTCTCGAGTGGACATCTTATGCTTTTTATTTCTTTTTTTCCTTTTCTAGTCATGGGGAATTCTATCTCCAGCTCTCCATTTTTAATGAGATCCTGGATTTTATGTCGCAAAGACCAGCATTCCTCAGTTGTATGTCCAAGTGAGTTAGAATGGTAGAGACATATCTTGGTGGAATTGTAACTTTTTATCTTAGAATTTATAGGAGGTAGTAACGCAGTAATCCTTCCTTCACTTATCACAAAGTGTAGCATTTCTTCATTGGATTTGCTTAGAGGGGTGAATTTTTGGGCTCTTGTGCAGGTTGTTTGATCTTTCTTCTTTGAGAATTCACATTCCTCCGAGTGATTTTTCCGTTGGCGAGATCTTCTAGCAATTTTATCATCCCCCCTTTCTTGGTCGTCTGATAGTTGAGTGAAAAACTGCCTTGTATCCTGATGTTGTCGCACTATCAGCTTAGCTAGCAAATTTACTTGATTCTGGATCGTCTCTAATTTTTGCATTACTGTGATACCCTCCTCCGAGTTTTCCCACTTTAGGATATTTGTTCTATGCCTTTGGGGGTAGTCCTCTATCCTTTGTGCACTTACGAATTAGATATATTTTAGCGCCTCCTGACCCGTTCATGTTTACTTCCCCCGTATTATGCTGTAACGGAAGGTTGGTGTTGACATTTTGTTGATCAGGTTGTTAGACCACAATAATGCCACTTTCGATCAGATTTTTGAATTTTATGCTTTAAAGACCAACAATCTTGTGTATCGTGTCTTGGAGATCCTAAATGGTAAGCACATCTTTGGCTTGGATTGTATCTTTTTCTCCCTGATTCCAGAGGTGGAGCCAGTTCAGTAATTTGCTTATGATCCATCAATATCGCCAACACACTTTTAAGAGAATCGCCTAGTGGAGTGAACACCCGATTTTCCGTTCTCTCAAATTTTCTTTTCCTGTCTTGGAATTAGTTAAATGCAGCCTGTTGTTGAAATGGAAGATTGTCTCACTTTTTCTAAATGGGGGGGACTATAGGTAGGTCTACTAGCTTGCCCCCGTACAACAAGGGATACATCTTCACTGCCTTTATCGGGTACCCCCTCGGGATCGCTCGCATACTTGCCAATCTGTATATTCTTGGCGACTGCTTCCAAGGCAGTGAAGTCTTTAATCTTGCCTGCCTTCAGGCCCATCTTTTCCATTTCACCGTGTTTGATCATTTCTAAGAACATCTTTCCTATGCCTGCTAGTATCCTTTCATAGTACGGAGCCTCTTGGATATCAATAAACGTCATTACCATCTCAGTTTCCGTCATTGATGGAATGACTTGCACTGCGAGATGTCTCCACCCTTGGGCATATTCTCGGAAAGATTTAGTACTTTGCTTTTTGACTTTAGTCACTTGGTATCGATCCGGCGTCATTTGTGACTGAAAACTGTACTGATTTTGAAAGGCGTGGGACAATTCTTCCCAGTTGTGGATTTTGGCATTGTTAAGTCGGGCAAACAAGGCTTTAGCCTCTCCGGTGAGACTCTTTTGAAAAAGTTACATTTTGAGGCTTTCATCTTTAGCATAAGACCCCAGTTCGCCAATATACACTTTCAGGTGAGTATATGGATCGTCTGCCCCACTGTACTTTTCAAACTCTGGGACTTTGAATTTGGCAGGATATTGAACCCCTGGGAATATGCAGAGATATGAATAGGTGACACTCTCATAGTTTCCAGTCCCTTTGATTGACCGGATGGTCTCCTCCATTTGTTGGACTTTCTTTCTTATATCCCCATTTTCTCGATCATCCCTGAGATTTGTGATTTCTTTATTGGAATGAGGTGTAGGTTTCTGTGTTTCCATCTTTTTACCAATACCCTGACTGCACCCTGGTGCGGATGACTCTGGTTGAGTAGGCATTGTTTGGACCCAAATTCCTCCATGTGCAGAGGATTTTGTGTGGATGGATTTTGTATACCCTGACTAGATTGGTGTAGCTCTTTGAGCATAACAGCCAGCTCTGTCATTTGATAGCTTAATCTTTCGAACTCCTCGCAAGAGACAGGAGTACGATCAGGCTGGGCACTTTTATCCATGTCTGATTGTTGGCTTAATGCCCTTTTGGACTTTGAATGGGAAACAGGATCAATTGCTTCCCTACAAAAACTTATGTAGTTTAGTCTTAGGGAAATGTATAAAAATTTTACATGCTATCATAACGTGTCCATTTTAGGAATATTATCCTGCAAAATGGGTGTCATTTGATAGCATGTCAAGCCTTAATATGCATTTACACATATTCTTCATATTTTCCATTACATTGAGATTGACAAGTAATTGAAATTACAAGTAATTTAAATGGGAAAGTATGAAGAGACTTCCCTTCGCGTTTGGTTTATCAGAGGCTGCCCTATCTAAGATTACTCTCGCGGCTTTTTGGCATGAAGGTTCCCAGATCATCGCAATCTACTTGACGAGAAATTAATCCGGTCTTTCAACTGGAGCGAATCTGGGTGGTGCCTTTCTTAAGCCTCATTGGAATTAGTCTTCCTACGAGTCTAGTAATCAAACACCAACAGGATAGCCTCCTGGTGGAGGGACCACACAACATACATTCACATACAACGTGTCTCACTGTTTATGCAAAAAGATGACATGTACGAAGCACTAATATCACAGATAGATATTTAGCAGTGCAGTAAGTAATTGCATTCGTACACATTCATCATAAATGTAAATGCAACATTCATACACAAGCATATAACAGTTTTGAAAGGTTTGTAATAGCGGCTTAAGCCCTCTTACTTTAGTCTCCAGCAGAGTCGCCACCTATCGACTTCGGGATTTTTCAGTTGTCCCTTTTCGTTACTTGTTCTTTGGTGTTCTCATGTTAATGTGAGATTTGTTTGAAAAAACAAGTGAAAAAGGTCCGACATGTGTAATGTCGATGATTTGACTGTAAGAGTTGCCAGTTGGTGTTTTAACTGGTTGCACCAACACAACCGAAAAGGTTTGCACATTGACCCAATGATGTGACACTGCTAAATGGGTCTGTGAAACCGAGTTTCATTTGGGTTCGGGGGCTTAAATATGTGGAGGGAAGGTGTTAGGCACCCCCCAACATCCGTGTTGCCACGGTGACCGTCAGTTTTCAAAGAAATTGTTATATAAATGTGTGTGTGTGTGTGTGGATCAATGTGCAATTATCTGAAAGTAGTGCGAGGCCTCGTTCGCACCTATATACAAAGGGTTTGAATTTTATAGAGAAATTCAATTTTAAACAGAATATAGCAATGAAGTTTTGTAAAAAGAGGTTTTTCAAACCCTGTGCTCAATAGGAATTGAGACCTTTTCATACTTCCATCTTATTATTAAATGCTCAGCTTGATTGCTTTTATTTTCGAGATGCGAGGCATCTTCGAGAAAATAATATATAGCAGTGTCGAACTCCTCATGGGCATGAAAGCCATCTATGGACATTCAGACACCGTAAATAATGTACAAGCTGCTTACAGCTTAAAATGTCCATCATGGGAACCGAATCTTGATTCAGTAGACTGAATCTGTGATCACATGATTCCTAGGCTCACATGATACTACAATTTGTATGGAAAGTAGTAAGCAGTTATATATATATATATATATATATATATATAAAAGCGGTATATATATATATATGTGCATGATCAGCCACAACGAAGCAACTTCATGGGGGATCAGAAATGTAAATAAAGTAGTAAATGCCATCAACCGCCACGAAGTAAACTCCAGGCGGGACTTAAATATTAATAAAGCTGTAAAAGTTATCAACTGCCACAAAGTGAACTCCAGGCAGGACGAAATGTAAAGAAAGTTGTAAAAACTATCAACTGCCACGAAGTGAACTCCAGGCAGGACGAAATGTAAAGAAAGCTATAAAAGGCCACGAAGTAAACTCTAGGCCTGACAAAAATGTAAATATATATATATATATATATATATATATATATATATAAAAGCAGTAAATGCACCGGATATAAAATCCAGGCTCATCGGATATGTCCGACATTAATTATATATAAGTATATATATCTAAAAGCAAGTAAACGCATAGGGATATAAAGTCCGGGCTCATCGATGTAGTCGACAAAAGTTTATATATATATATATATATATATATATATATATATATATATATATATATATATATATATATTATATATATATATAAGCAATTAAACGCTCCGGACATAAGTCTAGGCTCAATCGAGGCATAACTAGATAATGTTAGTCCATATATATATATATATATATATATATATATATATATATACATACATATATATAAGTATATATATACAGACAAAAATGAAAACCACGGACCGAAGTCCGGGCATACACGCACACAACACGACTCTCAATGTGAAGAATAGTGTGTGCAAATATGATGAGAAAAGCTTTATAGAGTGTAAGAAGGCTTACAGTGGGCTGTCAATGCAGGCTTCTATGACTCTATATGGACAAACACTCAGCTCCCGATGGTAAATTTATAACTATATGTAGGCTAACAGGTGTTTAAAAAGAGCAAGCACTCAAAATGGGGGTGTACAAAGCCAATTGGATAGGGTTCCCTCTCTATTTCTCTTGAAAATTATGCCAGCCAAGCCCCATATTTATAGAGGGGATGCAGCAGTACACTAATTTTACTCAGTCACTGAGGCACCTTTATGGGTCCCTCCGTGGTACAAGACGATCATACTCGGACAACGCACTATTCGCTCGGTCGCTCATAACTTTCAATCCGGGAGTCCAATGGAAGCGTGCCATACCATTCTGAAAAGCTCTTTCCAAGAGATACACAATGACATAGGATTTGACCTTTTTTGATTTCGGGAAGATGGATCCATGACCGAAATAGCATTTCTGGATTTCTGTCAGGCAATCCGGTGAGCCGTTTTGCGTAGTTTTCGCTCCGAAGTTAAGATATGGTTCTTATGGTACTTCTTTTGAAGCAATTTGAGTTGAAATGATTTTATTTGATTTGAAGTGAAGTTAAGTTGGAAAAATGACCCTTTTACCCCTCCCGGGGTTATCTCCGATTTTCGCTTAGTTGTAGTAGTCTTTTCTTAGGGTTATCTCTGAGGTTGTCATGTTGTTCATTTTGAATGTCCTCAAGGTTATCTCTGAGGTTGAGTTGACCTCTCGAGGTTAACTCTGGGGTCAGGAAATGATGTTGTAGTCCTCTAGGGTTACCTCTGGAGTGTGGAAAAGACACTTTTGCCCTCCTGTATAGTTAGTAACAGGAAAAGAAAATTTTGAGTGTCTACAAGGATATGGAGGTTAAGTTTCTGGAACTGAAGCAAGGTAGTATGTCTGTCGTAGAGTACGTGACAAAATTTAACTAGTTAGCTCGATTCGCTCCACATCAGGTTGACACGGAGGCCAAGAAGGTAAGGAGGGTCGAACTAGGACTAAAACCATTGGTATAGAAAGTAGTGGTTGCATTAAAGATTAAGACTTACTCTGATCTATTGGAAAGGGATATCATTGGCGAAGGAGGCAATGAAGCCATCGCTCCATTCAAACAAGAAAAGAAGACAGGTCAAGAAGGATAGAAAAGGTGAAGCAACGGAGGCAGCAACCCCAATAAGCGTAAATGGACATAGAGTCAATCCTCTTGAGGTAATAATTTTGGGGGGGTGGGGGAGGCCAAGAAAAGTATGAAGTGCAACAACTGTGGGAGGAGTCACTCGGGGGAGTGCATGAAGGGAAAGAGTGTTTGTTATTGTTGCGGACAATCGAGGAACATGGCTCCTCAGTGTCCGAATAAGCAGAAGGGAGGATGTTTCTCGTGTGGGGCCATAAACCATCAAATCAAGGACTGCCCGAAGAAAAAGGGCGATGCAGCTAGCGACAACCGTAACAACAACAACAATTGACTGAACATGAGAGGGTCATCCAGTCAAGCCAACAGAACAATGGCACAAATGTTCAACATGATCGCACGTATAGCATGCGGTGGAGTCTAAGGACGTGGTGTCAGGTATCATTCGTATCAATGATAAAGATGCATGCGTGTTATTTGATTCGGGTGCTACCTGCTCTTTTATTTCAGAAGAATTTGCTAAACAGTTAGACTTACCCCGTAAGAGATTAGAACACCCTATGAACATAGAAGCAGAGAACAAGGAAATTATCCCCGTAGAATACATTAATAGGAATTGTTATACAGAATTGCGAGGAATTAAGCTCAAACTGGATTTGATACCGATTCGTTTGGGGGAGTTTGATGTAATCCTTGGAATGGATTGGTTATTAGTTCATGGAGCAGTAATAGACTATAAGAGGAAGTGTGTATACCTTAAGACTCCGAATAAGTCAAAGGTGGTATTTTATGGTAGTAAATCGCCGAGACAATCTTATTGTCTGACGATGGTGCAAGCGTAAAGATTGCTTAGGAAGGGCTGTATAGGTTATTTGGTTCACGTGGTTGATACTGACGAGTCAAGGGTGAACTGAGTCAGATACCTATTGTAAGGGATTTCATTGATGTCTTCCCAGACGAGATTCTGGGATTCCCACTGAATAGAGAAATTGAGTTTGTTATCGATTTGGCACCAGGGACAACATTGGTATACAAAGCGCTATATTGTATGGCACCGGTAGAGATGAAAGAACTGATGGCTTAATTACAAGAGTTGTTAAATAAGAGATAAATTCGACCAAGCGTATCACCGTGGGGAGCACCAGTCTTATTCGAAAATAAGAAAGATGGGTTACTAAGACTTTGTATTGACTACCGAGAGTTGAACAAGGTCACCATTAAGAACAAGTACCCGTTGCCCAGGATAGACGATTTATTTGATCAGTTGAAGGGGCAAAGTACTTTTCAAAGATTGACTTGAGGACAGGTTATCACCAACTGAAAGTGAGGCCAAAGGATATTATAAAGATGACATTCAAAACTCGGTATGGACACTTTGAGTTTTTGGTAATGTCATTCGGATTGACGAACGCACCAACAACATTTATGGATTTGATGAATAGAGTGTTCAAACAGTATTTGGATAAGTTTGTTGTCATATTCATCGATGGCATTCTAGTGTATTCAGAGATGGAGCAAGAACACGCCGGGCATCTTCGGATAGTGTTGGAGACATTAAGGAGGGAGAACATGTATGAAAATTTTCCAAGTGTGAGTTTTGGTTGCAGAGAGTGCAGTTTTTAGGGCACATTATCGACAAGAATTGTGTTTTGGTGGATCCAGCGAAGGTAGAAGCGGTTATCAATTGGGAGCAGCCGAAGACGCTGACCGAAATTAGGAGTTTCTTAGGATTGGTGGGATACTATCGAAGATTTATTCGGTATTTTTTGAAATTAGCATCGCCATTGACCAATCTTACCAGAAAAATAGTTATGTTCGTTTGGACAGAGAAGTGTGAAGAAAGTTTCCTAGAATTGAAGAAGAGGCTTAGTCAAGCACCTCTGTTGGCCTTACCAGATAACACGGGAGGGTTTATAGTGAATAGTGATGCATCACACAAGGGTCTTGGCTGTGTATTGATGCAACATGGCAGGGTCATTGCGTACTCTTCACGTCAACTGAAAGATTATGAGAAGGGATATCTGACTCATGACCTGGAATTATCAGCGGTAGATTTTGCCTTAAAGATTTGGAGGCATTATTTGTATAACGAGAAGTGTGAGATATATATAGATCACAAAAGTCTGAAGTATATTTTCATGCAGAAAGAGTTATACATGAGGCAACGCCGATGGTTAGAATTGATCAAAGATTATGATTGTGAGATTCTGTACCATCCAGGCAAAGCAAATGTAGTGGCAGATGCCTTGAGCAGAAAAGGCAAAGAGAAGTTATTGAATATGACCATTCAAGAAGAATTGGTGAAAGATTTTGAACGACTAGACTTGGAGATTAAGTATCCGATGGAAACCAACGAATAATTATTTACAGTGACAGTGAGTCCGACTTTATTAGATAAGGTTAAAGAGGCAAAAGAAAAAGACGAAGATTGCAATAACATCAAGAGACGATTGACTGAAAGGTGATTAATTGAAATTTAAGATTGATGGCACAGGACTGCTAGGTTTTGAAGGATGAATTTGGGTATCGCTAGTACCAGAACTGAGATAGGAGATTTTGCAAGAAGCACATAATATTAGATACTCGATACACCCAGGAAGCACGAAGATGTACCAATATTTGCGTCACCACTTCTGGTGGCTAAACATGAAGAGAGAGGTTGTAGAATACGTAAGTAGATGTCTATCTTGTCAGAGAGTCAAGGCAGAGCACCAACGACTAAGCGGGTTATTACAACCATTAGAGATTCTAGAATGGAAATAGGAGCACATCACAATGGACTTTGTGGTGGGACTTCTGGCACTGCAGAAAGGGCTTGACGCCATATGGGTGATTGTAGATTGTCTTACTAAGTCATCTCACTTTTTGCCGATTAAGATTAAGTATAGTTTAGACCAGTTAGCCAAATTGTATGTTAAGGAAATTATCTCAAGGCATGGGGTATCGATATCTATTATATCTGATAGAGATCCGTGACTCGCGTCAAACTTCTGGAAAAGTTTTCAAAAAAAAATGGGGACACAACTACAAATGAGTACCGCGTATCATCCGCAGACCGATGGGTAAAGCGAGAGAACAATTCAAACACTTGAAGACATGCTCCGAGCTTTTGTGATGGACTTCAAGGGTAGTTGGGAGGATCACCTTTTATTAGTAGAGTTAGCATATAACAATAGTTATCACGCCAGTATTGGAATGTCATCGTACGAAGCACTGTATGGGAGGAAATGTAGAACATCCTTACGATGGGACGAAGTTGGAGAACATAGACTGGTAGGACAAGAGTTGGTACAAAAGACGGTGGAGATCATCAGGGTGATAAGAGCTCGACTAGTAGCAACTAAAGATCACCAGAAGATGTATGCGGACCTACATCATAAGAAAAGAGATTTTGAATTAGGAAGCTATTCTTTTCTGAAAGTATCTCCCTGGAAAGAGAATATTTGTTTTGGAAAGAAGGGCAAGTTAAGCCCTAGGTTCATAGGATCTTTCGAGATTTTGAGGCGAGTCGGTGAGGTGGCGTATAAGGTAGCGTTACCTCCTGAACTTAAGCACATTCACAATGTGTTTCACGTGTAAGCTTTGTAGCCGTATAAACCAGACTACAAGCACGTTATCTCCTATGAACCAATTCAAGTCGAAAAAGACTTATCGTACGAGGAAGTTCCTGTCCAGATACTAGATAGGAAGGAGAAAAAGATGAGGAATAAGATTATCAATTCCGTTAAGATTCTCTAGAGGAATCACACAGTAGACGAAGCTATGTGTGAGCTAGAAGAGAAAATGAGAGCGAATTATCCATTTTTATTTGAGTAACCTTATTTTTGTAATTCCGAGGATAACATTTTTATAAGGGGGGAGGGATGTAATGACCGTGAAATTTTTTTAAACTCCTTATTAATTAAATATGTGATTTAATTTTAATGAGTTAGTTTTGTGAGTTTATTAAACCTTATGTGGTTATGTGAATTTATGAAATGATTAAAGGAAGTCACTAATAGTTATTTAAATTGGTGGACTAACCCTAAGAGTTTGAGATCAAAGAATTGTTAAGATTCTTAATGATTAAATATTCAATTTATTTGAATATAGTGGGAGGATTTGAACATATTAATTCATTTAAATTATGGGTTTATCACCATTGTAGAAGTTAAATTATCTCGTACAAAACTTATGTGGTGAGAGAATTTTGAACTGGCTTGAAGCTAACCCATTTTGGCACTGCCAGGGACCGGCGTAGCTGCGCCCTCCTAGCAATACAAAATGGTGCAGCTACGCCAGGGTTCAATTTGAGAAATATTAGTTCATTTACTGTAGAAAATGAAATGGAACATTAATGTAAGGTGTGACATGCATAAAATCATATAATAAGAATACATTCTAATGATATGAAGTATCATGTAATGCAATAAAATCATAAGTGATTTTAAACAGAAATAATTAAATATCTATGTATTCCAGAAATTGTGATAGAAATTATGTGTGTACACCAGATAGATAATATTAAATAATATGATAAGGTGGTTATGTGCGTAGAAAAATGTAATTATAGAGCTACCTAGACAATAATACCTAACTGCGTTATTTTATTGTGTGTATTTAATGTACATGGATTATATGACGTGAGTGCACAAATAATCCCCAACTTTCCTTTGTGTAGTAGCATTAACACATTTATATTACATTATGGGAATTATAGTATCCAAACCAAGCCTTAAATAACTTATTGCTGAGCTTGTCCCAAATTGAGAGTCACATTAGTACATGAACAGTGGACTAAAAGCTAGTTTACGTAACTTCCATTTGGCTAAGCATAGGTAAAGATTTCTAGGCCAATGGCTGATGGGTGGGTTGTTCAACCACTCTTTAGTAACCATTATTTTTCTCCATTACACAATGAACTCAATCTTAGTGCAATGTGATTATCCAGTTCAAGTTTCCTTTATAAGTAAAAGTTTTAGTTTTAGTTTTGTTGTTTGTTAAGTCTGATATTGGAGGTTCTAAGTTGCTGAACAATTGTAGAAGTAAACTTAGTGTGTGAGGAGTTCAATTCAAGCCTAACAAGGTATAAACTCTAATTGTGTTCTTGAGTTGGGTTTGGTCAAATGATAGAAATTACTTGAAATTTCATGTCAATTGATGTGAATTAACATGCCATGAGGTGTTTACGAAGTATGTTTACATGTTTGAACTCTTTAATGGTAGGTTGTAGCATGTTTAAACTAAATGAACCAAAGTGGTTAAGGCTCTGCAGAGCAGGCGGTCACCGCCTCTCAGTGTGTGCGTACAAGTGCATTGCGCTTTATTTGTACTAGGTAGGGTAAGCAGAATGCGCGCCATACCCTAGAACCAGTTGATGATTTCTGTTTGTGGTATGTGTTACTAACTTGATGTTATGACTTAGTTACATACCTATAAAGGAGTATAACATGAGATGTAAAGCTTTTGTATATGTTATGAAGTAATCAACTTGGATTAGTAAGGAAGTTTGTAACAAAACTTAAAGTTTTCAAAATTATCCTTGTGGAAAACTTGTGTTCACGAGTTCTGAACTTAGTGGCTCATATGCATGACTGACTTCAAAACTAAATGAGCATGATATATGTTGTATGGTGTCGTTATCATGATTAAACTTGTTAGCTTTGTGTTAAAGAATATTTTAAAAGAAAAGCTTAGTACAATAAGGCTAATGAATATGAACGCTAAGAGATTTAGATTCTGATCTTGAAAGGAGGTTAACATGACTTTAACTCCTTATGATAAGAGTTTTGAAGTTGTCTTATATGTGCTATCTTTCATCATTTGTGCTAACATGATTTTTAAGATAACCTTGAACGTGTTTTCAAACTTAAGTTGCATATTATATGAGTACTTAGATACCAAAGGGTTGAGGTGTCATATTATGGCTATAATACTCCTAGACATGATACATATGTATTGAGCATGATGATTACATGATTTTTACATTTTAATGACATATAAATTGTAAGTTAAACGTGTGGTAATGAACTCAAGAATGATCATGTGTATGTGTGAAACTCTAGCATGTATGTATGTTAAAATACATATGTAATTGGTGTGTTAGAGTTGGACTAAAGTCAGGAGAGCAAAGCTCATCTCTGGTCTGGCCAGGGGACAACGAAGCTACGCCGTCCCTAAGCGTAGACCAGGCGTAGCTGCGCCATCCTGTAGTCATGAATAGATTCTGTTTTTTATTCTAAAATTCAAGGCTTGCTTATATGGTTAATTTACTCTGTAATATGTGACCAATATGTCATATAATGTGATGAGAAGCATGTTATATGATGACTTGATTCTTGTAAGTGTAGACTCATAATAGTTTACACATACTAATTGAAAAGACCGACTTGTTAATATTAGGTCATTTCAACGCAAGTAATTAAAGCTAGAATTAATTGTAGCTGAGAAAACAGGAAAGTTCCTTGAACCCTACTTTTATTGAGCAAGTTCCCTAATCTCACTCAAGTTTATATTGAGAAAGTTTCCTTAAACTTCACTCTTTGATTGTGCAAGTTCCTTAATTCTTACTCTTTTCTTGAGCAAGTATCCGAACACTATTTTTATTGTGTTGCAAGTTTCCTAATGTAGACAACTTTGAGTTGTGAAAGTTTCCTATCCTTCTCATAATGTATTGAGTAGGCTATTGTTGAGTTGAAAGTTATTCAATTAAGCTTGAACTTTATTTCCAAGCATGCTATTAAGTAGTTTAATTACTTTACAATTATTCCACATCGATATTATTGATATTCACACTTAGTGCACTTGAGTTCGTACACTCTTAGACTTTTACATCATTTAAAGTTCAATAATTCTTGAACTATGTTAGATAGAGTCTGAACCTTTGTATAAAAGCGTACGAAGTTTTATAAAAGTTATCCAAATCAATTGATGGTAAGGATTCCTAGACTGAAAGAACACCTTTTTTATGATAGGGGGTACCCCGGGTATCTAATATAAGATACAAAGAGCAGATTTAAATGTTATGCATATACATGGTGTACGCGAGGATGATCCCCTCAAGTACTTATTCTATAGCCAGTAAACAAATGTTCAATTAGCTATTGATTCCATTGGAGTGTTATAGTTCAAAGTCTATTTGGCTTGCAGTTATTCTAAAAGCAATCATTATCTTTGCTTCCAATATTCATATTTTTGAATGCTTTCGATATTCATATTGTTGAATTCATTGACAGATATTTTCCATTCATTATGATATATCCTTATTGTTGTATTTAAACTTGTTGGGCAAACTTGTTTCTCAGCCTTGCTATATCATGAATTATATTGCAGCTAAGCCCGAGACCTCAGGGAAGGACAAGGGTTAAGAAAAGATGTAGAATAGTGGCAAGGAGCAGACTTTACCTTATGCTTAGTTTAAATTACTGTTATGTAATATGAACCCTAATGTTTATTTTATGGTATGTTTGTAAGATGATATTACGGTTATCGTATCTTAGGACTAGTAACACCTTTTGAATGAACGACGTACGTTTAATTTTTTCACATTTTAGTCATCGTATGTTGTTTAGAAGTGGATGTTTGTACGTTATCGTGATGATCGGACCGGGGTCAGAGGACCCGGATTCGGGGGTGTCACAGACCATTCGTTTAATAGTAAATCAATCTGGACCGTTCAGAAATTATTTACTATTTAGTCCATTCTCCTATAAATAGAAGCTCATTCGTTCATTATTTCTTACGAATTCACTAAAACTATAGAGAGAGAAACTATAGAGAGGAAGAAGAAGAGTATTATGTTACTTCACTATTACAGTATCCAATTTTCTACTAAGATAATGGGTATTATTTCTTTTGTATTCGTAAATGAAGTTATTTTCTTCATATTCATAAGGATTGTCATTCTATTCTTTATTAATCTGCGGGAGTAACCTGTCTATGCGGATTACCGCATGCATGGTGAATGACCCTTCGTATTCATTCTTTATTAATCTACGGGAGTAATCTGTCTTCGCGAATTACCGCATGCATGGTAAATGACCCTTCGTATTCATTCTTTATTAATATGCGGGAGTAACATATCTACCCGGATTACCGTATGCATGGTGAAATACCCTTCGTATTCATTCTTTATTAATCTACGGGAGTAACCTGTCTACGCGGATTACCGCATGCATGGTGAATAATCCTTCGTATTCATTCTTTATTAAATTATGGAAATGATCTGTCTACGTGGATTACTGCATAACATGTGAAAATCCAGTTGCAGTTTTGTATATTCTTTTATACTCATATGAGATGTCATTTCTTTTGTACTCATCAAGGGATATCGTCTTCTTTCGTATTTCTCTATTTATGGTATGAATTTATTGTTTTTTCCATAACCTTATTATTAAATGGTGAAAACCCTTGAAATTAGTGGAATATTCGTAATAGTTTGTGCTTCATCTAGTATCATTCCACTATTGGTATGAACTTTCTTATTAAATGGTGGGATACTATTTATGTTGGGTTACTATTCATTTGGGATACTATTCATTCGGGGTACTTTGCATGATGAGGTACTATTCATTTGATACTATTCATTTGGGTACTATTCACGAGATATTATTCACGAAAAAGTGCTTTCTTTTTGTCCAAATTATTTTTATACATGAATATCATTCTTGAATTTTACTCCACAATTAATTATCATGTTGACAATTTGGACATTCTTGAACTCTAGATAAATTAAATTATAAATTTCTAATATTTATCCTTGATCTCACTTGATTGATTCCTTATATCATTGTCATCATCCTCATGCTTATGTTGTGGTAAAAGTCATCTTTGGTCGTAGTGCATAGATGGAATATTGATTGGTATGATTATGACCACGAATTGTGTATTGGTATAATCAGACATGTAATGTTACAGACAAATGATGTGGTGAAAGTCCTCTTTGGCTCATAGTGCATAGATGGACAGTTGTTTGGCATGATCATGACCACTGGTGATACTAACGAATATCCTTGGCCTGTAGTGCATGGATAATTTGGTGATGTGGATTATTTATTGAGTTGTGTTACAGGGATAAAATATTGATGATGGATTTTCAAATCATAGAAGATAGTAGACATCATTCTCTACTTGACTCTTCTAATAGATTGATGTTTCCGCTACAATTGTTGATCTAAAATTTGTTGTCTATTGTATTCTATCAGATTTTTCCCTGTTGAGGACTAAGGATAATTTGTTCTACATTATCGTAGTCATAATATTTTTTACTGGGCTACTTGAGCTCACCCTTTTCCTTTTGGTTTCATTGTTCTTCTCAGGAGGCAAGAATGTAGCTGGGACTAGTCGGGGAGTGGAATAGTGGTCCAAAATGGTTATTTTAATAATTCTCACTATTTTGTAAAATAGTGTGATAATAATTATAATGAGAATTTTATTTGAGTTTGGATATTGTCTACGAGACAATATTTGTATTAAAACTCACAACGTATGTTTTGTCGTACTTTACACGACAATAAACAGTTGTATAAATGAAGTTGTATTTGAATTTTGTACCGTATATCTGGTGACTCAGAATGGGTTGTATGGACTTATTCTAGGGGCGTCACAACCATGATATTTTCACAACAACGTAGACCTTTCAAAAAAAAATTAAAGATGAATGGATGAATGATTGTTTAGTAACTTACATTATTGAACATGATATTTTTGTAACTATTGAAAATGAGGTTATCATGAAACAATTTCAAATTATGAAGTCTTGAAAAATGTTATTGTAAACAATGTATGAATATTATTTAATTTTATAATTTATTATATTATATTTTTATTTTTCATTAATTTTGTTTTTCAAATTTAACCTCACTTAAGGCTAGATCCGCCCCTAATTCTGCATTGTTTATCTTATTAGCATATATACAATCAACCATCACCTTAAACAAAATCAACTCTCTACATAGATAGAATTCAAACTCTTAATTGGAGAAAAATGACTCATACAAAAATGGAGAAAGAACGAGAGATGCCACTCCAAACTAGTTAGGAGAAAACAACATCCCACAAAAAAAGAAACAAACTCTATAAAAAGAGAAAATAACATATAATTTATGTCTTCTGTATATGATACCCCTTCATATACATAAATTATAAAATGTATAATTATAGACAAAATTTATGGCACATTTAATTATGCAAAATGAAATTAAATTTTATGATTAAAATAATAACATAAATATCAACATTGGGTATCTCTCCTTCTAAAGACTGTCAAACTCTTCCATTTGATAGAAATCTGTAAAATCTATGACCTTTTGAATACAGAAATACTTTTATAGAATTTGTAAAAGTCTCAATTCAATACCATCTAACTTTTAAAGACATTATATAAGTTGTAATTGAATACTAGTAAACTTTTATAAACACTTTAAAGGTGTTGATTGAATACAATAAAAATTTTAAAATGTTTAAAAGTCTTTAAAAATCTTAATTGAATACACTTTGACGCCCCCAAAATAGGTCCATACAACCCATTCTGAGTTGCCAAATACATAGTACAAAATTTAAATACAAACTTCATTTATATAATTATTATCTGTCATGAAAAATACGACAAAACATAACCTGTGAGTTTTAATACAAATATTTTCTTGTAGACAATATCCAAACTCAAATAAAGTACTCATTATAATTATTATCACACTATTTTATAGAATAGTGAAGAATAATATATCAACCATCTTGGACCATCACTCTATTTCCCAACTAGTCCCAGCTATATTCTCATTTCCTGAAGAGAACAATGAAAGAAAAGGGTGAGCTCAACTAGCTTAGTAAAGAATATTATGACTAAGATAATGTAGAATAAATTATTCTTAGTCCTCAACAGTGAAAAATCTGATAGAATACAATAGATAACAAGTTTTAGATCAACACTGCAGCAAAAATAGTAATCCATTAAAAGAGTCGAGTAAGGCATGATGTCTACTATCTTTTATGATTTAAAAGTTTGTCATCAATATTTTATCCCTGTAACACCAGTCAATAAATATTTCACATCAACAAATTATCCATCATGCTCTACTTGATATTTCATATCAACGAATTATCCATCATGCTCTACGAATTATCCACCAACGGGTTAATGATATTCGTTAAGATCACCAGTGGTCATGATCATGCCAAACAACTGTCCATCTATGCACTACGGGCCAAAGAGTACTTTCACCACAATATTTGTCTATAACATTACAGGTCCTGATTATACCAATACACAATTCCTGGTCATAATCATACCAATCAACAGTCCATCTATGCTATGACGCCCCCAAATCCAAGTACTTGAAACCCGAACTCGGTGCTTTATGATACCATTTCTATGAGCAGAATAATACTAATAATAATAACAATAATATAGATTATCAACTTTAATTTACATATTATCAGAGTTTTCAACCCCAAGTACAAAACCTTTAAACATCTGTTACATGATAATAATAATATTTATCATCCTTATCATAAAGTCAAATTATTACATAGGATAACATAGAAATTCATTCAGCAACCTTTCCTTTACCTTTGTTTCTTGTTGATCCTTCAGGTTGTTCACACTTAGCTGAAAACATTTAAATTAAACAAGGATGAGCATTTCAGTGCTCAGAAAGTAATAACAAGCAATAACAGTTAGCTGAAAGAATTAAATGTTTTCTTTGAACGATACTTCCACAATGAATCAACAGTTGTGAAGTAAGTTGAAGCAATAATAAACAACATATCATTTCGATTTCAAATTTTTGAAACTATGTACTGACTATAAATGAGGATCAGTTAACAGACTATGAATATTGTTTTCTATTTTCAAAAAGTTTAAATAGAACTTCATCTGTAAATCGTCATAACTTACGGGCACGGAGGTGATCAACCCGTTATGCCCTATATTGATCAATACTACATTCAAGGACGATATTTTCATCCAGCATTTTCCGCCTTAGACGCATAAAAGTTTCCCATATCTGGGATGTTCATACCAGTCTAGAATCCGAACCAAAACAATTCGCTTGGATAATAATAAAGTTTTATCTTGTTCAACAATAATTTTAAATTTGTGTCTAGACGGATCAAATAGCTTAGACGACTTTTAATTCAACGTATACATACTGGACACCGATAAGTATGTATCAACATGTGATAAAATATAATGATTATCCAAGTGAGAACACTTATATAACCATGTTTGGAGATTAACGATCATAATATATATCTTGATCTACAATAACAAAATTAAGGAACTTATACAACAAATTATAATTTAATAACTTACTTATACAGAATCATTGCATAAGTATATACAAAGGTTGAAATATTTGAACAATGAAAAAGAATAGTTCAGATATTATCTTGCGCATGTCCATTACATAAAGTAAATGCAAAGGTTTAGATACTTACCTTGTTTGCTGCTTAAAGTTATGCAACTTAGTTTTATCGTTTATATAGCAACCTATCAGTAATAAGATTAAAAGTTATATTTTATAACCTAAAATATTTTTATAACACTTAAATAATTTTTATATTACTTTCAAATCATTAATTCTATTTTTCATAATTTATTTAATATATTTAGTAAATAAAATAATTATCTTTAATATTAATTTATTAATAAAATTCATCACATAATATTGAAAGTTATTAAAATAACTTCAAATATTTTCTTATACCATAATATATCTTTAAATGATTTTTCATGTATTAAAATCATTTTTAAATAATTTATTTAAAATTATAATTAAATAAATTAAATACCTTTACTATTTCAAAAATATTAAATATTTATGAAATATATTAAAAATTATTAAAATATAATTTTTGGACTTTAAAATAATTTTTAATAAATTATTTTGTATTTTTAATAATTAAAAACTTAATTTTCTTTAATTATTTAATAAAAATAATAATTTTATAAATAAAGTGTCGCTTTGAAGATCGCCTATAAATACGTAACTGTCATTATAGGTGTTCTTCATGTTCTTGGCTAAACCCAAAACATTCATACACAGTTTTGAGGGACCATGTTTGACCACCAATGATTCAGTGTGCAAGGTGATTTAGGACTAGATAATGGTTAGAGGTTATAGTATTAATGCAATACTACAAGATCCAACAACAAACAGGGTCAAACAACATAGCACAAGCGAAATCTGAGGCTTAAAACAAGCTGTCAGAGTTGTTCTTCATTTTCTGGGTTGCCCAGAAATGAAGAACAGTTCGACTGCTCATAATTGGGCTTCCACAACTTGAAATATATGTGATGTTTTTGTGATTTAACAGTAGAAGTGTGTAGCCAACATGTACATGAATAGATCTATCACATAAAATTACAATAACAACAACAGATCAAGGCACCTATGCTTTGGTCGAGACCATGTCGTCGGCGCAAGGTTTCATAGATTTTCTGGGTTACCCAAAAAACCGTTTTCAAGCTTGACCCTGCTACTTTGACCGGCTACTACATTAAATCTATACGTTATATAGATGATATGAAAACTTTAAACTGAAGTCCATATACCATGCTACCATTCTATTACAACAACAACAACAAATAAGCTAACACCTGCAAGATCCAAGGTCATGAATATGTTGTTGGACCGACCTGGAAATTTTTTGGGTTACCCAGAAAGATAAGGTCATGGCCGGTCAACGCACTTTGACATTGAATAACTTACAATCTGTAACCGATCTGACTCTGAATCAAGTTTCAGAGCAAAGCCATTACAACATACTATAAACACAAACCCTTAAATAAACAAAACTGTAAACAGACTGAGATCTATGGGACCTGACATTTGGTTGTCAGACCATATTTCTTAGTTTTCCAATTTTTCTTAAAACTTGATTTTGAACACTTATATGATATGGATCTATATAATACCAACCTAGATCATTATAACAAACTATAAACCACATGTCTTAACATTAAAACATAACTTTTAACAATGGATCAATGGTTATATTTTCGAATAGGGTTTTATACCTTTACGAACAAATGCTTGAATCTAAGCTTCTGATTTGGTAAAGGTGTTCGTGGGGCTTGAATCGGGGACTGAAACACTTATGAAATTCGTGGGTTTTAGAGAGAGAGTGTCAAGGATGAGAGTTGTGAACAAATGGGCAAGAATGTGACTTTTTTTCTCTCTTAATCTATTTATATAATATAGATACGTTGAATCTAACTTACAAGGTGTCAAGATGGATAAGCTTGAATGAGTTTTAGGAATGTGCTATAAATCTAGGGTGGTGACTTTGCAACCTAGCTCATTAAAAAAATTACAAAAAGGCTATTTTAATAAACTAACAAAGCATTTTAAGGGTATTCTTGTCCATGATGCTTGAATCTAGGTTAAAATCAATAGATCTTAAATCTTAAGGTTTCCCAAATAATTTCTAGGGTTTAAAATTTAAGTTTATATTCAATAAAATTTTAATTAGAACTTACTAATTAAAATTTAGGGTTTTTAAATAATTAGGGTTCCTTAATATTATTAGGGTTCTAATTAACATTATAATTTACTAAAATAATAAATAAGATTACCATTTTAGTAATTAGGGTTTACAACTAGCAATTAGGTTTTATAATTACTAATTAGGGTTACCTAATATAGAAATTAGGATTCCAAAATATTAATTTAGGGTTTTCCTAATTAATGTTAATATTTATAATACTTGTCATAAATTACAATACACAATTACCAAAACGATCTTGTACTTTAATTTGGATTTCAAATTAGGGTTTTGCACAGTAAAACTAGGGTTTGACATAATACACCATAATTGACCAACTATTGTCAGTCCATATACATACAATACATATTTATAGCACTAAAAAATTAAAATATAATTAATATTATATTTTTATTCTCATTCCTTGATAAAAATCCAAAATTAGGGTTTGAATTCCATATTTGATTTATCTGTCATATTTAACATTATTAATTAAGTTAAAATAATTAACATAATAATCAGTACTAAAATAATAAAATAATTATTATAATTATTCTAAAAATCATTCCTTATCATATTTTCCTAGAAAATAATTAATAAAAATATTTCTACCATAAATTAGTTATTATAAGAATATAATTTATAAAAATCAATAATAAAATTATTTGTAATAATTAATGTAATAAATTAATTTTTATTTATCACATACATATATATACACATTACCTAGCACGTACTTCCACCTTTATAAATAATAATAAAAAAAAAATTATATGCAAAAATTTCTGATTTATTTATATAAAAAATATCGGGTCGTTATATTCCCCCTCCCTTATAAAGATTCCGTCCCCGGAATCACCGTTTTAAAACTCATACATACAAGGGTACATAGCATACACAATCATTGCAAGTAGATCTTGATCAAATTTGATCGAATCGATCTTTGACTTTTCAACATAAAACTTGGTTATCGTATTAAACGGAAATTTTATTTCTTTCCTCCTTCAAAATTTATTTATAAACTAATTTACTATATAGAGAAAAATTATCTATAAGAAAATAAAATTTATACGAATAATAACTGGAGTTCCATTGTCAGCTGCCATAGTATCCTGGACCGTCATGTTGAAGACCCTTGCAGTAGTTTTTTTTAGCTTGCTAGATGATGTTGGTCCTGTGATCGCCAAAGTTCCGCCGCTTTTCCCCATGATCACACTTTCTGCCTCCGTTCTACTTTTCGGACAGTCATTCACCTTATTCTCCTTCGATCCACATAGAAAACACCCGCTAATCGTTCTAGGATTGGGGCAGTTGGGAGAGATATGGCCCTCCTGCCCACACTTAAAACATGCAAATTTACCTTTCAGACATTCCCCCAAATGGTTCTTCCCAGAGTTCCCACATTGCTCCATCTGCTTCTTTTTTACACCTTCTTGCTTCACCTGCACACTCCCAAAGTTGTTCCCCTTCCACTTTCCACCTCTATTCCCACTATTTGTTTCCACCTTCCCAGCTCTCTCAACTTTACCCTTGTTCCTTCTTTCCTTGTTGTAGAGGCTTATGGCCTCACTCCCTTCCTCAGCAATAATGGTTTTTTTCCAACAGTGCTGCAAAAGTACGACCAATCTGTAACACTGCCACCTTGTTGGAGAGCTAGGGTTTTAATCCTAGCTCAAACCTTCTCGCTTTTCTAGCCTCCGTATCAACTTGATGCAAAGCAAACCTAGCCAACTTATTAAATTTTGCGGCATACTCTGCAACAGTCATATTCTTCTATTTTAATTCCAGAAATTTTACCTCCATCCTAGCCTACATACAAGATGAAAAATAGTTTTTGAAAAACAAAGTTTTAAACCTATCCCAAGTAACTAAACCTTATCCTGCCCTCGCCTGATTCGCTTCCCACCAAAAATTTGCCTCACCCTTCATTATATAGGTGGCAAAAGCGGTCTTTTGCCCCTCAGCTACCCTAGCTATTACAAATGCCTTTTCAATATCCTTAACCCAAGTCTGCACTTCTACAGGGTCAGTTGTCCCTTTGAATTTGGGCGGTCCTAAAACCTTGAAGTCCTTGAAGTTCGCCAAGCAGTTGTCCTGCTGGTTCCTTGTTGCTGGCATTCCTTTTTGCATCGCTTGAGCTACCATGTTTGCAAATTGCTGCGTTGGATCTGATTGTTGTCCCCCAGTGTTGTTGACAGATTCTTCTGCCCTTTGATTTTGAGTTTGTCGTCTTGGCATCATTATCTGATTAAATAAAACATAATTTAACTTACATTCTAAACCTTATCACATAAGTTTAATATGTTAAACTTGTTTCGTTACTCAAACATAAGTTCATCTTCATTAATTCATAGTAATTTACATAACATTTCCCATACTGTTATCCCTTTGTGACCACAAAAGTCAGGATTTACGACTTTAACTCATACAAAAGTTGAGAATATTACATTACATAGACATACTTATCACACATATTACAATAAACACACCTACACCACAAAACCTATACTTCCTATTCACTATGCCTTTTTCTTGATATTGGACAACCTTTTGCCTGATTACCTTCTATCCCATAAATAAAACAGACACGTTTCTTTGGATTGGGACAATGAGGAGAAAAATGTCCCTCACATCCGCAATTGTAGCAAACATTCTCCCCTTTCCTGCATACGCCTTCATGTTTCTTGTCACAGTTTGTGTTAGTCTTTGATTCTATGATGTTTTGATTGATGACTAATTAAAGTATATTAGACATGTGCATGGTTCATACTATGCATGGGTTATGGTTTTTACATGAACACTTGTTGCTGATTTTCTTCTGTTGGTAAGTTGAAATGTTTTAAAATCATTTCAAATTTGATTTGGAGTTTATTAAGGAAGATTTGATTTGGAGTCTATTAAGGAAGATTTGATTTAGAGGATTTGAATTGGAGTTTATTAAGGAATATTTGAATTGGAGTTTATTAAGGTATGTTGGTATTTATAATTTTAATAATGACAAATATTATGGTCTTTTGTTATTAATTCTAGCTGGCCCAAATTGGTTCTTCTATTTCATCATAGTATTTCGTGGGTGCTTATTTATTTAAGGATTTTATCTTGCTAAGTGGAGCCCACATTAGTTAGTGATATTTTGGTATTCTATTTTGAAAAGGAGACTTACAGAAGCTATTGGGTCTTATCCTTATTAATCTCCTTGTTCCTTTATTTAAGGTGTTTTGGTTTGACTTGAAAACATATCCTTGATTTACCAAATCTGTTGGACTCTTTAATTGCTAAAATCATGGTGTATATCAACTATGATATATGTTCCGTTGGTCAATATTGTAGCTTTAATTATGGGATTTAAATTATCTGATTTCTTGCTAACAAATATAGTCGTTGGCCTTCATGTTATATAAAGCTTCATCTTGCTCGGTTATGGGGAACCCAACAATTGCAAAGCAACAATTCATTCTTCTTAATTCTTATAGCTTTCTAATACTCTTTCTAGCAATCAATGTTCTGTTATCCTTAGGCTAGAAAGTTGATATTTCATTGGAATCACCATCATTGTAATCTGAAAAACTAAACTGTTAGCTTTGGTGGTCTAGAATTTCTAGAGTTTAGTGGGTCTGTTCAAAGGAAGCTTCAAAGTTCTCAGAGGTGAGAACAGGTGCAGAGGTGTACAAGTTGCAGAGGTGCAAAGGGGGCATTGGTGTCCAACATCAGATTTGAGGCTTCTTTGTAATAGAGAGTTCTTTTTATTGTATTTAATTGAATATTCAGTTTAATAAAAAGAGTCTCCAATCATAGTTGGGATTGGACGTGGATTAGGCCACTAGATTAGAGGATAGGGGTTGAACCACGTAAAAATCTTGGTGTGATCTTTACTTCTGTTTATCTCTTTAACTGTCATTCATGTTCTGCACTTCTTGTTATTCATGCCACTATCCAGACACTAAAGAAGACAGGTCTAGTTGTCTGATAATAAGAAACGAAGAACATAAGCTAAAGTAGACACTAAAGCGCATAAAAGGAATTCGCCTAAAATTATACCGTAATGTAAAATTTCAAAAAGATTTCACTGTTTATCACTTTAAGCATAAACACCTATTGACCCCCTATATGTGTGCATATTAACTGAATTACAATTTGTACACTTTTCTATTCGGTTAAAGTTCCCTTGGTTGTTATCAAGATTTCCTATATCACGGTCTTTCATCTTTTTTTCCCCTTATTGCTCGGAGCTGCACACACTTTGTTGCGTTTAGCTACAATTTGGTCATTTTGGATTTTAAGCTTATCTTGTTCTTCCATTGTTTCAATTAATGCTTTCCGCAGTTGGCTATTTAGTATTTTTTCTATTTTCCACAACTGTTCCAAAGAGGAAACCTGGTCGCTCAAATTCTGCACTTCGGTTGATGCTTGATCAGCTCCAACTTCAGTGTCCGAATCACTATCTGTCAGTTCCACCATTTCCGAATCTGGTACTACATTTTCTATAATAACCACCTCATCGAGGTTGTTTTCCACTTGAGCCTCTATTTCAGCTATTGGCTTCGATATCAGCTCCTTCTTTACAGTCCGAGGGTATACTAATTCTTTTTCACCTGACATCTACACACATAAACTATCTTGATTAGCATATAATATATACATAATACAAATAATAATTTTTTATAGGTTATCTTTTAGTTTGTTTGACGATGAATTTATCCAATTCATCTCTTCTTAAACTCTATATGAGTTGTTAATATTTCCAACGTTTCCCTCTGTCCTAAGGTTATAGCCTAAGGTTTATCCCACCTAAGGTTTCTAATCCTATAGCTCTGATAGAATTTTGTGACGCCCCCAAATCCAGGTACTTGAAACCCGAACTCGGTGCTTCACGATACCATTTCTATGAGCGGAATAATACTAATAATAATAATAATAATATAGATTATCAACTTTAATTTACATATTATCAGGGTTTTCAACCCCAAGAACGAAACCTTTAAACATCTGTTACATGATAATAATAATATTTATCATCCTTATCATAAAGTCAAATTATTATATAGGATAACATAAAAATTCATTCAGTAACCTTTCCTTTCCCTTTGTTTCTGGCAGATCCTTCAGGTTGTTCACACTTAGCTAAAAACATTTAAATTAAGCAAGGATAAGCATTTGAGTGCTCAGCAAGTAATAGCAAGCAATAACAGTTAGCTAAAAGAATTAAATGTTTTCTATGAACGATACTTCCACAACGAATCAACAGTTGTGAAGTAAACTGGACCAATAATAAACAACATATCATTTCGATTTAAAATTTTTGAAACTACGTACTGATTATAAATGAGGATCAGTTGACAGACTATGAACATTATTTTCTATATTTAAAGGTTAAATGTAACTTCATCTCAGAAATCGTCATAACTTACGGCACGCACGGGGGATGATCACCAATTATGCCTCAGATTGATCAATACTACATTCAAGGACGATATTTTCGTCTAGCATTTTTTGCCTTAGGCGCATAAAAGTTTTCCATATCTGGGATGTTCATACCAGTCTAGAATCCGAACCAAAACAATTCGCTAAGATAATAATAAAGTTTTATCTTGTTCAACAACAATTTTAAATTTGTGTCTATCCAGATCAAATAGCTTAGACGACTTTTAATTCAACGTATACATACTGGACACCGATAAAAAATAATGATTATCCAAGTGAGGACACTTGTATAACCATGTTTGGAGATTAACGATCATAATATATATCTTGATCTACAGTAATAGAATTAAGGAACTTATACAACAAATTATAATTTAATAACTTACTTATACAGAATCATTGCATAAGTATATACAAAGGTTGAAATATTTGAACAATGAAAAAGAATAGTTCAGATATTATCTTATGCATGTCCATTGCATAAAGTAAATTCAAAGGTTTAGATACTTGCCTTGTTTGCTGCTTACATTTATGTAACTTAGTTTTATCGTTTATATAGCAACCTATCAGTAATAAGATTATTTTACTGATTAGCATAACACATCGTAACACATAATATTGCTTATTGCAGTCAGTACATAACCTAGTCACATTGTCACACATATTTAACAACCATTGAATCACAAATAAACACAAATACAGACATATTATATAAGTCCAGATCAATTTCTAAAACATGTTGGTGTACCGACAACTTTATCGGATAATTATCGAGTCTAAGACTCTATGCCGTAACTCAATATTTATAAGTATCAATCATATTATTTTTAAATGACTTATAATAGTTTTTAAATATTTATCATAAATTTTTAAACACCAGAATCATTAATAAATGATTTAAATATTAAGTAATTTCATTATCGTTAATACTTAATTAACATTAAAGTATTAATGAAACCATTGCAAAAATATTAAGTTATTTAAAATAACTTAAACTATTTTTAAAATATTTATATTATCTTTAAACGATTTTTAAAATAATTAAAATCATTTTTAAATAACTACCATTAATATTTAAAATATTAATGTATTAATTATCCAAATATTAAAAGTCATTAATTATAACTTAAAATATTTTTACTTCATTTATATCCCTTTTAAATGATTTTTAAATTAATAAAATCATTTTTAAACTATTTATTTAATATAATTATTAAATAAATTTAAAATTAATAATATTAAATTATTAATAAAATCTACCTTTAAATATTAAAAGTTATATTTTATAACTTAAAATGTTTTTATAACACTTAAATAATTTTTATATTATTTTAAATCATTAATTCTATTTTTTCATGATTTATTTAATATATTTATTAAATAAAATATTTATCATTAATATTAATTTATTAATGAAATTCATCACATAATATTAAAAGTTATTAAAAATAAATTAAAATATTTTCTTATACCATAATATATCTTTAAATGATTTTTCATGTATTAAAATCATTTTTAAATAATTTATTTAATATTATAATTAAAAAATTAAATACCTTTAATATTTCAAAAATATTAAATATTTTTGAAATATATTAAAAATTATTAAAATGTAATTTTTGGACTTTAAAATAATTTTTAATAATTTATTTTGTATTTTTAATAATTAAAAACTAATTTTCTTTATTTATTTAATAAAAATAATAATTTTATAAATAAAGTGTAGCTGAAGACTGCCTATAGCAACAGAACCGTCGCTATAGGTGTTCTTCATGTTCTTGGCTAAACCCAGAACATTCATACACAGTTTTGAGGAACCGTGTTTGACCACCAATGATTTAGTGTGTACGGTGTTTCAGGACTAGATAATGGTTAGAGGTTATAGTACTAATGCAATACTACAAGATCCAACAACAAACAGGGTCAAACAACATAGCACAAGCGAGATCTGAAGCCTAGAACAAGCTGTCAGAGTTGTTCTTCATTTTCTGGGTTGTCCAGAAATGAAGAACAGTTCGACTGCTCATAATTAGGCTTCCACAACTTGAAATATATGTGATGTTTTTGTGATTTAACAGTTGAAGTGTGTAGCCAACATGTACATGAATAGATCTATCACATAAAACTACAATAACAATAGCAGATCAAGCAGACCCATGCTGGTAAAACCATGTCAGAGGCAGTGTTCATAGATTTTCTGGGTTACCCAGAAAACCATTTTCAAGCTTGACCCTGCTACTTTGACCGACAACTACATTAAATCTATACGTTATATAGATGATCTGAAAACTTTAAACTGAAGTCCATATACCATGCTACCATTCTATTATAACAACAACAACAAATAAACTAACACCTGCAAAATACAAGTTCATGAATATTTTGTCAGACCGACCTGGAAAATTTCTGGGTTAGCTAGAAACATAAGATCATGGCCTGTCAACGCACTTTGACATTGAATAACTTACAATCTGTAACCGATCTGGCTCTGAATCAAGTTTCAGAGTAAAGCAATTACAACATACTATAAACACAAACCCTTAAACAAACAAAACAGTAAACAGACTGAGATCTATGGGACTTAACATTTGGTTGTCAGACCATATTTCTTTGTTTTCCAGATTTTCTTAAAACTTTATTTTGAACACTTAGATGATATGGATCTATATAATACCAACCTAGATCATTATAACAAACTATAAACCACATGTTTTAACATTAAAACATAACTTTTAACAATGGATCAATGGTCAGATTTTTGAATAGGGTTTTATACCTTTATGAACAAATGCTTGAATCTAAGCTTCTGATTTGCTAAGGGTGTTCGTGGGGCTTGAATTGGGGACTGAAACACTTATGAAATTCGTGGGTTTTAGAGAGAGAGTGTCAAGGATGAGAGTTGTGAACAAATGGGCAAGAATGTGACTTTTTCTCTCTCTTAATCTATTTATATAATATAGATACATTGAATCTAACTTGCAAGTCAAAGTGGATAAGCTTGAATGAGTTTTAGGCATGTGCTATAAATCTAGGGTGGTGACTTCGCAAGCTAGCTCATTAAAATAATTACACAAAGGCTATTTTAGTAAACTAACAAAGCATTTTAAGGGTATTCTTGTCCATGATGCTTGAATATAGGTTAAAATCAATAGATCTTAAATCTTAAGGTTTCCTAAATAATTTCTAGGGTTTAAAAATTTAAGTTTAAGGTTCAATAAAATTTTAATTAGAACTTACTAATTAAAATTTAGGGTTTTAAAATAATTAGGGTTCCTTAATATTATTA
Organism: Panax quinquefolius; assembly: GCA_020205615.1. Taxonomy (NCBI): domain Eukaryota; kingdom Viridiplantae; phylum Streptophyta; class Magnoliopsida; order Apiales; family Araliaceae; genus Panax; species Panax quinquefolius. Next base: position 80,241,779 of record CM035163.1, read on the forward strand.
GGTTTTCTAATTAATATTATAATTTACTAAAATAATAAATAAGATTACCATTTTAGTAATTAGGGTTTACAACTAGCAATTAGGTTTTATAATTACTAATTAGGGTTACCTAATATAGAAATTAGGATTCCAAAATATTAATTTAGGGTTTTCCTAATTAATGTTAATATTTATAATAATTGTCATAAATTACAATACACAATTACCAAAACGATCTTGTACTCTAATTTGGATTTCAAATTAGGGTTTTGCACAGTAAAACTAGGGTTTGACATAATACACCATAATTGACCAACCATTGTTAGTCCATATACATACAGTACATATTTATAGCACTGAAAAATCAAAATATAATTAATATTATATTTTTATTCTCATTCCTCGATCAAAATCCAAAATTAGGGTTTGGGTTCCATATCCGATTTAACTTTCATATTTAACATTATTAATTAACATAATAATCTGTACTAAAATAATAAAATAATTATTATAATTATTCTAAAAAGCATTCCTTATCATAATTTCCTAGAAAATAATTAATAAAAACATTTCTACTATAAATTAGTTATTATAAGAATATAATTTATAAAAATCAATAATAAAATTATTTGTAATAATTAATGTAATAAATAAATTTTATTTATCACATACATATATATACACATTACCTAGCACATACTTCCACCTTTATAAATAATAATAATAATAAAAAAATTATATGCAAATTTTTTTGATTTATTTATATAAAAAATATCGGGTTGTTATATATGCACTACGAGCCAAAGATGACTTTCACCACAATATAAGCATGAGGATGATGACAATGATATAAGGAATCAATGAAGTGAGATCATGGATAAAAATTAGAGATTTATAATTCAATTTATCTAGAGTTCAAGAATGTCCAAATTGTCAACATGATAACTAATTGTGGAGTAAAATTCAAGAATGATATTTATGTATCAAAAATAATTTGAATAGAAAAGAAACCAATTTTGTCGTGAATAGTACCCCGTGAATAGTATCCCGAGTGAATAGTAACTCGAATGAAAATATTAAAATTTAATAAGAAAGTTCAGACCAATATTCCAATGAAACGATACTAGATAAAGCGCAAAACTCAAGGATATTCTACTAATTTCAGGGATTATAGAAGTAATACTTATCAAAGTAAGTGTAGATTTTGGAATATGAAACGAAATAATATTACTTATGTGACGCCCCCAAAATAGGTATACATCACCCATTCTGAGTTGTCAATACATGCAATGTAAAACAACTACAACTTTATTATTACAACAAGAAATCCTGAGAGTTTAAATACAAATATTATCTTCTGATAATATTTATACTCCAATAAATCCTCATCACATTTATTGATACATTATTTTACAAAATGGTGAGGATTACTAAACAATCCTTTCTAAAACCTTCATTCCATACCCCACTGCATTTTCGCTATATTCTCGCCTCCCCGAGAAGAATGGAACAAAAAGGAAAAGGGTGAGCTCAACTAGCTCAAGAAAGAATATTATGACTAAGATAATATACAACAAATTATCGTTAGTCTTCAACAGGAAAAATTTAATAGAATACAATAGACAACAAGTTTCAGATCAACATTCGCAATGCTGAAATAATAATTCATAGAAGAGTTACGTAGAGAATGAAATCTACTATAATCTATGAATTTAATACGATCATCATCAATATTTTATCCCCGTAACATCAATCAATATTCATCTCAAATCAAATATTCATCTTTGCACTACTGTGCCAAAGATATTCATCAATCGGTCATGTTCATCTCAACACCGCTCATCTTTGCACTAAAGGCCAAAGATATTCATCGATCGGTCCATGTTCATTTAAACACTGCTCATCTTTGCACTATAGGCCAAAGATATTCTCTTGAAATCATTCATCTTTGCACTACAGCCAAAGATATTCAATAATATCATCATTTAAGACCGAGGATGATGAAAAATATTTTAAAGAACGAATCCAAAGAAACAAAATGACAAGGATTAAGGATTAAGGATTCGTACTTTGTTTTATCCATGTCCAACAATACCTCAAAATAATCATAGTGGTGTAAAATTCAAGAATGATCAAAACATGGATACAATCAAAGCTAGTATCCGTAATAGATATTTTGGACGAAAAGAAGAAATTTTATTTTTCGATGAATAGTGTCAGATATCGTGAATAGTGCCGATATCGTGAATAGTAACTCTACACCAAAAGATAGAAATTCCACAAAAAAACATTTTCAAGCTTCATGAATAGTACTCGTGAATAGTAACTCGTGAATAGTAACTCATGAATAGTAACTCGTGAATAGTAACTCATGAATAGTAACCCCATATGAAAAAGTTCCAAATTTGATAAAATCTCGGATCAACATTTCAAAGATAATGATATTGAAGATATAATATCATTACGAAAAAAAAAATATCCCTTACCTCAAAGAATCAAGATTTCTTAAGGAAGGAAAGGCTCAAGTGATCTTTGAATGAAATCTTGTATCTTGAACAAGAACTCTCAAAGTATCTAAATACTCACAAAATACGCTCAATAATATAGAGAGAGAAAGAGAAAAACTTTGTTTACGGTGTGATTTTCAATTCTAACTTAGCCCTCTATTTATAGGAAAAAATGTTAGTCCGCCAAGCGCACTTTGACTCACACTGATGGCTTTACTACACGCTACTATTGCCACCCACCACATTTGAAATAAAATTCAGCACATTTCTTCACCAACCACAAGTGGGGCCCACTCAATTCTAGAATTTTCCACCAAAATCAATTATAACCCTAATTTCCTATCGGTCACCTCTTAAAATTTATAACAAATCATTCGCTCATTTTAACGGCTCAAAATTTGTAGACATATACTCAACTTATATATGTATAACATATCCAAAAATTACAACGATCCAACTATTTGGATTAAATATTATAACTCACACAATAAAGTCAGAATAACACCGATTTGATCTTTTAATACCTCCAATCCGACAAAATAAAACATCTCAGCATTAATTCCTTCATTAATAACCACATAAATAAATCCATCATTTATATTCATATAAAATAAATATTTCCTTATCATATGAATCAATAATTAATTATTCACAAATAATATTACAGAATCACATTTATGACAACCAGGCTGTTCCCAGGAAAGAGGGGGCTTTCCAATAAGGATCTCTCCTCATCAAAAGCAATTAGGTGACCAAACCTCTCCTTAGATGTAACTTTCTAGACATTGCCAATAATGTTATCTAATAATATTATTCAAATAATATGAATTATTGATCTGATAATGGGAAATACTGTGCAGTGACAATTATTGAAACAATAATAATATAAAATATCAACGCAACAATTATTGAATCAATAAAATAAAATATTGAACAGTAACTACTGTGAAAATTATTGAGTAGTGCCTTCTTACGTAAGGATCAATAATTCAACAATACTTGTAATACTGCGTGTGTATCTTCTTTGCAACCACGCCAGACATCAGATTTTAACCACCGGGTATTCCAACAATATAATCTGTAACAATTATTACGCTGTTATTTTTAAACAACTTATATTTGTCGCTTTTCCTCATCCAATCGGTTTTAAGTTATGGGGCCCACATGGGTCATACCATCGCATTTAATATTCTCCGACAAGACGAATATTCCACGACCAAAACGAATATTCCCCAAAAATGAATATTTTATAACCACTTGCTTATTTTGAAATATTTATGTATTTAACCCTTAACTATCCACATTAATTAAATCAACCCTTACTATTTCAAAATAATAAATAAAGGAAATTCCTTTTATTTAAAAAATTTCTGGTCTTACAACCTCCCTCCTTATGAAATTTCGTCCTCGAATTGACGACGACTGGTGTTTCAAAAAGATGAGGATACCTCGCTTTCATTTTCGCTTTCCAATTCCCAGTGTCATTTCCTCTATAAGCATGATTCCTCCACAAAACTTTTAACTTGTGGTATGACCTTGCTGCTTGCGTGGGACATGCTCCTTCCTATCCAAGATCTTGACAGTACCTCCTCATACGCTAAGTCTTCTATTATCTCGTCCTGCTCTAACTCAATAACGTGGTTCGGTCTTTCACATATTTACTGAAGTACAGATATGTGAAACACATTATGAACACGAGACATACTTTGAGAGGTAACGCAAGTCTATAGGCTACATTTCCTACTCGGTCAAGAATTTGAAATGGACCAATAAATCGTGGATTGAGCTTTCCTCTCTTCCCAAATCTTGTAACTCCCTTCCATGGAGCAACTTCGCAACAATACATGATCCCCACATTAAATTCCACGCCCTTTCGATGAAGATCCGCATAACTCTTTTGTCGATCTTGTGCCGCTTGTATACGCTTGTCGAATCATTTGGATCTTTTCGGTAGTCATACGTACTTAACTCGGGTCCCAACAATGTTGCTTCACCCACCTCATCCCAACATATCGAGAACGACATTTTCGCCCATATAATGCTTGAATGGAGCCACACCTATACTTGCTCGATAATCTTGTTGTTGTAGAGAGAATTCCACCAATGGTAAATACTTATCCCAACCGCCTTTGAAGTCTAGGACACGTGGTCTTAATAAATCTTCAAGAGTTTGAATAGTCCTCTCGATTGTCCGTCTGCTTTGGGGATGGTATGCGAACTAAATCGCAAATCCGCGCCCATAGCTTTTTGCAAGCTAACCCAAAATCTTGAAGTGAATCTTGGGTCACGATCCGAAACTATGGATACAGTGCATGCCATGCAACCTCACAATCTCATTTACGTACATACTAGCAAGACGCTCAAGGAATAAGTCTCCGTGTCGGCAAGAAATGAGCAGATTTGGTTAATCTATCAACAATAACCCAAATAGCATTGATGCCTTGAGAAACCGTAGGAAGACCCGTGAATCGAAATCCATGGTAATGTGTTCCCACTTCCATTCCGGAATCTCAAGTGGTTGCAACGGACCCTGGACCTTAGGTACTAGATGCTCCGCCTTTACACGCCGACAAGTTAAACACATCGAGATAAACTTTGCAATCTCTCTCTTCATATTGTTCCACCAAAATGTATGTCAAGATCACGATACATTTTAGTACTTCCAGATGGATTGCAAATGGTGTATTGTGTGCCTCCATCATAATCTTGTACTTCAAATCGAGTTGTTAGGAACACAAAGTCTAGAGTGGACTCAAGTATTCCTTCTTCATCAATTCTCGCCCTAATAGCTCCTTCTTGTACTTTCTTCTTCATATGCATCATCTCCTGCCCAAGTGGCTTGAGCAACCTTAACTTTTTTCTATTAAAGTTGGCTTGACATCATCGCACTTTTCGCTCCGCGATATGATCTTCTATTCAACGCGTCGGCCACCACGTTTGCTTTTTCCAGGATGGCATGGTCGTAACATGTCTTTGAAATGAGTCTCCTCTTGAGTTCTTCAAGCTCTTCCCACATTCCTTGCTCCATTCGAATTTTGTATCTCTACGAGTCACCAAGCGTTAATGGAATAGCGATTCGAGAATATCCTTCAACGAATCTTCGATAATAACCAACTAAGCCTCAAAAGCTACGATATTTCGATTCTCGACTTAGGTTGCTCTCAATCGCGACTCATATCCCAATCTTGGATAAAGCACGTCACAATGACACCTATCGCTTTACTATCGCATCGAATATGACGTCCCTTACAGAGAGTTCGCTTAGGTGAATTCCACAAAGGAAGTCACCAGATAAAGGCTCGTGTACAAAATTTATAGTTGAATTTTTAACTCCACAAGTTCAATAGAGCCATTCGATGTGAGATTTTAGAAATGAGTTTTGTACCGGGTTCAAATTCGATACAAAATTTAATATCGCTTTTGGGAGTAAGCCAAGAAATTCTTCAGAAACACGTCGGAAATTTACTAACAATGTAAATATCATTCAAATCGACTTATTTTTGTTCAAGTCCATGACATGGCTAAGAAAGCTTGACATCCGCCTTTTCAATAAACGAATGGCTTTATGGCTTAATATGAAAGAGTTTGACTTTAATGGTTTGGTTGCTTGAATTGAATAACAAAGTTAGTTAGGAATATGAAAACTAACAACCTTACGAAAGTAATCAATTTCGGCATGATGAGTAGTTAACCTTAAAATCACATCAAAAGCAAATATCTCTATAGAAATAAGGTTAACGTGTAATGTGATAGTGCCAACCCTAATCAAGCAAGATTTTTAAACAACTGGATGTAATGAAAGTTTCTCCTAATGGAGTCTCCACAGATAAGTCAAAGTTTAATTTCTCCGTAGTCAAGTTCAAACGCTGAGCGCAAGTAAGAGAGATAAAAGAATGGGTAGAACCAATATCTAGTAAGGTATATACTTCGCAAGAATTTATAATTAACTAACCCGCTAACTTCCGGTATGATCCTCGGTTATGGTCCCTCGGTTGAACGTACTCGTTATCTCGCTCTAACAACCGAGCCCCGCCGACAACATCCCGAATAGAGAGAAAATTTATGAGAAATGAGATACTTGACGTATCTTGGGTTTCAAGCCTCTAAGAAACATCCGCGTCATAATGCGTCCTCATTCTCCACCAAATGAGGTGCAAACCGGATAACTCCGCTGAACTTCTCCTCGTCTTTCGACACCGCCGTGTTATTCTCGCTCGCCTAATAAACTCCACTTCCTTCATATAGACCGAATACTTTCGTGAAAGTACTTGTCATTGAATCTGCTTTCTAAAACGCTCCCATGACATGCCGAGTGCAAATTGGATGGGTACGCTTCATGATTCCCACCTAGTAATCTGCCGCGCCACGTAACATAAAGGTGGCGAATGGAACCTTCTGTTCCTCCGCGTGCATCCCAAGACATCGAATATCTTGGTAATTTGTTTGACCCATGTTTCCGCCATGATCGGATCTGCTTTCCCTTAAATTCGTGGTCCCAACTCTTTGAATCGCTTGCTTGCGGTGACCACCGTGAATTACTATCATTTCCTCCTCATTTTTGAACACGAGTCTCCTCGTCTCGATTTTGCATGAATCGCAAAAACTTCTACACATCCCTCATTCATCATCTCGCTTTCGGTGGTGTTGTTCACAGGAGGAACATTGCCACTGTTGCACGACGCTCTCCTCGTTGGTAAGTCTGAGCATCTCCACGGTCTCATTTACTCCACTCATTAATATTCTCACGACATTCTCAAATACCGCCATAAAAAACAAGGGTTAATTAAGGAAATCAATATATCACATAATATCCCTATATATCGACCAACTAACAAATAAGCTTAGGTAGGACACACTAGCGAAGGATTTACCTCTCTCTCCCTCCTAGTTCTATTCCGCGATCTTCGCCAGAGATCATATCCCTAAGCTCGATACCAACCGACGCCGCCAAAAATAGGTATACATCACCCATTCCGAGTTGTCAATACATGGTACGTAAACAACTACAACTTTATTATTACAACAAGAAATCATGAGTTTAAATACAAATATTATCTTCTAGACAATATTTATACTCCAATAAATCCTCATCACATTTATTGATACATTATTTTACAAAATGGTGAGGATTACTAAACAATCCTTTCTAAAACCTTCATTCCATACCCCACTTCGCACTCGCTTATATTCTCGCCTCCCCGAGAAGAATGGAACAAAAGGAAAAGGGTGAGCTCAACTAGCTCAAGAAAGAATATTATGACTAAGATAATATACAACAAATTATCGTTAGTCTTCAACAGGAAAAAATTTAATAGTATCACAATAGACAACAAGTTTCGATCAACATTCAAGCAATGAAATAATAATTCATAGAAGAGTTACGTAGAGAATGAAATCTACTATAATCTATGAATTTAACGAAATTCATCATCAATATTTTATCCTCGTAACATCAATCAATATTCATCTCAAATCAAATATTCATCTTTGCACTACAAAAGCAAAGATATTCATCAATCGGTCATGTTCATCTCAACACCGCTCATCTTTTTGCACTAAAGGCCAAAGATATTCATCACCATCCATGTTCATTTAAACACCTGTTCATCTTTGCACTACAGGCCAAAGATATTCTTCAAAAATCATTCATCTTTGCACTACAGGCCAAAGATATTCAATAATATCATCATTTAAGACTGAGGATGATGAAAAATATTTTTAAAGAACGAATCCAGTGAAACAAAATGACAAGGATTAAGGATTAAGGATTCGTACTTTGTTTTATCCATGTCCAACAATACCTCAAAAATAATCATAGTGGTGTAAAATTCAAGAATGATCAAAACATGGATACAATCAAAGCTAGTATCCAGAATAGATATTTTGGACGAAAAGAAGAAATTTTATTTTTCGATGAATAGTTCCCGTATACATGAATAGTCCTGATAACGTGAATAGTGCCGTATACGTGAATAGTAACTCCGACACCAAAAGATAGAAATTCCACAAAAAAAAACATTTTCACGCTTCATTTAATAGTACTCGTGAATAAGAACTCGTGAATAGTAACTCATGAATAGTAACTCGTGAATAGTAACTCATGAATAGTAACCCCATATGAAAAAGTTCCAAATTTGATAAAACCTCGATCAACATTTCAAAGATAATGATATTGAAGATATAATATCATTACGAAAAAAATAATATCCCTTACCTCAAAGATTCAAGATTTCCGGAAGGAAAGGCTCAAGTGATGTTTGAATGAAACTTGTCTCGAATAAAAGAACTCTCAAAGTATCTAAATACTCACAAAATACGCTAATAATATAGAGAGAGAAAGAGAAAAAACTTTGTTTCGGTGTGATTTTCAATTCTAACTTAGCCCTCTATTTATAGGAAAATGTTAGCCCGGGCAGCAGACTTCGACTGCTACTGATGGCTTTACACCGCTACTATTGCCACCCACCACATTTGAAATAAAATTCAGCACATTTCTTCACCAACCACAAGTGGGGCCCACTCAATTCTAGAATTTTCCACCAAAATCAATTATAACCCTAATTTCCTAATCACCACCTCTTAAAATTTATAACAAATCATTCGCTCATTTTAAATCGGCTCAAAATTTGTAGACATATACTCAACTTATATATGTATAACATATCCAAAAATTACAACGATCCAACTATTTGGATTAAATATTATAACTCACACAATAAAGTCGTAATAACACCGATTCGATCTTTTAATACCTCCAATCCGGACAAAATAAAATATCTCAAAGATTAATTCCTTCATTAATAACCACATAAATAAATCCATCATTTATATTCATATAAAATAAATATTTCCTTATCATATGAATCAATAATTAATTATTCACAAATAATATTACGAATCACATTTATGACAACCAAATCGCTTCCCGTGAAAGAGGGGCTTTCAATAAGGATCTCTTCATCGGGCCGCAATTAGGTGACCAAACCTCTCCTTAGATGTAACTTTCTAGACATTGCCAATAATGTTATCTAATAATATTATTCAAATAATATGAATTATTGATCCGATAATGGGAAATATCATGCGAAGGACAATTATCAAACAATAATAATATAAAATATCAACGCAACAATTATTGAATCAATAAAATAAAATATCGAATAAGAATTCACCGTGAAAATTATTGAGTAGTGCCTTCTTCACGTAAGGATCAATAATTCAACAATATCGTGCAATACCGTGTGCTCATCGTGGCAACCACGCCAGACATCGTATTTTAACCACTGGGTATTCCAACAAAGATAATCTGTAATAATTACGCCGCTATTTTTAAACAACTTATATTTGTCGCTTTTCTCATCCAATCGCTTTCACATGGGGGGCTACACACACGGTCACTTGCCATTGCATTTAATATTCTCGACAAAGATTTAATATTCCACGACCAAACGAATATTCCCCGACAAAAATGAATATTTTATAACCACTTGCTTATTTTGAAATATTTGCGTATTTAACCCTTAACTATCCACATTAATCAAATCAACCCTTACTATTTCAAAATAATAAATAAAGGAAATTCCTTTTTATTTAAAAAAATTTCGGGGTCTTACAACTTACATACTATAGAGTATGGAAGAAAATAATATTTCTTACGAATATTGAACAAAAATAATATTCCTTACCTTAGTAGGAGACTAAATTTGATTGGTATAATGGAGATATTCTTGAGGAAAACTTGCACTATTTGCTACACTTAAAGTATTCTTACAGTAAAAAGAAATACACACAATATTATAGAAGAAGAATTCTCTGATTCTGGTGTTATTTTTATTTCTTAATTAAACATTCTATTTATAGGAGAATGGCAAGACACTATTTAATAAAATAATCACAGATGAAAAGTAAAAAAAATCACGGGTGAATTCGGCAAGAAATTTTGATTTTTACTATTCATTACTGTGCAATAAACTATTCTAATAAAACAAAAACTTTATATAAAATATAATATATTCTAATTATAATCTAATAAAATAAATAACTTTATACATATTATAAAAAATATTCTGTTTATATAAAAAAAAATTGTTTTATTACTATTATAATAATAATAAAACAAAATACAGACAACTTTCTACCGACGATTTTGAAAAATGAGTAAGTGAGAGTCTATGTAATAAGCCAAATTTACAACAAATACCTCATGATAAGCCCCTCTATTTATATCAAAAATTGAATAAATATTTACCATTAATCACTTATTTTCAATGAACACATTTTTAATCTTTCAACAATTATTCATTATTAATATTATAACTCACAATATTGACAACCAGATCATTCTCAGGAAAGATAGGACTTTCCGGTAAGGATTTCTCCTTATTGGAGCAAAATTAAATAACCTAACCCCTTTCCTCGACATAATTTTCTAGACATTGTCAATAATACAAATAATAATATGAATATATGTGTCGTCTCAATTATTGATTTAATAATATAAAATATTGTGCAGATGATACTGTGACAATAAATGAATCAATAATATGAGATACTATGCAGCAACTATTGTGACAATTATTAAATAATCTGAGTGACTTTTTGCATAAGCACCAATAATCTGAGATACTGTACAATACCGTGTGTTACTATGCAACCACGCGTATTACTACTCTTTTATCACCGGTATTTCAACAGTTAACGATAAAAGTTTTACCGTTATTTTTATAAAAAGGTTATTTCTGCCTCATTCTATATCCGACAGTCATTCCATTGGGGGGTCCACCAATGATTGTGTCGTCGTACTAATATTCCCCGACAAAAAGAATATTCTTTGACCAAACGAATATTTTATGACAACTTGCTTACTTGTAAAATTTGCATATACTACCCATAACTATAACATTATATTCGATCACACCTTATTATTCAATATAATATTTAGACAAAATTAAATCTTTATTCATAAAAATTTGGGGTCTTACAACCTCCCCTTCTTATGAAATTTCGTCCTCGAAATTGATGTACGTACCTGGTATGTCTAAGAGGTTAGGATACCTTGTTTTTTTTAGATTCTAACTCCTAGGTTATTTCTTCAATATCGTGGTTTTTCCACAAAATTTTAACTTGAGGTATAACATTTGAGCGTAGAATATGTTCCTTTTTATCCAAGATTTTATCAGGTACCTCATCATACGTTAAATCTTCTGCTATCTCGTCTAGTTCTAATTCAATAATGTGGTTCGGGCCTTCCACTTATTTAGGTAACATAGACATGTGAAAAACATTATGAACATGAGACATACTTGGCGGTAAGGCGACTCTATAGGCCATATTTTCTACTCGGTCGAGGATTTCAAATGGACCAATGAATCGAGTGTTGAGCTTTCCTCTCTTTCCAAATCTGGTAACTCCTTTTCATGGAGCAACAAGTAACAATACATGATCTCCAACATTAAATTCCACGACCCTTCGATGAAGATCAACATAACTATTTTGTCGATCTTGTGCATTTGAATCTTTTTCATAGTAATGCGTACCAATTCTGGTCCCAACAACATTATGTCACCCACCTCATCCCAACATACTGGAGAACTACACTTTTGTCCATACAACGCCTCGAATGGAGCCATGCCTTAACACGTTGACCAGTTAAACACCTTTAGATAAACTCCACGATCTCTCTCTTCATATTGCTCCACCAAAATATATTTCAAAGATCACGATACATTTGGTACTTCCAGGATGGATTGCAAATGGTGTGTTGTGTGCCTCCATCATGATTTTATACTTTAAATTAGAGTCGTTAGGAACACAAAGTATGGAGTTGACTCGAAGTATTCCTTCTCCGTCGATCCTTACTTCTAGAATAACACATTCTTATACTTTTTTCTTCACAGGCATCAGCTCCGGGTCTGTAACTTGAGCATCTTTAACTTTATCAATTAAAGTCGGTTCTACTCGTAAATTTGGCTTCATCACGTGGGTCCCTGAAGTTTTTATCTCTATCTTTATCCTTTGTAAGTCATACATAATGGGCCTTTGTGTTGACAATATCGCACTTGTACCCACATATGATCTTCTACTCAACGCGTTAGCTACCACGTTCGCTTTTTTAGTATGATATTAAATGGTATGATCGTAATCTTTCAACAACTCAAGCCAACGTTGTTGCTGCATGTTGAGTTCCTTTTGGGTGAAGAAATATTTGAGGCTTTTATGATCTGTATAGATTTCCACTTTCTCCCTATACAGGTAATGTCTCTAGATCTTTAGCGCAAAAATGACTACTGCCAACTCAAGATCATGAGTAGGATAATTTCTCTCATATTATTTGAGTTTTCGTGAGGCATAGGCTATGACTTTCCCATGTTGCATGAGAACAAATCCTAAACCTCTGCCTGAAGACTCGCCGTAGATGACAAATCCCTTCGAACCTGATGGTATTGTCAGAATAGGTGCTGAAATGAGTCTCATCCTGAGCTCTTGGAAACTCTTCTCACATTCCTTGCTCCATCTAAAATTTGTATCTTTTTGAGTCAACAGAGTTAATGGTTTGGCGATTCAAGAACATCCTTCCACAAATCTCCGATAATAACCAGCTAAGCCCAGAAAGCTATGTACTTCAGTTACTTACTTAGGTTGCTCCCAACTTTGTATTGCTTCGATCTTCACTTGATCAACTGATATTCTATGTTTCGATATCACATGCCCAAGGAATGCTACTTCCTCAAGGCAGAACTCATATTTCCTCAACTTGGCATATAGCTTATTTTCATGAAGCTTTTCGAGTATCAGCCTCAAGTGTTGCTCATGATCCTCACGATTTTTGGAGTATATGAAGATGTCATCAATAAAGACTACCACAAAATGATCAAAATATTCCTTCAATACTAGGTTCATCATATCCATGAAAGCAGCAGGAGCATTAGTCAATCAAAAGTCATGACTAGGAATTCGTAATGCACGTACCGAGTTCTGAAAGCAGTCTTTGGAATGTTATCAGTTTTAATCTTTAACTGATGATATCCGAAATGAAGATCAATCTTTGAAAAGAATTTAGCACCTTCAAACTAGTCAAATAGGTCATCAATGCGAGGTAACAGGTACCTATTTTTTATGGTGACATGATTCAACTCTGGATAGTCAATGCAAAGTCGCATACTCTCATCTTTCTTCTTTACAAATAAAATAGGAGCACCCCAAGGAGATGTACTAGGACGAATGAAACCGATGTCTAACAGTTCCTGTAGTTGGGTTTTTAACTCCTGAAGTTCAATAGGAGTCATTCGATATGGGATTTTTGAAATTAGTTTTGTACCGGGTTCAAGGTCAATACAAAATTCGATTTTATGCCCTGAGGGTAGACCAGAAAGTTCTTCAGGGAATACGTCAGGAAATTTATTAATAGTAGAAATATCATTCAAATCTGACATATTTTTGTTTAAATCCATGACATGGGCTAAGAAAGCTTGACATCCCTTTTTCAATAAATGAATGACTTTATGGCTTGATATGACAATGATTGGCTTTAGTGGTTTACTTTCTTGAATTCGCATAATAGGTTGGTTAGGAATACGAAAACTAACAACCTTACGAAAACAATCAATTTTTGCATGATGAATAGTTACCCAATCAATCCCTAAAATCACACCAATTGCAAGTATTTTCACAGAGATGAGATCAACAGGTAATGTGAGGGTGCCAATTTGAATCAAACAAGATTTATAAACAGTTAATGTAATGAAGGTTTCTCCTAACATAGTTGAAAGTAGTATGAACACAAGCCAATCATGTTTGATGATAAAACATATACATTGTAACAATCTTATTTATTTATTAATAAAAAGTATTAATTTATTAAAGGCTTTTAATTATCTACATGATGCTGTTTTATAATATGTGATAAACCCATAGTTTTAAGCAATGCTTTTAGAATAATGGTGATGTTCATTCTAATGAGATCTAAATTCTTAGAAAGCTTAAAACTAAAATAGTTCCCAATCGTTGGATTACTAAATTGGGGATTAGTGAATCCGGATAGATTGGTACATACGTTGGTTGCTCATTGGATGAGGATGATTGATCTCATGATCATTTGTGTGGAGACACTAAAGCCAGTATGCAAGTGCTTATTAGATAATAAGTTCACTGGACGTGGCTCGCTAAGGAATATCTAATGAAGTTTTACATGCCTGTCAATAGGAATTCCTATAGTGATAGTAGTACAAGTGATCCTTGGACTTGAGATCATCATAGTATCTTGTGTATGATGAGTTATACTTTGACTTATTCCTTAAGACCCTTAGAGTATATCAAAGGGTATGCTTGGGTATAATAAGTTGTACATGGAGATAATGTATGATTAGTAAAGAATCTACCACTTCTATTAAAAGAAGAGAAATGTCCTATGTGATTCGATAAATGACAACCCAGTAGTCCTTAGCCAAGGCAGAATAAAATTAGAAAGGAGTTTCTAATTTGCATTAATTGGTGGTGTGCATTTAAGAGTCGAAATACATATAATTAAATAAAATAAGACTTAACAAAGAATTCCATGTCTTATATTTAATTGGGACATCAGATGGTGGAAGGATTGAATTATTCTAAGAACTATTTACTCAAAGGTTCTTTTATGATTAATGTTGAAATCTATATTATCTGGAAAGTCGTTGATCGCTAGGGAGGCTTATCCCTATTGTAGAATAAATATTATTTATTTAAATAAGATTAGAGTTGTTCTAATTGATTTATTCACAACCAATTTATTCACAACCAGAGCACAAAATGGAGATGCCGTGGACTGATCACACCGCAACGGAAGGTGTCATGCCTCGGTGCCAAGAGGACATGCCCGTGGTACCCCCACAGGTGGTTATAGCTCAGGGGTATTCTAACAAAATATAATATCACAACACATGCGATAAAATATCAACACAAATGGGTTGTAACGTGTACATGTTAAATCAAACGAATCATCAACACAAGTCTCCAAAAAAATGTACTAACATGCACATTACTACAATATCAAAATAAATTTATAGACATTATACACTAGTCTAAGAGTACAAATAGGAGTTCTAATATAAACGCCAAAACAAGCTATCAAAATAAATTGACAAGAAATAATTATGAGAGGCAATACTAAATTTTGAAATGAATAACGAAAACGAACAAATTAAAAACAAAAAGTCTCGTTGAAAGAGCATGAAATCCGTGACTGGATTAAGCAATGTAATACCCAAAATTATAATCTCAATATACTTCGTTAAACTCCTTCCGCTCAAACTAATCAAAACAAATAAATAATTTCTAAATTTAATAGTTATATAATATTAAATTTAACACCAATTAATGTTTTTATTTTTTTTATTTTATCACCAAACTTCAAAATCATGTATAAACATCTCATTATTATTATCATCATATTTTAATTAGTCAATTCAATTATCTTATTATTATACGTTATTGCATTTTGTGACATTATTATTATTATTATTATTATTATTATTAATATTATTATTATTATTATTATTACCGATATATATATATATATATATATATATATATATATATATATATATATATATATTCAATATGAATCAATCATGAAAACTAAAACCTGTATGCCATTATTTTTTTTGTTTCCTCAAGCACTCTGATTTCCGTGCAACTAAAACTAATTATATATATATATATAGATCATAAAGGAATGGACAATTTACTACCCAAACATGATTCATGGATAATTGGGAAATAACTAGAAGAGGTCAAATTACTTTAACGAAATGGGTCATTGATTATTGGACAGAAGCATGATTTCAAATTATCAATGATTGTTACACTTCACCATTAATTTAAATAACAACCCAGGTAGAGACTTACAATATATTGGAAAAAGGAACCTAATTTCTCCTCTTTTGTTTCTTTGTCGCCGCTGCTCCTCTTCTTCTCTTCTTTAACGTATCAAAACTACATGCCCAGTAGAATTAGGTTTTACTTATCTATTTATTTATTAGAATATCTTATTAATTTTCTTAATTATAATAGGATTTAATATTACCCAAATAAAATAAACCCAATAAATTTTAAGGCCCAATTTTATAAGTTTAATTTATATTATTAGCCCAATAAATTAATTAACTAGTTTGACCCAACTAAATGACAAAGTCTAATTAATATGTTTTAAAATAAAATAAATTTTTTTTTCCGGTATTACATAAGTCCTTTACATAATCAATTTGATTGATCAATTAGACAACGGGTTTTATCATGGATGGAGAGTTGAGCCAAGATTTGATCTTGCACTCACTCCCTACCGCTTTCACAATTGTTATGAATTTTTATATGAATAAGCTAGATATCAGCTTCGCTGATTTGCTTAACATGTTGAAAAATATTGAGAGTCACTTTCCAACTAAGAAAGACCAAGTCTTACTGGTAGGGGTCAAAGGATCTTCTAAAAAGAAGAATGATTCTAAGAAGGTATACAAAAATAAAGGATAACAAGAACAAAACTAATATGGATAGCAAAGGAGTTTGCTTCCACTGCAATAAGCCTGGACACTTGAAAGAAACTGCAAGAAGCATCTTACAGAGGCTAACCAAAAGAAGCTTAGTGAAGTTTCAGTTACAAATACAATTTTGTTTAAGATTTAAAATAAATTTTTCTTTAGGTCAAGGTTCTACTTGGGTATTGGATACCGGCTTTGGTTATCATAAATATAGATTTATGAAGGGACAATGCAGAAGTAGAAAGCTAAATAAAGATAGGTAATCCTATGTGTGGGAAATGAAGCAAAGGTTGCTACATTAGCCATATAAACTTATAGTTTAGCATTGCCTATGGGCAAATTTATTAAGTCAATAAGTTGTTATTGTATATATTCCAGTTCTCGTTAGAAACATTATTTCCATTTTGTTGTTGGATAATGAAATCTTTGGTATTATATTTTAGAACAATTGTTGTTCTATTTATAATAATAATATTTTTTTATAAAACTGGAATATTACTTAATGAATTTTGTAAACTTGACTTATGTGAAAATAATTTTGCAACTCGAACAAACTAGTATAAGAAAAGGAGATGATCATTCAAAGAGTTGAATATTTGTATTTTATATTTTATTTTATTTTATCACTAAACTTCCAAATCACGTATAAACATCTCATTATTATTATCATATTTTAATTAGTCAATTCAATTATCTTATTATTATATGTTATTGCATTTTGTGACATTATTATTATTATTATTATTATTATTATTATTATTATTATTATTATATATATATATATATATATATATATATATATATATATATTCAATATGAATTAATCATGAAAACTAAAACATGTATGCCATTATTTTTTAAGTTTCCTCAAGCACTCTGATTTCTGTGCAACTAAAACTAATTATATATATATATAGATCATAAAGGAATGGACAATTTACTACCCAAACATGATTCATGGATCACTGGGAAATAACTAGAAGAGGTCAAATTACTTTAACGGAATGGGTCATTGATTATTGGACAGAAGCATGATTTCAAATTATCAATGATTGTTGCACTTCACCATTAATTTAAATAACAACCCAGGTAGAGACTTACAATATATTACAAAAAGGAACCAAATTCCTCCTCTTTTGTTTCTTTGTCGCCGATGCTCCTCTTCTTTTCTTCTTTAACGTATCAAAACTACATGCCCAGTAGAATTAGGTTTTACTTATCTATTTATTTATTAGAATATCTTATTAACTTTCTTAATTATAATAGGATTTAATATTGCCCAAATAAAATAAACCCAATAAATTTTAAGGCCCAATTTTACAAGTTTAATTTATATTATTAGCCCAATAAATTAATTAACTAGTTTGACCCAACTAAATGACAAAGTCCAATTAATATGTTTTAAAATAAAATAATTTTTTTTCTTCTGGGTATTACATCAACTACCCCTTAAAAAGGATTCTGTCCCCGGAATCAAAAGAATGGAACGTACCTAATTTTCAAAGACTCCTCTATCTCCCATTTAGCCTCCCGCTCTGAATGATTTCTCCATAAAACCTTAACAAACGGAATAGTTTTCCTCCTCATAATCCTCTCTTGACGATCTAAAATCGCCTCGGCTTGCTCCTCACAAGTAAGATCCTCCCGAATCTTATCGAATGGATATTGTACCACGTGCAATGGATGATAATGATAACTTCTTAACACCGACACATGGAACACATTATGCACATAAGCTAGCTGTGGAGGCAATGCTAACCGATATGCAACCTCACCAACCCTCTCCAAAATCTCAAATGGACCAATATAACGCGGACTAAACTTCCCTTTTAGGCCAAATCGTCGAATGCCTTTTCGAGGATAAACTTTGAGAAATACATGCTCACCAGGTTTAAATTCTAAAGTCCTCCTATGCTTATCAGCATAACACTTCTGTCGTGATCGAGCCGACTTCAATTTATCCTTAGCCACCGCTACCTTCTCCGTAGTGATTTGAACTAACTCAAGCCCTTCTATGGCCCTTTCGCCAACCTCATCCCAACAAGTTGGTGCCTGACACTTTCTACCATATAATGCCTCAAAAGGAGCCATCCCAATACTTTCATGCCAGCTGTTGTTATAAGCAAACTCAACTAGGCTCAAGTAATCATCCCAATTACCCGACCATTCAAGTGCACAAGACCTCAACATATCTTCCAATGTCTGAATAGTCCGTTTGAATTTCCCATCAGTTTACGGATGAAAAGAAGTACTGAAGTTGAGCCGAGTGCCCTAAGCTCGTTGAAACCCTTTTTAGAACAGTGAAGTGAACCGCGGATCCCGATCTGAAACAATAGACACCAGAGTACCATGAAGTCTAACAATCTCTAGCTGAAAGATATGTGCCAACCAATCCACCAAGTAACCCTCATGGATAGCCAAAAAGTGTGCCGATTTGGTCAACCGGTCCACCATTACCCAAATGGCATCATTCTTCCTAAAAGTCTTTGGCAAACCAGTCACAAAATCCATCACGATATCCTCCTCCCAATTCCACACTGCAATGTCTAACTGTTGCAGCAAACCACTAGCTCGTTGATGTTCTATCTTCACTTGTTGACAAGTGAGGCGCTTCCCAGTAATTCAGCCACGTCTCGTTTCATCCCATTCCACTAAAAATTCTTCTTCAAATACCTATACATCTTTGTAGAACCTGGATGAAAAGAAAATGCTGAACTATGAGCCTCAGCCAGCACAGCCTCCCGAATGATTGGATCTGACGGTACACACAACCGCTCACCAAACCAAATCACAACATGGTCATCAATACGAAACTCAGACTGCTTGCCCTCCTCTAGATTCTGCGTCATACTCCACAACTCCCCATCTTCTTTTTGAACTTCTTTGACCCGCGAGATAAGAGAGGGCTCCACTCTCACACCCACCAAATTCCCATCTGAACCTCATACATACAACTCCAACTCGAGCCACTCCATATCTGAAATAAGTTGAGGTTGTGTAATAAGGGTTGCTACACTCCCTGAACTCTTTCGACTAAGAGCATCTGCAACCACATTTGCCTTCCCCGGGTGATACTGAATTCTAGCATCGTAGTCTTTTAGAAGCTCCAAGCAACGCCTTTGTCTCATATTGAGCTCCTTCTGAGTGAAGATGTATTTAAGACTTTTATGATCGGTGAAGATATCACAAGTCTCTCCATATAAATAATGCCTCTAAATATTTAAGACAAAGATCACCGCTGCCAATTCCAAATCATGTGTGGGGTAATTCACCTCGTAAGGTTTAAGCTTCCTAGAAGCATAAGCAATCACCTTACCATGTTGCATCAAAACACACCCAGTCCTCGATGGCAATGCAAGTATAGAAGTTGTCACAAGTCGTTTCTTTAACTCTTCAAAACTTTTCTCACGCTCCTCATTCCACACAAACTTCGTGCCCTTTCTCATCAACTGCGTCAATGGTAAGGCAAGCAAAGAAAATCCTTCCACAAATCGCCTATAGTACCCTGCCAAACCCAAGAAACTTCTAATCTCTGTCAATGTAGTAGGTCTTGGCCATTTAGTGATAGCCTCAACCTTCGCAGGATCCACATTAATGCCTTCAGCAGAAACAATGTGGCCCAAAAATGCAACCTACTTCAACCAAAACTCACATTTAGAGAATTTAGCATACAGTTTCTCTTTCTGCAAAATCCCCAACACTGTGCGAAGATGCTCCTCATGCTCTTCTTTAGACTTGGAGTAAACCAAAATGTCATCAATAAATACAATGACAAATTGGTCTAAGTACTCTCTGAACACCCGATTCATTAAATCCATGAACACCGCTGAAGCGTTAGTCAACCCGAATGGCATCACCAGAAACTCGTAATGCCCATATCGAGTGCGAAAAGATGTCTTAGGGATATCCCCATCCCTCACCCTCAACTGATGATAGCCCGACCTCAAATCTATCTTTGAAAAATACTTTGCCCCTAAAGTTGGTTAAACAAGTCATCAATCCTCGACAATGGATACCGATTCTTGATGCTGATCTTCTTTAACTCTCTGTAGTCTATACACAGCCTCATAGACCCATCCTTCTTCTTCATAAACAAGACTAGAGCACCCCACGGCGAAACACTCGGGTGAATTACACCACAATCTAAAAGCTCCTGCAACTGTTTCTTTAACTCCTATAACTCCAACGGTGCCATCTGATACGGCGCCTTAGAGATAGGCTCCACACCAAGAACAAGATCAATAGTAAACTCCACTTCACGCTGCGGCGGCAACCCTGAAAACTCCTCAGGAAACACATCTAAAAAGTCATGAACAATTAGAACATCCTCAATACGAGACTCACCCATAGATGTATCCTTCACAAATGCCAAATACCCCTCACAACCCACTGCTACCAACTTCCCAACCTTAAAAGTTGAAATCAACTTCAACACCCTACTAGGCTGTGAACCCTGAAACACGAACTCCGGAGACTTCACATCTCCAAATATAACCTTCTTCGCCTGACAATCGATAGTGGCTTGGTATTTATCCAATCAGTCCATCCCAAGAATGACATCAAAATCATCCATACAAATCGAAAAAAGATTAGCCCTTCGAATCTTATCCCCAAAACTGATCGCACACCCTCGATACAAATCAGAAATAATGATAGAAGTCCACATCGGGGTAGCAATAGACATAACAAATTCTAAAGACTGAGATGGCACACCCAGGTGCCGAAAAAAGACTGAGCAACAACGGAATGAGTAGAACCTATATCAAACAAAATAAACGCCTCACGATTGTCAACTAAAATAGTGCCAAAAACAGTACCTGGCGCACCTGCCGCCTGGTTATACGTCAAAGAAAACACTCAGCCACCCTGACGCTAACCTCCATTGCTACCATTATCACCACCTCCACCATTACCACGTGGCCTGATACAATCTCTAGACATATGACCCATCTATCCACACAAGAAGCATACACCGGTGAGTCTGTGGCACTGCCTCCCCGGATGATTAGCCCCATAAGTAGTACAAGGAGCTATTGGAATGAGATTTGGGTTACCCCCACCAGCTGGTTCTGGATAACGACCCTGATTCTACCCTTGCTGATGATTATGCCCCTGTTGACGATTCTGACCATGCCAAGGTAGCTGAAGCTGACAATTATTCCCTTCCTGAGGCATCTGCTGATAACCCCCCGCTTCGATTCTCGCCACGCCATCGCCCTCGCCGCCACCACGGCTTCGTTTCCACTGACCACCCTGATTCTTCCCGTGCTGACCTGAAGTTTGACCCTGCTAGTTATCTTTGTCCCTCTTTCGACTCCCTTTCGGTTTAAAAGATCGAAAGTCCTATCTCTCCATCTCAATATTCTTGGCAGCATTGGCCACTGCTGATACATTTGTAAACTTCGTGTTAATGAGATGCTGCCGATACATGTAATGGATCCTCCACTTGAATTTCACCGCCGCTCTTCACTATTCAGGGTCCTCCGAAGTTCCCGCAGTTCATGGCCAACCTAGTGAACCTCGTCATGAAATCCGTGATGGACTCATCATCTTTCTGTCGAATAGACAGATAATCTATAACATAGGCCTCTTTATCATCAACTGGAAAATACTGCTGATAAAAGACCTCACAAAACTCAACCCAACCAAGTGTTTCAACATACCCATCACCCTTTGTTGTTTTCATTGCTTTCCACCATCTCTATGCATCCCCTTCCAGCTTGTAAGCAGCAAGAAACACTTTCTGATTATTCGACCACCCCAACACATCAAAAATCTTCTCTAAGTGGGCAATCCAATTCTCTGCATCAATTGGAGTTGGAGCTGAACTGAATGACTGTGGTTTCTGCTTCTGAAACCTTTCCAACCATAGATACATTGGAACCACCTGATGATCATAACCATTTACATTCCATTCCTCTTCATTTGCATATGGACCATTATTTCCCGGCTTTTCCTGCTCAAGAATTTTTGGTGGCGGCTGCTGTATTGCCTGTACTACCTGTGCCACCAACTGAGGTAACACCTGATTCACATCCTGATTCACCAAGGTAGCCAATTGAGCATTTATCTGATCATTAGGTTGCTCATTGGGCTGACCCTCACCTCTTCACCTATTGTTTCCTCGCCTCCTAGCAAGTCTGGCGGATCTACGAGCCATCTAACAAAGAGATCAACGAATACTTAACAAATCAGATTAGAGATAGATTCGAATATAGCTGATATGATAGCTGAACAAAAAATCAATTAGAACAAAAACTTAACCCAGAAGTCTACCCATAACTCACAGGTCAAACCTAAATAGGTTTTCTACACGAAAGAACCTAAGCTTTGATACCAACTCTGTAACACCCCCTTTCCGAAATAGAAAGAGAGGTTACACAAAACATAACAAAACTAATGAATTTAATAGTAAGGCTCAAAGCCACAAAAGAATAGTCTTAATAACTGATAAATACCACAAGTCTACCATAATAAATCTCAAACTGTCTCAAACCACAATCTAAAATAATTATTACAATTCCAAGTAAACTGACACATCAAGTCTAAACAGAATATTTCTAAATCATTAGAATGAATGGAGCTCTCATCACACTTGCCCTTGATCTCCTTGATTACCTGCCGGAAGAAAAATACAGCATGAGCCAAATGCCCAGTACGGATGTAGAATACAAATAATGAACCGAAATAACTAACTCAATTAAATGAAACGAAACGAAATGAACTGAAACGAAATGAACAAAACTAACACAACGAAATAATAGGATAAATCAAATGGCTGGGTGCTATTTCATACCGAGCTTAGAACAAAACAGAAATATACCTTGCCACACAGACAAGTCAAATAATGCCACACAGGCAAATCAAAATAATGCCACACGGGCATAACATACATCGGACCGGCCAGATCCAGATGCATGCAAATCGGAAGGCTTGTTTGGCACAAACATCACCAATCCGCACACAGAACAGAAACTAGGGTCGACCCATACGCATCCCACAACAAAACGCCAAATGGCCAACTCCCACCAGAGCACAAAACGGAGATGTCGTGGACTGATCACACCGCAACGGAAGGTGTCATGCCTCGGTGCCAAGAGGACATGCCCGTGGTACCCCCACAGTTGGTTATAGCTCAGGGGTATTCTAACAAAATATAATATCACAACACATGCGATAAAATATCAACACAAATGGGTTGTAACGTGTACATGTTAGATCAAACGAATCATCAACACAAGTCTCCAAAAAAATGTACTAACATGCACATTACTACAATATCAAAATAAATTTATAGACATTATACACTAGTCTAAGAGTACAAATAGGAGTTCTAATATAAACGCCAAAACAAGCTATCAAAATAAATTGACAAGAAATAATTATGAGAGGCAATACTAAATTTTGAAATGAATAACGAAACGAACAAATTAAAAACAAAAAAGTCTCGTTGAAAGAGTACAGAATCCGTACCTGGATTAAGCAATGTAATACCCAAAATTATAATCTCAATATACTTCGTTAAACTCCTTCCGTTCAAACTAATCAAAAACAAATAAATAATTTCTAAATTTAATAGTTATATAATATTAAATTTAACACCAATTAATGTTTTTATTTTATTTTATTTTATCACCAAACTTCCGAAATCATGTATAAACATCTCATTATTATTATCATTATATTTTAATTAGTCAATTCAATTATCTTATTATTATAATGCTATCGCATTTTGTGACATTATTATTATTATTATTATTATTATTATTATTATTATTATTATTATTATTATTATTATTATTATTATATATATATATATATATATATATATATATATATATATTCAATATGAATCAATCATGAAAACTAAAACCTGTATGCCATTATTTTTTTTGTTTCCTCAAGCACTCTGATTTCCGTGCAACTAAAACTAATTATATATATATATATATAGATCATAAAGGAATGGACAATTTACTACCCAAACATGATTCATGGATAATTGGGAAATAACTAGAAGAGGTCAAATTACTTTAACGAAATGGGTCATTGATTATTGGACAGAAGAATGATTTCAAATTATCAATGATTGTTACACTTCACCATTAATTTAAATAACAACCCAGGTAGAGACTTACAATATATTGGAAAAAGGAACCTAATTTCTCCTCTTTTGTTTCTTTGTCGCCGCTGCTCCTCTTCTTCTCTTCTTTAACGTATCAAAACTACATGCCCAGTAGAATTAGGTTTTACTTATCTATTTATTTATTAGAATATCTTATTAATTTTCTTAATTATAATAGGATTTAATATTACCCAAATAAAATAAACCCAATAAATTTTAAGGCCCAATTTTATAAGTTTAATTTATATTATTAGCCCAATAAATTAATTAACTAGTTTGACCCAACTAAATGACAAAGTCTAATTAATATGTTTTAAAATAAAATAAATTTTTTTTTTCCGAGTATTACATAAGTCCTTCACATAATCAATTTGATTGATCAATTAGGACAACGGGTTTTATCATGGATGGAGAGTTGAGCCAAGATTTGATCTTGCACTCACTCCCGGCCTCCTTTCACAATTGTTATGAATTTTTTATATGAACAAGCTAGATATCAGCTTCGCTGATTTGCTTAACATGTTGAAAAATATTGAGAGTCACTTTCCAACTAAGAAAGACCAAGTCTTACTGGTAGGGGTCAAAGGATCTTCTAAAAAGAAGAATGATTCTAAGAAGGTATACAAAAATAAAGGATAACAAGAACAAAACTAATATGGATAGCAAAGGAGTTTGCTTCCACTGCAATAAGCCTGGACACTTGAAAGAAACTGCAAGAAGCATCTTACAGAGGCTAACCAAAAGAAGCTTAGTGAAGTTTCATTATAAATACAATTTTGTTTAAGATTTAAAATAAATTTTCTTTAGGTCAAGGTTCTACTTGGGTATTGGATACCTGGCTTTGGTTATCATAAATATAGATTTATGAAGGACAATGCGTAAGTAGAAAGCTAAATAAAGATATGTAATCCTATGTGTGGGAAATGAAGCAAAGGTTGCTACATTAGCCATATAAACTTATAGTTTAGCATTGCCTATGGGCAAATTTATTAAGTCAATAAGTTGTTATTGTATATATTCCAGTTCTCGTTAGAAACATTATTTCCATTTTGTTGTTGGATAATGAAATCTTTGGTATTATATTTTAGAACAATTGTTGTTCTATTTATAATAATAATGTTTTTTTTATAAAACTGGAATATTACTTAATGGATTTTGTAAACTTGACTTATGTGAAAATAATTTTGCAACTTGAACAAACTAGTATAAGAAAAGGAGATGATCATTCAAAGAGTTGAATATTTGTATTTGATGAAATACAAGTGTGAATTATTTGAAAGGTTCAAGGAATTTAGAAGTGAAACAAATTGGCAAACTATTAAGATTCTTTGATTAGATCAAGGAATAAATTCTTGTACAATAAGTTTCTAGATCATCTCAAATAGTTTTCTCATAATGGACGCCTCCTGATACGCAATAATTGAATGATGTATCTGAAAGGAAAAATTGTACCTTGTTGGACATTGTGCGGTCTATAATGATTTTATCGACTTTCCAGTATCCTTATAGGGTAATACTCTAGAAATGGCTGCATATCTACAAAAGGTAACCTCAAAATCTGCCACAAGACTCCATAAAAGTTGTGGACATGAAGGATTCCTAATTTTAAGTAAGTTAAGATAAGGGGTTGTCCAACTTATGTGAAAAGGTTTCAAAGGATAAGCTTGGGACAAGATTTGGCAAGTATAGATTTATGGGACATCCTAAAGTAAGTTTAGGGTATATGTTCTATAATCCTACGTAGCAAAAGGTGTTTGTTGCGAAACATATTGCCTTCTAAGTTAAAGATGTTTATCATTGAAGGGGCTAGTGGGAGAATAATAGATCTTGAAGAGTTCAAGAACCACAAATCACTATAAGTTAAATAAGAGAAACCTGTAGATAAACCTATTGTACCACAACCAAATCTTAAATTTGGAATAGTACCGAAGATACTTGGGAGGTATGGATTCATCATAGATGATGATGATGAGGTACGCATCATAGATGATGATGATCCAGTTACATACGATGAGGTAAGAGTTATAGACACTCAAAGAAATGGATTGAAGCAAGCTTCTCAAAAATGGAACATTCGTTTTGATGAAACAAATCAAAAGAGTTTAATTTTATCAAAAAACAAGAATGAACGTACTGTGTACAAAAGGGTCAGTGGGAGCGTCGTGATATTCCTAGTATTATATGTTGATATACTACGGATAAGGAATAACATACCAATGCTACAATCAGTAAAGATAAAGTTATCTAAACATTCCTCTATGAATGATTTGGGAAGAGTATCATAATTGGGGATACAAATCTATATAGATAGATTCTAGAGGATGCTCGACTTAACCCAATGAACGTATATTCATTTGATGCTAAAGTCATTTAACATGGAAAAGTCCAAGAGTTGTCTCATGTTGATGAGCCATGGAGTGTATCTCTCTTAATAGTCCCCATAGACTCATAAAAGAGAGATTGCATGAGTAACTATCATGTATGCAATAAAATGTATGAGACCTGGTGTTGATCAGTCATACTCTGGAGAAGTTCACTATGAGTTAGTCAAAAATATCTTAAAGTACTTAACTGACACTAAGGATGTGATCATATACATGGTGGGTCTGAATTAAAACTAGAGGGCTTAACAAACTCGAGTTTTTTCAGACAGACCAAGACGACAGAAAATATACTTTAAGGTAAAGCGTTACCTTGAACGGTTGTGAAGTGAATTGGAAAGGTTCCAAACAGCGACAAGTTGCTAGTTTAGTGATAAAGACAAAGTATATAGCTATAAATGAAGCTACAAGTTGATTGTTTGGATGAAAAGTTCATTACGGAACTACGAATAGTTTCTAAGTCTCATCTTAGATCTAAACATGTGTTGTGGAACTTTCATTTGATTATAGGAATCATTGAAAGATGTGAAATCATTATAGAGATAGTGGACTCTCAAGAAAAAATATTACATATCCATTAACTAAAGCTTATCCAACAACAGGATAATAGTCACTTAGAGAAGAAGGGTATGAGATGTCATGGCGATTGACTTTAGTGCAAGTGGGAGATTGAAAGTAGTAAGCACACAAGCCAATCATGTTTAATGATAAAATATATACTTTGTAACAATCTTATTCATTTATTAATAAAAAGTATTAATTTATTAAAGGCTTTTAATTATCTACATGATGCTGTTTTATAATATGTGATAAACCCATAGTTTTAAGCAATGCTTTTAGAATAATGATGATGATCATTCTAGTGAGATCTAAATTCTTAGAAAGCTTAAAACTAAAATAGTTCCAAATCATTGGATTACTAAATTGAGAATTAGCGAATCCAGATATATTTGTACATACGTTGCGTGCTCATTGGATGTGGATGATTAATCGTATGATAATTTGTGTGGAGACACTAAAGCAAGTATGTAGGTGCTTATTAGAGAATAAGTTCACTAAACGTTGCTCTCTAAGGAATACCTAATGGAGTTTTACATGCCTGTCAATAGGAATTCCTGTAGTGATAGTAGTACAAGTGATCCTTGGACTTGAGATCATCATAGTATCTTGTGTATGATGAGTTATACTTTGACTTATTCCTTAAGACCCTTAGGGTATATCAAAGGTTGTGCTTGGGTATAATAAGTTGTACATGGACATAATGTATGATCAATAAAGAATCTACCACTTCTAGTAAAAGAAGAGAAATGTCCTATGTGATTCGATAAATGACAACCCAATAGTCATTGGCCAAGGCAGAATTAAATTAGAAAGGAGTTTCTAATTTGCATTATTTAGTGTTGTGCATTTAAGAGTCGAAATACATATAATTAAATAAAATAAGACTTGACAGTAATTTCATGTCTTAAATTTAATTAGGACATTGTATGGTGGAAGGATTGAATTGTACGGTAACTATTTACTCAAAGGTTCTTTTATGATTAATGTTGAAATCTATATTATCTGGAAAGTCGTTGATCGCTAGGGAGGCTTATCCCTATTGTAGAATAAATATTATTTATTTAAATAAATTAATCATTTAATTTATTTATTTAAATAAGATTAGAATTGTTCTAATTGATTTATTCATAACCAATTTAATATGGAGAACCTAAAGGGCCACACCATAACAAGAAGAATAATTATTTAAGAAGTTAATGGCATAATCGTAATAATATATTACGATATTTAATTTAATCTATGGTGATAGAATAAAATAAATAGCTTAATATTTATTATTTAATATTTTAGAAATATTAAATATAAATTAATAAGAAGAGTCTTTTTAATATTATTACAATTATTATTATTTTAATTTCTAAAAGAGTTTAGGAATTAATTTAATATTAGTACTCTCATTTATTCCTAATAGGATTAGGAGGAAAAATTAGTTAAAGGAGTTTAATTAATTAAAATAAAGTTGAATTCCTTAATTGTTAATGAGGGTGTTCTACATCTATAAATAAGAAGAGTCTTATTATGGGTGTAGAGTGGTTGTTGACGTTTTCATAGAATACATAATTCCAATAGTTGGGAGAGTACACTTTTTCTATAGAGATAGAAAACTAGGGTTTAGCCAACCACCCATTTTCTTGAATCTTTCTTCTTCCTTGGTAGATCACCTCTAGAGGCCAAACACTTGAGTGGCTAACGTTGATCAAAGAAAGGAACCAAACTCGACGGATTCAAGTTGAACGCGAAAGGATTTAGAGGTGAACTTGTACCTGAGGAAGCTCGAATCTTCAAGGTTATAATTCTTATTCTTCTTCTTTTCATTTAATTAATAATTGTGCATAAAGGATGATCTAGGTATATGGTTTGTAAAATTTTAAAACTCTAATTTTTCCATTTTTCCGCTTACTTTTTGCAATTTGATTGCGTTAATGAATATTACGAACCTAACAGTAGTTTCAACAAATAAGTTAAAGTCTAAATTCTCAAAAGTCAAGTTCAAACATTAAGCACAAGCAGATGAAATAAAAGAATGGGTAGAACCAATATCTAATAATTTATAGACTTTGCAAGAGTTTATGATTAACTTACCCGTGATAACTTTGTTCGGGTTCCTCGCTTTTTGAGAAGTCACAACAAACGCTCTCCCTTGAACTACCGACTTTGACTTGTCCAGGACAACCTTTAGTGTGACCGTCCCAGCTGGACTTGACTTCGATACATGATAAAATCGAGCTAAATGACCTTCCTTTCTGCAATTGAAACACACTTTGGGTTACTGTGTACAGTTTGGACTGATGTGTCTGTAAGAACCGTGAATTTTATGAATAAAAAAATTTATAATGATATTAATAAGAAAATGAATATTTATTTTACATAAATATTTATGTGTCATGATATGATTAGCTCAATTAGAATAAATTAAATTTATAATAATTGAGAAAATGTGGGGAAATATGATGAGACCTGTGAAATCCCTTGTGTGGCATGAGAATGGAAATTTTGATGATTTAATTAAATTAAGGAATGACAGAATTAAGAAGTAAATGATTAATTAAAATTACATTATAAATTAATTGTTATTGTAAGTAATAGAATATGAATGAGTCAATAATTTATTCAATTAATTGTTGTGTGCAAGATATATATAGTACTACATTAATTTAAAAGGAAGTGTAGTGTGACAATCGCAAGAGACTATATAACATGGAAACTAATAGTAAGATTAATGAAATGTGTAAGTTATACAAATGATGTCTATATGACCATGTAATATGTATAGTGCATTAATGTATATTTTATGGAATATCAACTTAGACTATGTAAATAATTGATATAATAAGGTTTATGATAATGTGGTGTGTCACTACTCAATTAAATCATAATTTGGCATTATCAAAATATACATGGATTATATGGTATGGGTACATAAATAATCCCTAACTTTTCATTATGTAATAGCATTAACACATTAAAATCACATTTTGGAATTCCAAGAAAACTAAAGTAAGCATTATATAACTAATTTGCTGAGTTTTAAGATCCTTGACCCAATTTAAGTGACCAAACAGTGCTTAAACAGTAGCCTATTTACCAATTGCGTGAACTTTAGCTGCTATAATTTGTGGTGATGATGCTATGATGATGGTGGGGAAAGAGTGGTTGGCTAACTTCTTCTTGTCCAAAGTTTTCTTCTATCTCCCATTGATTCAAACCATGGTGCAAAGTCATAAATTGGACAACCATTTCTCTATAAGTAGTAGCTCTGTTATTCATTTTCTTGTTACTAAGATTGCTTGATAAGTATATATTTAGAGTGTGAGTTGATGAGTTGAGTAAGAGGGAGTCTGAGATTGTAAGGAGTAACCATTTAAGCTTCAAGAGGTATCAATTCTGTTTTGTGTTCTTAATTTTGAGTTTGGTCAAATTCTTATAATTGTTTGAAATTCTCTGATAATTGGTATGAAATGGTATGTCATTGTGTTATCCAAGTTTATATACATGTTTAGAAGTATTATAATTGGTATGGGTTGCAGGAAGTAACAATGCTTGTGTTGCTTGTGTTAAGGCTCTACAGAAGCAGAGCGATTTTTTTTGCTACTGCTCAAAGTGGCGCGGCCACACCACTTCTATAGTATTACACCACGCAGCCGCGCTGGCTGCCTGTTTTAAAATCTGATGTTGGTTACCTTGTGTTATCCTGCGCATGTTAGGTTGGTTAGATTATGCATGTAAATGACCTTGACATATGGATATATGTTGTTTTGGACATAGTAAGTTATTTCAGTTTGGGCTAGTATGTAATCAAAGAAAACTTCAAGATTTAGAAAACTAAATTTTGTGGACTATGTGTAAATGATACATGTATACTTTAAATTCTGAACTTTAAAACTGATTATCATGATCTGGTTACATATATACATGCGTAAGCATGAAAGCGTGATATAGAATATGTGGACTTACCTTTCATGCTTGAATAAGTTTCGATGACCTACTAATGGAAACGTAAAGTTTCAAATAAGAACTTGATAAACTATATACACTTTGAGTTAGGAACTTGTGATCATGCTTATGTGGTCTAGTTATGTATATATGAAAGTATGATGTATAGTAAGCGAAGTAGTTTTGCATGCTTGGTTGGTTAACATGAGATATTCAAAAGAAACCTTAAGAGTTTAAAAAATAGTTTTATCAATAACTAGGTTACAAGTATTCTGAAATTTAACCATCATGTTAGGGTGTGTTATGCCTATAGACATGATTGACATGAATGCCTAGCTAGTCATATGCATTGTAAAATAGTTGAGCATGGATTAAGACAAGTCTAAATGATATAAAACTTCATAACTTGAAATACATGACTAAACTAACGTAAGCATGTGTAGTTGAGAATTATTGACTGCATAACATATGTATAACGACTAAACGTAAGAGACTTTGTTAATTGAACACTTAATGCCTTGATTAAACGAGGATGTATAACGACCTATGTTAAAGATAAGAAGTAGGGTTGAACTTAGTTATCAACATCCTGGCATGTGTGTTTTTCATGATTCTTCATATATGTGTAAGTCAGGATATGCTGGGATTCTGCAGGAACAACCATGTCTTGGTCTGAACCAGGAGTAGCGTGAGCGCGCCACTCCTTAGTGCAAACCAAGCGCAGCCGCGCCAATATGCAGAATGGAAAGAGCCTGTTTAATTATAACCTGAACTTGATACATGCTTGTATTATTATCTTAATCCTCAATATATGCTTAGTGGTATGTCCAGATGTCAATGAGCATACTAGCAATAGAACCATATGTTTGATAAGTATTTAAAAACTTTAAAATGTTGAGTCACTTATGATTACAAACTATGACTATCAAGTAATGATTAGAAACCATGTTATTTGATTCATAGTGTCTTACAAACTAATTTTGTGTTATGTGCATATAAAGTGCGTAATGACTTACGTATAGGATTATACGTTTAAGTTAGAATCGTATGTGTATGATAAACTTACATATTGAGTTTGTGTATCGGATGTACATAACTAATGAATATCCTATATATGTAATTATGTTATAATAGGGATCGAAAGGTATCGATAAGCAAAAGGTTGATAAACAACGCTTAAGGCAAGTTTTCTATCTTACACAACTTTGAATTTGTGCAAGTACTCGAACCCTACTCTTTATTGAGCATTACTTGGGCTTGTACTATTATTGGTTGTATAAGTAAATAATTGAAAGTATGATTCTTATCTTATGACATAATACTTCATAGTTAGAATAGAGTTATTTATATTCTTTGAACTTTAACTTCGAGTATTGAACTTATAATTGTTCTTATATACATTTAAAGAGTGGTCTATGCCATTTCATTCGGCTAAATCTAAATCATAATTTGAAAGCAATCCAAACCAAGTGATTGGTACGGAATCTTATATTAACTGAGATGAACAACCTTCTTTAAAGGGGAAACTATATTTATCGAGAGACCGACGTGCTCACTTGAGTACGATTAAATGATATACATAACGTAGGGTACTTTAGGCTGATCACCTATTATACTCGTTTTTGTTGGGTTATCAGTTTATTACTATTAATTCTAGTAGAAGTTTATAGTCCTTAGTGACTGCTGTAGACACTCAAAATTTTTCATTCCTGTTACTAACCTTGTAGGAGGGCAAAATCAACTTTTAGAGCAAACTTGGAGGTCAAATCAGCTCAATCCCAGAGACAACCCCAGGATACTCAGTTTTAAATCTCAGAGACAATCCCGAGATACTCAGTTTCAGTCCTAGAGATAACCCCGGGAGATTCAGTTCCAACCTCAGAGATAAAGCCGAGGGATGCAGTTCCCAAGTTCTGGAGATAACCCCAGAAAAGTTAGTTTCAACCTCGGAGACAATCTTGAGGCACTCAGTTTGAACCTCGGAGATAACCCCAGGAGGTCAGGAACCCCTCAGAGACAACCCTGAGGACATTTAATACCTACAGTAGCCCAATCTCAGAGATGACCTTGAGCAACGACTGCTACATCAGCCTAGAGCCAGAGATAACCCTGGTGAGGGGCAAAATCATTATTTTTCCACCTCGATACTACATTTGGGTAGTCTCAATATCATTTCAACCCACATTTCATACAAAAGTGTCCCACAAGAACCATAATTCAAATCCCAAGTGACTACTACATAAGATAATACACCTGATAAAATTTGAAGACATGAAGATCTGGTCATGGACCCATCTTCCCAGCTTCGTACAACCTCTTATCCCATGTCATTAGCTCTTTACAATAGCATTCTGGAAACGTATTATACGCCTCAATCGGATGCCCAGATTGAAAGTTATTAAGGTTTGAGCGAACAACGCATTGCACGAGTGCACGTACTTTTAGATGACAGGACCCATAAAGCCCGGGGTACCCTGGGTAACCTCAAATGGACCTGCAGCTCCCCCCTCTATAAATAGAGGGCTTGGGGTGGCCATTTTGAAAAAGAAAAAGGTGAGGAAGCCCTGTCCATTTTACTCCGTACACACCTTAAATTGAGTGCTTTCTTTTTCCAAACACTTGTGAGCTCGTGTTTTGCTATATTTAACTGGTGGAAACCGAGTATTCATTTATTAAAAGCTATCTGAAGTCTTCTTGGCTGCCCATTGTAGGACATCTCAGATTTCTTAAGCCTTTTCTCACTTCCAATCACATATACTTATTCACGTTGAGAGTCATATTGTGTGTGAATGCCCAGATCGTCAATCATTGGCTTTAATTGCTTATATATATATATACACCTATGTATAAATATATTATTATCGAACTATGCTTCAATTGAGCCCTCATATAATATTCGGAGCGTTTACTACTTATATATATAGAACTAAGATCCACTCAGGACTCCCGGACGGATCTAAAGTCTGGCCTTATTTTTTTTTTCTTTTTTTTAAACAAGTAATTTTTTTTAATATTTTACGGAACTGGAATTTTTCCATAATACAGTGTTTTGTATGTGATTTAGATACATATAACAAAACAAGTCTATAAAGACTGTCTGTTATATGTATCCAAATCACATCCAAAACACTGTATTATGAAAAAATTCTAGTTCCATAAAATATTAATTTTTTTTTACTTGTTTAAAAAAAAGCAAAAAAAAAATGTCCGGACTTTAACAAAATCCGGGTGTCCGGACTGGATCCGACTCCTATATATGTATATAACTGTTTAGCAGCCTGTGGGTTAGCTTTGCTTAAATCTGTCTATTTCTCACTTTAACCGGTTCATAGTGACTAAACTGGAACTATTGAAGATGGAATGCTTTGATTTATTCAAATCTAGTTCATTTTCTAGCTTTTGTACATATTGTTTCATCATGTGAGCCTAAGAATCATGTGATCACAGATTCAGTTCCTAAATCTAGATTCGGTTCCCGTGATGGACATTTTTAGCTACAGCCAGCTTGTAGGTTATTTACGATGTCTGAA
The DNA here is from genome assembly GCA_020205615.1 of Panax quinquefolius. NCBI lineage: Eukaryota > Viridiplantae > Streptophyta > Magnoliopsida > Apiales > Araliaceae > Panax > Panax quinquefolius. Next base: position 80,277,305 of record CM035163.1, read on the forward strand.
TTTCTTTAGATGACTCGCATGCCCACAAGGAGTTCGGCGCTGTTATGTATGTGACGCCCCCTAATCTAGGTATCTTCCAACCCAACAGATGGTGTTACACGGTGCTACAGTTCACACACACATTAAATTGAAATAACTTAAAAGTGTGAATATGTCTTCTATATATTCCAAAATAATATTCCATTTCTCAGGTTCTTTATAACCATTACATATGTTCTTTGTCATAATATCAAATAATTATAACATTCCTACCATACTACTACAAAGACAGGTTATTTGTCTGCCTTAGCCTTCCCTTTATCTTTACTAGGTCCTTCCGATAGTTCGTTCTTAGCTCCATTCATATGGTTTAAGAAAGAGTGAGCATAACTAGCTCAACAAGTATGACAATTTCATTTAAACAATAGGTTTGAATCATATGAATCGTATATCTTCAATAACTGAATCAATAGTTATGAATTACTATAGATAAATCAAAATAGCACTTCTCTTTTCTTTAAAAATGTTTAACAATGAACAACATTAGTTAAACATCAATTTTGGTCCAAGACCTTGGGTATTCCATTCTTTCTTTGAAAAGGATAACCCGACACCAAGTCCGTAAGTCCGGTATATCTTACGAGCACGTCTACGTTATCAGCCTATAGTACTCTATGTTGTACAACACTACTTCATTAAACGTATCTACGTTTAATTTTTGGCAACCTCATGTGCCTATCGTTTAACGATAAAACATTTGTTTATTCATACTCAGTCTTTCTTTGAATTCTATTCCAAAATAGTTGGCCAAAGATAACAATATTAATAACATTTTGATAGATTATAAAGAAATCTACCAAACACATTAAGTCTAGCCGAAGAAATTGGCTTCGACTTCATTATACATTAATCCATGCGTAAGATACATAAATCACAAAGCTTGTCCATATGAACATAGATAAGGGTTAGAACATTTGCCTTCAGCATCTTCTATAGATAATATACTTTCCTTTTGAATCTTTAAGGCTTCTATAACACATAAGTACATAACATACCACATTAGGTAATAAACAATCACTGATGGTCACTAATGTATCTTACCCTTCTTCTCAATCTAATCGTTCCTTAGATTGGTTAACGTTTGTTACGGTCTATCGCATTAACTTGTGTTTAAATTTAAGTAATCTTTCCTCAACCTTTAGTTGTAATTCTTAAGGTTATTATCCTCGTTAAGGACATTACTTTAAGTTTATTAAGGTTATAATTCACCATTAATCAACTAACATTTCTTTTAGATTCATATGCATTCTTTACTATGTCTTCCCTAGTCCTATATAAATTCCACGCTGCGGCGCGACTCTTCAGTATGTGAGACACGACCTTGGCGATGCGGCGCCATTCCTGTTGTTATTGGCCACATTCATGGCGCCCACTTCACACAGAGATGTTGGGGTTTGTCACTGCTGATATGCTGGCATTTCGACTTTGCCTCCTTGGGCCGCAGTGCAAATACCAATTCTAAGCCTCAAATAGATTTCATAGTTTTCTACGGCAATGCCTTCCGGGCTCATAACTTATTCATTATAAGTTCGAATTAGCTCGTTCAAAAGCCGTTAGCTCACATATCACATATTTTACGATTCCATTAGAAAATTTTATATTTTCGAATCCGTTAACATGGAATTCACTATTTAAGTACTTTATTACGAATTCGAAAACGCTCATGAATGTTCATAGCTTGTTTATTCGTTTTAAGTCGGAATTTAACCATTCTCGAGTCCGCAACTCAAAAATGCAAATTTAGACTATTCTCCATCTAAAACCAACGTTTTTGAGTTCAATTGTGACTTTTGACTTTCATTCTGAGAATTTCACGATTTCGACGATTATCGTCTAATCTCATAAATTTTGCCATAACTTCGTTATTTGAGATTTTTACACCGTTCAAAATTGATTCATTCCATCATTCTATCATCCTAAGCAAACATATTTCATCTAATCCTATACACGATGGTTTTAAACTTGTCCATCAACAACAAAATGACAATTCTTCAATGTTCTTCATTAGTTCATAACTTTTATGATTATGATTTACTTACAACATGGTTTATTAAGGTTTAAGTCCATTAATAGCCATCCTTATACTCCTCATCATACATGCTCTACCAATAATCACTTCTCTATCAAAGCTACAATTGAAGAGATTAAGATTATTGGTTAAAGATTTCTTACCCTTAATGTTCAAGCTTCATATCTTCTTCTTCTCTTGGATTATCAAAGACTAGCTCTCACTTTTCTCCTAATGATATTAACTCTAAGATGTTGGTGAAATTTAACAAGGCACAAAATAACCAACAACTTCTCTTATTTATAGATTTACCAAGGTTAGGGCATTAAGGTCAAATGCCATACCACCTCCTCACTTCCACCTCCTTATTATTCATTCTTTGGGTAACACAACTCTTATCTTTTGCTTGGCCACCAAGTTGGCCAGCCATGACTCACCATGGGGGGCCCATATGGGTTGCCCCATGGATTTTTCTCACCCGGTGACCCATCGATTTGATCCACGGGTCCGGTTCTTGGTTTGAGCTTAGGTTTTAATTACTTTGGGCCTAACGTTGGGCTTGCATTATAAATCTTTGGGCCTTAACAAGTTTGGACTTGGGCTTTCCCAATTCTTGCACAAATCCTACAAGTCCATTACTATTGGTTTAAAGCTTTTAACGTATAGTCTACGTATTCTTCTTGTATACTAATTCGTATAATTATTCATCATATACAATATACTATCTTTCATACATACTCATAAAATACTTCGTATCATATTCGTATTCATTGCTTCGTATAATACTTGCTTATCATACGATCATCATTTATTAAATCTTTACTTTTCGTAACATTCTCGAATCTAGTATGTAGGCTAAAAACTACGTTTATCATACTTGATTTATTATTACATAATCAATCTTTCCTTATTATTCTATCATTACGTATTTCCTGAAAGTTCAAAAATAATTCCTGAGTAGATATTGATGAATAGTATTTTTCAGAAAATTTCTCGAAAAGCTTTTATTTTCGTCTTGGAAATTCAAACACTTTAATTCCTTCACGTAGCCAAAATACTACAATATTATGACACTTTTAGGTTATAGAACAACCTTCATCTTGTTTCTCATTATAAATTACATATAATATAATTTTATTCATTATTTACTCAAATTAAATTATTTTACAATTAATCCGATTTTTTCAGGCATTATATTCTCTCCCCCTTATAAGGATTCTATCCCCAGAATCTTGCTAAAAAATAAACAAACAACTGAGGGTGATTCTTCTTCATCTTCTCTTCAAGTTCCCACGTTACTTCTTCGGCATCATGGTTCTTCCATAACACCTTTACCGAAGGTATAACTTTATTCCTTAGAACTTGCTCTTTTCTATCAACGATTTGAGTAGGCATTTCTTCGTATGTCAAGTCTTTCTCAATATGAATAGGTTCATACTCTATTACATGCTTATAATCTGGCTTATAAGGACGTAACACAGATACATGAAACACATTGTGTATTCGTTCTAAGTCTGGAGGTAATGCTATCATGTAAGCTACCTCTCCTACCTGTTTTAATATCTAAAAAGGTCCTATAAACCTTGGACTTCATTTTCCCTTATTTCCAAAGCGTATCTTTCCTTTCTAGGGAGATACCTTTAGAAATACATATGAGCCTACTTCAAACTCTATGTTCACTCAATGCGAATCTACAAACTTCTTCTGTCTGTCTTGAGCTGCTACCAATCGCATTCGTATCAGCTTAACTATATCCACAATTTATTACACTAATTCAGGTCCCAGCATTCGGCATTTTCCTACTTCATCCCAACACAATGGTGTTCTGAACTTCCTTCCGTATAAAGCTTCGTAAGGCGGCATGCCTATGCTCGCATGATAACTGTTATTATATGTAAACTCTACTAGCGGTAGATGATCATCCCAACTACCTTTGGAATCCATAACGTAAGATCTCAACATATCTTTTAGCATCTGAATTCTTCTTTCACTCTGCCCATCTGTTTGTGGATGATACGTTGTACTTAACTTCAACTGTGTTCGCATCTGTTCTTCCAGACTTCTCCAAAAGTTTGATGTGAATCGTGGATCATGATCTGACAATATCGAATTAATTTCCTTAACATAAAGTTTAGCTAACTGATCTAAATTAAATTTAACCCTTATTGGCAAAAAGTGAGCCGACTTCCTCATTCGGTCCACTATTACGTAAATAGCGTCGTACCCTTTTTGTTTAATTGGAAGTCCCACTAAAAACTCCATTGCGATATGCTCCCACTTCCATTCCGAAATCTCCAATGACTGTAATAAGCCACTTGGTCGTTGATGTTCGGCTTTAACTTTTTGACAAGTTAAGCACCTACTCACATATTCTGCTATCTCTCTCTTCATTTTCGGCTACCAAAAACTCTGTCGAAGGTCTTGATACATCTTAGTACTACCAAGATAAATCGAGTACCTCGAACTATGAGCATCTAGTAACACTTCCTCCTTTAATTTCATTTCATTCGGAACCCGAATTCTTCCTTCAAATCTTAATAATCCCTCATTATCAAGACTATACTTTATTTCTTTTTTATCTGCTAGCCGCTTCTTCATCTGATAAAACTCATCATTTCTAAGTTGTACCTCCTTGACTCTCTCTACAATAGTAGATTGAATCTTCGTTGTAAACAATCTTTGATCTGATTCACTCGGTAACTTCACCTACAACTCCATTCTATCCATCTCTGTTATTAACTTAGTTTGAGCCGTTAACATAGACAATTTTTCCCGACCCTTCCTACTTAAGGCGTCGGCTACTACATTGGCTTTTCCTGGGTGATATAGGATATCGCAGTTGTAATCCTTTATCAACTCCAGCCATCTCCTTTGTCTTATATTTAGATCCTTTTGTGTGAAGATATGTTTTAGACTCTTATGGTCCGTGCATATCTCATATTTCTCTACATATAAGTAATGCCTCCACATCTTTAAGGAAAACACTACCGCGGCCAGTTCCAGATCAAGTTTAGGATAAAATTTCTCATAATCCTTAAAATGTCGTGATGCAGACGCAATGATCTTACCATGCTACATGAGCATTCAACCAAGTCCTTTCTGCGAAGCATCGCTATAAACTACAAAGTTCCCTGTATCATCGGGTAAAGATAATACAGGTGCTTCACTTAACCTTTTCTTTAACTCTTGAAAACTGTCTTTACACTTCTTAGTCCACACGTATTTCACTGTCTTCCTTGTCAAATTAGTCAACGGAGTAGCTTTCTTAGAAAAATCTTGGATGAATCTTCGATAGTATCCCGCTAACCCTAGGAAACTTCGTACCTCAGTCGGAGTTTTCAGTTGTTCCTAATTAATCATTACTTCCACCTTTGTTGGGTCTACTGAAATTCCATCTCGGTCAATAACATGTCCTAAAAATTGTACCCTTTCTAGCCAAAATTCACACTTAGTGAATTTCGCGTATAACTTCTCCTTCATTTGTGTCTCCAACACTAACCTTAGGTGTTCAACATGATCTTCTGGCATCTTAGAATAGACTAGAATATCATAAATAAACACTACAACAAACTTTTCCAAATATTGTTTAAACACTCTGTTCATCATATCCATAAATGAAGTAGATGCATTTGTCAACCCAAATGACATCACCAGAAACTCGTAACTGTCGTAACGAGTTCTGAATGTTGTCTTAGGTACATCCTCTTTCCTAACCTTCAACTGATGATACCACGTTCACAAATTTATCTTAGAAAAATACTTTGCCCCTTTTAATTGATCAAAGAGATCATTGATCCTGGGCAATGGGTATTTATTTTTTATTGTTAACTTGTTTAACTTTCGATAGTCGATACAAAGTCTCAACGATCCGTCCTTCTTCTTCACATATAGTATCGGTGTTCCCCACGGCGAAACACTCGGTTGAATGTACTTTCTCTCTAATAGTTCTTGTAATTGAACCATCAACTCCTTCATCTCAACTGGCATCATACGATACGGTTCCCTTGAAATTGGTCCCGCTCCTAGCACAATATCTATTACGAATTTGATCTCCCTATCTGGTGGAAGACCCGGTAATTCACTTGGAAATATATCCACAAATTCTTTAACTATCGGTATTTATTCCACCATTGCTCCCACTCTCTAGGTATAAAAAACATGACATAAATAACCCACACATCCCTTCCTTAATAATTTCCTAGTTTGTGTCATGTTAAGACAACATGAACGTCCCGGCGATTTATTTCTGTAAAACACTACATGAGGATGTCTCAACATTCTAATGTTTACACATTTCTTTTGGCAATCTATAATTGCACCATGGTTGAATAACCAATCCATCCCGAGAATTACATCGAATTCTCCTAACTTAATCGGTATCAAATCTACCGATAATTTATAACCTCGTATTTCTACACAACAACGCCTATGAATATTCTCAACATGAATTATTTCTTCATTGGCTACCTTGATATTCAGAGGTATAGGCAATCTTTCTGGAAGTAATCCTAACCGTTTAGCAAAATCACATGCTATGAAAGAACAAGTAGGACCCGAATCAAATAACACATAAGCATTTATATTGTTGATTGGGATAATACCTGTAACTACATCCCCTGATGTAACTTCATCTTGGACCGTCAGGTTAAAGGTGCGGGCCATCGGCCTAGTCGTCTGAGCTGGACCACTAATAGCTAACTTACCACTATTAATGCCCTTACTCCCATCCGTCCCCTTCTTCGGGAAATTCTTCTCTATGTTATCAGTTGATCCACATACGAAGCATCCATGGTTCTTCTTCGGACTTGGACAATTAGGCGAAATGTGCCCCTCCTGTCCATAGTTGTAACACACCGCCTTTCCCTTGAGAAAAACTCCTAAGTGAGTCTTCCCACAGTTCTTGCATGCCTCCATCCTCTTCTTAGGATCTCCTTGTTTTACTCCGGTATTCCCAGAGTTAAAATCCTTACTCTTCTGACCATTGCCACTCCCACTGGCTCCCTCAATTTTCACTCCCCCTTCTAACTTATTCTTACTCTTCTTCTCTTTGTGGTATTGGCTTAGAGCCTCATTACCACCCTCGGTAATTATTGCCTTCTCCAGAATGGTTCCAAAAGAAGTACTTTGAAACACGGATATCCAGCTATAGTATAAGACCCCAACTTTATAAATAAAGATGAATTTTCTATAATTATCATTTTTGAATATTATGGAATGAATTTGATATAATATTATAGTTGTGGGTAATATTTATAAATTTTGCAATGTACACAAGTTGTTATATAATATTCGATTGGTCGGGGAATATTTGTTTTAACAGGGAATATTCGTACGACGACGCAATCATTGGTGGACCCCACAACAGAATTATTGTCGGATTGAGAAAATGACAAAAATATTTTATGAAAATAACGGCGAGAGTTTTACCGTTAACTGTTGAAACACCCAGTGTTAAAAGTACAGTAATACGCGTGGTTTCATAGTAGCACACGGTATTTATTATTGATGCTTACGTGAGAAGGTACTCGATTTTGTTTAATTATTGCTACAAGATGGTGTTGCATAAGATCTCACGTTATTTGATTCAATTATTATCATTTATATTTTATATATTATTAAATCAATAATTGAGATGACAAAGTTATTAATATTATTATTTTCAATATTAACGATGTCTAGAAGTTTTGTCAAGGAGAGGTTTGGTCACCTAATTGCGCGCCAATAGGGAGAAATCCTTATTAGAAAGCCCCCTCTTTCCTAGGAACGACCTGGTCGATTAATATTTTGAATTATAATAATGATGATAAATATTGTTAAAAATATTGAAGGGATTTTTATAAAGTCTTGTTATAAGTTTGGGCATATTATTTGAACCCCCACTTACCCATTTTTTTAAAATAATCAGTAGAAAAATATTTTATATAATAAAGGTGGGGCCACGTGTGGGGCCCACGTGTAATGAAATGAATTGAAATGGGGGGGAGAATCCTGAATGGTTCATGTGGGATTTATAATTATATATATATATATATATGCTTGTTTGTAACCCGTGGGGGGGGGGGGAAGGTTAGTTATTATATATATATGGTATGTAAAGAGTCAGGGGATATCACGAGTTCATCCCACCCGTGAATAAATAGTATAACATATGTTATATATATATAATATATAATATATATTATATTTTATTTAAAAGATTTTACTTTATTAGAATATTTTATAGTAAATAAATCTGGACCGTTCATGAATTAGTTACTATTCAGTCCATTCTCCTATAAATAGAAGCTCATTCCTTCATTATTTCTTACGAATTCACTGAAACTCTAGAGAAAGAAAACTATAGAGAAAGAAAACTATAGAGAGAAAGAAGAAAAGTATTCTGCTACTTCACTACTCCTATATCCAGTTTGTTCTAAGGTAAGGGGTATTATTTCTTTCGTATTCATGAAGAGAACTTCTGTTATTCCATTTTTTTTCTGTTGAAATAACCTGTATACGCGGTCTACCCTATACTTGGTGAAATTCTTCTGTTATTCCATTCTTTATCATTATGTTGGAATAACCTGTCTATGCGAAGTACCGTATACATGGTGAAATTATACAATTATTTCATTCTTTATTATTTTGTTGGAACATCCTGTCTGTGCATTTACGCATGACCTGGTTCCGTTATTTATTATTCTGTTGGAAAATCACAGCCGATGTGTGAATTTCTCCCGACTGTTACGTTATTTATTATTACATTAGAATATCACCGCCCATGACGTTTACGTATGACTGGTTCCGATTATTTATTATTACATTGGAATAACTCGTTATGCATGTGCCTATCGCATGCCTGGTGATTTCTTTTGTTATTCCATTCTTTATTATACTTAGTTGGTTAAAGTTTTGACTTCTATACTCCATGAAATTAGTGGAATACCCTTGATATTTGCGCTTCATCCACTATCTTTTCAAAGAAATATTCTTCTGAGCATTCTTGAATTTTACTCTACAAAGAAGTATCATGTTGACAATTTGTACGTTATTAGTTCTTGGATAAATTAATTCTTGAACTTGTTTTATTGAATTCTTATATTATTGTCATCATCCTCATGTTTATATTATGTTGAAAGTTATTTGTGGCCTGTAGTGCATGGATGGATAGTTGTTGGCATGATCATGACCATTGATGAATACACGAATATCCTTGGCCCGTAGTGCATGGATAATTTGTGGTTGTGATACTAATGAATATCCTTGGCCGTAGTGCAGGGATGATGTGGATTATTTATTAAGCCGAGTCTGTGACGCCCCCAAATAGGTATACATCACCTATTCTTGAGTCGCCAAATACATGGTACAAAATTCAAATACAACTTAATAATACAGCTGTCGTGTAAACAATACGACAAAACATAAACTGAGAGTTTTAATAAGAATATTGTCATCTAGACAATATCCACACTCAAAGGAGTCATCATTGCATTTATTGTCACACTATTTAACCGAATAGTGAGGACTACTAATGCTATCATCTCGACCGTCACTCCGTTCCCCGACTCATCCCAGCTATATTCTCATTTCCTAAAGAGAACAGTGAAAGAAAGGGTGAGCTCAACTAGCCCAGTAAGAAATATTATGACTAAGATAATGCAGAATAAATTATCATTAGTCTTCAACATTGTTAAACTAATAAAATATAACAAACATCAAGTTTAACTGCAGCGGAGCAAGCAATCCATTAGAAAAGTCAAGTAGAGAATAAAATCTACTATCTTCTATGATTTAAAAAGTTTTTCATCACTTTTATCGCTGGGACATAGCTTAATAAATAATCCACATTATCAATTCATCCCTGTACTACAGGCCAAGGATATTATTTAGTATCACGACCACGAATTATCCATGCACTACGGGCCAAAGATAATTATGTTTTCATCAACGGTCCTGATCATACAATAAAATAATTCATCTTTGCTCCCTTGGCCGAAGAGAATCCATAGCCATAATCATACCAAAAACTGTCCATCAATGCACTACGGGCCAATGAGGACTTTTTCCACATCATTTGTAACATTACGGTCATGATTATACCGAATAATTTCCGGTCATAATCATACCAAGTCTATCTATGCACTACAGGCCACAGATGACTTTTAACAAAATATAAACATGAGGATGATGACAATGATATAAGAATTCAATAAAAAAGTTCAAAAATTATATTATCCAGGAACTAATAACGTCCAAATTGTCAACATGATACTTCTTTGTAGAGTAAAATTCAAGAATGCTCAGAAGAATATTTCCATGAAAAGATACTGGATGAAGCACAAATATCAAAGATATTCCACTAATTTCATGGAGTATAGAAGTCAAAACTTTAACCAACTGAGTATAATAAAGAATGGAATAACAAAAGAAATCACCATGCATGCGGTACTTCAAATAGACAGGTTATTCTAACAGAATAATAAATAACGAAAGCATGTCAGGCATAATACGCACCGACAGGATGTTCTAACAGAATAATAAAGAATGGAATAACAACGAAATCACCATGCATGCGGTATTGGATAGACAAGTTATTCCAATGTAATAATAAATAACGGAACCAGTCCTGTAAAACGCATGCATAAAGATATTCCAACAAAATAATAAAAATGGAATAATGTAAGAATTTCACCAAGTATAGGGTAACTTCACAGATATAGGTTATTCCAATGTAATAATAAATAATGAAATAATAGAAGAATTTCACCAAGTATACCACGTATACAGGTTATTCCAACAGAATAATAAAGAATGGAATAACAGAAGAATTTCACCAAGTATACCACATATACATGTTATTCCAACAGAATAATAAAGAATGGAATAACAGAAGAATTTCACCAAGTATACCACGTATACATGTTATTCCAATAGAATAATAAAGAATGGATAACAGAAGTTCTCTTCATGAATACGGAAGAAATAATACCCCTTACCTTATAAAGAAGAGTACTCTGACGGTAGGGAGGGGATATACTTGAAGAAACTTGCACTACGCTCAATGCTTTTTTAAACGCTAAAGAAATACGCTCAAGATTATAGAAGAATAATTCTCTCTACAGTTTCTCTCTCTAGAGTTTCAGTGAATTCGTAAGAAATAATAAGGGAATGAACTTCTATTTATAGAAGAATAAACTGAATAGTAACCAATCCATGAACGGTACAGATCGATTACTTTAAACGGACGGTCCAGATTGGTTTACAATAAAATATAATATATTCTATTTATAATCTAATAAAACAAATAACTTTTAAAATGCATTTTACTATGCAAAACACTATGCAGCACTATATACACACTATGCATAATAAAATATAATATAATCAAATTATTGTCTATTAAAATGTATAACTTTATAAAAGTATTCCTTTTTATATAAAAGTTTTTCATTTTATTACATTAATAATACTAATAAAACAAAACTTATATATATATATATATAACAATCAACAATAATTGAATCAAATAACGTGAGATACTATGCAAAGACTCATCATGAGCAATAATTGAACAAAACCCGGTGACTTCTCGACATAAGCATCAATAATCAATACTGGTAATGCTACTATACAACCCACGCGTATTACTATACTTTTTATGACGCCCCAAAATATGTCCATTCCATCCAACCCATTCTCGAGTCGCCAAATACATGATGCGAAATAACTACAACTTTATTATTACAATATATAAAGCGTGAGTTTAAATACGAGATATTGCCATCTAGACAATATCCACACGCAAATAAATCTCCATCATAATTATTGATACATTATTTTATAAAATGGTGAGGACTACTAAACAACTCTCTCTAGAACCTTCATTCCATACCCAGACTAGTACTTTCGCTACATTCTCGCCTCTCCGAGAAGAAAAATGGAACAAAAAGGAAAAGGTGAGCTCAACTAGCCCGATAAAGAATATTATGACTAAGATAATATACACCAAATTATCGTTAGTCTCCAACATGGAAAAATCTAATAGAATACTGATAGACAACCGGTTTTAAATCAACAACTGCGGTGGAAACAACAATTCATTAGAAGAGTTAAGTAGAGAATGCAAACTACTATCTTCTATATATGAAATTTAAAGTTCATCGTCGATATTTTATCCTCAGTAACATCAATCAATATATATCCGAATCAAATATTCATCTTTACACTACAGCCAAAGATATTCATCGATTAATCATGTTCATCTAAACACTGTTCATCTTTGCACTCTGGGCGAAAGATATTAATCGATCGGTCGTATTCATCTCAACACTGTTCATCTTTGCACTACTGGGCAAATATATTCATCAAGAAATCATTCATCTTTACTACTACGGGCCAAAGATATTGATAATATCATCATTTAGGACCGAGGATGATGAAAATTATTTTAAAGAAAAACGAATCCAAAGGAAACAAAAGAACAAATATTAAGGATTCAGTATTTTAAACAATCCAAGTTCAAAAATACTTCATAAGTAATCGAGTGGAGTAAAATTCAGAATGATCAAAACATGGATACAATCAAAGCTAGTATTGGAATAGATATTTTGACAAAAAGAAGAAATTTCATTTTTCGGTGAATAATGTAGATGAATAATTAAATATACATGAATAGTAACTCAAACAACAAAAGATAGAAATTTCACAAAAAATATCTTCACGCTTAAGTGAATAGTACTAAATAAATAGTAACTTCGTGAATAGTAACTCATGAATAGTAACTTCGTGAATAGTAACTCATGAATAGTAACTCATGAATAGTAACCCCAGACATGAAAAGGTTCCAAATTTGATAAAAGTTCAACCAATATTTGACATAATGATATTGAAGAAATAATATCATTTGAGAAGAAAATAACATCCTTACCTCGAAACACGGTACTTCTAATTGAAACAGGATATAGGCTATGACTTGAACTTGCAAGTATAGCAATACTCAAAGTATACTCAAAATACTCACAAGAATAAACTCGATAATATAGAGAGAAAACATCGATTTAAATTGTAATTTTCAATTCTAACCTAAGCACCCTATTTATAGGAAAATGCTTAGAACACCAAAGCGAAAAATTTAATATAATAATATATTTAAAAAATTTGTCTACGCCAACCTTTGAGAATCTGAAATCAGCAACCCTAACACGTGTAAAATGAGGCTCATACATCTAAAAAAGCGTTTTTGTTAATTAAAACAATTAAAACTTCCAAAAATCAATTATTTGAACTTTGGAACTTCAATAATTCATAATAAATAGCTCGTTTATTAGAAAAATTTGAAACACGCAATTTCCATAGGAAATTCCATTATCTCTAACTTTGCGAAGGAAGTTTTCTAAATTCCAAAAGCGAAATGCTTAGAAATCCACAAGCAGGCGATTTTACATCTTTATAATCAAATTTGATTCGATAATTGTGTCCTGACACACAAAATATGTGTTAAACATTTAATGCCACAAAAATACTCTTCCTCCTCATATACTCATATATCCCATTCATTATAAAAATATCATTGTTAATATATTATTAAAATAATATATTTAAATGAATTATTTTATCGAGAAAAGATAAAATATTAATTTTAACAATTGTCACATTAAAATTTTCTCCATCTATATCCACATAAAATCAATATTTTCCTCATCATATAAATCAATAATTAATTAATCACAAATAATATTACAAAATCACGATCTTGTGACCAGGCCATTCTAGGAAAGAGGGGCTTTCAATAAGGATCTCTCCTTCTTGGCGCTTGATTAGGTGACCAAACCTCTCCTTGATGCGAACTTTCTAGACATTGCCAATAATATTTTCTAATAATATTATTCATAATATGAATTATTGCTCGATAATGTAAAATCGTGTGTAATGACAATTTATTGAAACAACAATAATATTGTAAGACCCCAAATTATTAATAAATGAAATTTATTTTCCTATATTTATTATTTTGAAATAGTAAGGGTCGATTTGATTAATGTGGATAGTTATGGGTAAAATACGCAAATATTTCGAATAAGCAAGTGGTTATAAAATATTCATTATTGTTTGAATATTCGTTTGGTCGTGGAATATTCGTGCTTTGTCGGGAATATTCGTACGACTGCCTTGATCTTTGTGGGCCCCATAACGGAAAGCGATTGGATGAAGAAAATGACAAATATAAGTTGTTTATAAATAAGGACGTAGTTGTTATCGTTAATACTGTTGGAATAGCCAATGGTTAAAACACACTAATACTGCGTTGTTGAAGAAGATACTTTTAGGTATTGCACCAATTATTGATTCTTACGTAAGAAGGCACTACTCAATAATTGTTACAAGATAATTACTGCTCAATTATTTTATTTTATTGATTCAATAATTCTTTGCGTTGATATTTTATATTCTTTGTTGTTTCAATAAATTGTCATTACACAAGTATTTTCCATTATCTAACAATAATTCATATTATCTGAATAATATTATTAGAAAACATTATTGGCAATGTCTAGAAAGTTCTCATCTAAGGAGATGTTTGGTCACCTAATTGCGCTACCAAGAAGAGAGAGATCCTTATTGAAAGCCCCTCTTTCTGAGGAACTACCGGTTGCAAGATCTTGTGATTCTGTAATATTATTTGTGAATAATTAACTATTGATTTATATGATGAGGAAAATATTGATTTTATGTGGATATAGATGGAGAAAATTTTAATGTGACAATTGTTGAAAATTAAGATTTTATCTTTTCTCGATAAAATAATTCATTTAAATATATTATTTTAATAATATATTAACGGTGATATTTTTATAATGAATGTGGGATATATGAGTATATGAGGAGGAAGAGTATTTTTGTGGCATTAAATGTTTAACACATATTTTGTGTGTTGGTGGACACAATTATCGAATCAAATTTGAATATAAGATGTAAAATCGCCTGCTTATGGATTTCGGTCAATTTCGGTTTGGAATTTAGAAAAACTTTCTTCTGTAAAGTTGTAGAGAATTGAATTTTCTATAAAAACTCTCGAGATTCGAATTTTCTGATAAAAGGGCTATTTATTATGAATTATTGAAGTTCCGAAGCTCCGAAATAATTGATTTTTGGAAGTTTTAATTATTTATATCAACAAAAACGTTTTTATTGTTTTGGTTGGCCCCCCATGTGTTGTAAACATGCTGATTTCAGGAGTCTTGGTTGGAGTAGAAATATATATATATATATATTATATTATTATTATATTAAATTTTCTGCTTTGGTGTTCTAAGCAATTTCCTATAAATAGGTGCTTAGGTTAGAATTGAAAATAACACCGTAAATCAAGTTTTCTCTCTATATTATCGGCGTATTCTTGTGAGTATTTTGAGTATACTTTTGAGTATTGCTATACTATGGCAAGTTCAAGTCATAGCCTATATCCTGTTTCAACTAAAGTCTTTCTTTTCGAGGTAAGGGATGTTATTTTCTTCTCAAATGATATTATTTCTTCAATATCATTATCTTGAAATATTGGTTGAAACTTTTATCAAATTTGGAACTTTTCCATATCGGGGTTACTATATTCATGAGTTACTATTCACGAAGTTACTATTCATGAGTTACTATTCACGAGTTACTATTCACGAGTACTATTCATGAAGCGTGAAGATGTTTTTTGTGGAATTTCTATCTTTTGGTGTCTGAGTTACTATTCACGATACTTGACACTATTCACGATACTCTGACAGACTATTCACGATATCTTGCACTATTCACGATATCGACACTATTCACCAAAAATGAAAATTTTTCTTTTAAATCTAAAATATCTATTTTGGATACTAGCTTTGATTGTATCCATGTTTTGATCATTCTTGAAAATTTACACCACAATAATTATTTTTGAGGTATTTTTGGACGTGGATAAAACAAAGTACGAATCCTTAATCCTTAATCCTTGTCATTTTGTTTCACTGGATTCGTTTCTTTAAAAATATTTTTCATCATCTTCAGTCTTAAATGATGATATTATGGAATATCTTTGGCCTGTAGTGCAAAGATGAATGATTTCTGAAGATTATCTTTGGCCCGTAGTGCAAAGATGAATAGGTGTTTAGATGAACATGACCAACTGATGAATATCTTTGGCCTGTAGTGCAAAGATGAATAATTGATTCCAGATATATATTGATTGATGTTACAGGATAAAAGATGACGATGAACTTTTAAATTCATACATAGAAGATAGTAGTTTGCATTCTCTAATTAACTCTTCTAATGAATTATTATTTCATTGCGAATATTGATTTAAAATTTGTTGTCTATTGTATTCTATTAGATTTTTCCTGTTGAAGACTAACGATAATTTGTTGTATATTATCTTAGTCATAATATTCTTTACTTGGGCTAGTTGAGCTCACCCTTTTCCTTTTTGTTCCATTTTCTTCTCGTGAGGCGAGAATGTAAATGAGTACTAGTCGGGTATGGAATGAAGGTTCTAGAGAGAGTTGTTTAGTAGTCCTCACCATTTTGTAAAATAATGTATCAATAATTATGATGGGGATTTATTTGCGTGTGGATGTTGTCTAGATGGCAATATCTCGTATTTAAACTCATAGTTTATATGTTGTAATAATAAAGTTGTAGTTATTTCGCATCATGTATTTGGCACTCGTAATGGGTTGGATGGAATGGACCTATTTTGGGGCGCCACAGTTGGTATAAAAGCTTAGGGATATGATCTCCATGGAGATCGGGAATAGAACTAGGAGGGGAGAGACGAGTAAATCCTTCGCTAGTGTGTCCTACCTAAGCTTATTTGTTAGTTGGTTAGTATATAAGGATATTATGTGATATATTGATTTACTTAATTAACCCTTGTTTTATGACAGTATTTGAGAATGTCGACTGAGAATATTAACAGTGGAGTAAATGAGACCGTGGAGATGCCTGTACTTTCCAACGAGGAGAACGTGCAACAGGCTGACAATGTACCTCCTGTGAATAACACCACTGAGCAGATGATGAACGAGGGGATGTTTAGAAGCATTTTGCAGTTCATGCAAAATCAGACGAGGGAGACTCGTGTTCAAAATACAAGAGGAAATGATAGCAATTCACGGGTGGTCACAGCCAAGCAGTTCAAAGAATTGGGACCACCAGAATTTTTGGGAAAGCCGTATCCGATTAAGGCGGAGACGTGGGTCAAACAAATTACCAAGATATTCGATGTCTTGGGATACACGGAGGAACAGAAAGTTCTATTCGCTACTTTTATGTTTAAGAACGAGGCATATTATCGGTGGGAATCATGAGGCGTACCCATCCAAATTTCACTCAAAGATGTCATGGGAGACGTTTGAAACAATTCAATGACAAGTACTTCCCCAAAGTATTCGCTATATGAAGGAAGTGGAGTTTATTAGATCAGAGCGAATAACATGACGATGTCCCAAAGACGAAGTGAAGTTCGCGGAGTTATCCAGTGTTTGCACCTCATTTGGTGGAGAATGAGGAACGTTATGACGCAGATGTTTCGAGAGGTTTGAAACCCCAAGATACGTCGAAGATCTCATTTCTCATAAATTTTCTCTATTCAGGATGTTGTCAGCAGGGCTCGGTTGTTAGAAGCGAGATAACGAAATACGTTCAACCGAGGACCATAACCAGATTATATCAAGAAGATAGCGATCATCGAATAATGATAACCAAAGAGAAAGAAGAATACTGGACAAAGGCGGTAACCACTCGGTGGTAATCGTGGCCATGAAAATAGAAGAAGCGAGTCGGAGGAGATTTTAAAGAGGAGATTCAACAACGACCATGTGAAGACGTCGCCAAAGAGCAACTAGTTCTAAGGAGAGAGAAAGACCACCGGTCAGACATGTTACAAATCTTGCGAAAGAGGGACATATCATTGGCGCCTACCACAATAGTTTAAGGTATGCTATAATTGTGGAAAAGAAGGACATATCGCTCGAGATTATGCGATATCGAAACCCAGATCCGGTGAATGGTGACTCAAAAGATCGTCCCGAAAAAGTCAAAGTCAACGATTCTGGAAGAGCGTTTATCGCGTGGCCAAATTAAAATCGAGGAACCCGAACGGTTAGCACGGGTAGTTAATTATAAATTCTTGCGAAGTTTATACCTTACTAGATCTGGGTTTCTACCCATTCTTTTATCTCTCTTGCTTGCGCTCAACGTTTGAACTTGACTAGGGAGAAATTAGACTTTGACCTATTTATGGAGAATCCGTTAGGAGAAACTTTCATTACATCCGTTGTTTAGAAATCTTGCTTGATTCAGGTTGGCAGTACCACATTACCTGTTAACCTTATTTCTATAGAGATATTTGCTTTTGATGTGATTTTAAGGTTAACTACTCATCATGCCAAAATTGATTACTTTCGTAAGGTTGTTAGTTTTCATATTCCTAAGCAACCTGTTATTTGAATTCAAGCAATCAAACCATTGTAGTCAAACATTTTCATATCAAGCAATGAAGTCATTCGTTTATTACGGATGTCAAGTTTTCTTAGTCTATGTTATGGATTTGAATAAAGACACGTCAGATTTGAATAATATTCTTGTTGTTATTGATTTTTCCTGACGTATTTCCTGAAGAATTTCTTGGCTTACTCCCAAAGACTGATATTAAATTTTGTATCGACTTTGAACCCGTTACAAAAACTCATTTCTAAAATCTCATATCGAATGGCTCCTATTGAACTTCGTGGAGTTAAAAATTCAACTATAGAATTTGGTAATCGAGCCTTTATCTGGTGACTTCCTTTGTGGAATGCACCGCCGAACTCTCCATAAAGGACACCATATTAGATGCGATAGTAAACTGATAGGTGTCATTGTAACGTGTTATCCAAGGTTGGGATATGAGTCACAATTGAGAACAACCTAAGTCGGTAATCAAAATACGTAGCTTTCTAGGCTTAGTTGGTTATTATGGGAGATTCGTTGAAGGATATTCTCGAATCGCTATTCCATTAACGCAGCTGACTCGTAGAGATACAAAATTCGAATGGAGCAAGGAATGTGGGAAGAGCTTCGAAGAACTCAAGAGGAGACTCATTTCAGCACTTGTTCTGACCATGCCATCTTGGAAAAGCGAACGTGATAGCTGACGTGTTGAGTAAAAGATCGTATACATGTACGAGTACGATATTGTCAAAGACTAATTTCGTATAATTTAGAAATAATAGAGATGGGGATGAAAACTCTAGGTACGCACGTGATGATATACGAGTATAATCGACTTTAATCGATAAAGTTAAAGTTGTTCAAGCTACACACCGGAGCTGATGAATTTGAAGAAGGAGGTGCAAGAAGTTGTTATTTCAAAAGCGAGAGAATCGGTGAGGTGAGGAAAGCTCAAACCTTCGATTTATTAATCCATTTAAAATTCTCGATCGAATAGGAACTGTGGCCTATAGACTCGCTTTACCGCCAAGTATGACGCGTGTTCGTAACGTTTTTCATGTATCGATGTTACGTAAATATGTGGACGACCCGAACCACGTCATTGAGTTAGAACCGGACGAGATAGCCGAAGACTTAACGTATGAAGAGGTACCTATCAAGATTTTGGATAGGAAGGAGCATGTCCTACGTACGAAGGTCATACCACAAGTTAAAGTTTTGTGGAGAAACCATGCTATTGAGGAAATGACCTGGGAGTTGGAAACGGAAATGAAAGCGAGGTATTCTCATCTTTTCGAAACACCAGGTACGTACGTCAATTTCGTGGACGAAATTTCATAAGGAGGGGAGGTTGTAAGACCCCAAATTATTAATAAATGAAATTTATTTTCCTCTATTTATTATTTTGAAATAGTAAGGGGTTATCTTTGATTAATGTGGATAGTTATGGGTAAAATATGCAAATATTTTGAATAAGCAAGTGGTTATAAAATATTCATTATTGTCGGGAATATTCGTTTGGTCGTGGAATATTCGTATCGCTTTGGGAATATTAAATGCTGACGTAGCAGCTTTTTTATGGGCCCCATAAGGAAAGCGATTGGATGAAGAAAACGACAAATATAAGTTGTTTATAAATAACTACGTAGTTATTACCGAATTAATCTTGTTGGAATACCCCGTGGTTAAAATACACTAATACGCGTTGTTGAACAGTAGCACACGGTATTGCACCAATTATTGATTCTTACGTAAGAAGGCACTACTCAATAATTGTTACAATGAATTACTGCTCAAAGATTTTATTTTATTGATTCAATAATTACTGCATTGATATTTTATATTACTGTTGTTTCAATAAATTGTCATTACACAGTATTTTCCATTATCGGAGCAATAATTCATATTATCTGAATAATATTATTAGAAAACATTATTGGCAATGTCTAGAAAGTTACATCTAAGGAGAGGTTTGGTCACCTAATTGCGGCGCCCGATGGAGAGATCCTTATTGAAAGCCCCTCTTTCTGAAAGCGGCCGGTTGCCCGATATTGTGATTCTGTAATATTATTTGTGAATAATTAATTATTGATTTATATGATGAGGAAAATATTGATTTTATGTGGATATATATGGAGAAAATTTTTAATGTGACAATTGTTGAAAATTAATATTTTATCTTTTTCTGATAAAATAATTCATTTAAATATATTATTTTAATAATATATTAACGGTGATATTTTTATAATGAATGTGGGATATATGAGTATATGAGGAGGAAGAGTATTTTTGTGGCATTAAATGTTTAACACATATTTTGTGTGTTGGTGGACACAATTATTGACCGAAATTTGATTATAGCATGTAAAATCGTCCGTTTATGGATTTCGAGCGTATTCTTGTGACGAAGTTTTCTCTCTCTATAGTATTCATGTAAAATCACACCAGAAACTGAAGTTTTCTCTCTCTATATTATCGAGCGTATTCTTGTGAGTATTTTGAGTATACTTTGAGTATTGCTATACGGTGCAAGTTCAAGTCATAGCCTATATCCTAAGTGTTTAAACTAGAAATCTTGCCTTTCGAGGTAAGGATGTTATTTTCTTCTCAAATGATATTATTTCTTCAATATCATTATCTTTGAAATATTGGTTGAAACTTTTTATCAAATTTGGAACTTTTCCATATCGGGTTACTATTCATGAGTTACTATTCACGAAGTTACTATTCATGAGTTACTATTCACGAATACTATTCACGAGTACTATTCATGAAGCGTGAAGATGTTTTTTTGTGAATTTCTATCTTTTGGTGTCTGAGTTACTATTCACGATACTCAAGACTATTCACGTATCTGACACTATTCACGAATCATTATTTCAATAGAAAAATGAAAATTTTCTTTTTCGTCTAAAATATCTATTTTGGATACTAGCTTTGATTGTATCCATGTTTTGATCATTCTTGAAATTTTACACCACGTAATTATTTTTGAGGTATTTTTGGACGTGGATAAAACAAAGTACGAATCCTTAATCCTTAATCCTTGTCATTTTGTTTCACCTTTGGATTCATTTCTTTAAAAATATTTTCATCATCTTGATGCTTAAATGATGATATTATGGAATATCTTTGGCTCAGAGTGTAAAAGATGAATGATTTCTGAAGAATATCTTTGGCCGTAGTGCAAAGATGAACATGTGTTTAGATGAACATGACCAACTGATGAATATCTTTGGCTCGTAGTGCAAAGATGAATATTTGATTCCAGATATATATTGATTGATGTTACGGGGATAAAAGATGAGACGATGAACTTTTAAATTCATACATAGAAGATAGTAGTTTGCATTCTCTACTTAACTCTTCTAATGAATTATTATTTCATTGCGAATATTGATTTAAAATTTGTTGTCTATTGTATTCTATTAGATTTTTCCCTGTTGAAGACTAACGATAATTTGTTGTATATTATCTTAGTCATAATATTCTTTACTTGGCTAGTTGAGCTCACCCTTTTCCTTTTTGTTCCATTTTTCTTCTCAGGAGGCGAGAATGTAGCGAGTACTAGTCGGGTATGGAATGAAGGTTCTAGAGAGAGTTGTTTAGTAGTCCTCACCATTTTGTAAAATAATGTATCAATAATTATGATGGGGATTTATTTGCGTGTGGATATTGTCTAGATGGCAATATCTGTATTTAAACTCACAGTTTATATGTTGTAATAATAAAGTTGTAGTTATTTCTGTACCATGTATTTGGCGACTCAGAATGGGTTGGATGGAATGGACCTATTTTGGGGGCGTCACAAATATAATATATCAATGCAGCAATTATTGAATCAATAAAATAAAATACTGAATAGTAATTACTGTAACAATTATTGAGTAGTGCCTTCTTACGTAAGAATCAATAATTGGTGCAATATCGTGTGCTACTGTTCAACAACACGTATTAGTGTGTTTTAACCACCGGGTATTTTAACAGTATTAACGGTAACTACTACGCCGTTATTTTTAAACAACTTATATTTGTCATTTTCTTCATCCAATCGCTTTCCGTTATGGGGCCCACAAAAAACTACTTGCAAATCGCATTTAAATATTCCCAAACAAAGAAGAATATTCCATGACTCAAACGAATATTCCCCGCGATAATGAATATTTTATAACCACTTGCTTATTCAAAATATTTGCGTATTTTACCCATAACTATCCACATTAATCAAATCAACCCTTACTATTTCAAAATAATAAATAGAGGAAAATAAATTTCATTTATTAATAATTTGGGTCTTACAACCTCCCTCCTTATGAAATTTCATCCTCGAAATTGACGTCGTACTGGTGTTTCAAAAGATGAGAATACCTCGCTTTCATTTCCGCTTTCAACTCCCGGTCATTTCCTCAATAGCATGGTTTCTCCACAAAACTTTAACTTGTGGTATAACCTCGATACATAGGACATGTTCTTTCCCCACAAGATCTTGACAGTACCTCCTCGTCGTTAAGTCTTCTGGCTATCTCATCCGGGTTCTAACTCAATGACGTAGTTCGGTCGTCCCACATATATATGTAACATCGATACGTGAAAAACGTTATGAACACGCGTCCATACTTGGCGGTAAATGAGTCTATAGGCCACGGTTCTATTCGATCAAGAATTTCAAATGGATTAATAAATCGAAGGTTTGAGCTTTCCTCACCTCACCGATTCTCGCTTTTGAAATAACAACTTCTTGCACCTCATTCTTCAAATTCATCGACTCCAGCAGTGTAGCTTGAATGCGGCTTTAACTTTATCGATTAAAGTCGATTATACTCGTATATCATCACGCGGGTACCTAGAGTTTTCATCTCCATCTCTATTATTTGTAAATTATACTGAAATGAGTCTTTGACAATATCGTACTTTCGTACTTTTATACGATCTTCTACTCAACATGTCGCCTACCACGTTCGCTTTTCGGGATGGCATTGTCATAACATGTATTTGAAATGAGTCTCCTCTTGAGTTCTTCAAGCTCTTCCCACATTCCTTGCTCTATTCGAATTTTGTATCTCTACGAGTCAATTTGCGTTAATGGAATAGCGATTCGAGAATATCCTTCAACGAATCTCTGATAATAACCAACTAAGCCTAGAAAGCTACGTATTTCGATTACCGACTTAGGTTGTTCTCAACTGTGACTCATATCCCAACCTTGGATAGCACGTTATAATGACACCTATCAGTTTACTATCGCATGAATATGGTGTCCCCTACGGAGAGTCTGGCTTCGATGCATTCCACAAAGGAAGTTACTAGATAAAGGCTCAGGTACCAAATTCTATAGTTGAATTTTTAACTCCTGAAGTTCAATAGGAGCCATTCGATATGAGATTTTAGAAATGAGTTTTTTAACGGGTTCAAAGTCGATACAAAATTTAATATCAGGCTTTGGGAGTAAGCCAAGAAATTCTTTAGGAAATACGTCAGGAAAAATCAATAACAACAGGAATATTATTCAAATCTGACGTGTCTTTATTCAAATCCATAACATGGACTAAGAAAACTTGACATCCGTAATTAACGAATGACTTCATGGCTTGATATGAAAATGTTTGACTACGATGGTTTGATTGCTTGAATTCGAATAACAGGTTGCTTAGGAATATGAAAACTAACAACCTTACGAAAGTAATCAATTTCGGCATGATGAGTAGTTAACCTTAAAATCACATCAAAAGCAAATATCTCTATAGAAATAAGGTTAACAGGTAATGTGGTAGTGCCAACCTGAATCAAGCAAGATTTCTAAACAACGGATGTAATGAAAGTTTCTCTTAACGGAGTCTCCATAAATAGGTCAAAGTCTAATTTCTCTGTAGTCAAGTTCAAACGTTGAGTGCAAGCAAGAGAGATAAAAGAATGGGTAGAACCAGTATTCTAGTAAGGTATAAACTTCGCAAGAATTTATAATTAACTAACCGTGCTAACTTCATTCGGGTTCCTCGCATTTTGACCGAATCACGACAAACGCCTTCTTCGAGAACCGCTGACTTTGACTTTTCTCGGACATCCTTTTGAGTCACCATTCTACCGGATGGGTTTCGATACCGTATAATCTCGAAGCGATATGTCCTTCTTTTCCACAATTATAGCATACCTTAAACTGTTGTGGGCGGTTTGGGGTACGATATGTCCTCTTTCCCAAGATTTGTAACATAAGACCGATGGTCTTTCTCTCCCTTGGAACCAGTTACTCTTGGCGGCCGACGTCTTCACATGGTCGTTGTTGAATCTCCTCTTTTAAAATCTCCTCCCACTCGCTTCTTCTATTTTCACGGCCATGATTACCACCACAGTGGTTACCACCTTTGTTTGTATTCTTCTTTCTCCGCAAGTTATCGTTATTCTTATGATCGCTATCTTCTGTATGATCCTCATTATGGTCCCTCGGTTGAACGTATTTCGTTATCTCGCTTCTAACAATCGAGCCTCATTGACAACATCTCGAATAGAGAAAAATTTATGAGAAATGAGATATCGACGATATGTCGGGTTTCAAACCTCTCGAAACATCCGCCATCATCGCCCTCGCTCCACCAAATGAGGTGCAAACTCGGATAACTCCGCGAACTTCGCCTCGCATCGGGACACCGCCATGTTATTCTGCTCCGCCTAATAAATTCCACTTCTTCGGATATGCTAATACTTTTAGGGAAGTACTTGTCATTGAACTGCTTCAAACGTCTCCCACGACATGCCGAAAAGCGTGGATGGGTACGCTTCACGTATTTCCACCAAATGTCTGCCTCGTTTTAACATAAAAGTAGCGAATGGAACTTTCTGTTCCTCCGTGCATCTCAAGACATCGAATATCTTGGTAATTTGTTTGACCCACGTCTCCGCCTTAATCGGATTCGGATTTCCCTTAAATTCTGGTGGTCCCAATTCTTTGAACTGCTTGGCTGTGACAACCTGTGAATTGCTATCATTTCCTCTTGTATTTTGAACACGAGTCTCCCTCGTGCGATTTTGTATGAATCGCAAAAGATTCTAAACATCCCTCGCTCATCATCTCGCCGGTGGTGTTGTTCACAGGAGGTACATTGTTAGCCTGTTGCACGTTCTCCTCGTTAGTGAGTACAAGCATCTCCACGGTCTCATTTACTCCACTGTTAATATTCTCGCATTTACATTCTCAAATATCACCATAAAACAAAGGTTAATTAAGGAAATCAATATATCACATAATATCCCTATATACTAACCAACTAACAAATAAGCTTAGGTAGGACACACTAGCAAAGGATTTACTCATCTCTCCCCTCCTAGTTCTATTCCCCGATCTCAGCCAGAGATCATATCCCTAAGCTCTGAAACCAACTGTGACGCCCCCAAAATAGGTCCATTCCATCCAACCCATTTTGAGTCGCCAAATACATGGTACAGAAATAACTACAACTTTATTATTACAACATATAAACTGTGAGTTTAAATACAGATATTTCCATCTAGACAATTTCCACACGCAAATAAATCCCCATCATAATTATTGATACATTATTTTATAAAAATGGTGAGGACTACTAAACAACTCTCTCTAGAACCTTCATTCCATACCCCGACTAGTACTCGCTACATTCTCACCTCCCGAGAAGAAAAATGGAACAAAAGGAAAAGGGTGAGCTCAACTAGCCCAAAGAAGAATATTATGACTAAGATAATATACAACAAATTATCGTTAGTCTCCAACAGGGAAAAATCTAATAGAATACAATAGACAACCAGCTTTTAAATCAACAATCGCAGTTTTAAACAACAATTCATTAGAAGAGTTAAGTAGAGAATGCAAACTACTATCTTCTATATATGAATTTAATAGTTCATCGTCGATATTTTATCCCTATAACATCAATCAATATATATCTGAATCAAATATTCATCTTTGCACTACAAAGCCAAAGATATTCATCAATTAGTTATGTTCATCTAAACACTGCTCATCTTTGCACTACGGGCCAAAGATATTAATCGATCCATCATATTCATCTCAACACTGCTCATCTTTGCACTACGGGCCAAAGATATTCATCAAGAAATCATTCATCTTTGCACTACAAAAGCCAAAGATATTCAAGAATATCATCATTTAGGACCGAGGATGATGAAAAATATTTTAAAGAAAATGAATCCAGTGAAACAAAAGAACAAATATTAAGGATTCGTATTTTAAACAATCCAAGATCAAAAATACTTCATAAGTAATCAGAGTGGAGTAAAATTCAAGAATGATCAAAACATGGATACAATCAAAGCTAGTATTCAGAATAGATATTTTGGACAAAAAGAAGAAATTTCATTTTTCGGTGAATAGTGTCGTATTTGTGAATAGTGCCGTATACATGAATAGTAACTCCGACACCAAAAGATAGAAATTTCACAAAAAAAATATCTTCACGCTTCGTGAATAGTACTCGTGAATAGTAACTCGTGAATAGTAACTCATGAATAGTAACTCGTGAATAGTAACTCATGAATAGTAACTCATGAATAGTAACCCCGACATGAAAAGGTTCCAAATTTGATAAGAAGTTCCAACCAATATTTCAGCATAATGATATTGAAGAAATAATATCATTTGAGAAGAAAATAACACCCCTTACCTCGAAAAGACAATACTTCTAGTTGAAACACCGGATATAGGCTATAACTTGAACTTGCACCGTATAGCAATACTCAAAGTATACTCAAAATACTCACAAGAATATGCTCGATAATATAGAGAGAGAAAACTTCAGTTTCTGGTGTGATTTTCAATTCTAACCTAAGCACCCTATTAATAGAAAAATGCTTAGAACACCAAAGCAGAAAATTTAATATAATAATATATTTATAAAAATTTGTCTACGCCAACCTTTGAGAATATGAAATCAACAACCTAACACATGTAAAATGAGGCTCATACATCTAAAAAACGTTTTTGTTAATTAAAACAATTAAAACTTCCAAAAATCAATTATTTCGGAACTTTGGAACTTCAATAATTCATAATAAATAACTCTTTTATCAGACAAATTCAAAACTCGCGACTTTCCATAGGAAATTCCATTATCTACAACTTTGTAGAAGGAAGTTTTTCCAAATTCCAAATAAAAATTAACCAAAATCCACAAACGGGCGATTTTACATGCTATAATCAAATTTCGGTCAATAATTGTGTCCACCAACACACAAAATATGTGTTAAACATTTAATGCCACAAAAATACTCTTCCTCCTCATATACTCATATATCCCACATTCATTATAAAATATCATCATTAATATATTATTAAAATAATATATTTAAATGAATTATTTTATCGTAAAAAGATAAAATATTAATTTTCAACAATTGTCACATTAAAAATTTTCTCCATCTATATCCACATAAAATCAATATTTTCCTCATCATATAAATCAATAATTAATTATTCACAAATAATATTACGAGATCACAAGATCTTGTGACCAGCCGCTCCCAGAAAGAGGGGCTTTCCAATAAGGATCTCTCCTTCTTGGGCGCAAGCAATTAGGTGACCAAACCTCTCCTTAGACGTAACTTTCTAGACATTGCCAATAATGTTTACTAATAATATTATTCGAGATAATATGAATTATTGTCTCGATAATGGAAAATACTGCAGAATGACAATTTATCAAACAACAAGAATATAATATATCAATGCAAAGAATTATTGAATCAATAAAACAAAATAATCGAATAAGAATTACTCGTAATAATTATTGAGTAGTGCCTTCTTCACGTAAAGAATCAATAATTGGTGCAATACCGCTTCTATCGCTCAACAACGCCAGATTAGTGTGTTTTAACCACCGGTATTTTAACAAAGATTAATTGGTAATAACTACGCCAAGTTATTTTTAAACAACTTATATTTGTCGTTTTCTTCATCCAATCGCTTTTCGCTATGGGGCCCATAAAAGATCTTGTACCGTCAATATTTAATATTCCCCGACAAAGAAGAATATTCCACGACCAAACGAATATTCCCCAGATTTATAATGAATATTTTATAACCACTTGCTTATTCGAAATATTTGCGTATTTTACCCATAACTATCCACATTAATCAAATCAACCCATCTGCTTTCAAATAATAAATAGAGGAAAATAAATTTCATTTATTAATAATTTGGGGTTTTACACATTTTTACTAATTGAGTAGTTCAACAAAGATAACGGTAAAACTTCCACCGTTATTATTTTCATAAAAATATTTTTGTCATTTTCTCAATCCGATAATAATTACGCTGTAGGGGTCCACTAATGATTGTCTTGTCATCATTTAATATTCCCCACACAAAGAATATTCCCCGACCAATCGAATAATATAACAACTTGCATACTTTGCAAAATTTATAAATATTATCCACAACTATAACATTATATTAAATCCACACAATAATATTCAAAAAAAAAATCAAGAAATTTAAATATTTATTCGTAAAATTTGGGATTTTACAGAGTCCCAGCGATAAAAGTGATGAAAAACCTTTTAAATCATAAAAGATAGTAGATTTTATTCTCTACTTGACTCTTTTAATGGATTGCTTGTTCCGTTGCAGTTAAACTTGATGTTTGTTATAGTGTATCAGTTTAACACTGTTGAAGGCTAATGCTAATTTATTCTGTGTTATCTTAGTCATAATATTTCTTACTGGAAAAGTTGAGCTCACCCTTTTACTTTCATTGTTCTCTTCAGGAAATGAGAACGTAGCAGGGACTAGTCAGGGAATGGAGTGACGGTCCAGATAATAGCATTAGTAGTCCTCACTATTCTGTTAAATAGTGTGATAATAAATGTAATGAGGACTCAATTGAGTGTGGATATTGTCTAGATGACAATATTTGTATTAAAACTCACAACATATACGTTGTCGTATTTTACACGACTGTTGTATAATTAAGTTGTATTTGAATTTTGTACCATGTATTTGACGACTCAAGATGGGTGATGTATACCTATTTTGGGGGGCGTCACATATAGAGCTAGGGTTTCAAGCCCTGCTCGAATCTTCTTGCCTTCCTCACCTATGTAGCCACCTGATGTGGATCAAACCTCGCCAGTTCATTGAACTTGGCAGCATACTAGGGAACAGTCATTTCCCCTTGTTTCAGTTCTAAAAACCTCATTTCCATCCTCCCCTGCATACTCGTGGGAAAGTAGTTTTCAAAGAAAATCTCCTTGAACTGTGTCCACGTTAGATTTTCTATCTCAGCCCTAGCCTGGTTTGCCTCCCATCAGAAGTTGGCCTCCCCCTTCATCATGTAGGTAGCAAAAGCAACCTTTTTCCCCTCTTCGACATTTGCAATAACAAATTCCTTCTCTATTTCTTTTACCCACGTTTGGGCCTCTATAGGGTCCGTAGTTCCTTTGAACTCTGGTGGACCTACACTCTTAAAACTCTTAAACGTAGTAGCTCATACTACCTCATTAAAATTAGCCGTTAATAAATTAACGAACTCTTGCATCAGGTTAATTAGTCCCCCTTCCGATTGATTCACATTTGCTTTTTGATTTCATTGTCTTCTTCTTGGCGACATCTTTCTGTTAAAATAAATAACACTTCATTATTACTTTCTTCTTGTTAGTTAGTTATTATTCATTATTAAACAATAACTCATACTCATTACACAATATATTCAATAAAAGGCTTATATTGATTTGCTTCTTCATTGTAGTATAATACTACATCATTCGTCATTACACAGCCTTAGCTGATTATATTTCATTTCCACCATTACTTTCCAAACATTGGGATTTACAAAAGACTACCATTGAATTATACAAAAGAGGGATTTATGTCACTACATAGATACAACATATGTACATATCTAACTCTACTCTAGTTAGTAACTAGATTACATCTGCCTAATGGCATTTTTATAATCTGCATTGGCAAGACCAACTATCATATCTCGACTGATAGTATGTCGGATCTGCCTTGCCTCCACAGGATACTCAGCCACTTGCCACTGAAAGTCCCTGTGAGAACTCCTATATATATAGGATATTCTACTAAACTTTTGCTTCTTGGTCTTTAGCTCCTGCCTAAGATCAAAGACCTCGTGTTTTTGTGATGCCCCCAAATTCAGGTACTTGAAACCTGAACTCGGCGCCTCACGACACCATTTATTTGAACAAAATAATAATCAAGCTTAATTTACATAATCAGAGTTGTCTAAATCCCAGGTTCATAACTTTTAATACATTACATTACTTGATAATTAATAAATATCATTGTCTTAATAGAGTCTAATTACTACATAGAATACCATAAAGTTTATTCTGCTAGCTTTCCTTTTCCTTTGTTCTTGGCAGAACCTTCAAGTTGATCACGATTAGCTAAAAAAATTTACATCCAAAGCAGGAATGAACATTTGATTTCCCAACAAGTAATAGCAAACATTAAATATTAGCTGAAGGAAGTAAATGTTTTCTTTGAATGACTCTTCTACAACGAATCAACAGTTGTGAAGTAAACTGAAGCAACACTAAACAACATATCAATTCTATTTCAAATTTTGAAACTACTTACTGACTATAATTGGTGAGCAGTTGACAGACTATGAACTTTGTTTTCAATTTTTGAAAAGGTTTAACATAACTTCATCCGCAAACTGCCATAACTTACGAGCACGTGGGTGATCAGCCGTTACGTCCTGTATTGATCAATACTACGTGTTCGAACGATATTTTCATCCAGCATATCCGTCATAGGTGTATAAACATTTCCCATGTCCGGGATGTTCATACTTATTCTGGAATCCAAACCAAAACAATTTGGTTGGATGGCAATAAGGTTTTATCATATTCAATAATATTTTTAAATCTGTGTCTAGCCGAGTCAAATAGCTTAGATGACTTTTATTTAAGGTATACATACCGAAAATTAATTAGTATGTATCAACATGTACAATAATTATCCAAGTGAGGACACTTGTATAACCAATCTTAGAAATTAACAAACAAAATATATATCTAGATTGTAGAATAATATTGTATTGATAAATAATGATCGGATAGAATTCAAGAACTGGCATGTCTACAAAGTATAGATATATGAACAATAATAATAGTGTTAATAAACTAGCATAATAACGATATAATTCTGAAACTGGCTTACACATGTCCATTACATAAAGTAAATGCAAAGGGTAGGATACTTGCACAGTGAAAAGAATAGTTCAGATACTTGTTTGGTCTGCTGCTTATAGTACACTACTTAGTTTTATCTTTAATACAACGACCTATCATTTATAAGATTATACTTTCAATTAGAATAATATATCGGAACATATAGTACTGCTATTTCCAGTTAACATATAACCTAATCACATTATCACATATGTTTACCAGTCATTAAGACATAAACATACATTTATACAGTCAACCTATATAAGTTTGGATCAATTTCAGACTTAATTCGGTGTACCGACGACTTTATCGGGTAATTATCGAGTTTATTGTTAATAAACTCTATTCTGAATCTTAAATATTATTCTGGATAATTTAAATATCAGTCATATTATTTTTAAATGCCTTATAATAATTTTTAATTAATTATTATAATTTATCATGATTTTTGAAACATTGGAATTATTATTAAATGATTTAAATATTAAATAATTCTATTATCATTAGTATTTAAATAATATTAAAATATTAATGAAACAATTGTCAAAATATTAAAGTTATTTATAATAACTCAAAATATTTTTAAAGTATTATTATTACCCTTAAAATGATTTTTAAAATATTTAAAATTAATTTTAAATAATTACCATTAATATTTAAATATTAAGGTATTATTCACTAAAATATTAAAAGTCATTTATAATAACCTAAAATATTTTAAAACCATTTATATCCTTTTAAATGATTTTAAATCAATAAAACCATTTTAAAACTATTTATTTAATATAATTATTAAATAAATCTAATATCATTAATATTAAATTATTAATGAAATTTACCTTAAAATATTAAAAGTTATATTTTATAAATTAAAATATTTTTAAACTATTTATTTTCATTTAAAATGATTTTTATATTATTGAAATCATTTTAACTAATTTATTTAATGTAATTATTAAATAAATCTAATATCATTAATATTAAATAATTAATGAAATTTACCTTAAAATAATAAAATTTATATTTTATAACTTAAAATATTTTTAAATACCTTATTATCATTTAAAATGATTTTAATATAATAAAATCATTTTTAATTTATTTATTTAATACATTTATTAAGTAAATTAAATATCAATAATATTCAAATAAATATTAATATTTATTAAAAATATGACAAATTATTAAAATTTAATTTTTATAACTTAAAAAAAAATTAAAACTAATTTTGTAATTTTTAGAAATTATTTTCTATTTTTAAATAATTTTTAGAAATTTAATTAATTAAAATTATTAAATCTGTCGCTATAGCCTTTAGCGACAGAAAGTGTCGCCTAAAGTGTTCTTGAGTACCAAGAACATTCATGTGCAGTTCTAAAGGTACCCACTTTGACCAAATTTAATTCGTTGTGTAATGTGTTTCTGGGCAAGCTAATAATCAAATCTTGTAGTATTAATGTAATACTACAAGTGTATATCAATATCTAGGTTATATCATAACATATCAAGATAATATAAGGCTTAGAACAAATTGTCAGAGCTGTTCTTCATTTTCTAGGTTACCTAGAAATGAAGAACAGTTCGAGTAGCCTACTTTGGGCTTCCACTACATGTTGTATATTTGATGTTTTAGTGATCTAATGGTTTCAGGTTGTAGCCAACACGTAAATGAACAGATCCAATACATAAAATCAATATAACAACAACACAATCTACAGATCTTGTTTGGTCAAACCATGTCTGAAGTCACGTTCATACGTTTTCTGGGTTACCTAGAAAATAGAAATCATGATCATCTTGCCTGGTTTGACCGTCCACTAAATGAAGCCTGATTATCATTTAGGTGTTATAATAGCATAAGCATGTACTCCATATAACAGACTATTCCCTAGATAGAACAGCTATAACAAATCAACAAAAACCTGCAAGATCTAAGACCATAAACTCATTGTCAGAGCTTTCTACGTAACATCTGGGTTACCAAAATTTGCTTGGTCATGGTCGGTCAACCGACTTTGACCATTAATAACTTTCAATATAAACATGATCTAGGCTTGATTCAAGTTCCAGTTCCAAGACCTCATGACATACTACAACTTCAAACATTTAAACAACCAAAACTATAAACAGACAAAGATCTATGAGGTCTGACATTCGGTTGTCAGACATCATTTTAAAATTTTCCAATTTTTTGAAAACATCAAATTTGTGCATATAAATGTTACAGATCCACTATGTACCAACCTAGATCAAATATATATACTACAAACAACATATTTAAACAGTAAAACACAACTTTTAACATGGTATCAAAGATCAAATTTTTAAATTAGGGTTATACCTCTTTTAAACAAATTCTTGATCCTATGCTCCTGATCTGATCTTGATGCTTTGGGGACTTACTAAGGGACTGAAATGCTATAAATTTTCGTGGGTTTGGAGAGATAGAGTCTTGGTGTTGTGTTTGTGAGCAAATGAGGCTAAGTTGTGAACTTTTGTCTCTCTCAATCTATATATATAACATGATATAATGTATATGGCTGGTGAATGTGGCTGATATGTTTGGTTTATAGGAACATGGCTAGGCTAGAGTTGTTCAACCACAAAAGTTTTGGAAAGTATCTATTAAATAATGCTATAAGGGTATTTTAGTCAATTGGCTTCCAATTTTAATAGCAAAGTTTACATCTCATTCCAACCCTTAGGGTTTGACCCTTAGGGTTTAACCCTAAGGTTTTATAAGTTCATTTTCTAGGATTTTGTAATTAGGACTAAAATAGAAATTAAGGTTTCTTGTTCATGTTTAATTTTCTAATTACATAAGTGCTTGAAAATTAGGTTTAGTTGTACTAATTAACATTAAGCTTTATAATTTAGCGATTAGAGTTTCCAATTAGCAAATTAGGGTTCCTAATTTAGTAATTAGAGTTTCTAGTAATTAGGGTTTTCCCTAATTAGATCATTAATTAATAACATATATCATTAATTATAAAATCACAATTTCTTATCAGTCTAAACTCCTTTTTAAGTTTCAAATTAAGATTTTAACAGTTTAATATTAGTGTTTTCTATTGTTACACCATAATTGACCAACCATTATCAATTAACACATATAGTACATATTTATAAAGATTGAAATATAATTAATATTATATTAATATTCTCATTCCTTATTCAAAATCCGTAATTAGGGGTTTGAATCTATATCCCATATAACTTTAATATATACCATTATTAATTAAGTTAAAATAATTAACTTAACTAATATAATAAAATTATTATTATAATAATCCTAATAATCATATATACAATAATCCTATTTTATGGTAAATAAATATTAAAATATTTTTACTACAAAATTAATTTATTATAAAAATATAATTTATAATGATCAATAATTCCTTTAAAAAAAATTATTTGCAATTATTCATGTAATAAATAAATTTTTATTTATCATATATGTACATACACTTTACCTTGCACATATTCCCACCTTAGATTTAAAAAAAAAATTATACGCAACATTTCTTATTTAATTATATTGAAAATATTGTGTTATTACATTCACCCTCCCTTATAAGGATTTCGTCCCCGGAATCACCACTTCAAAACTTATATACACTATGTCAAATAGTATACACAATCATTTAAAGTAGATCTCGATCAGATTCGATCGAACTGATCTTTAACTATTCAGTATAAAGCTTGTTTATCTGATTATACGAAAATTTAATTTCTAATAGAACTCAAATTTCTCCTTCAAAATTTCTTTATAAAATATTTTACTATATAAAAAAAATCATATATAAGAAAAAAAAATATATTCGAATAATACCTGGAGTTCCATCCCCGGTTGCTACGGTATCCTGAACCGTCTTGTTGAAGACTCTTGCGGTTGATTTTGTTGGTTTGCTTGTTGAAGTTGGTCCCGTTATCGCCAATGTTCTGCTGCCTTTCCCCGTATTCATGCTTCCTGCATCCATTCTCCTTTTCGGACAGTCCTTTACCTTATGTTCCGTTGATCCACACAGAAAATGTAAGACCCCGAAATTTTTAAATAAAAAGGAATTTCCTTTATTTTGAAATAGTAAGGGTTGATTTGATTAATGTGAATAGTTAAGGGTTAAATACGCAAATATTTCAAAATAAGCAAGTGGTTATAAAATATTCATTGTTGTCGGGGAATATTCGTTTGGTCGTGGAATATTAAATCTGTCGGGGAATATTAAATGCGGCCAGCGACCATGTGTGGGCCCCATAACTTGAGCGATTGGATGAAGAAAACGACAAATATAAGTTGTTTTTAAATAACGCAGTAGTTGTTGCCAGATTATCTTCATTGGAATACCCTTATGGTTAAAACACACTAATACGCGTTGTTGAACAAGAGACACCAGATCGATTGCACCAATTATTGATTCTTACGTGAAGAAGGCACTACTCAATAATGGTTACAATATAATTACTTGTCGAAGATTTTATTGAGTTAATAATTCTTTGCGTTGATATTTTATATTCATTGTTGTTTCAATAATTGTCATTACACAAAGATCTTTCATTATCGAAGCAATAATTCATATTATCCTAATAATATTATTAGATAACATTATTGGCAATGTCTAGAAAGTTACATGCCTAAGGAGAGGTTTGGTCATCTAATCAATTGCTACCAAGAAGAAGAAATTCTTATTGAAAGCCCCTCTTTCTGAAACCGCACGGTTGTCAATATTGTGATTACGTAATATTATTTGTGAATAATTAATTATTGATTTATATGATGAGGAAAATATTGATTTTATGTGGATATAGATGGAGAAAATTTTTAAAATGACAATTGTTGAAAATTAATATTTTATCTTTTTCTCGATAAAATAATTCATTTAAATATATTATTTTAATAATATATTAACGGTGATATTTTTACAATGAATGTGGAGATATATGAGTATATGAGGAGGAAGAGTATTTTGTGGCATTAAATGTTTAACACATGTTTTGTGTGTTGGTGGACACAATTATTGATCGAAATTTGATTATAATTTGTAAAATCGTCCGCTTGTGGATTTCGGTCGATTTTTGTTTGGAATTTGGAAAACTTTCTTCTGCAAAGTTGTAGAGAATTGAATTTCCTATAAAAACTCAAGAGATTCGAATTTTCTGATGAAAGGGCTATTTACTATAAATTATTGAAGTTCTGAAGTTCCGAAATAATTGATTTTTGGGAGTTTTAATTAATTATTTTGAGAAAAACGTTTTTGGTGAGTTTGTGAACCTCATTTAACATGTGTGGCTGGTGTTTTTGACCAAAAGGTGGGCTAAGGAAAATTTGTATAATTATATTAATATTATATTAAATTTTCCGCTTTGGTGTTCTAAGCAATTTCCTATAAATAGGGTGCTTAGGTTAGAATTGAAAATCACACCAGAAACTGAAGTTTTCTCTCTATTTCTCTCTCGATATTTTGAGCGTATTCTTGTGAGTATTTTGAGTATACTTTGAGTATTGCTAGGCGGTCTAAAGTTCCTTCAAAGACTATATACAGATTCTAGCTAGAAATCTTGATCTTTCGAGGTAAGGGGATATTATTTTTTTTGTAATGATATTATTTCTTCAATATCATTATCTTTGAAATGTTGATCCAAGTTTTATCAAATTTGGAACTTTTTCATGTCGGGTTACTATTCATGAGTTACTATTCACGAGTTTACTATTCATGAGTTACTATTCACGAGTTCTTATTCATGAGTTACTATTCACGAGTTACTATTCACGAGTACTATTCATGAAGCGTGAAGATGTTTTTTTGGAATTTCTATCTTTTGGTGTCGAGTTACTATTCACGTGATACTGGCACTATTCACGATATCTGGCACTATTCACGAATCGCAGACTATTCACCTAAAAATGAAAATTTTTCTTTTTTTCCAAAATATCTATTCGGATACTAGCTCGATTGTATCCATGTTTTGATCATTCTTGAATTTTACACCACTATGATTATTTTTGAGGTATTTTGGGCGTGGATAAAACCAAGTACGAATCCTTAATCCTTAATCCTTGTCATTTTGTTTCACCGGATTCGTTTTTTTAAAAATATTTTCATCATCCTCGGTCTTAAATGATGATATTATTGAATATCTTTGGCACCAGTAGTGCAAAAAGATGAATGATTTCTGAAGAATATCTTTGGCCAGTAGTGCAAAGATGAATGATTTCTGAAGAATATCTTTGGCTTTGTAGTGCAAAGATGAACAGTGTTGAGATGAACATGACCCGATTGATGAATATCTTTGGCCCGTAGTGCAAAGATGAATATTTGATTTGAGAAGAATATTGATTGATGTTACGAGGATAAAATATTGATGATGGATTTGTTAAATTCATAGATTATAGTAGATTTCATTCTCTACGTAACTCTTCTATGAATTATTATTTCACTATGAATATTGATCCGAAACTTGTTGTCTATTGTATTCTATCGATTTTTCCTGTTGAAGACTAACGATAAATTGTTGTATATTATCTTAGTCATAATATTCTTTATTTGGGCTAGTTGAGCTCACCCTTTTCCTTGTTGTTCCATTTTTCTTCTCAGGAGGCGAGAATGTAGCGAGTACTAGTCGGGGTATGGAATGAAGATTCTAGAGAAAGTTGTTTAGTAGTCCTCACCATTTTGCAAAATAATGAATCAATAATGTGATGAGGATTTATTTGAGTATAGATATTGTCTAGAAGATAATATTTGTATTCAAACTCACAGTTTCTTGTTGTAATAATAAAGTTGTAGTTGTTTCTCATCATGTATTTGGCGACTTCGTAATGGGTGTTGTGTATACCTATTTTGGGGGCGTCACAGGTTGGTATCGTAGCTATAAGTAAAGAGCCCCGAGCCTCTCGCTGGTGACTTCCTGTTGATGGGGGATGCACCGAAGCCAGACTCTCCGTAGGGGACGCCGTTCTGCGGTGGCAAACTGATAGGTACCATTGTGAGGTGCTGTGGTTGAAGCACCATGAGAGTTACAGTTGGTATCAGAGCTTAGGGATATGATCTCTGGCGGAGATCGGGGAATAGAACTAGGAGGGGAGAGACGAGTAAATCCTTCGCTAGTGTGTCCTACCTAAGCTTATTTGTTAGTTGGTCAGTATATAGGGATATTATGTGATATATTGATTTCCTTAATTAACCCTTATTTTATGACAATGATTTGAGAATGTCGATTGAGAATATTAACGATGGAGTAAATGAGACCGTGGAGATGCTGTACTCACCAACGGAGAGAGAACGTGCAACAGTCGGCAATGTTCCTCTTGTGAACAACACCACCGAAAGCGATGATGAACGAGGGATGTTTAGAAGCTTTTTGCGAGTTCATGCAAAATCGAGACGAGGGAGACTAGTGTTCAAAATACGAGGAGGAAATGATAGCAATTCACGAGTGGTCACAAACCCAAGCAGCCTCAAAGAGTTGGGACCACCGAATTACTGGGAAAGCCGGATCCGATTAAAGGCGAGACGTGGGTCAAACAAATTACCAAGATATTCGATGTCTTGGGATGCACGGAGGAACAGAAAGTTCCATTCGCCACATTTATGTTCCGTGGCGGCGAGGCGACATCGTGGGAATCATGAAGCATACCCATCCAAACAAGCACTCGGCGATGTCATGGGAGACGTTTGAAATGCCTCAATGACAAGTACTTCCCACGAAAGTATTAAATCGTATGAAGGAAGTGGAGTTTATTAGACTAGAGCGAGAATAACATGACGGTGTCCCAAAGACGAGGCGAAGTTCGCGGAGTTATCCAGTGTTTGCACCTCATTTGGTGGAGAATGAGGAACGATGACGCGGATGTTTACGAGAGGTTTGAAACCCGACATACGCCGAGATCTCATTTCTCATAAATTTTCTCTATTCGGATGTTGTCAACAGGGCTCATTGTTGTTAGAGCGAGATAACGATACGTTCAACCGAGGGACAATAACGAGGATCATACCAAGATAGCGATCATCGAATAACGATAACCAAATGGAGAAAGAAGAATACGACAAAGCGGTAACCACTCTCGGTGGTAATCGTGGCCATGAAAATAGAAGAAGCGAGCCTGGGAGGAGATTTTAAAAGAGGAGATTTAACAACGACCATGTGAAGACGTCGGCGCTATAGCAACTAGTTTTAAGGGAGGAGAACGACCACCTATCGTATGTTACAAATGCGGAAAGAGGGACATATCATTAAACCGCCCTAGCACAGCTTTAAGGTATGCTATAGTGTGGAAAGGAAGGACATATCGCCGAGATTAGACGGTGAAAGCGAAACCTAGTTCAATGGGGATTCGGTGACTCAAAAGATCGTCCCCAGAAAAGTCAAAGTCAACGATTCCGGGAAGAGCGTTTGTCGTGACCTATTCAAAATGCAAGGAACCCGGCGAAGTTAGCACGGTTAGTCAATTATAAATTCTTGCGAAGTATATACCTTACTAGATATCGGTTCTACCCATTCTTTTATCTCTCTTACTTGCGCTCAACGTTTAAACTTGACTCCGGAGAAATTAGACTTTGACCTATCTGTGGAGACTCCATTAGGAGAAACTTTCATTACATCCACTGTTTATAAATCTTGCTTGATTCAGGTTGGCACTATCACATTACCTGTTAACCTTATTTCTATAGAGATATTTGCTTTTGATGTGATTTTAAGGTTAACTACTCATCATGCCAAATTGATTGCTTTTGTAAGGTTGTTAGTTTTCATATTCCTAAGCAACTTTGTTATTCAATTCAAGCAATCAAACCATTGTAGTCAAACATTTTCATATCAAGCCATGAAGTCATTCGTTTATTACGGATGTCAAATTTTCTTAGTCCATGTTATGGATTTGAATAAAGACACGCCGATTTGAATAATATTCTGTTGTTATTGATTTTTCCGACGTATTTTCTCAAGAATTTCTTGGCTTACTCCCAAAGCTCGATATTAAATTTTGTATCGACTTTGAACCCGTCTGAAACTCATTTCTAAAATCTCATATCGAATGGCTCTATTGAACTTCGAGGAGTTAAAATTCAACTATAGAATTTGGTACTGAGCCTTTATCTTGTGACTTCCTTTGTGGAATTCACCTAAGCTTTAACTCTCTGTAGGGGACGTCATATTCGATGCGATAGTAAATCGATAGGTGTCATTGTGACGTGCTATCCAAGATTGGGATATGAGTCACAGCGATTGAGAGCAACCTAAGTCGATGAATCGAAAGACGTAGCTTTCTGTGCTTAGTTGGTTATTATCGAGATTCGTTGAAGGATATTCTCGAATCGCTATTCCGTTAACTTAGCCGACTCAAAAGATACAAATTTCGTATGGAGCGAGGAATGCGAGAAGATTTTCCAAGAGCTCAAGAGGCGACTCATTTCGCACATATTCTAACCATACCATCTTGGAAAAGCGAGCGTGGTAGTGACGCGTTGAGTAGAAGATCATATGCTGAACGAAAAGCGATGATGTCAAGTATACGACAGAGCCAACTTTAATAGAAAAAGTTAAGATTGCTCGAAGCCACCGACTTGAGCTGATGCGTATGAAGAAGAAAAAGTACAAGAAGGAGTTATTCCGGCGAGAATTGATGAAGAAGGAATACTTGAGTCCACTTTAGACTTTGTGTTCCTAATGACTCTGATTTGAAGTACAAGATTATGATGGAGGCACACAATACGCCATTTGCAATCCATCTCAGAGTACCAAAATGTATTATGATCTTCAACATACATTTTGGTGGAGCAATATGAGGAGAGAGATCGCGTGAGTTTATCTCGATGTGTTTAACTTGCTAACGTGTAAAGGCGGAGCATCTTGTACCTAAGGGTCCGTTGCAACCACTTGAGATTTTGAAATGGAAGTGGGAACACATTACCCCAATTTCATTACTAATCTTCCTGTGGTTTCTCAAGGCATAGATGCGATTTGGGTTATTGTTGATAGATTAACCAAGTCTGCTCATTTCTTCCGATCGAGAGACTTATTCCTTGAACGTCTTTCTCGTATGTGCGTAAATGCGATTGTGAGATTGCATGGCATGCCAAAGATCCATAGTTTTGGGTTAGTTTGTAGAAAGCTATGGGCACGAATTTACGATTGAGTTTGGCATACCATCCTCAAACGGATGGGCAATCGAAGGACTACTCAAACTCTTGAAGATATATTAAAACTCGTGTCCTAGATTTCAAAGGAAGTTGGGATAAGTACTTGCCATTGGTGGAATTCTCATACAACAATAGTTATTAAACAAATATAGGCATGGTTCCATTCAAGCATTATATGGACAAAATGTCGTTCCCCAATATGTTGGGATGAGGTGGGTGAGGCAACATTGTTGGGACCCGAGTTAGTACGTATATGACTAATGATTCGACAACGATACAAACGGCACAAGATCGACAAAAGAGTTATGCGAATCTTCATCGAAAGGACGTGGAATTTAGTGTAGGGATCATGTATTGTTGCGAGTTGCTCCATGGAAGGGAGTTACAAGATTTGGGAAGAGAGGAAAGCTCAATCCACGATTTATCGGTCCATTTCAAATTCTTGACCGAGTAGGAAATGTAGCCTATAGACTTGCGTTACCTCCGAGTATGTCTCGTGTTCATAATGTGTTTCACATATCCGTATTTCAGAAATATGTGAAAGACCCGAACCACGTTATTGAGTTAGAACCCCACGAGATAGCCAAGACTTAACGATGAGGAGGTACCTATCAAGATTTTGGATAGGTAGGAGCATGTCCTACGCCAAGAAAGGTTATACCACAAGTTAAAGTTTTGTGGAGGAATCATGCTTATAGAGGAAATGACCGGGGAATTGGAAACGAAAATGAAAGCGAGGTATCCTCACCTTTTCAAAACACTGTGTACGTGACGCCAATTTCGAGGGACGAAATTTCATAAGGAGGGAGGTTGTAAGACCACAAATTTTTAAATAAAAGGAATTTCCTTTATTTTGAAATAGTAAGGGTTGATTTGATTAATGTGGATAGTTAAGGGTTAAATACGCAAATATTTCAAAATAAGCAAGTGGTTATAAAATATTCATTGTTGTTTGGGAATATTCGTTTGGTCGTGGAATATTCAAATCGCTTTGGGAATATTCGTATTTACGACCAGCAGCCCATGTGTGGGCCCCATAACTGAAAGCGATTGGATGAAGAAAAACGACAAATATAAGTTGTTTTTAAATAACGGCGTAGTTGTTGCCAAGTTAATCTTGTTGGAATACCCGGTGGTTAAAACACACTAATACGCCATTGTTGAACAAGAGTAGCTACCTGGTATTGCACCAATTATTGATTCTTACGTGAAGGCCACTACTCAATAATGGTTACGATGAATTCATGCTCAAGATTTTATCGAGTTAATAATTCTTTGCGTTGATATTTTATATTCTTTGTTGTTTCAATAATTGTCATTACACGAAGATCTTTCATTATCGAAGCAATAATTCATATTATCCGAATAATATTATTAGATAACATTATTGGCAATGTCTAGAAAGTTCGCTCTAAGGAGAGGTTTGTCATCTAATCAACGCCAAGAAGAAGAAATTCTTATTGGAAAGCCCCTCTTTCCTGAACCTACCAGTTGTCAATATTGTGATTCTCAGTAATATTATTTGTGAATAATTAATTATTGATTTATATGATGAGGAAAATATTGATTTTATGTGGATATAGATGGAGAAAATTTTAAAATGACAATTGTTGAAAATTAATATTTTATCTTTTTCTCGATAAAATAATTCATTTAAATATATTATTTTAATAATATATTAACTATGATATTTTTACAATGAATGTGGGAGATATGAGTATATGAGGAGGAAGAGTATTTTGTGGCATTAAATGTTTAACACATGTTTTGTGTGTTGGTGGACACAATTATTGATAGAAATTTGATTATAAATTGTAAAATCGTCTGCTTGTGGATTTCGGTCGATTTTTTGTTTGGAATTTGGAAAACTTTCTTCTGCAAAGTTGTAGAGAATTGAATTTCCTATAAAAACTCATGAGATTCGAATTTTCTGATGAAAGGGCTATTTATTATGAATTATTGAAGTTCAAGTTCAAATAATTGATTTTTGGGAGTTTTAATTAATTATTTTGAGAAAAACGTTTTGGTGAGTTTGTGAACCTCATTTAACATGTGTGGCTGGTGTTTTTGACCAAAAGGTGG
The DNA here is from genome assembly GCA_020205615.1 of Panax quinquefolius. NCBI lineage: Eukaryota > Viridiplantae > Streptophyta > Magnoliopsida > Apiales > Araliaceae > Panax > Panax quinquefolius. The sequence continues at coordinate 80,321,202 of CM035163.1, forward strand.
GCTAAGGAAAATTTGTATAATTATATTAATATTATATTAAATTTTCGCTTTGGTGTTCTAAGCAATTTCCTATAAATAGGTGCTTAGGGTTAGAATTGAAAATCACACCGTAAACCCAAGTTTTCTCTATTTCTCTCGATATTTTGAGCGTATTCTTGTGAGTATTTTGAGTATACTTTGAGTATTGCTAGATTTGCAAAGTTCCTTCAAAGACTATACCCCTAGATTCTAAATAGTAAGTTGATCTTTCGAGGTAAGGGATATTATTTTTTGTAATGATATTATTTCTTCAATATCATTATCTTTGAAATGTTGATCTGAAGTTTTTATCAAATTTGGAACTTTTTCATGTATCGGGTTACTATTCATGAGTTACTATTCACGAAGTTACTATTCATGAGTTACTATTCACGAGTTACTATTCATGAGTTACTATTCACGAGTTACTATTCACGAGTACTATTCATGAAGCGTAAAGATGTTTTTGTGGAATTTCTATCTTTTGGTGTCGGAGTTACTATTCACGATACTCAAGACTATTCACGATATCTGACACTATTCACGAATACTAAGACTATTCACCTAAAAAATGAAAATTTTTCTTTTTGTCCAAAATATCTATTCGGATACTAGCTCGATTGTATCCATGTTTTGATCATTCTTGAATTTTACACCACTATGATTATTTTTGAGGTATTTTTGGACGTGGATAAAACCAAGTACGAATCCTTAATCCTTAATCCTTGTCATTTTGTTTCACCGGATTCGCTTTTTTAAAAATATTTTCATCATCCTCGGTCTTAAATGATGATATTATTGAATATCTTTGGCCCAGTAGTGCAAAGATGAATGATTTCTCAAGAATATCTTTGGCCCAGAGTGCAAAGATGAATGATTTCAAGAATATCTTTGGCTTTAGTGCAAAGATGAACAGTGTTGAGATGAACATGACTGAATTGATCGATGAATATCTTTGGCACCTGTAGTGCAAAGATGAATATTTGATTTGAGAAGAATATTGATTGATGTTACAGGATAAAATATTGATGATGGACCTGTTAAATTCATAGATTATAGTAGATTTCATTCTCTACGTAACTCTTCTATGAATTATTATTTCATTGCGAATATTGATCCGAAAACTTGTTGTCTATTGTATTCTATCGATTTTTCCTGTTGAAGACTAACGATAAATTGTTGTATATTATCTTAGTCATAATATTCTTTATCTTGGGCTAGTTGAGCTCACCCTTTTCCTTGTTGTTCCATTTTTCTTCTCGTGGAGGCGAGAATGTAGCGAGTACTAGTCGGGGTATGGAATGAAGATTCTAGAGAAAGTTGTTTAGTAGTCCTCACCATTTTTGCAAAATAATGAATCAATAATGTGATGAGGATTTATTTGAGTATAGATATTGTCTAGAAGATAATATTTGTATTCAAACTCACGCTTTCTTGTTGTAATAATAAAGTTGTAGTTGTTTCTGTACCATGTATTTGGCGACTCAGAATGGGTGTTGTGTATACCTATTTTGGGGGCGTCACAGAAAACACCTACTGTTCATCTTAGGATTGGGGCAGTTGGGAGAGATATGTCCCTCCTGCTCACACTTATAGCACACAAACTTACCATTGAGAAACTCACCTGAATGATTCTTCCCATAATTCTTACACTGCACAGCCTGCTTCTTTCCACCTTCTTGCTTGACCTGGATATTCCCAAAATTGTTCCCTTTTCTTTTCTCACTCCTGCTCCCACTACTTGCTTCCACCTTCCCAGCTCCCTCACCCTTACCCTTATTATTTCTCTCCTAATTATAGAGGCTAATTGCCTCACTTCCCCCTTCGGATATTATAGCCTTTTCCAAAAGTGCTGTAAAAGTATTGATCTGGAACACTTCCGCCATATTGTAGAGCCAGGGTTTTAATCCCAGCTCAAACCTACTTACCTTTCTTGCTTCTATGTCCACTTGGTGTGGAGCGAACCTAGCCAATTCGTTGAATTTTGTGGCATACTCCGCAACTATCATGTTCTCCTGCTTTAACTCCAAAAACTTCACCTGCATCCTAGCCTACATACTGGACGAGAAATAGTTCTCAAAGAACAACATCTTAAACCTAGTCTATGTTATCACTCCTTCTCCTAACCTAGCTTGATTTGCCTCCCACCAAAAATTCACCTCCCCTTTCATCATATAGGTGGCAAATGTCGTCTTTTGCCCCTTTGTTACCATATTTATTACAAATGCCTTTTCTATTTCCTTAACCCAAGTTTGGGCTTCTATCGGGTCAGTTATCCCTCTAAATTCTGGCGGTCCTACAACCTTAAAATCTTTAAAGTTTGCTAAGAAATTATCTGGTTGATTTCCCATAGCTGGCATTCCAGTTTGCATAGCCTAAGCTACCATGTTCGTAAAGTTCTGCATCGGGTCTGGTTGTTGTTCTCCAGCATTGTTGACAGATTCTTCTGTCCTTTGGTTTTGAGTTCGACGTCTTGGTGGTATTTTCTGGTCAAATAAAACATAATCTATATTTTATTAACTTATGTTCTAAACCTTATCATATAAGTTTAAAATATTAAACTTGTTTCATTAATCAAACATAGATTCATATTCATTCAACTATTTCATAGTACTTTACACAGCATAGCACATACTACTTTAAGCATCCGATATCCCTTTATGACAACAAAAGTTGGGATTTGCTGCTACAACTTATACAAAAGTGAAAATATTACATTACACATACATACTTATCATAGAACACACATATTCAAACAGTACATATACTACTTATTCACTACGCCTTTTTTCTTGATATTAGACAACCTTTCACCTGATGACCTTCTATCCCACAAATAAAACATACACCTTGCTTTGGATTGGGACCATGAGGAGAGATATGTCCCTCATGTCCGCAATTGTAGCAAAAATTTTCCCTTTTTATGCATAAGCCTTCATGTTTCTTGTTACAGTTTGTACACTTTTCCATTTTGTTAGAGTTCCCTTGATTAGAATCAGAATTTCTTATATCGCGGTCTTTCATCTTCCTTTTCCCTTTCTTGCTCGAAGCTGCACACAATTTGTTACTTTTGGCTCCCATTTGATCAATTTTGGATTTTAAGCTTATCGTGTCCTTCCATTGTTTCGATTAATGCTTTCCGCAATTGATTATTTAGTAGCTTTTCTATTTCCTACAACTTTTCTAAAGAAAAAACCTGGTCCCGCAGATTCTGCACTTTAGTTATGCTTGATCAGCTCCAACTTTGGTGTCCGAATCACTATCCGTTAGATCAACCGTATATGGGTCGGGTACTATATTTTCCAAAATAATCACCTCATCCGGGTTGCTTTTAATGTGAGCCTCTATTTCAGCTATTGACTTTGATATTGGCTCGGTTATGGAGATTGGCTCCTACTTTACGATCTGAGGGTATCCTAATCCTTTTCCACCTGACATCTACACATAAATTATCTTGATTAGAATATAATATATAAACACAACAAATAATAGTTTTATATAGGTTACTTTTATTTTGTTTGACGATAAATTTATTCAATTCATCTCCTTTTAAATTCTATATGAGTTATTTATATTTTCTCGTTTCCCTCTGTCCTAAGGTTATAGCCTAAGGTCTACCCCCACCTAAAGTTTCTAACCTATAGCTCTGATACCAACCTGTGATGCCCCCAAATTCAATTGCTTGAAACTTGAACTCGGTGCCTCACGATACCATTTCTTTGAGCGGAATAATAATAATATAAATCTCAAGCTTAATTTACATAATCAGAGTTGTCTAAATCCCAGGTTCACAACCTTTAATACATTACATTACTTGATAATTAATAAATATCATTGTCTTAATAGAGTATAATTATTACATAGAATATGTGAGACCCCAAATTTTATGAATAAAGATTTAAATTTTGTCGAAATATTTTTTTTGAATATTATGGAGTAAATTTGATATAATTTTATAGTTGTGGTAATATTTAGAAATTTTGAAAAGTATGAAAGTTGTTATATAATATTCGATTGGTCGGGGAATATTCATTTTAATAGGGAATATTCGTGACGACGGCAGACAATCATTAATGGACCCTGTGTAATTATTATCGAATTGAAAAACGATAAAAATATTTTATGAAAATAACTATGAAGTTTTACCGTTAAAACTGTTGAACTACTCAGGTACTAAAAAAAGTACAAGAATACGCATAGTTGCATAGTAGCACACCTAGTATTGATTATTGATGCTTACGTGAGAAGTCACTCAATTTTGTTCAATTATTGCTACGATGAATTGTTGCATAGTATCTCACGTTATTTGATTCAATTATTGTCGATATTTTATATATTATTAAATCAATAATTGAGATAACAAAGTTATTAATATTATTATTTGCAATATTAACGATGTCTAGAAGTTCTGCCAAGGAGAGGTTTGGTCACCAAATTGCACGTCAATAGGGAGAAATCCTTTTTAGAAAGCCCCTCTTTCCTCTGAACAACCTGGTCGATTAATAGTGTGAATTATAATAATGATGATAAATATTGTTAAATATATTGAGGTGTCTTTTTATGAAGTCACGGGAGTTTATATATATATATATATATATATATATATATATATATTATATATATAAATTACTTTTATTAGTATTATTAATGTAATAAAAGCAGAAAAGCTTTTTATATAAAAATGTAATATTTTATAAAGTTATTTGTTTTATTAGACTATAAATAGAATATATTAAATTTTATTATGCATAGTATTTGCATAAGGCACGTATAGTGTTTGCATCGTAAAATCTTTTTATATAAAGCAGAATACTTTTATAAAGTTATTCGTTTTATTAGATAATAAATAGAATATATTATATTTTATTTAAAAGATTTTGTTTTATTAGAATATTTTATTAATAATTTTGCAGTAAATCAATATGGACCGTCTGCTTAAAAGTAAATCAATCAACTGCTCATGAATTAGTTACTATTCACCCATTCTCTTATAAATAAAGCTCATTCCTTTATTATTTCTTACGAATTCACTGAAACTCTAGAGAGAGAAACTATAGAGAGAAAGAAGAAAACTATTCTACTACTTCACTACTCCTATATCCAGTTTCTTCTAAGGTAAGGGGTATTATTTCTTTCGTATTCATGAAGAGAACTTTTGTTATTCCATTCTTTATTATTCTATTGAATAACTCAGATCACGCGCTACCCTATACTTGGTGAAATTCTTACATTATTCCATTCTTTATCATTATGTTGGAATAACTCCGCTCATCACGCTGAGCACCGCATATACATGGTGAAATTCTTCTGTTATTCCATTCTTTATTACTCTGTTGTAACATCCTGTCTATGCGTTTATGCATGACCTGGTTTCGTTATTTATTATTCTGTTGGAATATCATGTCTGTGCATTTACGCATAGCCTAGTTCCATTACCATGACCATGACCATGTCAGTTGTAATATCATGTCTGTGCATTGATGCACAGTTGTTGGCATGATCATAACCATTGATGAATACACGAATATCCTTGGCCTGTAGTGCATGGATAACTTGTGGTCGTTATACTAATGAATATACTTGGCCGTAGAGCAGGGATGATGTGGATTATTTATTAAGCTGAGTCTCAGCGATAAAAGTGATGAAAAACCTTTTTAAATCATAAAAGATAGTAGATTTTATTCTCTACTTGACTCTTTTAATGGATTTCTTGTTCCGCTGCAGTTAAACTTGATGTTTTTTATATTTTATCAGTTTAACACTGTTGAAGGCTGACTATAATTTATTCTGCATTATCTTAGTCATAATATTTCTTACTGGGCTAGTTGAGCTCACCCTTTTACTTTTATTGTTCTATTCAGGAAATGAGAACGTAGCAGGGACTAGTCGGGGAACGGAGTGACGGTCCAGATGATAGCATTAGTAGTCCTCACTATTCTATGAAATAGTGTGATAATAAATGTATTGAGGACTTATTTTAAGTTTGAATACTGTCTAGAAGACAAAATTTGTATTAAAACTCACAACTCATGTTGTATATTTAAGATTGTATTTGTATTTTGTACCATGTATTTAGCGACTAAGAATAGGTGATGCATACCTATTTTGGGGGTGTCACAGTTGGTATCAAAGCTTAGGGATATGATCCCTGGCTGAGATGTGAGACAAGAACTAGGAGGGGAGAGATGGGAATTCCTTCGCTAGTATGACCTACCTAAGTTTATTTGGTATTTAATTGGTCAGTCAGAGAATATGGATAATATGTGATATGTTAATTAACCCTTGTTTTGTGACAGTGTTTAAAAAAGACATCTGAAAATGTTGAGGTAAGCAATGGAGCACATGAGACCGTTGAGTCACCGCTGATCAATAGCCAGGATAATGTGCAATAGGAAGGCGATAATCCTCTTGTAAACAACAACACTAATCAAATGACGAACAACGGTACGTTTTGGAGTTTTTATAAAATTCATGTAACCCCAAACGAGAGAAAAGCATGTTCATAATGCAGGTGGAAATAATGGCAACCCACGGTCTGTCACCGCTAAGCAGTTCAAGGAGCTAAGACCACCGGAGTTTTTGGGAAAGCCAGAACCACTTAACGCGGAGACGTGGTTAAAGTAGATCACCAAGATATTGTTAGGTTTGTAATATTCATAACGCAATCAAATTGCACAAAATTAGCGGAAGCGAGTAAAATCAGAGTTTAAAATTTTTTACAAACCATATACCCAGATCACCCTTTATGCACAATTATTAATTAAACGAAAAAGATAATGAATGAGAATCATACCCTTGAAGATCGAGCTTCCTCAGGTACGAGTTCACCTCCAATCCTTTTCGCGTTCAACTTGAATCCACCGGGTTTGTTCCTTCCTTTGATCAACGTTAGCCACCCAAATATTTGGCCTCTAGAGGTGATCCACCAAGAAAGAAAAAGATTCAAGAAGTGGGTGGTTGGCTAAACCCTAGTTTTTCTATCTCTATAGAAAAGGCGTACTCTCCAACAAATTAGAATTATGTCGTATGTTGAAAAAGTCAACAACCACTACCACCCATAATAAGACTCCTCTTATTTATAGATGTGGGCAACCCATCTTAACAATTAAGGAATTTGGTTTTATTTAATTAATTAAATTCTTTTAATTAATTAAGCTCCCTAATCTTATTAGGGATAATTAATTAAACTCCTTTAACTAATTTTCTTTCCTAATCCAATTAGGAATAAATGAGAGTACTTATATTAAATTAATTCCTAAACTCTTTTAGAAATTAAAATAATAATAATTGTAATAATATTAATAAGACTCCTCTTATTAATTTATATTTAATATTTCTAAAATATTAAATAATAAATATTAAGCTATTTAATTTATTCTATCACCATAGATTAAATTAAATATACTTAACATATTATTACGATTATGCCATTAACTTCTTAAATAATTATTCTTCCTTTTATGGTGTGACCCTTTAGGTTCTCCATATTAAACCTAGGTTGTGAATAAATCAATTAGAACAATTCTAATCTTATTTAAATAAATAAATTAAACAATTAATTTATTTAAATAAATAATATTTATTCTACAATAAGGATAAGCCTCCCTAGCGATCAACGACTTTCCAGATAATATAGATTTCAACATTAATCATAAAAGAACCTTTGAGTAAATAGTTACCGTATAATTCAATCCTTCCACCATACAATGTCCCAATTAAATATAAGACATGGAATTACCACAAGTCTTATTTTATTTAATTATATGTATTTCGACTCTTAAATGCACAACTCCAAATAATGCAAATTAGAAACTCCTTTCTAATTTCATTCTGCCTTGGCCAAGGACTACTGGGTTGTCATTTATCGAATCACATAGGACATTTCTCTTCTTTTATTAGAAGTGGTAGATTCTTTATCGATCATACATTATCTCCATGTACAACTTATTATACCCAAGCATACCCTTTGATATACCCTAAGGGTCTTAAGGAATAAGTCAAAGTATAACTCATCATACACAAGATGCTATGATGATCTCAAGTCCAAGAATTATTTGTACTACTATCACTACAGGAATTCCTATTGACAGGCAAATAAAACTCCATTAGGTATTCCTTAGCGAGCCACGTTCAGTGAACTTATTCTCTAATAAGCACCTACATACTTGCTTTAGTGTCTCCACACAAATGATCATGAGATCAATCATCCTTATCCAATGAGAAAGCAACGTATGTACCAATCTATCCGAATTCACTAATCCCCAATTTAGTAATCCAACGATTGGGAACTATTTTAGTTTTAAGCTTTCTAAGAATTTAGATCTCATTAGAATGATCATCATCATTATTCTAAAAGCATTGCTTAAAACTATGGGTTTATCACATATTATAAAACAAAGATCATGTAGATAATTAAAAGCCTTTAATAAATTAATACCTTTTATTAATAAATGAATAAGATTGTTACAAAGTATATGCTTTATCATCAAACATGATTGGCTTGTGTGCATACTACTTTCAATCTCCCACTTGCACTAAAGCCAATCGTCATGGTAACTCATACTCTTCTTCTCTAAGTGACGACTATCATGCTGTTGGATAAGCTTTAGTTAATGGATATGTAATGTTGTTCATGAGAGTCCACTATCTCTATAGCGATTTCCCATCTTTCAATGATTCTAATAATCAAATGAAAGTGCCACAACACATGTTTAGGAACTATTCCTAGTTCTGTAATGAACTTTTAATCCAAACAATCAACTTGCAGCTTCATTTATAGCTATATACTTTGTCTTTATCACTAAACCAGCAACTCTTTGCTGTTTGGAACCTTTCCAATTCACTACACCACCGTTCAAGGTAACACTTTACCTTAAAGTGGATTTTCTGTCGTCTTGGTCTGTCTGAAAAACTTGAGTCTGTTAAGCCCTCTAGTTTTAATTAAGACCCACCATGAATATGATCACATCCTTAGTGCCGGTTAAGCACTTTAAGATGTTTTTCACTGACTCATAGTGAACTTCTCCATAATATGACTGATCAACATCGTGTTTCAGACCTTTCATTGCATGCGTGATTGTCACTCACATGTCGACCTCTCTTTTCGAGTCTCGGGGACTATTAAGAGATACACTCCATAGCTCATTGACATGAGACATCTCTTGGAGTTTGCCATGCTAAACGACTTAAGCATCAAATGAATATACGTTCCTTGGGTTAAGTCGAGCATCCTGTTGTATCTATCTATATAGATTTTATCCCCAATTAAGATACTCTTCCCAAACCATTCATGGAGGAATGTTTAGACAACTTTATCATTACTGATTGTAGCATTAGTATGTCATTCCTTATCCGTAGTATATCAACATATAATATTAGGAATGTCACGGCGCTCCCACTGTCCCTTTTTGTACACACTAGAACTCTTACCTCATCGTATGTAACTGGATCATCATCTTCTATGATGTGTACCTCATTATCATCATCTGTGATGAATCCATACCTCCTAGGTATCTTCGGTACTATTCCAGATTTACGATTCAGTTGTGGTCCAATAGGTCTATCTATAGGTTCCTCTTATTTGACTTATAGTGTTTTGTGGTTCTTGAACTCTTCAAGATCTATTATCCTCCCACTAGCCCCTTCAATGATAAACACCTTTATCTTAGAAGGAAGCATGTTTCGCAATAAACACCTTTTGCTAAGTAGGATTATAGAACATTTACCCTAAACTTACTTTAGGATGTCCCACAAATTTGTATTTGTCAAATCTTGTCCTAAGCTTATCCTTTGAAACCGTTTCACATAAGTTGGACAACCTCTTATCTTAACATACTTAAGATTAGGAATCCTCCCTGTCCATAACTTTTATGGAGTCTTGGGGCCGGATTTAGAGATTACCTTTTCGTAGATAGGCAGCCATTTCTAGGACATTATCCCAGAAGGATACTGAAATATCGGTAAAATTATTATGGACCGCACCATGTCCAACAAGGTACGAATTTTCCATTCAGATACATCAATCAATTATCACAGTCGATGTGTCCATTATGAGAAAACTATTTGAGATGATCTAGAAACTTATTGCACAAGTATTTATTCCTTGATCTAATCAAAGAATCTTAATACTTTGCCAATTTGTTTCACTTCTGAATTCTTTGAACCTTTCAAATAATTCACACTTGTATTTCGACAAATACATATATTCAACTCTTTGAATGATCATCTCCTTTTCTTATATTATTTTGTTCAATTTATAAAATAATTTTCCACGTAAGTCAAGTATACAAAATTTATTAAGTAATATTCTAGTTTTATACAAAACATTATTATTATAAATAGAACAACAATTGTTCTTAATTATAATACCAAAGATTTTATTGTCCAACAATAAAATGGAAATAATATTTTTAACAAGAACCTGGAATACAATAACAACTTATTGACTTAATAGATTTGCCGTAGGCATTGCTAAACTATAAGTTTCTATGGCTAATATGGCAACCTTTGTTACATTTCCGCACGTTGGATTACTTATATTTGTTTAGCTTTCTACTTACCTTGGTCCCTCCATAAATCTATATTTATGATAACCAAAGTCGGTATCCAATACCCAAGTAGAACCTCGACTTAAAGAAAAATTTATTTTAAATGATGAACAAATTTGTATTTATAACCAAAAACTTCACTAAGCTTCTTTTTGGTTAGCCTCGCAAGATACTTCTCGCAGCTTTCTTTCCAAAGTGTCCGTGCTTATTGCGGTGGAAGCAAACTCCTTTACTATCCGTGACGCTTTTGTTCTTATTATCCTTTGTTTATGCCTTTCTATATACCTTCTTTGAATCGTTCTTCTTTTGAAGATCCTTTGGCCCCTACCAAGAAGATATGGTCTTTCTTGGTTGGAAAGTGACTCGTCATTTTTCAACATGTTAAGCAAATCAACGGTTTATATATCTAGCTTGTTTATATGAAAAATTCACTACAATTGTGAAAGGAGTCCTGAGTGAGCGCAAGATCAAATCTTGCTCAACTCTCCATCCATGAAAAAACCAGTTGTCCTAATTGATCAATTAAATTGATTATGTGAAGAACTTTTTATCCATGCTTTATAGTGCCATTGGTCATTCTAGATCGGAAGAGCTCCTTAGATATCTCGATATCTATCGGTCCTACTTTCCTCACCATCAACTACTTGATGTGCGGGAATATAGTAGGAGCATCCATAGTTTCACGTCGATGTCAAGCTCAAGCTTCGTTACTCATGGATGCGAGCATGATGCATTGAGCCAATCATGCATCATCTTGCCACTTTCTAAAAGTAGCAATGTCTTCCTCGAGGCATTATCGCAACCATTGCAGGGATAGGCATATTAAGGATATAAGATAGCTTTTTCAAATTATGAGAACTATTCTCAAATTCCTTAACCAATCCGCTTTAATTCGATTCCGATTAAATAGCATCTAATATGCTTCGCAGATGATAGTAATTTAGACATTGTAAAATTTACAGTAATGAATTTGTAATTAACAACATTTTAACATACATTCTTTTATTAATTACCAAAATAAATTAGGTCTTGTTTTAAATTGGTATCTCCCACTATTTTCTTCAAACTATATTACCCTCAATATATATAGTTCGACAAAATCTAATTAAAGATCTGCTAGTGAGAATAAGGATCCCATTTCAAATGTATATAGCCTTGTGGTGACACAACAAACTATATATAAATAAATAGGTAGACAACTTTTGTCAATTACATCAACTATGCAACTCCTTGTATTTTACCTCTTAGATTATTTTGATCAAGTGGTGGCACATCCGAATCAAAATTATCTAAGTTAAGTCCAACCTAGCACTCCATATATTCAAAAAAGAAAAATATCATCCTTATGGTGACACAACAAAACAATATTGTTCAATTTTCTTTATAAGCATCAAATGTGATAAATTAAAATTTTAAATACTTAATACTTACCTTGTGGTGACACAACAAACTCATATTAAATATTTAATACTCTATTAATTTTATCATGCTAGAAGGCTTAACGTTCGATATTCCAAATATCTTTGAACGCTTAGGACTTAATATAAAAAAATTGAGGGTTTTGTTATTAATTTGTCTCATCTTGTTTAGCGCGCATGCACATATATATATAAAATACGCGTCATATTAATGAACATGCGAAGCATGTTTGCATAATATATAATATATATAGTATAAGCATGCACATATAGAATACTATATTCTACCCGGATTGATTATGGACTTTTATTCTAGTTTGGTTCACTAGAGCCACCAAGTGAACCAAAAGGTCAAACCCTAGGAGTGCAAGAAATAATATTTAAATATAACTATTACATTTAAACCCGGGCTCCATTACAAACGGATCTTCAAGCGCTCCTTGCTCCTTGATCTCCAATTTTTCAAAATTTTATTCTAACTATTCCTATTACAAAACTATTTAAAATAAATAGAAACCTTGATCAGCAGTCAAGGGGAAGTACATAGGAGGGAGATAGAATTTACATTAAGAAAAAATTAGAGAAGACGAGGTACGCAGACTCCATTTAATAAAACCCATACATTCATGCATCCAACAAAAATAAAATCCAATCACATTGGTCAATAGTCCATAATCAATCCCATTTATTATCATACACATCATTATATGCATCAATAAATAACATTCATCTTATGAATAATAAACATTTAATATATATATTGATATCATTTAATGGACAAATTTAGTTAGTATAAAATCTAATTTTGAATCAAAATAAACTCCTTTATTTTAATCCAAATTTAAATCAAAATAAAACTATTTTATTTTAATTTATCTAATTTTTGAATAAAATAAACTATTTTATTTTAATCAAAATCATTAATCAAAATAAATTCCTTTATTTTAATTAATTATGGAATCCAATTCCATATATTAAAAAAATTATTAAAGGAAACACGGATTATCTTTCCTATTCACAAATAAACTCCTTTATTTTGAATAATATGAAATCTTATTTCATATCTAAATAAACTCCTTTATTTAAGGAAAAGATCGATTCTTTTCCTATTCACAAATAAACTCTTTTATTTTGAATAATATGAAATCATATTTCGTATTTAAATAAACTCCTTTATTTAAGGAAATATGGAATCCAATTTCAACTCGTAATTAGTTATCATGGAATCTAATTCCAACTCTAATTAGTTAGCATGAAATTTAATTTTAAAATTAAAATAAATATTTTATTTTAATTATAAAATAATTAAAATAATATATATATATATAATACATATATATTAACCGTTAATATATATATATATATATAATTACTTAATCCTTTGAAAAAAAAAAAAAGAAATCCTGCAGGATCACTTTTGAAAAACCGTGCACTTCCACAAATGAACTACCACCTATGTTACTTGCCGCAACTTTTTTTTTTTATTTTTAATGAATCCTGCCATCCTAGCAACTTTTCTTTCAAATGAAAACAACCATGATTAAATGAAAGGAGACTCACGTGATGTACCCTTATATAAATAAAGAATTACATTACATGAATCCTAGAATCCTGCAGAATCCTATTCACATCATTATGCCAGCGAAAAAAAAAATTGCCGTTTTTTTTTTTAAATAAATTTTATACAATAAAATTATGCACAAATAAATTGTTCTAAACACATATCAACATACATATTAAATTAAAACAATTAATAATTCGCATAAAGGTTTGGCTCTGATGCCACTGTTAGGTTTGTAATATTCATAACGCAATCAAATTGCACAAAATTAGCGGAAGCGAGTAAAATCAGAGTTTAAAATTTTTTACAAACCATATACCCGGATCACCCTTTATGCACAATTATTAATTAAACGAAAAAGATAACGAATGAGAATCATACCCTTGAAGATCGAGCTTCCTCAGGTACGAGTTCACCTCCAATCCTTTTCGCATTCAACTTGAATCCACCGGGTTTGTTCCATCCTTTGATCAACATTAGCCACCCAAATATTTGGCCTCTAGAGGTGATCCACCAAGAAAGAAAAAGATTCAAGAAGTGGGTGGTTGGCTAAACCCTAGTTTTTCTATCTCTATAGAAAAGGCGTACTCTCCAACAAATTGGAATTATGTCGTATGTTGAAAAAGTCAACAACCACTACCACCCATAATAAGACTCCTCTTATTTATAGATGTGGGCAACCCATCTTAACAATTAAGAATTTGGTTTTATTTAATTAATTAAATTACATTAATTAATTAAGCTCCCTAATCTTATTAGGGATAATTAATTAAACTCCTTTAACTAATTTTCCTTCCTAATCCAATTAGGAATAAATGAGAGTACTTATATTAAATTAATTCCTAAACTCTTTTAGAAATTAAAATAATAATAATTGTAATAATATTAATAAGACTCCTCTTATTAATTTATATTTAATATTTCTAAAATATTAAATAATAAATATTAAGCTATTTAATTTATTCTATAACCATAGATTAAATTAAATATACTTAACATATTATTACGATTATGCCATTAACTTCTTAAATAATTATTCTTCCTTTTATGGTGTGACCCTTTAGGTTCTCCATATTAAACCTAGGTTGTGAATAAATCAATTAGAACAATTCTAATCTTATTTAAATAAATAAATTAAACAATTAATTTATTTAAATAAATAATATTTATTCTACAATAGGGATAAGCCTCCCCCAGCGATCAACGACTTTCCGTATAATATAGATTTCAACATTAATCATAAAAGAACCTTTGAGTAAATAGTTATCGTATAATTCAACCCTTCCACCATATCTGATGTCCCAATTAAATATAAGACATGGAATTACTTTAAGTCTTATTTTATTTAATTATATGTATTTCGACTCTTAAATGCACAACTCCAAATAATGCAAATTAGAAACTCCTTTCTAATTTCATTCTCGCCTAACCCAAGGACTCTTTGGGTTGCCATTTATCGAATCACATAGGACATTTCTCTTCTTTTATTAAAGTGGTAGATTCTTTATCGATCATACATTATCTCCATGTACAACTTATTATACCCAAGCATACCCTTTGATATACCCTAAGGGTCTTAAGGAATAAGTCAAAGTATAACTCATCATACACAAGATGCTATGATGATCTCAAGTCCAAGAATTATTTGTACTACTATCACTACAGAATTCCTATTGACAGCAAATAAAACTCCATTAGGTATTCCTTAGCGAGCCAATGCGTTGATGAACTTATTCTCTAATAAGCACCTACATACTTGCTTTAGTGTCTCCACACAAATGATCATGAGATCAATCATCCTTATCCAATGAGAAAGCAACGTATGTACCAATCTATCCGGATTCACTAATCCCCAATTTAGTAATCCAACGATTGGGAACTATTTTAGTTTTAAGCTTTCTAAGAATTTAGATCTCATTAGAATGATCATCATCATTATTCTAAAAGCATTGCTTAAAACTATGGGTTTATCACATATTATAAAACAGCATCATGTAGATAATTAAAAGCCTTTAATAAATTAATACCTTTTATTAATAAATGAATAAGATTGTTACAAAGTATATCCTTTATCATCAAACATGATTGGCTTGTGTGCATACTACTTTCAGATATTTGATGTCTTGGGATGCTCCGGGGAGCAAAAGTTTCCCTTTGCCACCTTTATATTGCGTGAATAGGCAGATTACTGGTGGGAATCTGTAAAACGTACTCAGCCTGACGCACTCAAGATTTCTTAGGAGAAGTTCCAAGAGCTGTTCAACGACAAGTACTTTCCTGAAAGTATTCGTCACATGAAAGAGGTGGAGTTTATAAAGTTGGAGTAAAACCATATGACTGTGTCGCAATATGAGGATAAATTTGCGGAGTTATCCCGGTTTGCATCCCATTTGGTAGATAATGAGGAGAGAATGACGCGAATGTTTCTAAGTGGTTTGAAACCCGATATATGTCAATACCTCATTTTTCACAAACTTTGTTTATATTCAGATGTTGTGAATAGGGCTCAGTTATTGGAGTGCGATAATGAGTCAGCATAACCAAAAGGAAACAACCAACAACATGATAATAATTGTACCGGTGGCAACGGCCATCAAAACAATGATAACCATCGTGGGAGAAATTATCATGCCAAGAATGGTAACCACTTCAGTGGTAATCATGGCCAAGATAATAGAAGTGGAAATTTCAAGAAGAGAAGGTTCAATAATGATGGAAAGACAGCAGCACCAGCACCCGTTTCAAAGGAAGAAGAACGACCACCGGTCGTATGTTTCAAATGCTCACAGGAGGGACACATCTGTCTAAACTATACGTAGCAATCCAAAGTTTGTTTCAATTGCGGAAGAGAAGGTCACCTAGCTCAGTTTTGTCATGTAGTGAAGTCAAGTCCAGCTGGGACGGTGGCACCAAAGGCGGATACAGACAAAAAAAAGTCGGTGGTTTTAGGAAGAGCATTTTTCGTGACTTCTCAAAAAGCGAGTGACCCGAACGAAGTTAGCACGGGTTAGTTAATTATAAATTTTTGCGAAGTCTATACCTTATTAGATACCGGTTCTACCCATTCTTTTATTTCTCTTACTTGCGCTCAACATTTAAATTTGACTCCGGAGAAATTAGACTTTGACCTATCGGTTGAAACTCGGTTAGGAGAAACCTTCGTTACCTCCACTATTTATAAATCTTATTTAATTAAAGTCGACACTTTCACTTTACTTGTTGATCTTATCTCTTTGAAAATACTTGTCTTTGATGTGATTTTAGGAAGTGATTGGTTAACTACTCATCAAACTTTTCGTAAGGTTGTTAGCTTTCATATTCCTAACCAACCTATTATGCGAATTCAAGCAACCAAACCACTAAAGTTAATCACTGTTATATCAAGCCATAAGTAAAGAGCCCCGATCCTTTCGTTGTTGACTTCCTTGTGTGGAATGCACCGAAGCCAGACTTTTTGTAGGGGAAACCACGAATGGCGATGACAAGTTGATAGGTATTCATGAAGAGAACTTCTGTTATTCCATTTTTTATTATTCTATTGGAATAACCTGTATAAGCGGGCTACCCTATAATTGGTGAAATTCTTCCGTTATTCCATTCTTTATCGTTATGTTGGAATAGCCTGTCTATGCGAAGTACAGCATACATGGTAAAATTCTTCTGTTATTCCATTCTTTATTATTCTGTTGGAATATCATGTCTGTGCGTTTACGCATGACCTGGTTCCGTTATTTATTATTCTGTTGGAATATCCTATCTGTGCGTTTACGCATGACCTAGTTCCATTATTTATAATTCTGTTGGAATATCCTGTCTTTGAATTTAGGCATGACCTGGTTCCATTATTTATTATTTTGTTAGAATATCCTGTTTGTGCGGTCTATCGCATGCCTGGTGATTTCTTTTGTTATAACATTCTTTATTATACTTAGTTGGTTAAAGTTTTAACTTTTATACTCCATGAAATTAGTGGAATATCCTTGATATTTGTGCTTCATCCAGTATTTTTTCATGGAAATATTCTTCAAAGCATTGTTGAATTTTACTCTACAAAAAAGTATCATGTTGACAATTTGGACGTTATTAGTTCCTAGATAAATTAATTCTTGAACTTGTTTTATTGAATTCTTATATCATTGTCATCATCCTCATGTTTATATTATGTTGAAAGTCATATGTGGCCTGTAGTGCAAAGATGGACTTGGTATGATTATGACCAGGGATTAATCGGTTTAATCATGACCGTAATGTTACAAATGATGTGGTAAAAGTCCTCATTGACCCGTAGTGCATTGATGGACAGTTGTTGGCATGATCATGACCATTGATGAATACACGAATATCCTTGACCCGTAATGCATGGATAATTTGTGGTCGTGATACTAATGAATATCCTTGGCCGTAGTTCAGGGATGATGTGGATTATTTATTAAGCTGAGTCTCAGCGATAAAAGTGATAGTATATTTTATTCTCTACTTGACTCTTTTAATGGATTGCTTAATCTGCTACAGTTAAACTTGATGTTTGTTATATTTTATCTATTTAACACTGTTGAAGGCTAACGATAATTTATTCTGCATTATCTTAGTCATAATATTTCTTACTGGGCTAGTTGAGCTCACCCTTTTACTTTCATTGTTCTCTTCAGGAAATGAGAACGTAGCAGGGACAAGTCAGGAAACGGAGTGACGGTCCAGATGATAGCATTAGTAGTCCTCACTATTCTATAAAATAGTGTGATAATAAATATATTGAGGACTTATTTTGAGTTTGAATACTGTCTAGAAGACAATATTTATATTAAAACTCACAGCTCATGTTGTATATTTAAGATTGTATTTGTATTTTGTACCATGTATTTGGCGACTCAGAATAGGTGATGTATACCTATTTTGGGGGCGTCACAGAA
Source organism: Panax quinquefolius (assembly GCA_020205615.1). Taxonomy (NCBI): domain Eukaryota; kingdom Viridiplantae; phylum Streptophyta; class Magnoliopsida; order Apiales; family Araliaceae; genus Panax; species Panax quinquefolius. Next base: position 80,339,656 of record CM035163.1, read on the forward strand.
TACCATAAAGTTTATTCTATTAGCTTTCCTTTCCCTTTGTACTTGGCAGAACCTTCAGGCTGATCACGATTAGCTGAAAAAAATTTACATTCAAAGAAAGAATGATCATTTGATTGCCAAGCAACTAATAACAAACATTAAATATTAGCTGAAGGAAGTAAATATTTTCTTTGAATGATACTTCTACAATGAATCAATAGTTATGAAGCAAACTGAAGCAACACTAAACAACATATCAATTCTATTTCAAATTTTGAAACTACTTACTGACTATAAATGGTGAGCAGTCGACAGACTACGAACTTTGTTTTTAATTTTTGAAAAGGTTTAACAGAACTTCATCCGCAAATCATCATAACTTACGAGCACAGGGGTGATCAGCCCGTTATGCCCTGTATTGATCATTACTATGTGTTCGAACGATATTTTCGTCCAGCATATCCGCCTTAGGTGCACAAAAGTTTCCCATGTTCGGGATGTTCATACTTAGTTTGGAATCCAAACCAAAATAATTCGGTTGGATAACAATAAGGTTCTATTGTGTTCAACAATATTTTTAAATCTGTGTCTAGCCGAGTCAAATAGCTTAGACGACTTTTATTTAAGGTATATATATCGAAAATTAATAAGTATGTATCAACATGTACAATAATTATCCAAGTGAGGACACTTGTATAACTAATCTTATAAATTAACGAACAGAATATATATCTAGATTATACAATAATACTGTGTTGATAAATAATGATAGGATAAAATTCAAGAACTGACATGTCTACAAAGTATAGATACATGAACAATAATAATAGAGTTAATAAACTAGCATAATAACGATATAATTCTGAAACTAGCTTACACATGTCCATTGCATAAACTAAATTCAAAGGGTAGGATACTTGCACAGTGAAAAGAATAGTTCAGATACTTGCTTGGTCTGCTGCATACAGTACACGACTTAGTTTTATCTTTAATACAACGACCTATCATTTATAAGATTATACTTTCGATTAGAATAACATATTGTAACACATAATACTGCTATTTGCAGTCAACACATAACCTAATCACATTGTCACATATGTTTATCAGTCATTAGGACACAAACAGTCACTTATACAGTCAACCTATATAGGTTTGGATTAATTTCGAACTTAATTCGGTGTACCGACGGCTTTATCAGGTAATTATTGAGTTTATTGTTAATAAAACTCTATTCTGAATCTTAAATATTATTCTGGACAATTTAAATATCAGTCATATTATTTTTAAATGACCTATAATAATTTTTAAATAATTATTATAATTTATTATGATTTTTTCAAACACTATAATTATTATTAAATGATTTAAATATTAAATAATTCTATTATCATTAATATTTTAATAATATTAAAATATTAATTAAACCATTGCCAAAATATTAAAGTTATTTATAATAACTCAAAATATTTTAAAGTATTAATAATACCCTTAAATGATTTTTAAAATATTTAAAATTATTTTTAAATAATTACCATTAATATTTAAATATTATGGTATTATTCAAGAAAATATTAAAAGTCATTTATAATAACTTCAAAGATTTTTAAACCATTTATATCATTTTTAAATCAATAAAACCTTTTTTAAACTATTTATTTAATATAATTATTAAATAAATCTAATATCATTAATATTAAATTATTAATGAAATTTACCTTAAAATATTAAAAGTTATATTTTATAACTTAAAATATTTTAAAACTATTTATTTTCATTTAAAATGATTTTTATATTATTAAAATCATTTTATATAATTTATTTAATATAAATATGAAATAAATATAATATCATTAATATTAAATAATTAAGGAAATTTGCCTTAAAATATTAAAAGTTATATTTCATAACTTAAAATATTTTTAAATACCTTATTATCATTTAAATTAATTTTGAATATAATATAATCATTTTAATTAATTTATTTATACATTTATTAAATAAATTAAATATCAATAATATTCAAATAAATACTAATATTTATTAAAAATATGCCAGATTAGTAAAAGTTAATCTTTATAACATCAAATAATTTTTAAAACTAATTTTTTAATTTTCAAAAATTATTTTCTATTTTTAAATGATTTTTGGAAATTTAATTAATTAAAATTATTAAATCTTTCGCTATAGCCTTTAGTGACAAAAAGTGTCACCTAAAGTGTTCTTGAGTACCAAGAACATTCATGTGCAGTTCTAAAGGTACCCACTTTGACCAAGTTTAATTCGCTGTGTAATGTGTTTCTGGGCAAGCTAATAATCAAATCTTGTAGTATTAATGTAATACTACAAGTGTATATCAATATCTAGGTCATATCATAACATATCAAGACAATATAAGGCTTAGAACAAATTGTCAGAGCTGTTCTTCATTTTCTAGGTTACCTAGAAATGAAGAAACGATTCAAAGTAAACCTACTTTGGGCTTCCACTACATGTTGTATATTTGATGTTTTAGTGATCTAATGGTTTCAGTTGTAGCCGAAGAAGTAAATGAATGATCCAATACATAAAATCAATATAACAACAACACAATCTACAGAGATTTGTTCTATTTGAAACCATGTCCAAGTCACGTTCATACGTTTTTTAGGTTACCTAGAAAATAGAAATCGTGATCATCTTGCCTGGTTTGACTGTCCACTGAATGAAGCCTGGTTATCATTTAGGTGTTATAATAGCATAAGCATGTTCTCCATATAACAGACTGTGAGACCCCAGATTTTATCAATAAAGATTTAAATTTTGTCAAAATAATTTTTAATATTATGGTGTGAATTTGAGATAATATTATAGTTGTGGGTAGTATTTATAAATTTTACAAAGTATGCAAGTGGTTATATTATATTCGATTGGTTCAGGGAATATTATTTAGCGGGAATATTAAATAACTACCAATCATTGGTGGACCCCATTAATGTAATTATTGTCGGATTGAGAAAACGACAAAAATATTTTATTGAAATAACTATGAAGTTTTACTAGTGGTTCTTGTTGAACTACTCCTAAGAGTAAAAGTACACGATAATAAGTGTGGTTGCATAGTAGCACACCAGTATTAATTATCGATGCTTATGTGAGAAGTTACTCGGTTTGATTCCATTATTGTCGATTAATAATATGAATTATTATAATGATAATGACGCTTTTGTTTTATTCAGTATTATTAACGTAATAAAACGAAACATCTTTTATATAAAATAGAATACTTTATTAAAGTTATTCTATAAATAGAATATATTATATTTTATTATGCATAGTGTTGCATAGTGTTTTTTCAGCATAGTGTTTTGCATAGTATTGCATAGTGTTTGCATAGTAAAATGTTTTTATATAAATAGAATATATTATATTTTATTTAAAAGATTTTTCTTTAAATATGGACCGTCGATTAAAGTAAATCAATCTGACCGCTCATGGATTAGTTACTATGCATTCCATTTTCCTATAAATGAAGCTCATTCCTTCATTATTTTCTTTTAATTCATTGAAACTCTGAGAGAGAAATTATGAGAGAAGCTATAGAGAGAAAATTATAGAAAGAAGAAGAGTATTCTGCTACTTCACTACTTCTATATTCAGGTTCTTTTTACGGTAAGGGGGTGTTATTCTTTCTTCTTGAAGAGAACTTCATTATTCCATTCACTATTATTCTCGTTGGAATAACTTGTAAAAGTGGCATACCCTATACATAACCTCGTATACGCCAGATACCCTATACTTGGTGAAATCCTTATGTTATTCCATTACTTATTATTCTCATTGAATAACTCAGTATACGCTGGTTTACCCTATACTTGGTGACATTCTTCTATTATTCAATTTGGAACATCCTGTCATGCATGTGTTTTACACCTTGACCGGGTTCCGCTTTTTATTATTCATTGGAACATCCCATGCATGTGTTTTACACCGACCGGTTCCGCCTTTATCATTCCGTTGGAATATCCTATCTCGTGTGTTTACACCGGATCCGGTTCCATCTTTATTATTCTCATTGGAACATCCCGCTTGTGTGAATTTCACCGACCGGTTCCGTTATTATTATTCTACATTGAATAACTCTGCCTATGCGGCAGTCACCGCATGCATGGTGATTTCTTTTGTTATTCCATTCTTTATTATACCCAAATGGTTAAAACTTTGACTTCTATACTCCATGAAATTAGTAGAATATCCTTGATATTTGCGTTTCATCCATATCTTTTCATGAAAATATTCTTCCGATCATTATTGAATTTTACTCTACTAAACAAAGATTATCGTGTTGACAATTTGGACGTTAATAATTCATGGATTAAATAATTCTTGAACTTGTTTTATTGAATTACTATGTCATTGTCATCATCCTCATGTTATATTATGTTATCTTTGCTTACGTGCATAGATGAACTTAGTATGATTATGACCGAGGATCATTCTAAGATAATCACGACTTGATATAAATGATGTGACAAAAGTCCTCGAAAGGCACTGTAATGCAAAGGTGATGGATAGTTTTTGGTATGATTATGACCGGGGGGTGATTCTAAGATAGTCATGACCATTGATAATTTGATGAAAATCCTTGGCCCGTGGTACAGGGGATGATTAGATGTGGTGGTTTATTATTAAGTCGAGTCTCAAATGATAAAAATTGATGAAAACCTTTTAAAACCTAAAAGATAGTAGACTTTATTCTCTACTTGACTCTTTTAATGGATTGCTTATTCACCGCAGCTTAAACCGTTTTGTCTATTGTATTTTATCGCTTTAACACTCGCTTGTTGAAGGCTAATGATAATTTATTCTCGCATTATCTTAGTCATAATATTTCTTCTTCGGGCTAGTTGAGCTCACCTTTCTTTTCACTCGTCTTCGTGAAATGAGAACATAGTCCGGGACGAGTCGGGGAACGAAGTAATGGTCCGTAGGATAGCATTAGTAGCCCTCACTATTCGTGAAATAGTGTGATAATAGTTGTAATGAGGACTCCTTTTGAGTTTGTATAATATCTAGTAGACAATATTTGTATTCAAACTCACGCTTTATGTCGTATTGTACACCTACGCTTAGGTTAGTAAGTTGTATTTGAATTTATGTACCATGTAAGTGGCGACCCAAGATGGGTGACGATACCTAATTTTGGGGCGCCACAATTGGTATCGAGCTTAGGGATATGATCCTCAGCTAAGATGTGAGAATAGTACTAGGAGGGGAGAGACGGGAATTTCTTCGCTAGTATGACCTACCTAAATTTATTTGGTATTTAATTGGTCTCACGAGTATATAGGGATAATATGTGATATGTTAATTAACCCTTATTTTATGGCGGTGTTTGAAAATGGCATCCGAGAATGTTGAGAATAGCAATGGAGCACAAGAGATCGTTGATTCTCCACATATCAATAATCGACAATGTGCAACAGGATGGCGATAATCCTCCCGTAAACAACAACACCGATCAATTGATGAATGACGTACGCTTAAAAGGGTTTTAGAATTCATGCAACATCAAAGTAAAGCGACTCCTGCTCAAAACGTAGGGTGGAAACACGGAAAACTCTCTAAGCACACCGCTAAACAATTCAAGGAGTTGGGACCACCGAAGTTTAAGGGAGAGCCAAAACCACTTCTCAAGGGAAGCATGGATAAAGCAGATTACCAAGATATTTGATGTCTTGGGATGCTCCGAGGAGCAAAAGGTTCCCTTTCACGCCTTTTATGTCATGCGGAGAGGCGACATCGGTGGGAATCGGTAAAACGTACTCAACCTCATTGTCTCAAGATATCTTGGGAGAAGTTCCAGAGTCGTTCAACGACAAATACTTTCCCGAAAGTATTCGCCACATGAAGGAGGTGGAGTTTATCAAGTTGAACAAAACAATATGACCGTGTCGCAATATACGAGGCAAAGTTTGCGGAGTTATCACGGTTTCGTCCCACTTGGTAGATAATGAAGAGAGAATGGCGCTAATGTTTTTAAGAGGTTTGAAGCAGTAGATACGCCAACATCTTATTTCTCATAAACCGTGTTTTTATTCGATGTTGTAAATAGGGCTCGATTAGTGGAGCGCGATAACGAGTCAACGAACTAAAAGAGAGCGTGGCAAAAGAAAATTATAATACCAAATGAGAGTAGTCATCGAGCGGTGACAACAAGCGTGGAGGAAATCAACAGGGCGGATATGGTAACCACTTCCGGTGGTAATCGGGCCAAAATAATAAGAATGGACATTTCAAGAAAAGGAGATTCAACAATGATGGAAAGACGTCAAGACCAAAGACTGTTGTTAAGGAAGGAGAAGGACCACCTATCATATGCTTCAAATGCGAGTAGAGGGACACATCATCCGAATCATGCGCCATGCCATCCAAAGCATGTTATAATTGTGGAAGAGAAGGCCACTTAGCTCGATTTTGTCGCCATCAAGAAGACTAATTCAACTAGGATGGAGGCACCAAAGGTCGTCCCGCATAAACCAGAGCCAGAGTTTAAGAGAGAGCGTTTTTTTCTCGTGACGAGGAACCTAAATAAAATTATCACGGGTAAGTTAATCGTAAGCTCTTGCGAAGTCTATACCTTATTAGATACCTGGGTTCTACCCATTCTTTTATCTCTCTTGCATGCTCAACGCTTAAATTTGACTCAAGAAATTAGACTTTGATTTATCTATTGAAACTTCGTTGGGAGAAACCTTCATTACCTCCACCGCTTATTAATCTTGTTGTTTCAAATAAACACTTTCACGCTACTTCGTCGATCTTATCTCTTTGAAAATACTTGCCTTTGAGGTAATTTTTGAAAACGATTGATTAACTACTCATTATTCTTTTTTTGTAAGGTTGTTAGCTTTCATATTCCTAACCAACCTTTGTTATACTGAATTCAAAGTAACCAAACCCTAAAGTTAATCACCATTATATCAAGCCATAAGTAAAGAGCCCGATCCTTTCGTTGTTGACTTTCTTGTGTGGAATGCACCGAAGCCGGACTTTTTCAGTAGGCGACGTCATGACTGAAGATGGCAAGTTAATAGGTATTAATGTGACGTACTATCCAAGTCTTGGACGAGAGTAACAGTTTTGAATGATATTTCTATCATTAATAAATTTCTTGGCGTATTCTTGAAGACTTCCTAGCCTACCCTAGAACGTGAAATCGAATTTTGTATCAACCCCAAAGACAAAACCCATTTCTTAAACCTCAAATATTTCTTCAACTAAAAGGATCTGCATACGTGGATTATGATGAAAGTCATAATAAAAGTATAGAACTAATGAAAATCATGGGTATACGTGGTATTAGTAAGTGTTATAATGAGTTATGTTGGTTATTATGAGAAAACATGAAAGTTTCTTAGAAATCACAAAGAGTTGAAAATCGATTTTAGTGAAAAACGTAATATGAAATTTAATTGACCATATCTCCTATTATATTTTGAATTTTTGAATGTGGTCAAATCCTAGAGTTAGATCTATGAGTTACCTAACTAATCCAAGTGGAATTACTGGAAAAGGTGTTGTAGATTTTTGTGTGGACTGATTTTTAGCAAAGGAGGCCAAAGCTGTAAATTTCGAAAATGCTACTGCCCAGAAACTTTAAGGGCTGTTTCGGCCACTTAAATTATGAGAAAAATTCTGGCCTTTTGGGACATGAAGGTATATGGTATAAAGTATCTCCTGTCCAAAAATGAGCTCATTCTGACTTAAAATGAGCAAGTTATGACTATTTCAATATTTAGGTTTTTCCGACGAAAAACGCTATAACCGGAGTTCTATAACTCCGATGACCATGAAATTTAAACTAGAAGCTCACGTTAACATGTGTAAGGTCCTGCCAAGATTTGGGAATTTTTGGAGTTAAACTTGAGGTAGCTAATTTCTTAAGGAATTAATTAGAAATTGATTTTTAAAAAATAGTAAATGAATTTTAAAAATTCCGAGAAAAATATATTTTCATTATAGGACTATATTATGCTAAATCCCAGAAAAGAAATATTTTTGGGACTGATTTGGTATTTTTCATGAAAATAGTTTAGTTATGAACATATGAGTTAAATATGTTATGTGAAGTAACAAAGTTGAAAATAGGATTTTATGGCTAGAAAATCCTATATAGAGTATATGCATATTTTTTTGATGAGGGATTTGATAATTGGTGATGATATTTTATGAGTATGGCATTTTTGAATGATTAAATGCATTATATGGTAAAGCGTAAACAATTGAGATAAATTGTTTATAAATTTAAGAAGTGATTAAAATATTGGTATAATATTAATGATATTAGATTATGAGATTATTAAGTGATTGATAACATGGGGATATTCTTGAATCCTGGATAAATTATATTATAAATGTTTAATATTTATCCTTTATCTTATTTGATTGATTCTTTATATCATTATCCTCATGTTTATATTTTTTTAAAGTCATCTGTGGCTCGTAGAGCATAGATGGACTTGGTATGATTATGACTGTGGATTGTTCTAAGTATAATCATAACTCAGAATTGAAAACACAATTATCTTTGGCCGTAGTGCATGGATAATTTGTGGTCGTGATACTAATGAATATCCTTGGCACGTAGAAAAGGTGGATGATTCGATGATATGGATTAATTATTGAGTGAGTCTCAAAGAATGAAATATTAATTCATTGATGTGGTAAAAGTCATCTTTGGCAGTAGTGCATTGATAGACTTGGTATGATTATGACCACTGGATTATTCGGTATAATCATGATCAGTAATTGAAAACACGAATATCCTTAGCCAAGAGAAGGTGCATGGATAATTCATGGTTGTGATACTATTAAGTCGAGTCTCAAAGATTATTGGTTTTACATTGTATATCTTTGGCACAGTAGGTGCAAAGATGAATTGTTAATGAATATCTTTGGTAGGATTGCAAAAATGAATTTAATGTTTTCAATGATAAAGGTATTCAAGGTATTCTCATCTCTTTATCATACCAGTATCGCATTCTAATTTCGAGGGCGAAATTCCATAAGGAGGGGAGATTGTGAGACCCCAGATTTTATCAATAAAGATTTAAATTTTGTCAAAATAATTTTTAATATTATGGTGTGAATTTGAGATAATATTATAGTTGTGGGTAGTATTTATAAATTTTACAAAGTATGCAAGTGGTTATATTATATTCGATTGGTGGGAATATTCGGTTTAGCGGTGGAATATTCGTACAACTACTCAATCATTGGTGGACCTCATAAATGTAATTATTGCCGGATTGAGAAAACGACAAAAATATTTTATTGAAATAACGGCGGAAGTTTTACCGTGGTTACTTCTTGAACTACTCGGTAGTAAAAGTACAAAGAATAAGTGTGGTTGCATAGTAAAGACACTCAGTATTAATTATTGATGCTTATGTGAGAAGTTACTCATTTGATTCCATTATTGTCGATTAATAATATGAATTATTATAATGCGATAATGACGCTTTGTTTTATTCAGTATTATTAACGTAATAAAACAAAAAATCTTTTTTATATAAAATAGAATACTTTATTAAAGTTATTCTATAAATAGAATATATTATATTTTATTATGCATAGTGTTGCATAGTGTTTTGCATAAGTGTTTTGCATAGTATTGCATAGTGTTTGCATAGTAAAATGTTTTTATATAAATAGAATATATTATATTTTATTTAAAAGATTTTTCTTTAAATATGGACCGTCGATTAAAGTAAATCAATCTGGACCGCTTCATGGATTAGTTACTATGCATTCCATTTTCCTATAAATAAAGCTCATTCCTTCATTATTTTCTTACTTAATTCATTGAAACTCTGTAGAGAGAGAAATTATAGAGAGAAGCTATAGAGAAAAATTATAGAAAGAAGAAGAGTATTCTCGCTACTTCACTACTTCTATATTCAGGTTCTTTTTACTAGGTGGGTGTTATTCTTTCTTCTTGAAGAGAACTTCATTATTCCATTCACTATTATTCGCTTGGAATAACTTTTGTAAAAGTGGCATACCCTATACATAACTCTCGTATACGCCAGATACCCTATACTTGGTGAAATCCTTATGTTATTCCATTACTTATTATTCTGCTGAATAACTTTGTATACGCTGGCTTACCCTATACTTGGTGACATTCTTCTATTATTCAGCTTGGAACATCCTCATCATGTGTTTTACACCGACCGGTTCCGCTTTTTATTATTCTCGCTGGAACATCCTGCATCAGTGTTTTACACCGACCGGTTCCGCCTTTTATCATTCTCATTGGAATATCCTATCTGTGTTTTACACCGGATCCGGTTCCATCTTTATTATTCTCGTTGGAACATCCCGCTTGCGTGAATTTCACCGACCGGTTCCGTTATTATTATTCTCGTTGAATAACTCATACATGCGCGGCACCGCATGCATGGTGATTTCTTTTGTTATTCCATTCTTTATTATACCCAAATTGGTTAAAACTTGACTTCTATACTCCATGAAATTAGTAGAATATCCTTGATATTTGCGTTTCATCCAAATCTTTTCATGAAAATATTCTTCCGATCATTATTGAATTTTACTCTACGAAAACAATGATCGTGTTGACAATTTGGACGTTAATAATTCATGGATTAAATAATTCTTGAACTTGTTTTATTGAATTACTATGTCATTGTCATCATCCTCATGTTATATTATGTTATCTTCGGCTTACGTGCATAGATGAACTTAGTATGATTATGACGAGGGATCATTCGGTATAATCATGACTTGATATAAATGATGTGACAAAAGTCCTCGAGTGGCACGTAATGCAAGTGATGGATAGTTTTTGGTATGATTATGACCGGGGTGATTCTAGATAGTCGGGACCATTGATAATTTGATGAAAATCCTCGACCGTGGTACATGTGGATGATTAGATGTGGTGGTTTATTATTAAAATCGAGTCTCAAATGATAAAAAATTGATGAAAACCTTTAAAAACCTAAAAGATAGTAGACTTTATTCTCTACTTGACTCTTTTAATGGATTGCTTATTCCGCCGCAGCTAAACCGTTTGTCTATTGTATTTTATCGCTTAACACTGTTGAAGGCTAATGATAATTTATTCTCGCATTATCTTAGTCATAATATTTCTTCTTTGGCTAGTTGAGCTCACCCTTTCTTTCACCGTTTCTTCTTGAAATGAGAACATAAATGGGACGAGCCTGGGAACGTAAGTAATGGTCCGAGGATAGCATTAGTAGTCCTCACTATTCTCGTGAAATAGTGTGATAATAGTTGTAATGAGGACTCCTTTTGAGTTTGTATAATATCTAGTAGACAATATTTGTATTCAAACTCACAGTTTATGTCGTATTGTACACGACAGTTAGGTTAGTAAGTTGTATTTGAATTTATGTACCATGTAAGTGGCGACCCAAGATGGGTGACGTATACCTAATTTTGGGGGCGTCACACAGACTATTCCCTAGATACAACAGCTATAACAAATCAACAAAAACCTGCAAGATCTAAGACTATAAACTCATTGTCAAAGCTTTCTACGTAACATCTGGGTTACCAAAATTTGCTTGGTCATGGTCGGTCAACCGACTTTGACCATTAATAACTTTCAATATAAACATGATCTGGGCTTGATTCAAGTTCCAGATCCAAGACCTCATGACATACTACAACTTCAAACATTTAAACAACCAAAACTATAAAAAGACAAAGATGTATGAGGTCTGACATTCGGTTGTCAGACTTCATTTTAAAATTTTCTAGATTTTTGAAAACATCAAATTCGTGCATATAAATGTTACGGATTCACTATGTACCAACCCAGGTCAACTATATATACTACAAACAACATATTTAAACAATAAAACGCAACTTTTAACATGGTATCAAAGATCAGATTTTTAAATTAGGGTTATACCTCTTTTTAACAAATTCTTGATCCTATGCTCCTGATCTGATCTTGATGTTTTGGGGACTTACTAAGGGACTAAAATGCTACAAATTTTCGTGGGTTTGAAGAGAGAGAGAGGGAGAGTCTTGGTGGTGTGTTTTTGTAACGCCCCAGAAAATCGAACCTTTTGTAAATACTTTTAATAATGAATAAAATAATATTATTTATTATTATTATGTGAATGTCATTCTATAACCTAGAAACGTCGGGACGTTGTAGTATTTTAACTACGTGAATGAATTAAAGTGTTTGAATTTCTAAGACGAAAATAAAAGCTTTTCGAGAAATTTTCCGAAAAACACTACTCATCGATTTTCGCTCGGGAATTATTTTTGAACTTCTGAAAAATACGTAACGTTATAATATCAACATGAGATGAATTATGTAATAATAATTCATGTATGGAAAACGTAATATTTCACATACAGACTTAATTTGAACACGTTAGGAATATTAAGCGTTAAGAAGAGATTATTGATTGTATGATACGTAGGTATTGTATGAGGTATTGAATGTAAGTATAATACGAAGTATTATACGAGTATGTATGGAGAGTGGAATAACGTATATTACGAATTAGTATACGAACAAGAATATGAGAATTTTATGTATATAATATGTACTAAGGCTTTAAGCCAATTGTGAATAAATGAATGGATTATGTAGGATGTATAAGATGCAAGCCCAAAGTAAAGTAATGCAAGCCCAATAGTAATAAGCTAAGTTAACTATGTTAAGCCCAATGTCATGATCCAATGGGTTAGGCTTGAACCATGGAGCAACCCATGGGTGAAGTAATGGCCAAGTACTTTATGTGGTGATCAAGTATAGGATATGTTATGTGATAAGCAAGAAAAATGAGTAATGAGCAAGTTTACTTAGGGCTAAAGCAATGAATAGTAAGGAGGTGTATTAAGGAGGTGATTAAAGGAGGTGGGATGTCTAAATGACCATAATACCCTAACTTTGTCAAGCCTATAAATAGCAAGCTCACAATTCAATTGTTGGATTGTTAACTTTCATCCAACATTAAACAACTTAAGTGTTAGAGAGAATAAGCACTTTTAAGTCATAACTTTCTTTGTGAGATTTTCAAGAAGGAGAAAGCTAGTAATCAAAGGTAATGATCTTATGATCTAATTATCTTTTATCTCTATCATGGTAGGATGATAAGAGAAATTTGTTTAATGAACATGTATGCTAGGAACATATAAGAATTGATTAATGAATGGACTTAAGCTGAATAAGTCATGAATAAGTAACTTAAACCTAAATAAGTTGATAGCTTATGATAAACTTGTCATATGAAGTTAGTATACTTGATAAGATGTAACAACATTGTGTAAAGGACTTGAATCAATAATAAGTAAAAAGGAATGAAACTTTGTAGGTCATAAGTTGATAAGTCATAAACTTATGAAGAATAAGTCAAAACATACTTTGAAAATAAGTTGATAAAATAAGTAGTTTGAAATGTTCATATGATGGTAGAATCCATTTAGAACCATGATCATATCATTAGTAATGAAGTTTCTCTGGAATTCACAAGATTGGACGATAATCGTCAAATTCGTGAAATTCTCGGAATGGAAGTCGTATTTTGTGTTTAAACTCGAAAATGTTGGTTTTCTATGGAGACAGGTCATATTTGGCACTATAAAGTTACGAACTCGAAAATGACCGGATTCCGACTTAGAACGAAGACACGAGTGTTAAACATTCACGAATGTTTATCGTTTTCATTAAAAATGAACTAATAGGTGAAATTTTAGCAAATAAAGTCAAATAGATAAAATTCTTGCATGAACACGTAGAGTATGAAATTTTTAAACCATGGACTTTTGAACGAGCCAATTCATGCCCCCGGACCTTAACGAATCTCGGTTTTGCAAACCAGTTAAACGGTGTCACATAACTAGGTCTATGTGCAAACATTTTCTCAATTGAGTTGGTGCAACCATTTAAAAATACCAACTGGCGACTCTTACAGTCAAATCATCAACATATACATGTCGGATCTTTTCAAACTATTTTTTTCAAACAAATTTCACATAACATATGAACACCAATAGACAAGGACATAAAGGGACAAATAAAAATCTCAACATCGACAGGAGGCAACTCTGCTGGGGAATCCAGTAAGAGGGCTTAAGCTGCTATAAAAATTCTTTTTTAAAACTTTTATCTGCTTGTGTGTGGGTGTTACATTTACATGAATGTATACTAATGCTTTATTTCTTGCACTTAGTGCTTCACACTATATCTGCTTGTGATATTAGTGCTTCACACATGTCATCATTTCAATACGCTAAAATGCGATGTATGTGAATGTATGTTGTATGGTCCCTCCACCAAGAGGCTATCCTGTCGGTGTTTGATTACTGGACTCGTAGGGAGACTAATTCCAACGAGGTTCAGAAAAGGCACCACCCAGATTTGCTCCAGTTGAAAGACCGGATTAACTTCCCGTCGAGTAAATTGTGATGATCTGGGAACCTTCATGCCAAAAAGCCACGAGAGTAACTTAAGCTAGGTCAACCTCTGATAAACCAAACGCGGAGGGAAGTCTCTACATACCTTCCCATTTCAATTACTTGTAATTTGATTTCCATGTCAATCTCAATGTAATGGAAAATATAAAAGAATATGTGAACATGCATTCCCTTTTTATATCAAAGCCTATTATGCTATCCTGTCATTAAAATAATTGACATCTGTTTTACTGGATAATACTCCTAAAAAATGAAAAAATTACATAGCATATAACATTTACACGTTTCCTTGGGATTATTCACATTCCAGTTTATGATGGAATGGGAGATAAAGTCTCTTGGCGAACAAGTTAATCAATTAGCAAAACTGGTGATTCAGCAACACCAAGTCACACGTCTATTATTCAGTCAGGAGCATTCTAGCCTCCTTCTTCTTATTACAAGTACTCCACCACTTACTCTAGAAAGTGAAACGCTGGAGGAAATGATTTCAAAAAGAGCAAAACCCAAAGCCCGTCGGGATTTTGGCAATAAAAGGAAATTCATGTATTTAGGCAAACTAATGGAAGATATATTATAGATGCTAAATAATGAGGGGAAAATTACAGCACTGCTACCTCCAGTCAACCCCTGCTCAACGCGGTTTGATGCTAATGGAGTATGTCAATACCACTCCCACTCTCGCGGCAACAACACTGAAGAATGCTGGGCACTCTGCCATCATATTCAGAACATGATTGACAGAAGTGACCTACAAATGGCAGATAACGACGCTATATCATCTGAGAGCGGGGACACATTTCCTCTATGATGGAAGGAAGTCGTAGTAGTTATATCCTCTGAGGGAGATTTGGCTGCAACACCACTTAAAATTCAACCAATTCAACTCAAAGGTGTTGAAAATCCTTTAAAAGTGGCTGCACCAAATCCAATCATACTTCCATTCAGGCCACAGTATCCTGTTGCCAGACTCAAAAAAGTGCCTTGGAACTATGGAGAGGCTGAAGGATCTACATCCAATACAATTGCTGTAGTGTCAAAAGAAAATCCACTGTATCTTTCCCAATGGGTGACGAAGCCTATCATCAGAATTAAGGGGAAAGTGCCAATAGAGAAATTTGAAGAATTCCTCTGTACTATGCGACACAATGAAGCCAAGGTGGTTCTAAGCTTGAAAGAAGTTCCACAACAAATTTCTATTCTGTACTTGGTTTTCTCTTCAGAAAAACACATGAAGGTCTTACTAAAAGTACTAGAAGAAGCCCACTTGCCAAAGACATTGGATGTTGAAAAATTCCATCATTTAGTTGATCACATCTTCAACAGTAATGTGATATCCTTCATCGATAATGACATACCTCCTGATGGGACGGGTCATTGCAAACCATTGCATATAGCGGTTATGTCTTCCGAATATGTGGCTGGAGAAGTGCTGATAGATGGAGGATCATCCTTAAACATCTGCCCCTATGCCACATTGGTGAAAATGAACATCAATCTCAGTAGGATCTGAAGCAGCCATATAATCGTCAATGCTTTTGATAGATCCCGGGGAAACGCTGTCGGAGAGATTGAATTGCTTGTGGAGAATGGTCCACATACATTTTATGTATCCTTTCAAGTGCTTAAGATCACTACAGGATACAACCTACTTTTTGGAAGATCGTGGATTCATATGGAAGGAGTCGTCCCGTCCACCCTTCATCAGCAGCTCAAGTATATCATTAATAGAAATCTGGTCACCGATAATGCCGAACCAGAATGCCATGTTCAAAGCGATATACTGCTTATCAGTTTTATTGGAAGAATGCATATTTTGATTTGATGTTTAAAGTAAATACTCATGAATATATGTAAAGTCCTTCAAGGAATATATGTACAAGGACTTAGTGATAGATCAAATTTGTTAGGTTGATCTTAGTTTTTAATGTTCATCATTCAATAAACGAAAGAATAGATAAAGAGATCAAAGATGTTAGGTTGATCTATGACTTGAAAGGAATAGATAAGCTTCAATAAGAATCGCAGTCTATCGAGCAGATCAACAGTTTGCAGAATCCAAGGCAGGATCGTAGAGCAATAGAAGATCGTAGTGTATCTGCCTTGAAGGGCCTCTCCAGAAATTGTAGAGTGGTCCAAACGTTTGTCGAAGCTAACTCTGAGATCGTAGTGTGCATTCAGAAACGTAGAGCCTGCAAGACGAGCAAGTGATGATCATAGTGTGCAAAGATCGTAGTGTGCAAATCCTTGAGAGAAATTATAGTGTCCTCATTAGGCCAAACACCAATGTGACAAGACACCACGATATGGATCATAGAGTATAATCTGTCTTATGTCAGAAGCATCGGGCCCTACTTTTCTTTAAAGACAAATTCCAACAAAAGTGGAATGTGTTTGAAACGTTGAAGTCCTCTCCATTCCAAACGGTACAAAAGATATCCTTAGTATTCAACAAAAGGAATGTATTCAAAAAGCTAAGGAAAGGACCATAGGACAGAGAAAAAGAAACACCTTTTTCAGGTGTTAGGTGAGAAAGTAGTCTCAGGTCGGTGGGCGTAATACAATTCAAAAAATGTAAAAGTCTCCATCAAAGTTTAGAAATGTCAAACGCATTTAATGCTTCAACAAATGGCTTCAACGAATAGATTTCAAGGATCACATATATACAAAACATATGCAGATGAGAAATTAACGCAAGCATTGAACAAAAATGCACAAGAACACTTAACGCTCAGCTCTACGATCTGAGAAATAGGAAGCTTGCTCAGCTACTCTGTTCTTTCGAAAAAGTGCTTAACTGCAACTGAGTAGCATCAATTGCTCATTTATCTGATTAATTACCCGATTGGTCAATATATCCTCCAAACATCAATTATTATCGAAATAGATGTCGATTTCCACTAACACTAATAATCCCAACATAATGGAACTATCAATTTCATCTTTAATCAACACGAACTTATTCATCATTAATATTATAATTCACAATATTTAACAAATAGATCATTCCTAGGAAAGAGGGGGTTTCCGATAAGGATTTCTCCCTATTGGCGCACAATTAGGTGACCAAACCTATCCTCGACAAAACTTTATAGATATCGTCAATATTGCAAATAATAATATGAATAACTTTGTCGTCTCAATTATTGATTTAATAATATAAAATATTGACACTGTGACAATAATTGAATCAATAATATGAGAGATATTATGCAACAATTACTATAGCAATAATTGAGTATAACTGAGTGACTTCTCACGTAAGCATCAATAATCAATACAAGCAGCTTACTATGCAACCACGCGTATTAACAGTATTTTTACCAAATGGGTAGTTCAACGGTTTAACGGTAAAACTTTTGCTGTTATTTTTATAAAAAGATAATTCTGTCGTTTTCTAACTACGACAATACTTTCGTTGTGGGGTCCACCAATGATTGTGCCATCGTATGAATATTCTCTGTTAAAATGAATATTCCCCGACCAATCGAATATTTTATAACAACTTGCTTACTTTGCAAAATTTATAAATATTACCCACAACTATAACATTATATCATATCCACACCATAATATTCAAAAATATATTTTGAGAAAAATTATTCTTTATTCATAAAAGTTGGGGTCTTACAAATGTGACTGATATGTTTGGTTTATAGGCACATGGTTAGACTAGATGTGACGCCCCCAAAATAGGTATACATCACCCATTCTGAGTTGTCAATACATGGTACAGAAACAACTACAACTTTATTATTACAACAGTAAAACTGTGAGTTTAAATACAAATATTATCTTCTAGACAATATTTATACTCCAATAAATCCTCATCACATTTATTGATACATTATTTTACAAAAATGGTGAGGATTACTAAACAATCCTTTCTAAAACCTTCATTCCATACCCCGACTGCATCGCTCGCTATATTCTCGCCTCCCCGAGAAGAATGGAACAAAAGGAAAAGGGTAAGCTCAACTAGCTCAAGAAAAGAATATTATGACTAAGATAATATACAACAAATTATCGTTAGTCTTCAACAGGAAAAATTTAATAGAATACAATAGACAACAAATTTTAAATCAATATTCGCAATGAAGTAATAATTCATTAGAAGAGTTAAGTAGAGAATGCAAACTACTATCTTCTATGTATGAATTTAAAAGTTCATCGCTCATCTTTTATCCCTGTAAACATCAATCCATAAACATCTCTGAATCAAATATTCATCTTTGCACTACAGCCAAAGATATTCATCAATTAGTCATGTTCATTTAAACACTGCGCTCATCTTTGCACTAAAGGCCAAAGATATTAATCGACCAATCATGTTCATCTCAACACTGCTCATCTTTGCACTACAAAGCCAAAGATATTCTTCAGAAATCATTCATCTTTGCACTACAAGCCAAAGATATTCAATAATATCATCATTTAAGACCGAGGATGATGAAAATATTTTTAAAGAAACGAATCCAAAGGAAACAAAATGACAAGGATTAAAGATTAAGGATTCGTACTTTGTTTTATCCATGTTCAAAAATACCTCAAAATAATCATAGTGGTGTAAAATTCAAGAATGATCAAAACATGGATACAATCGAGCTAGTATCCGTAATAGATGTTTTGGACAAAAAGAAGAAATTTTATTTTTCTATTGAATAGTGTCAGATATCGTGAATAGTGTCAGTATACTTGAATAAGTAACTCAGACACCAAAAGATAGAAATTCCACAAAAACATTTTCACGCTTCATGAATAGTACTTGTGAATAAGAACTCGTGAATAGTAACTCATGAATAGTAACTCGTGAATAGTAACTCATGAATAGTAACCCCGACATGAAAAAGTTCCAAATTTGATAAAAAGTTCCAACCAATATTTCAAAGATAATGATATCAAGAAATAATATCATTTGAGAAGAAAATAACATCCCTTACCTCAAAGAATTAGTACTTCTAAGGAAAGGCTCAAGTGATGTCGAATGAAACTTGTACCTAATGAAGAACTCTCAAAGTATCTAAATACTCACAAAATACGCCAATAATATAGAGAGAAAGAGAGAAACTTTGTTTCGGTGTGATTTTCAATTCTAACTTAGCCCTCTATTTATAGGAAAATGTTAGCCCGCCAAGCAGACTTTGACTGCTACGATGGCTTTTACACGCTACTATTGCCACCCACCACATTTGAAATAAAATTCAGCACATTTCTTCACCAACCACAAGTGGGGCCCACTCAATTCTAGAATTTTCCACCAAAATCAATTATAACCCTAATTTCCTAATCACCACCTCTTAAAATTCATAACAAATCATTCGCTCATTTTTAATTCGTTCAAAATTTGTGGACATATACTCAACTTATGTATGTATAACATATCCAAAAATTACAACGATCCAACTATTTGATTAAAAATTATAACTCACGCAATACATCGTAAAAATACCGATTTGATTTTTAATACCTCCATTCCGACAAAATTACCGATAAAACACCTCAACATTAAATCATTCAATTATAACCACATAAAATAAATAAATCCATCGTTTATAAATATTTTCTTATCATATCAATAATTAATTATTCACAAATAATATTACGTAATCACAATTATGACAACCAGCCGCTCCTCAGAAAGAGGGGGCTTTCAGATAAGGATTTCTCCTCATCTTGCGCCATTAATTAGGTGACCAAACCTCTCCTCGATGTAACTTTCTAGACATTGCCAATAATGCTATCTAATAATATTATTTAAATAATATGAATTATTGATCTAATAATGGAGATAATGTGCAAAGACAATTATTGAACAACAATAATATAAAATATCAACGCAAAGAATTATTGAATCAATAAAATAAAATATCGAATAAGAATTACCGTAATAATTATCGAGTAGTGTCTTCTTACGTAAGGATCAATAATTGATGCAATACCGCAATACCGCAGCTATCGCTTCTTGCAACCACGCCAGACATCGTATTTTAACCAATTTGTATTCCAACAGCCTCTTAATGGTAATAATTACGCCTGCTATTTTTAAACCACTTATATTTGTCGCTTTTCCTCATCCAATCGCTTTTCCGTTATGGGCCCACACATGGTTGCGCTGGTCGCATTTAATATTCCCCGACAAAGATTTAATATTCCACGACCAAACGAATATTCCCCACAAAAATGAATATTTTATAACCACTTGCTTATTTTGAAATATTTATGATTTAACCCTTAACTATCCACATTAATCAAATCAACCCTTACTATTTCAAAATAATAAATAAAGGAAATTCCTTTTATTTAAAAAATTTTGGGGTCTTACAACCTCCCTCCTTATGAAATTTCATCCTCGAAATTGACGTGACGTGCACAGTGTTTCAAAAGGTGAGGATACCTCGCTTTCATTTCCGCTTCCAATTCCTGTGTCATTTCCTCTATAGCATGATTCCTCCACAAAACTTTAACTTGTGGTATGACCTTTCTTGCATAGGGACATGCTCCTTCCTATCCAAGATCTTGACAGTACCTCCTCATACGTTAAGTCTTCGACTATCTCGTCCTGGTTCCAACTCAATAACGTGGTTCGGTCTTTCACATATTTACTGAAATACGAGATATGTGAAACACATTATGAACACGAGACATACTTTTGAGGTAACGCAAGTCTATAGGCTACATTTCCTACTCGGTCAAGAATTTGAAATGGACCAATAAATCGTGGATTGAGTTTTCCTCTCTTCCCAAATCTTGTAACTCCTTCCATGGAGCAACTCGCAACACTACATGATCCCCTACATTAAATTCCACGTCCTTTCGATGAAGATCCGCATAACTCTTTTGTCGATCTTGTGCCGCTTTGTATACGCTGTCGAATCATTTGGATCTTTTTGGTAGTCATACGTACTAACTTTCGGGTCCCAACAATGTTGCTTCACCCACCTCATCCCAACATATTGGAGAACGACATTTTTCGCCCATATAATGCTTCAATGGAGCCACACCTATACTTGCACGATAATCTGTTGTTGTAGGAGAATTCCACCAATGGTAAATACTTATCCTAACCGCCTTGAAGTCTAGGACACGTAGTCTTAATAAATCTTCAAGAGTTTGAATAGTCCTCTCGATTGTCCGTCCGCTTGGGGGATGGTATGCGAACTAAATCGCAAATCTGCGCCCATAGCTTTTTGCAAGCTAACCCAAAATCTTGAAGTGAATCTTGGGTCACGATCCGAAACTATGGATACAGTATGCCATGCAACCTCACAATCTCATTTACGCATATACTAGCAAGACGTTCAAGGAATAAGTCTCCGTGATTTCGGCAAGAAATGAGCGATTTGGTTAATCTATCAACAATAACCCAAATAGCATTGATGCCTTGAGAAACCGTAGGAAGACCCGTAACGAAATCCATGGTAATGTGTTCCCACTTCCATTCCTAATCTCAAGTGGTTGCAACGGACCCTTAGGTACTAGATGCTCCGCCTTTACATGTTGACAAGTTAAACACATTGAGATAAACTTTGCAATCTCTCTCTTCATATTGTTCCACCAAAATGTATGTCAAGATCACGATACATTTTAGTACTTCCAGTGATGGATTGCAAATGGTGTATTGTGTGCCTCCATCATAATCTTTTACTTCAAATCGAGTTGTTAGGAACACAAAGTCTAGAGTGGACTCAAGTATTCCTTCTTCATCAATTCTCTCTTCCTAATAGCTCCTTCTTGTACTTTCTTCTTCATACGCATCGGCTCCGTGTCTGTGGCTCGAGCAACCTTAACTTTTTCTATTAAAGTTGGCTCTATCGTATACTTGACATCATCGCACTCGCTCCTCACATATGATCTTCTACTCAATGCGTCACCTACCACGCTCGCTTTTACCGTGATGGTATCAATAGTGTGGTCGTAGTCTTTCAATAGCTCGAGCCAACGTCATTGCCGCATGTTGAGAGTTCTTTTTGAGTGAAGAAATATTTAAGGCTTTTATGATCTGAATATATCTCCACTTTCTCCCCATATAGATAGTGCCTCCATATCTTTAGCTCGAAAACGATCACGCTAACTCTAGATCATGAGTAGGATAATTCCTCTCATACTCTTTAAGTTGTCGCGAGGGCATAGGCTATGACTTTCCCACGCTGCATGAGAACACATCCTAACCCTTTGCTCAAGCATCGGCAGAGATAACAAATCCATCCGAACCAGATGGTATTGTTAGAACAGTGCCAAATAAGTCTCCTCTTAAGCTCTTGGAAACTTTTCTCGCATTCTTCGCTCCAAACGAATTTCGTATCCTTCGAAAGTTAGCCGAGTTAATGGAGTAGCGATTCGAGAAAACCCTTCCACGAATCTCCGATAATAACCAAATAAGCCCAAAAAGCTACGTGACTTCACCACCGAAACTTTGTTGTTCTAACTTCAGTATTGCTTCAATCTTCACGGATCAACAGATACTCCATGTTTTGACACCACATGCCCAAGAAAGGCTACTTCCTCAAGCCGTAACTCGCATTTCTTCAATTTGGCATATAGTTGGTTTTCACGAAGCCTTTGAGTACCAAATTCAAATGGTGCTCATGATCTTCACGACTTTTGGAATATATAAGGATGTCATCAATAAAGACAACAACGAATCGATCCAAATATTCCTTGAATACTTTGCTCATCATATCCATGAAAGCCGCAGGAGCATTAGTTAGTCCGAAAGACATGACTAAGAATTCATAATGCCCATACCGAAGTTCAAGGCGCTTTTGAATATCCTCGCTTTTAATCTTCAAATTGATGATATCCGTAATCGAAGATCGATTTTTGAAAAGAATTGTGCCCTCTTGCAATCGGGTCAAACAAGTCATCAATACGAGGTAGAGGATACCTATTCTTGATGGTGACATGGTTCAATTCCCGATAGTCAATATAAAGTCGCATACTCCGCCTTTCTTCTTTACAAATAAAACAGAGCACCCCAAGGAGATGTACTAGGATTTAATGAAACCAATGTCCAACAATTCCTGTAGTTGGACCTTTAACTCTGAAGTTCAATAGAGCCATTCGATATGGGGTTTTAGAAATGGGCTTTATACCAGTTTCAAGATCAATAAAGAATTCAACTTCACGCTCGGGGGTAGACCGGAAGTTCTTCAGAAATACGCCGTGGAAAGTCAATAACAACAGAATATTATTCAAATTTGACGATCTTTATTCAAATCCATAACATGGGCTAAGAAAGCTTAACATCCGCTTTTCAATAAACGAATAGCTTTATGATTAGATATGATAGTGATTGATTTTAATGGTTTAGTTGCTTGAATTGCATAACAACAGTTGGTTAGGAATATGAAAACTAACAACCTTACGAAAAACAATCAATTTTGGCAAGATGAGTAGTTAACCAATCAATCCCTAAAATCACATCAAAAGCAAGTATCTTTAAAGAGATAAGGTCAACAGTGTAAGGTGATGGTGCCAACTTGAATCAAACAAGATTTATAAACAAAGGATGTGATGAAAGTTTCTCCTAACTGAGTTTCCACAGATAGGTCAAAGTCTAATTTCTCCTGAGTCAAGTTTAAACGCTGAGCACATGCAGAGAGATAAATGAATGGGTAGCACCCAGATATCAAGTAAGGTATAAACTTCACAAGAATTTATAAATAGCTTACCCGTGATCACCTCGTTTGGGTTCCTCACATTATGACCAAATACAACAAACGCTTCTTCCCTAATCGTTGACTTTGACTTTTCTCGGGGATAGTTTTTGAGTCACCGCCCCACGAACTAGGTTTTGCTACTGCATAATCTCGAAATATATGTCCTTCCTTTCCACAACTATAGCATACCTTGAATCTGTTGTGGGCTTTGACCGATATGTCCCTCTTTTTCGCATTTGTAGCATATGACCGGTGGTTGCTCTCCTCCCTTAACCCGACCCATTCACGCAAGACTGCTGCCTTTCACATAGTCGTTGTTAAATCTCCTTTTTAAAATCTCCTCCCGACTCGCTTCTTCGCTTTTCATGGCCATGATTACCACCAGAGTGGTTACCATTTCATCCGTCTGCTTTTTCTCCGCAGTTTATCATTATTCTGCTGACTACTATCTCTCGATACGATCCTCGGTTGTGGTCCTCAACCGACCGTACTTCGTTATCTCGCCTAATAATTGAGCCTCATTTACAACATCTCGAATAGAGAGAAATTTATGAGAAATGAGATATCGACGATGCCGCTTCAAACCTCTAAGAAACATCCGCGTCATAATGCGCTCCTCATTCCCCACCAAATGAGGTGCAAACTCGATAACTCGCAAACTTTGCCTCGCATCGAGACACCGCCATGTTGTTTTGCTCTAATCTGATGAACTCCACTTCCTTCATATGACGAACACTTTCGTGAAAGTATTTGTCATTAAATAGTCTCTCAAACGCCTCCCAAGACATGCCGAAAAGTACCGGATGGGTACGCTTCACGCATCTCCCACCAAGAGTCCGCCTCGCCACTTTAACATAAAGGTGGCGAATGGAACCTTCTATTCTCCGCATCCCAAGACATCAAATATCTTGGTAATTTGTTTGACCCATGTTTCCGCCATGATCGGATCCGCTTTCCCTTAAATTCGTGGTCCCAACTCTTTGAATCGCTTGGTCAGGACAACCCGTGAATTGCTATCATTTCCTCCTCAGATTTTGAACACGAGTCTCCTCGTCTGATTTTGCATGAACTGCAAAAAGCTTCTAAACATCCCCTCGCTCATCATCTCGCTCAATGGTGTTATTCACAGGGAGGAACATTGCCGCCACTGTTGCACGCTCTCCTCGCTGGTGAGTAGTACAGCGCTCTCCACGTTCTCATTTCCATTGTTAATATTCTCAAATGACATTCTCAAATACTGCCTTAAAACAAGGGTTAATTAAGGAAATCAATATATCACATAATATCCCTATATACTCGACTAACTAACAAATAAGCTTAGGTAGGACACACTAGCGAAGGATTTACTCGCCTCCCTCCTAGTTCTATTCCCCGATCTCCGCCAGAGATCATATCCCTAAGCTCGATACCAACCGCGACGCCCCCCAAAATAGGTATACATCACCCATTCCGAAGTTGTCAATACATGGCATGTAAACAACTACAACTTTATTATTACAACAAGAAAATCTGTGAGTTTAAATACAAATATTATCTTCTAGATAATATTTATACTCCAATAAATCCTCATCACATTTATTGATACATTATTTTACAAAAAATGGTGAGGATTACTAAACAATCCTTTTCTAAAACCTTCATTCCATACCCCACTCTGTACTCGCTATATTCTCGCCTCCCGAGAAGAATGGAACAAAAGGAAAAGGGTGAGCTCAACTAGCTCAAGAAAGAATATTATGACTAAGATAATATACAACAAATTATCGTTAGTCTTCAACGGAAAAAATTTAATAGAATACAATAGACAACAAATTTTAAATCAATATTCGCAATGGAAGTAATAATTCATTAGAAGAGTTAAGTAGAGAATGCAAACTACTATCTTCTATGTATGAATTTAAAAGTTCATCGCTCATCTTTTATCCCCGTAACATCAATCCATAAACATCTTGAATCAAATATTCATCTTTGCACTACAGCCAAAGATATTCATCAATTTAGTCATGTTCATTTAAACACTGCTCATCTTTTTGCACTACAGGCCAAAGATATTAATCACTTCCATGTTCATCTCAACACTTCGCTCATCTTTGCACTACAAAGCCAAAGATATTCTTCAGAATCATTCATCTTTGCACTCTGAAGCCAAAGATATTCAATAATATCATCATTTAAGACCGAGGATGATGAAAATATTTTAAAGAAACGAATCCAAAGGAAACAAAATGATAAGGATTAAAGATTAAGGATTCGTATTTGTTTTATCCATGTTCAAAAATACCTCAAAATAATCATAGTGGTGTAAAATTCAAGAATGATCAAAAAACATGGATACAATCGTGAGCTAGTATCCGTAATAGATGTTTTGGACAAAAAGAAGAAATTTTATTTTTCGATGAATAGTGTCAGATATCGTGAATAGTGCCGAGATCGTGAATAAAGCCGATACGTGAATAGTAACTCCTGACACCAAAAGATAGAAATTCCACAAAAACATTTTCACGCTTCATGAATAGTACTTGTGAATAGTAACTCGTGAATAGTAACTCATGAATAGTAACTCATGAATAAGAACTCATGAATAGTAACCCCGATATGAAAAAAATTCCAAATTTGATAAAAGTTCCAACCAATATTTCAAAGATAATGATATCAAGAAATAATATCATTTGAGAAGAAAATAACATCCCTTACCTCAAAGAATTAGTACTTCTAAGGAAAGGCTCAAGTGATGTTTGAATGAAACTTGTAGATCGAATAAAGAACTCTCAAAGTATCTAAATACTCACAAAATACGCCAATAATATATAGAGAGAAAGAGAGAAAACTTTGTTTCGTGTGATTTTCAATTCTAACTTAGCCCTCTATTTATAGGAAAATGTTAGCCTACCAAGCGCACTTTCGACTCACTACCGATGGCTTTTTACTCGCTACTATTGCCACCCACCACATTTAAAATAAAATTCAGCACATTTCTTCACCAACCACAAGTGGGGCCCACTCAATTCTAGAATTTTCCACCAAAATCAATTATAACCCTAATTTCCTCAATCACCACCTCTTAAAATTCATAACAAATCATTCGCTCATTTTAACGGCTCAAAATTTGTGGACATATACTCAACTTATGTATGTATAACATATCCAAAAATTACAACGATCCAACTATTTGGATTAAAAATTATAACTCACGCAATACATCGTAAAAAATACCGATTTGATTTTTAATACCTCCATTCCGGCAAAATTACCGATAAAACACCTCAACATTAAATCATTCAATTATAACCACATAAAATAAATAAATCCATCGTTTATAAATATTTTCTTATCATATCAATAATTAATTATTCACAAATAATATTACGTAATCACAATTATGACAACCAGTGCCGCTCCTCAGAAAGAGGGGCTTTCGATAAGGATTTCTCCTTCATCGCCAAGCAATTAGGTGACCAAACCTCTCCTCGATGTAACTTTCTAGACATTGCCAATAATGCTATCTAATAATATTATTTAAATAATATGAATTATTGATCCGATAATGGAGATAATGCAAAGTGACAATTATCGAACAACAATAATATAAAATATCAACGCAAAGAAATATTGAATCAATAAAATAAAATATCGAATAAGAATTATCGTAATAATTATTGAGTAGTGCCTTCTTACGTAAGGATCAATAATTGATGCAATACCGCAATAATACCGTGCTACTTTGTGCAACCACGCCAGACATCGTATTTTAACCACCGGGTATTCCAATAGTCTTAATGGTAACAATTACGCCGTTATTTTTAAACCACTTATATTTGTCGCTTTCCTCATCCAATCGCTTTCCGTTATGGGGCCCACACATGGTCAAGCTACCGTTGCATTTAATATTCCCCGACAAAGATTTAATATTCCACGACCAAACGAATATTCCCCTGATAAAAAAATGAATATTTTATAACCACTTGCTTATTTTGAAATATTTATGATTTAACCCTTAACTATCCACATTAATCAAATCAACCCTTACTATTTCAAAATAATAAATAAAGGAAATTCCTTTTTATTTAAAAAAATTTTGGGGTCTTACACTGGAGTTGTTTAACCACTAATGTTTTGGAAAGTTCTATAAGTTATCTATTAAATAATGTAAGAAGGGTATTTTAGTCATTTGACTTCTAATTTTTATGACAAACTTGACATATCATTCTAACCCTTAGGGTTTGACCCTTAGGGTTTAACCCTAAGGTTTTATAAGTTCATTTTCTAGAATTTGGGTTTCTTATTCATGTTTAATTTCCTAATTACATTAGTGCTTGAAAATTAGGATTAGGTGTACTAATTAACATTAAGCTTTATAAATTAGCGATTAGGATTTCCAATTAGCAAATTAGGGTTCCTAATTTAGTAATTAGAGTTTCTAACAATTAGGGTTTTCCCTAATTAGATCATTAATTAATAACATATATCATTAATTATAAAATCACAATATATTCCTTATTAGTCTAAACTCCTATTTGAGTTTCAAATTAAGATTTTAACAGCTTTAATATTAGGGTTTCTCTACCGCTACACCATAATTGACCAATCATTATCGGGCTTTACACATACAATACATATTTATAGCAATGAATATAATTAATATTATATTAATATTCTCACTCCTTATTCAAAATTCGTAATTAGGGGTTTTGAATCCATATCCGATACAACTTTCATATATACCATTATTTATTAAGTTAAAATAATTAACTTAACTAATATAATAAAATAATTATTATAATAATATACAATAATCCTATTTTCATGAAAATAAATAATAAAATATTTTTACTACAAACTTAATTTATTATAAAAATATAATTTATAATGATCAATAATTCCTTCAAAAAAAATTATTTGCAATTATTCATGTAATAAATAAAATTCTATTTATCACATATATACATACACTTTACCATGCACATATTCCCACCTTTGATTTTTAAAAATATTTATACGCAAAATTTCTTATTTAATTATATTGAAAATATTGGGTTATTACAGTTTTAGCTCATGGACCTTGTCCTTCGCTCAAACTTTCTCGTCGTGGTCTTCTTCCCACATCGTCTCCTTGCTTTTCTGGTCTTCCAAGATATCATGGTTTTCTTCTTTTAACTCTCTCACCTCTTTCCCTAACTGGATATTTCTATCCAACACTGTTATGAATAACACCTTCATTGACTCCCCCAGAGTCATCTCTTCTGCAGGTGCTACCGTGTTAAACGACACCACCTCCACCTCCTCCTCTAACATCCCATCAAATAAGGACATGAATTCCAAGTTTTTCGAGTCTTCTGACTTAATCACCACTACTTCCGGCAACTCAGCTACAGGTGTCGGTAAAATCTCTACTTGATTCACAGAATTCTCACTAACGACATGTATATCCCTCCCTATACATAACGTTATCTCCTGACATCTACAACAAAACAATTTAGTTTGATTAGTACACATCATTAGCATAATAAAAACACATATCACATTTAATGCATTTTTAGGGTTAATTTTATCTTTTACTTCTTTAACTCTTCTTAAGGTTATGGCTTAATGTTCTTTCCCCCTTATGTTTTATAACCTACAGCTTTGATACCAACCTGTGACGCCCCCAAATCTGGGTATCTTCCAACCCGACCGATGGTGCAACAGTTCACACATACATTCAATTGAAATAACTCAAAAGAGTGAATATGTCTTCTATATACTCCAAAATAATATTCCATTTCCCATGTTCTTTATAACCATTACATATCTTCTTTGTCATAATATCAAATAATTATAACATTCCTACCATACTATTATAAAGATAACTTTTTTGTTTGCCTTAGCCTTCCCTTTATCTTTACTAGGTCCTTCCGATCGTTTGGTCTTAGCTACAATCATATAGTTCAAGCAAGAGTGAGCATAACTAGCTCAACAAGTATGTCAATTTCATTTAAACAATATGTTTGAATCATATGAATTGTATATCTTTATTAACTGAATCAATAGTTATGAAGTACTATAGATAAATCAAAATAGCACTTCTCTTTTCTTTAAAAACGTTTAACAATGAACAACATTAGTTAAACATCAATTTTGGTACAAGACCTTGAGTATTCCATTCTTTCTTTGAAAAAGGATAACCCGACACAAAGTCCGTAAGTATGGTATATCTTACGAGCACATCTATGTGATCAGCCTATAGTACTCTATGTTGTACAATACTACTTCATTAAACGTATCTACGTTTAACTTTTGGCAACCTAACGTGCCTGTCGCTTGACGACAAAACATTTGTTTATTTACACTTAGTCTTTCTTTTAAATCCATACCAAAACAGTTGGCAAAAGATAATAATATTAATATCTTTTCGATGGATTATAAAGAAGTCTACCAAACACATTAAGTATAGCTGAAGAAATTGGCTTCGACTTCATTATATATTAATCCATTAGTAAGATACATGAATCACAAAGCTTATCCAGAATGAACATAAACAAGGGTTAGAACACTTGCCTTCAGCGTCTTCTACAGATAATATACTTTCCTTTTGAGTCTTTAAGGCTTGTACAACACATATGTACATAACATACCAGATTATGTAATAAACAATCATGGATGGTCACTAATGTATCCTACCCTTCTTCTCAATCTAATTGTTCCTTAGATTGGTTAACATTTGTTACTGTCTATCGCATTACCTTGTGTTTCCATTTAAGTAATCTTTCGTCAACCTTTAGTTATAATTCTTAAGGTTATTATCCTTTTTTAGGACATTACTTTAAGTTTATTAAGGTTATAATTCTCCATTAATCAACTGACATTTCTTTTACATTCATATGCATACTTTACTATGTCTTCCCTAGTGCAGGAGGTACGACGCCAACTTCCTATATAAATTCCTCGTTGCGGCGCGACTCTTTAGTATGTAAGACACGGCCTTGGCGCTTCGGTGCCATTCCTTTTTATATCGGTCAATCTCACACGCCACTTCACAAGATATGTTGGGTTTGGCCTAACTAACGTCATTGCACCGACTTTACCTCCTTGGGGTCAAGATCTGCGATGTTTTACCTGAGCCTCAAATAGATTTTACAGTTTTCTACGGTAATGCCTTCCGGGCTCATAACTTTTGTAAGACCCCAAATTATTAATAAATGAAATTTATTTTCCTCTATTTATTATTTTGAAATAGTAAGGGTTGATTTGATTAATGTGGATAGTTATGGGTAAAATACGCAAATATTTCGAATAAGCAAGTGGTTATAAAATATTCATTATTGTCGGGGAATATTTGTTTGGTTGTGGAATATTCGTCTTTGTCGTGAATATTCGTGCTGACGACGCCAGCTTTTTGTGGGCCCATAACTAAAAGCGATTGGAAGAATAAAACGACAAATATAAGTTGTTTATAAATAACGGCGTAGTTGTTACCGTTAATTTGGAATACCCGGTGGTTAAAACACACTAAAACGCGTTGTTTAACAGTAGCACACGGTATTGCACCAATTATTGATTCTTACTTAAGAAGGCACTACTCAATAATTGTTACGAGAATCAACGCTCAAAGATTTTATTTTATTGATTCAATAATTCTTTGCATTGATATTTTATATTAATTTTGTTTCAATAAATTGTCATTACACGTATTTTTTTCATTATTGAAGCAATAATTCATATTATCCTGAATAATATTATTAGATAACATTATTGGCAATGTCTAGAAAGTTCTGTCTAAGGAGAGGTTTGGTCACCTAATTGCATGGCTACCAATGAGGAGAAATTCTTATTGAAAAGCCCTCTTTCCTGAGGAATCCTTTGTTGTCAATATTGTGATTCTGCATTATTATTTGTGAATAATTAATTATTGATTCATATGATGAGGAAAATATTGATTTTATATGGATATAGATGGAGAAAATTTTTAAAGTGACAATTGTTGAAAATTGAAATTTTATCTTTTTTGATAAAATAATTCATTTAAATATATTATTATATTTTAATAATATAATAATGGTGATATTTTTACAATGAATGTGGGATATATGAGTATACTGAGAAAAAGAGTATTTTTGTTGCAATAAATATTAAAAAGCAGATTTTGTGTGTTTCAGAGACCCATTTCTTATTTGAAATTTGATATAATTGTAAATTGCCCGTTTGTGGATTTCGGTCAATTTCTGTTTGGAATTTGGAAAAACTACCTTCTGTAAAGTTGTAGATAATGGAATTTCCTATAAAAATTCGTGAGATTCGAATTTTCTAATAATAGAGCTATTTATTATGAATTATTAAGGTTCCGAAGCTCCGAAATAATTGATTTTTGGAAGTTTAAAATAATTTAATTAAGAAAAACGTTTTTTGTGTTTGGTGGGCATCTTTAACATGTGCTAGAGACTGAATTCAGATGCTTGGATGCGTAGGAAGATGTGGAAAAATAAATAATATTAATTTATTAAATTTTCTTCTTTGGTGTTCTAAGCATTTTCCTATAAATAGGGTGCTTAGGTTAGAATTGAAAATCACACCGAATCTTTGAGTTTTCTCTCTATATTATTGAGCGTATTCTTGTGAGTATTTTGAGTATTGCTATACTGATGCAAGTTCAAGTCATAGCCTATATCCTGTTTTCAACTAAAGTCTTGTCTTTTCGAGGTAAGGGATGTTATTTTATTCGAAAATGATATTATTTCTTCAAGATCATTATGCCAAAATATTGGTTGGAAATTTTTATCAAATTTGGAACTTTTTCATGACGGGGTTACTATTCATGAGTTACTATTCATGAGTTACTATTCACGAGTTACTATTCACGAGTACTATTCACGAAGCATGATGATGTTTTTTTATGAAATTTCTATCTTTTGGTGTCGGAGTTACTATTCACGTATACGACACTATTCACGTATACGGTACTATTCATGAATACGACACTATTCATCGAAAAATGAAAATTTTCCTTTTCGTCCAAAATATCTATTATGGATACTAGCTTTGATTGTATCCATGTTTTGATCATTCTTGAATTTTACTCCACTTTGATTACTTATGAAGTATTTTTGAACTTGGATTGTTTAAAATACTTAATCCTTAATATTTGTTCTTTTGTTTCACCGGATTCGTTTCCTTTAAAATATTTTTCATCATCCTCACCCTAAATGATGATATTCTTCGAATATCTTTGGCCTGAGTGCAAAAGATGAGCAGTGTTGAGATGAATATGACCGATGATTAATATCTTTGGCCCGTAGTGTAAAGATGAACAGTGTTTAGATGAACATGATCAATCGATGAATATCTTTGGCTCAGAGTGCAAAGATGAATATTTGATTCCGATATATATTGATTGATGTTATCGATAAAATATCGACGATGAACTTTTAAATTCATATATAGAAGATAGTAGTTTGCATTCTCTACTTAACTCTTCTAATGAATTGTTGTTTCACCGCAGTTGTTGATTTAAAACCGCCCTGCCTATTGTATTCTATTAGATTTTTTCCTTTTGAAGACTACCGATAATTTGCTCTATGTTATCTTAGTCATAATGTTCTTTCTTGGGCTAGTTGAGCTCACCCTTTTCCTTTTGTTCCATTTTTCTTCTCGTGAGGCGAGAATGTAGCAGTACTAGTCGGGTATGGAATGAAGGTTCTAGAGAGAGTTGTTTAGTAGTCCTCACCATTTTGTAAAATAATGTATCAATAATTAAGATGGGGATTTATTTGCGTGTGGATATTGTCTAGATGGCAATATCTGTATTTAAACTCACAGTTTATATGTTGTAATAATAAAGTTGAAGTTATTTCTGTACCATGTATTTGGCGACTCAGAATGGGTTGGATGGAATGGACCTATTTTGGGGGCGTCACAACTTATTCATTATAAGTCCAAATTGGCTCGTTCAAAAGCCGTTAGCTCACATATCACATGTTTTACGATTCCTTTAGAAAATCTTACATTTTTGAATCCATTAACATAGAATTCACCATTTAAGTTCTTTATTACGAATTCGTTAAACGTTCGTGAACGTTCATAGCTTGTTTCTTCCTTTTAAGTTGGAATTTGACCATTCTCGATTCCGCAACTTAAAAATGAAAATTTAGACTATTCTCCATCGAAAACTAATGTTTTCGTGTTCACCGGCGACTTTTGACTTTCATTCTGAGTATTTCACGATTTCGACAATTATCGTCTAATCTCGTAAATTTTGCCATAACTTCATTACTTGTGATTTTTACACCGTTGAAAATGAATTAATTCCATCATTCTATCATCCTAACCAAACATATTTCATCTAATCGTATACACGATGGTTTTAAATTTCTCCATCAACAATAAAATGATAATTCTTCAATGTTCTTCATTAGTTCATAACTTTTGTGATTATGATTTACTTACAACATGGTTTATTAAGGTTTAAGTCCATTAATAGCCATCCTTATACTCCTCATCATACATGCTCCACCAATAATCACTTCTCTATCAAAGCTACAATTGAAGATATAAAAATTATTGGTTAAAGATTTCTTACCCTTGATGTTCAAGCATCCTATCTTCTTCTTCTCTTGGATTATCAAAGACTAGCTCTCACTTTTCTCTCTATGATATTAACTCTAAGATGTTGGTGAAATTTAACAAGGCACAAAATAACCAACAACTTCTCTTATTTATAGATTTACCAAGGTTAGGGCATTAAGGTCAAATGTCATCCCACCTCCTCACTTCCACCTCCTTACTATTCATTCCTTGGGCAACACAACTCTTATCTTTTGCTTGGCCACCAAGTTGGCCAGCCACGACTCAACATGGGGGGCCCACATGGGTTGCCCCATGGGTTTTTCTTACCTGGTGACCCATCAGTTCAATCCACGGGTCCGATTCTTGGTTTGAGATTAGGTTTTAATTACTTTGGGCCTAACGTTGGGCTTGCATTATAAATCTTTGGGCCTTAACAAGTTTGCACTTTGGCTTACCCAATTCTTACATAAATCCTACAAGTTCATTACTATTGGTTTAAAACTTTTAACGTATAGTCTACGTATTCTTCTCGTAAACTAATTCGTATAATCATTCATTAGATACGTTATACTATCTTTCATACATACTCATAAAATACTTCGTATCATACTCGTATTCATTGCTTCATATAATACTTGCTTATCATACGATCATCATTTTTTAAATCTTTACTTTCCGTAACATTCTCGAATTTAGTATGCAGGCTAAAAACTGCATTTATCATACTTGATTTATTATTACATAATCCATCCTTCCTTATTATTCTATCATTACGTATTTCCCAAAAGTTCAAAAATAATTCCCAAGCAGATATTGTTGAATAGTGTTTTTCAGAAAATTTCTCAGAAAGCTTTTATTTTCGTCTCGAAAATTCAAAGACTTTAATTCCTTCACGTAGCAAAAAATACTACTATATTACGACACTTTTAGGTTATAGAACAACCTTCATCTTGTTTACTCGTCATAAATAACATATAATATAATCTTACTCATTAATTAATCCGATTTTCTTGGTCGTTACAATGTACCTTATTTTCTCGAAGATGCTTCACATCTTGAAAATAATAAAAACAATCAAGCCGAACATATAATAAAATGGAAGTATCAAAGGCCTCAATTACTATTGAGCACAAGGGTTTGAAAAACCTGTTTTACAAAACATCATTCCCATATCTCGTTAAAATTGAAATTTTATAAAAAAAATTCAAACCCTTTGTATATAGGTGCAAACGAGGCATAGCACTACTTCCAGATAACTGCATATAGACCCACACACACAAACATTCAGCTAAAAGTTTAAATTGAAAAACGACAGTAATCGTGTTATCACGGAAGTCGAGGGGAGCCTAACACCTTCCCTCCGCTTATTCATGCCCCCGGACCTTAACGAATCTCGGTTTTGCAGACCAGTTAAACGGTGTCACATAACTAGGTCTATGTGCAAACCTTTTCTCGATTGAGTTGGTGTAACCATTTAAAAATACCAACTGGAGACTCTTACAGTCAAATCATCGACATATACATGTCGGATCTTTTCAAACTATTTTTTTCAAACAAATTTCACATAACATATGAACACCAATAGACAAGGACAGAAAGGGACAAATAAAAATCTCAATATCGACAGGTGGCAACTCTGCTGGGGAATCCAGTAAGAGGGCTTAAGCTGCTATAAAAATTCTTTTTTAAAACTTTTATCTGCTTGTGTGAGTGTTACATTTACATGAATGTATACTAATGCTTTATTTCTTGCACTTAGTGCTTCACACTATATCTGCCTGTGATATTAGTGCTTCACACATGTCATCATTTCAATACGCTAAAACGCGATGTATGTGAATGTATGTTGTATGGTCCCTCTACCAAGAGGCTATCTTGTCGGTGTTTGATTATTGGACTCGTAGGGAGACTAATTCCAACGAGGCTCAGAAAAGGCACCACCCAGATTTGCTCCAGTTGAAAGACCGGATTAACTTCCCGTCGAGTAAATTGTGATGATCTGGGAACCTTCATGCCAAAAACCCACGAGAGTAACTTAAGATAGGTCAGCCTCTGATAAACCAAACGCGGAGGGAAGTCTCTACATACCTTCCCATTTCAATTACTTGTAATTTGATTTCCATGTCAATCTCAATGTAATGGAAAATATAAAAGAATATGTGAACATGCATTCCCTTTTTATATCAAAGCCTATTATGCTATCCTGTCATTAAAATAATTGACATCCGTTTTACGGGATAATACTCCTAAAAATGAAAAAATTACATAGCATATAACATTTACACGTTTCATTGGGATTATTCACATTCCAGTTTATGATGGAATGGGAGATAAAGTCTCTTGGCGAACAAGTTAATCAATTAACAAAACTGGTGATTCAGCAACACCAAGTCACACGTCTAATATTCAGTCAGGAGCATTCTAGCCTCCTTCCTCTTATTACAAGTACTCCACCACTTTCTCTAGAAAGTGAAACGCTGGAGGAAAAGATTTCAAAAAGAGCAAAACCCAAAGCCCGTCGGGATTTCGGCCACAAAAGGAAATTCATGTATTTAGGCAAACTAATGGAAGAGATATTACATATGCTAATTAATGAGGGGAAAATTACAGCACTGCTACCTCCAGTTAACCCCTGCTCAACGCAGTTTGATGCTAATGGAGTATGTCAATACCACTCCCACTCTCGCGGCAACAACACTGAAGAATGCTGGGCACTCTGCCATCATATTCAGAATATGATTGACAGAAGTGACCTACAAATGGCAGATAACAACGCTATATCATCTGAGAGCGGGGACACATTTCCTCCATGATGGAAGGAAGTCGTAGTAGTTATATCCTCTGAGGGAGATTTGGCTGCCACACCACTTAAAATTCAACCAATTCAACTCAAAGGTGTTGAAAATCCTTTAAAAGTGGCTGCACCAAATCCAATCATACTTCCATTCAGGCCACAGTATCCTGTTGCCAGACTCAAAAAAGTGCCTTGGAACTATGGAGAGGCTGAAGGATCTACATCCAATACAATTGCTGTAGTGTCAAAAGAAAATTCACTATATCCTCCCCAATGGGTGACGAAGCCTATCATCAGATCTAAGGGGAAAGTGCCAATAGAGAAATTTGAAGAATTCCTCTGTACTATGCGACACAATGAAGCTAAGGTGGTTCTAAGCTTGAGAGAAGTTCCACAACAAATTTCTATTCTATACTTGGTTTTCTCTTCAGAAAAACAAATGAAGGTCTTACTAAAAGTATTAGAAGAAGCCTACTTGCCAAAGATAGTGGATGTTGAAAAATTCCATCATTTAGTTGATCACATCTTCAACAGTAATGTGATATCCTTCATCGATAATGACATACCTCCCGATGGGACTGATCATTGCAAACCATTGCATATAGCAGTTATGTCTTCCGAATATGTGGTTGGAGAAGTGCTGATAGATGGAGGATCATCCTTTAACATCTGCCCCTATGCCACATTGGTGAAAATGAACATCAATCTCAGTAGGTTCTGAAGCAGCCATATAATAGTCAATGCTTTTGATGGATCCCGGGGAAACGCTGTTTTGAGAGATTGAATTGCTCATGGAGAATGGTCCATATACATTTTATGTATCCTTTCAAGTGCTTAAGATCACTACGGATACAACCTACTTTTGGGAAGATCGTGGATTCATATGGAAGGAGTCGCCCGCCCACCCTTCATCGCCAGACTCAAGTATATCATTAATAGAAATCGTCACCGCACGCCGAACCGTAATGCCATGTTCAAAGCGATATACTGCTTATCAGTTTTATTGGAAGAATGCATATTTTGATTTGATGTTTAAAGTATATACTCATGATTATATGTAAAGTCCTTCAAGGAATATATGTACAAGGACTTAGTGATAGATCAAATTTGTTAGGTTGATCTTAGTTTTTAATGTTCATCATTCTATAAACGAAAGTATAGATAAAGAGATCAAAGATGTTAGGTTGATCTATGACTTGAAAGGAATAGATAAGCTTCAACAAGAATCGCAGTCTATCGAGCAGATCAACAGTTTGCAGAATCCAAGGCAGGATCGTAGAGCAATAGAAGATCGTAGTGTATCTGCCTTGAAGGGCCTCTCCAGAAATTGTAGAGTGGTCCAGACGTTTGTCGAAGCTAACTCAGAGATGGTAGTGTGCATCTGGAAACGTAGGGCCTGCAAGACGAGCAAGTGATGATCATAGTGTGCAAAGATCGTAGTGTGCAAATCCTTGAGAGAGATCGTAGTGTTCTCATTAGGCCAAACACCAATGTGACAAGACACCACGATATGGATCATAGAGTATAATCTGTCTTATGTCAGAAGCATCGAGCCCTACTTTTATTTAAAGACAAATTCCAACAAAAGTGGAATGTGTTTGAAACGTTGAAGTCCTCTCCATTCCAAACGGTACAAAAGATATCCTTAGTATTCAACAAAAGGAATGTATTCAAGAAGCTAAGGAAAGGACCATAGGACAGAGAAAAAGAAACACCTTTTTCAGGTGGTAGGTGAGAAAGCAGTCTGCTGTGTCAGTGGGCCAGAATACAATCCAGAAGGTGTGCAGAAAAGTCTCCATCAAAGTTTAGAAATGTCAAACGCATTTAATGCTTCAACAAAAGGCTTTAACGAATAGATTTCAAGGATCACATATATACAGAACATATGCAGATGAGAAATCAACACAAGCATTGAACAAAAATGCACAAGAACACTTAACGCTCAACTCTACGATCTGAGATCTGAGGAAGCTTGCTCAGCTACTCAGTTCTTTCGAACAAGTGCTTAACTGCAACTGAGTAGCATCAATCACGAACTCAATAACTACCAACCAACTGAAGTAAGAGTTCCATGTTAGAAGGAATTAAAGAGTTCTAAGTGAACTCTGAAGAACTAAGTCTACTGGACTTGAAGAGTTTAAGAGTGAACTAAGAAGTGCCTAGACTACTGGTCTAGAAGGAATCTGTGAGATTCAGAAAGTGTAACAGACATCCTTAGTGGATTTCCTACTCAAGGAGTAAAATAGTGGATTAGGAGCTTTAAGTGCTTTGAACCACTTAAAACTATTGTGTCTATTATATTTGTGCTATAACTGCTATAACTGCCATAACTGCCTAACTCTCTTTAATTCAAGATATCTAAAAGGAGATTAAACAAATACTCATTCTGCTGTGTTTTAATCACTATCAAAACTAACTAATTAAAATGAAAAGTTTTTTAATTATCTATTCAACCCCCCCCCCCCCCTTCTAGATAACTATTGTGCCTCCGGGAACTAACAATTGGTATCAGAGTAGGTTTTATAATAAAGCCTACAAAGCTTGAGTAGATCCAATGGCACACTTACCAATGGAATCAAAGACTGGAGGAGGCAGCAAGCCACCTATGTGCAACAAAGATAAATTTGCTAACTGGAAGGATAGGATGCAAGCTTATATAGATTCATTAGACGAAGATCTATTTGAAACTGTTCAGAATGGGCCCTATATTCCTACAAAGCTTCCGCCAACTACAGACGACCCAAATAGAATACAGATCAAGGTCAAAGGAGAATGGACAAAAAACGAGAAGAGAGCTGTCCAGCTCGATAAAAAGGCCAAGAACATCTTATTTCAATCCTTAGAAGATGATCTGTTTGAAAACGTGGTCAATAACAAAACAACAAAGGAGGTTTGGGAAGCATTACTCATTATACATGAAGGAACAGAAGAACTTAGAGAAAATAAAAAATATCTCTTGACGTAGTAGTATGAGACGTTTGCTCACATTTTAGGATAGAACGTCACTGCCACCTACAAATGATTTAATGTTCTGCTCAACTCTCTACGAGCTTATGGAAAGATCTATCCAAACAAAGACCTGATAATAAAGTTCATGAGAGCCTTACCAAGCAAGTGGGATGCTAAAACCACTGCCATTAGAGAATCAAAGAATTTACATAAAATGACTGTTCAACAGTTATATGGAAACCTTCTCACATATGAACTAGAGCTGACTCAATGAGCAGAAACCTTGTTTGAAGGAAGAAAGAAGGTAAATGTGTTACTCTCAAAGCAATTGAAAACACCTCCAAAGTCAACACTGAAGTTGATTCTGACAACGATGAAGATGATGATGAGGATTTTGCAATACTGGTGAAAAGATTAAGAAGGTTCATGCGACAAGGCAAAACTAGCAAGACAAAGAAAGTCAGCAATTACAGCAGCCAAGAGCAAATGAATGACCTATGCTACAATTACAAGAAACCTGGCCACTTCATTGCTAACTGCAACAAACCTCTCAGAGAAGAACTCAAGAAGAAATCACATTCAAATAAGGAATACAAAGGCAACAAAGGGTCTTAGAAGAAAGACAAAGGCCTTGTAGCTGGACGATCGTGGAGTGACTCAGACAATGACTCAACTCCAGAATCTGGAGATGATGAAGATCCTCAAATGGAAAATATTTGCTTAATGGCAAAAATGTAAGGGACAAACAGAACTCCAACATACATGAATTAAGTATCAATGAGGTATTTGACTTCAACTCTCCTGATGTAGATATTTATGACCTAAGAACTGCACTGCATGGTCTAACATCTGATCTGCATCAATACATAAAGTGGTTTAGAGTTCTATCTAAGGACTATTCACTTCTTCAAAAGGAGAAAGAAAAGGTTCAAGAAGAACTGAAAATAGCCCTTCTTAGTACTGATTCTCTCTCCAAGTTTGAAGCTGAGAATAAGCTCTTAAGACAAATAAATGAGCTCAATGCAAAAGGAGAGTCAAGTCTAACCTCTAAAATTGAGGATCTAGAAAAGACAATCTCTACATGGAATAAATCCTCTTCATCCATGGACTACCTAATCTCTAACTAGAGAAGTGTCTCTAATAGAACAGGGTTAGGCTTTGGGGAATCTACCTCGGAGCCATGTGTGGAAAAAGCAAAGGAAATTAGCACTAGTAATGCCTCAAGTTTTAGTAAAGGCATTATATTTGTGAAATCCTCACAGAAGGATGAGCATGACAAAACCTGCTCTATTGACTCGATCCATATTCCTAGGAAAAAGGGATCTCATGTCGGTCTAGGTTTCAGAAAAGAGAAGAGTAACCCAGCCACTACTCACCAACCTCGAAGGATCGTAGAGTCCAGTAAGATCAACTCTACGAACGTACTGGGAAGGTACAGTAGAGGTAAGATGTACTCCTCACATATCATAAAACACAAGGACACATGGAAAAAGGAATGTCAGCCTAATAGTAGGATGACCAATAAGCCACAAAAGTCCAAATGGATGAAGAATTTTCACACACACACAAACATGCATCATATTAGCTGTTTTGTGTGCGACAAAGTTTGCCACAAGGCTGCAAAATGTCATTATAATTCCATGCATATGAGACCCTAAATCAAGCAGGTTTGGGTTCCCAAGGGCACTAACAAAGTAGGAACCATGCAAGTATGGGTACCAAAATGAAGGTTTAATGTTGCTACAGGAAAAGAGCTCCACGATCACAACCTGGTATCTGGACAGTGGATGCTCAAGGCACATGACCGGGAACAAAGCCCTTCTGTCTAACTACATAGAGAAGGAGGGTCCCTCGGTCATCTTTGGAGACAACGGCTCTGGCAAGACAAGAGGATATGGCTCAGCTGGAAATCGTGAAGTATCCTTCAGCAAAATGGCCTATGTGGAAGGACTACAACGCAATCTTCTAAGCATTAGCCAACTCTGCGATAAGGGTCATCAAGTAATATTCATCAACAATCAATGTCAAGTTCGAGATCTGAAGACATCCGCTGTAAAGTTAACTGTTATAAGAGAAGGAAATGTCTACACAGTGAATCTTGGACAACTAAGCTCATACGAGACAATTTGCTTTCTAGCTAAAGCATCTGAAGAAATGAGCTGGCTATGCATAAAAAATTATCTCATCTCATCTTCAAAAGCATGTCAAAATTAGCTTCAAAAGATCTAGTTGCAGGCTTACCCAAGTTCAACTTCATTAAAGAAAGGACGTGCAATGCATGTCAACTTGGAAAGCAGACCAGAAGCTCATTCAAGAGCAAAATTTCCAACTTAAATGACAAATCTCTGCAATTGCTACACATGGATCTGTTTGGGCTAATTCCAACGATGAGCCTTGGGGGAAAGGGATACTCTCTGGTCGTAGTCGACGACTACACCAGATTTACATATGTGTTCTTTCTAACCTCAAAGGATGAAATAAGCTCTCAACTGATCAAGAAGTTCAAGATAGTGATGAACGAGAAAGGAGAGAAAATCAAGGCCATAAGGAGTGATCATGGCAGAGAATTCAACTTCTTAGAAATGGACCAGTTCTGCATAGACAATGGTATTAGTCACAACTTCTCAGCTCCACGAACTCCCCAACAAAATGGAGTAGCTGAGAGAAAGAACATGACATTGATAGAGGCTGGAAGAACTCTACTAGCAGCAGCCCATCTACCTGAATACTTATGGGCAGAAGGTGTCAACACTACATGCTACACGCAAAATAGATCACTCATACACTCTACGATTAAGAAGACTCCTTATGAACTGTGGAAAGGAATAAAGCCAAGTGTCAGCTACTTTCATGTTTTCGGCTGTGCATGCTACATTCTCAACAATGGAAAGCAGTACTTGACAAAATTTCAACCAAAGTCGACGAAGGAATCTTTCTTGGTTATGCCACAGACAGTAAGGCCCTACAAAGTGTTTAACAAGAAGACACTGAGTGTTGAAGTCTCGATTCACATCATCTTTGATGAGACAGACTTAGACAAAACAGTGCTTCAAGACACTACATCCAACAGTTCAGACACTACGAACGAGGTCATCGAGCTCAACACTACGATCGTAGTACCAGATAGTGAAATCGTAGAGCAAGGAAATGAGATCGTAGAGCAAGGAAATGAGATCGTAGAGAGGCCAATGTCAGACAACGAGCCTCCACACCAAGATAAAGAAATAAATCTTGAAGATCTAAGACAAGAAGGGATAAGAACAGATGTCCCAACATGAAGTAGATGGGCAAGAGATCACACTCAAGATCTAATCATTGGAGATCCGAGTGCAAGAGTCAAAACAAGAGTTGCCAACCAAAATAAATGCTTTTATCTAAGTTTCCTGTCACAAATGGAACCGAAGAAGATAGAGGATTCTATGGAAAACTCTAGCTTGATAGATGCCATGCAGGAAGAACTTAATCAGCTCAAAAGAAGCAAAGTATGGAGATTGGTACCAAAACCGAAGAATCATCCTGTTATTGGAACCGAGTGGGTCTTCAGAAACAAGATGGATGAAGATGGTGTAATAACCAGGAATAAGGCAAGACTAGTGGCCAAGGGCTACACTCCAGAAGAAGGCATTGACTAAGATGAGACATTTTCACCTGTTGCCAGACTAGAAGCCATCAGAATATTCCTTGTATTTGCTGCTCACATGAAATTCAAGGTCTTTCAGACGGATGTCAAAAGTGCATTCTTGATTGGTGAACTTCAAGAAGAAGCTATGTAGAACAACCTCCAGGTTTCATCAGTCCATCTCTTTCTAATTATGTCTTTAGATTAGACAAAGCCTTATATGGTCTTAAACAAGCAGCTAGAGCATGGTATGAAACACTAACTAACTTCCTTATTGAAAATAGGTTCACTAGAGGTAGAGTAGATACCACACTATGTGACGCCCCCAAAATAGGTATACATCACCCATCTTGAGATGCCAAATACATGGTACAAAATTCAAATACAACTTAATTATTCAATAATCGTGTAAAATACAACAAAATACATGCTGTGAGTTTTAATACAAATATTGTCTTCTAGACAATATCCACTCTCAGAATAAGTCCTCATTACATTTATTATCACACTATTTAACAGAAATAGTGAGGACTATTAATGTTATAATCTGAACCGTCACTCCGTTCACTGACTAGTCCCGGTTACGTTCTCATTTTCCGAAGAGAACAA
Source organism: Panax quinquefolius (assembly GCA_020205615.1). Classification (NCBI taxonomy): domain Eukaryota; kingdom Viridiplantae; phylum Streptophyta; class Magnoliopsida; order Apiales; family Araliaceae; genus Panax; species Panax quinquefolius. Next base: position 80,384,270 of record CM035163.1, read on the forward strand.
TGAAAGAAAGGGTGAGCTCAACTAGCCCAGTAAGAAATATTATGACTAAGATAATGCAGAATAAATTATCATTAGTCCTCAACAATGTTAAATTGATAAAATACAATCGACATCAAGTTTAACTGCAGCGAAATATGCAATCCATTAAAAAAGTCAAGTAGAGAATAAAGTCTACCATCTTTAATGATTTAAAAAGGTTTTTCAGCACTTTTATCGCTGAGACTCAGCTTAATAAATAATCTACATCATCCCTGCACTATGGCCAAGGATATTCATTAGGGTCACGACCACAAATTATCCGTGCACTATGGGCCAAGGATATTTGTGTATTCATCAATGGTCATAATCATGCCAACAACTGTCCATTAATGCACTACGGGCCAATGAGGACTTTTAGCGCATCATTTGTAACATTACGGTCATGATTACACCGAATAATCCCTGGTCATAATCATACGAAGTCCATCTATGCACTACAGGCCACAGATGACTTTCAAAAAAATATAAACATGAGGATGATGACAATGATATAATAATTCAATAAAACAAGTTCAAGAATTAATTTATTCAGGAACTAATAACGTCCAAATTGTCAACATGATACTTCTTTGTAGAGTAAAATTTAAGAATGCTCAGAAAAATATTTCCATGAAAAGATACTGGAAGAAACGCAAATATCAACGATATTCCACTAATTTCATGGAGTATAGAAGTCAAAAATTTAACCAACTAAGTATAATAAAAATGGAATAACAAAAGAAATCACCATGCATGCGGTATTAGATAAAGTGTGTTATTCCAACAGAATAATAAATAACGGAACCAGTCGTGCAAAATTACACCGAAGCGATATGTTCCAAAAAGAATAATAAGGAATAATAAAGACGGAACCGAGTCCCCAGAACGCATGCATACGAGATATTCCAATGTAATAATAAAGATGAACCAGTCCCAAAAAAAACACACGCATGTGATATTCCAATGTAATAATAAAGAATGGAGTAATGTAAGAATTTCACCAAGTATAGGTAGTGGCACAGATACAAAAGTTATTCCAATGTAATAATAAAGTATGGAATAATAGAAGTTCTCTTCATGAGTACAAAAGAAATAATACCCCTTACCGTAAAAGAAAAGTATTCCGACTGGTAGGGCGAGGATATTCTTTAAGAAAACTTGCACTACGCTCAAAGCTTATAAAAGAGAATTCTCTAAAATTTCTGGTGTGTTTTTAATTCTAACTAAGCATCCTATTTATAGGAGAATTGAAGGGGCACTGTGACGAATTATCATGGACGCAAAATGAACCATTTCACACATGTATATTAATAATCACTCATTAAAATAATTGCATGCTAAACAAAAAAATACATATTATATATATATATATAATTACATATCAATACCATCATTCTCCACCCACCACTTTTCATCTCTTTTGTCCCCTTTTTCTAATCTGCACATGATATATATATATATATAAATCTCCCACCACCATTAATCAATTTATAATAAAACAACCAACATTAACTATCAACCATTCCACTTTTCCACCAAAACCCACTACCACACACACATTCCTACACACACACACACATGTCCAATATATATATATATATATATATATATATATATATATATATATATATATATATATATATATATACTTTATAACTTCCTTCCAATAATTTTGAAAAATGAGTGAGTGGAAATCTAAATAATAAGTAACAAAATACCTCATAAAAATTACCTCAATATTTTTAACAACATTTATCATCATTATTATAATTCACAATATTAATCGACCAGGTCGTTCCAAGAAAAGTGGGGGCTTTCCAATAAGGATTTCTCCCTATTGGCGCGCAATTAGTTGACCAAACCTCTCCTTGGCAGAACTTCTAGACATCGTTAATATTGCAAATAATAATATTAATAACTCTATCATCTCAATTATTGATTTAATAATATATAAAATAACGACAATAATTGAATCAAATAACATGAGATACTATGCAATAATTACTATAGCAATAATTGAACAAAACTAAGTGACTTCTCACGTAAGCATTAATAATCAATACCGTGTGTTACTATGCAACCACGCGTATTACTGTACTTTTACTATCGAGTAGTTCAACAGTATTAATGGTAAAACTTCCGTCGTTATTTTCATAAAATATTTTTGTCGTTTTCTCAATCCGACAATAATTCCGTTGTAGGTCCACCAATGATTGTGCCGTCGTACGAATATTCTCTGTTAAAACGAATATTCTCCGACCAATCGAATATAATATAACAACTTGCGTACTTTGCAAAATTTATAAATATTACCCACAACTATAACATTATATCAAATTCATTCCCTAATATTTAAAAATGATAATTATAGAAATTAATCTTTATTCATAAAAGTTAAGGTCTTACAATCTCCCATTCTTATGAAATTTCGCCCTCAAAATTAGGGTACGTACCTGGTATGTCGAAGAGGTAAGGATACCTTGATTTCATTTCAGATTCTAACTCCCAGGTCATTTCCTCAACATCATGGCTCCTCCATAAAACTTTGATTTGAGGTATAACCTTGGAGCGTAGAATATGTTCCTTCTTATCCAAGATTTGAATAGGAACCTCTTCATACGTTAAATCCTCCGCTATTTCGTCCGGTTCTAACTTAATAATGTGGTTTGAGTCTTTCACATATTTACGTAACATGGATATATGAAAAATGTTATGAACACGAGATATACCTGGCGGTAAAGCGAGTCTATAGGCAATAGTCCCTACTCGATCGAGGATTAAAAATGGGCCAACGAATCCAGGATTGAGCTTTCTTCTCTTTCCAAATCTCGTAACTCCTTTCCATGGAGTAACACATAACAACACATGATCTCCAATATCGAATTCCACGTCCTTTCGATGAAGATCAGCATAACTCTTTTGTCGGTCTTGTGAGGTTTTTATACATTGCCAGATCGTTTGAATCTTTTCCGTAGTCATACGTACTAACTCCGGTCCCAAAAACGTTGCTTCACCCACCGCATCCCAATATACTGGAGAACGACACTTTCTTCCATATAATGCCTCGAATGGAGCCATGCCAATACTTGCTTGATAACTGTTGTTGTAGGAAAACTCCACCAATGGTAAGAACTTGTCCCAACTTCCCTTGAAGTTAAGGACACAGAGTCTTAATAAATCTTCAAGAGTTTGAATAGTCCTCTCTGATTGTCTGTCCGTCTGAGGATGATATGCCGAACTAAATCGTAAATCCGTGCCCATAGCTTTTTATAAACTAACCCAAAATCGTGAAGTGAATCTGGGGTCTCGATCAGAAACTATGGATACTTGGCATACCATGCGCCTTACAATCTCGCTTATGTACATACGAGCAAGACGCTCAAGTGTATAAGTTTCTCGATAGGTAAGAAATGAGCGGACTTGGTCAATCTATCAACAATGACCCAAATTGCATCTATGCCTTGAGAAACCTTGGGAAGACCAGTAACGAAATCCATGGTAATGTGCTCCCACTTCCATTATAGAATTTCAAGTGGTTGCAATGGACCTTTTGGTACTTGATGTTCCGCCTTGACTCGTTGACAAGTTAGACACCTTGAGATAAACAGCGCTATCTCTCTCTTCATATTGTTCCACCAAAATGTATATCGAAGATCACGATACATTTTGGTACTCCAAGAATGGATTGCAAACGATGTGTTGTGCGCCTCCATCATGATTTTATACTTTAACTCAAGGTCGTTAGGAACACAAAATCTGGAGTTGACTCGAAGTATTCCTTCTTCATGGTTTCTTGCTTCTGGCATAGAACCTTCTTGTACTTTCTTCCTCATATGCATCAACTCTATAGCTTGAGCAGCTTTAACTTTATCGATTAAAGTTGGTTCTACTCGTATATTTTCCATCATCACGTGGGTCCCTGGAGTCTTTATCTCTATTTCCATCCTTTGCAAGGCATACAAAATGGACTTTTGCGTTGACAATATCGCACTCGTACCCGCATATGATCTTCTACTCAATGCGTCAGCTACCACGTTTGCTTTTCCAGGATGGTATTGGATGGTATGATCATAATCTTTCAACAGTTCAAGCCAACATCGCTGTCACATGTTGAGTTCCTTTTGAGTGATGAAATATTTGAGGCTTTTATGATCCGTAAAGATCTCCACTTTCTCCCCATACAAGTAATGCCTTCAAATTTTAAGTGCGAAGACAACAGCTGCCAACTATAGATCATGAGTAGGATAATTCCTCTCATATTCTTTGAGTTGTCAAGAGGCATAGGCTATGACTTTCCCATGTTGCATGAGAACACATCCTAACCCTTTGCCCGAAGCATCACTGTAGATGAAAAATCCCTCCGAGCCAGATGGTATTGTCAGAACAGGTGCTGAAATGAGTCTTCTCTTGAGTTCTTGAAAACTCTTCTCACATTCCTCATTCCAACCGAATTTTGTATCTTTCCGAGTCAGTTGAGTTAAGGGAGTAGCGATTCGAGAAGACCCTTCTACGAATCTCCGATAATAACCAGCTAAGCCGAGAAAGCTACTTACTTTGGTCACTGATTTAGGTTGTTCCCAGCTTTGAATGGCTTCAATCTTTGTCTGGTCAACAGATATTCTATGACTTGGTACCACGTGCCCAAGGAATGCTACTTCCTCAAGCCAGAACTCCCATTTCTTCAACTTGGCATAAAGCTTATATTCACGAAGCTTTTGGAGTATCAGCCTCAACTATTGCTCATGATCTTCGCGGCTTTTGGAATAAATAAGGATGCCATCAATAAAGACGACCACAAAGTGATCAAAATATTCCTTGAATACTCGGTTCATCATATCCATGAAGGCAGAAGGAGCATTAGTCAATCCAAAAGACATGACTAAGAATTCATAATGCACGCGTCGAGTTCCAAAGCCGTCTTCACGAACAGAATAGGAGCACCCCATGGAGACGTACTAGGACGAATAAAGCCAATGTCTAGTAATTCCTGTAGTTGGGTCTTTAACTCCTGAAGTTCAATAGGAGCCATTCGATATGGGGCTTTGGAAATGAGTTTTGTACCGGGTTCAATGTCGATACAAAATTCAATTTCACGCTCTGGGGTAGGCCAGGAAGTCTTCAGGGAATACATCAGGAAATTCATTAACAATATAAATATCATTCAAAACTAACGTATTTTTGTTTAGATCCGTAACATGAGCTAAGGAAGCTTGACATTCGTTTTTCAATAAACGAATAGCTTTATGGCTTGAGATGACAATGATTGATTTTAATGGTTTAGTTGTTTGAATTCGCATAATAGGTTGTTTAGGAATATGAAAGCTAACAACCTTATGAAAATAATCAATTTTTGCATGATGAGTAATTAACCAATCAATCCCTAGAATTACGTCAAATGCAAGTATTTTCAATGAAATAAGATCGACAGGTAACGTGAGGGTACCGATTTGAACCAAACAAGACTTATAAATGATGGGATGTAATGAAGGTTTCTCCCAATGGAGTTTCAACAGATAAGTCAAGTCTAATTTCTCCGGAGTCAAATTTAAACGTTGAGCGCAAGTAGGAGAAATAAAAGAATGGGTAGAACCGGTATCAAATAAGGTATAAACTTCACTAGAGTTTATGATAAGCTTACCCAAGATGACCTCATTCGGGTTCCTTGCTTTCTGGGAGGTAACGACAAACGCTCCCCCCTGCACTACTGGCTTTGACTTTTCTGGGGCGTCCTTTGGTGCCTCCATCCTAGCTGAACTTGTCTTTGGTGAATGACAAAATCGGGCTAGGTGACCTTCTCTTCCACAATTATAACATGCTTTGGACGACATCACACAGTTTGGACTGATGTGTCCCTCCCCTCCGCATTTGAAGCATATGATAGGTGGTCGTTCTCCTTCCTTAACTACAAGTGCTGATGCTGACGTCCTTCCATCATTGTTGAATCTCCTCTTTTTGAAATGTCCATTCTTATTGCTTTGGCCATGACTACCACCGAAGTGGTTACCATTTCTGGCATGTTGATTCCCTCCACGCTTATCGTCACCGCTCACGATCAAGTATCACCGTGTTATTATCATTTCCCGTACCGCTTTTTGGTTGGGTTGACTCATTATCGCTCTCCAATAACTGAGCCCTATTAACAACATCTGAATACAAACACAGTTTATGAGAGATAAGATATTGATGTATCTCGGGTTTCAAACCTCTTAGAAACATTCGCATCATTCTCTCCTCATTATCAACCAATTGGGACGCAAACCGGGACAACTTGGCAAACTTGGCTTCGTAATGCGACATGGTCATGTTGTTTTGTTCCAGTTTAATGAACTCTACCTCTTTCATGTGACGAATACTTTCGGGAAAGTACTTGTCGTTGAACAGTTCTTGGAACTTCTCCCAAGACATATTTAGAGCGGCAGGTTGAGTACGCTTTACAGATTCCCACCAGTAATCTACCTCTGCACGCAACATGAAAGTGGCAAAGGGAACCTTTTGCTCCTCGGAGCATCCTAAGACATCAAATATCTTGCAGATCTGTTTTATCCATGTCTCCACCTTAAGTGATTTTGGCTCTCCAAAAAACTCCGGTGGTCCTAGTTCCTTTAACTGCTTAGCGGTGACCGTCCGAGAGTTTCCAGTGATTCCACCTGCATTTTGTACAGGAGCCGCTCTTGCCTGATGTTGCATGAATTGCATAAAGCCTCTGAACATTCCATCGTTCATCATCTGGTCAGTGTTGTTGTTTGCCTGAGGATTATCTCCTTCCTGATGCACATTTTCTTGATTATTGATATGTGGAGACTCAACAGTCTCCTGTGCTCCATTGCTAATCTCAACATTCTTGGATGCCATTTTCAAATACTGCCACAAAACAAAGGTTAATTGACATGAAATATATTATTCCTATACTCTGACCGACCAATTAAATGCCAAATAAACTTATGTAGGTCATACTAGCGAAGGAATTCCCCGTCTCTCCCCTCCTAGTTCTTGTCTCACATCTTAGCCAGGGATCATATCCCTAAGCTTTGATACCAAATGTGACGCCCCCAAAATAGGTATACATCACCCATCTTGAGTCGCCAAATACATGGTACAAAATTCAAATATAACTTAATTATACAACAGTCGTGTAAAATACGACAAAATACATGCTATGAGTTTTAATACAAATATTGTCTTCTAGACAATATCCACTCTCAGAATAAGTTCTCATTACATTTATTATCACACTATTTAACAGAATAGTGAGGACTACTAATGCTATAATCTGGACCGTCACTCCGTTCCCCGACTAGTCCTGGCTACGTTCTCATTTCTCAAGAGAGAATAAAGAAAGAAAGGGTGAGCTCAACTAGCCCAAAGAAGAAATATTATGACTAAGATAATGCAGAATAAATTATCATTAGTCCTCAACAGTGTTAAACTGATAAAATACAATAGACATCAAGTTTAACTGTAGCGGAACATGCAATCCATTAAAAGAGTCAAGTAGAGAATAAAGTCTACCATCTTTTATGATTTAAAATGGTTTTTCATAACTTTTATCGCTGAGACTCAGTTTAATAAATAATCCACATCATCCCTGCACTATGGCCAAGGATATTCATTAGGGTCACGACCACAAATTATCCATGCACTACGGGCCAAGGATATTTGTGTATTCATCAATGGTCATGATCATGCTAACAACTATCTATCAATGCACTACGGGCCAATGAGGACTTTTACCACATCATTTGTAACATTACAGTCATGATTACACCAAATAATCCATGGTCATAATCATACCAAGTCCATCTATGCACTACAGGCCACATATGACTTTCAAAAAAATATAAACATGAGGATGATGACAATGATATAAGAATTCAATTAAACAAGTTCAAGAATTAATTTATTCAGGAACTAATAACGTGCAAATTGTCAACATGATACTTCTTTGTAAAGTAAAATTTAAGAATGCTCAGAAGAATATTTCCACGAAAAGATACTGGATGAAGCGCAAATATCAAGGATATTCCACTAATTTCATGGAGTATAGAAGTCAAAACTTTAACCAACTGAGTATAATAAAGAATGGAATAACAAAAGAAATCACCATGCATGCGATATCAGATGACAAAGTTATTCCAATGTAATAATAAATAACGGAACCAATCAGTGGTAAATTAAATTGCATGATAAGATGTTCCAACAGAATAATAAAGACGGAACCAGATCCGTACAAATGCATGAATGTGAAATTCCAATGTAATAATAAAGAATGGAGTAACAAGAATTTCACCAAGTATAGGGTAGCAGCTTATACAAAGTTATTCCAATGTAATAATAAAGAATGGAATAATGTAAGTTTTCTTCATTAATATAAAAGAAATAATACCCCTTACCGTAAAAAGAAAAGTATTCCAATCGGTAGGCGAGGATATTCTTTAAGAAAACTTGCACTACGCCAAAGCTTATAGAAGAGAATTCTCTAAAATTTACGTGTGTTTTCAATTCTAACTAAGCATCCTATTTATAGGAGAATTGAAGGGGCACTGTGAGGAATTATCATGGACGCAACATGAAAAATTTCACAGCAGTCTATTAATAATCACGGATGAAAATAATTGCATGGAAAACCAAAAAAAAACATATTATATATATATATATATACATATAATTACATATCAATACCATCATTCTCCACCCACCACTTTTCATCACTTTTGTCCCCTTTTTCTAATCTGCACATGTTTTATATATATATATATATATATATATATATATATATATATATATATATATATAAATCTCCCACCACCATTAATTAATTTATAATAAAACAACCAACATTAACTATCAACCATTCCACTTTTCCACCAAAACTCACTACCACACACACATTCCTACACACACGTAAACACACACACACACACACACACATGTCCAATATATATATATATATATATACTTTATAACTTCCTTCCGATAATTTTGAAAAATGGGTGAGTGGAAATCTAAATAATAAGTAACAAAATACCTCATAAAAATTACCTCAATATTTTTAACAACATTTATCATCATTATTATAATTCACATTATTAATCGACCAATGTCGTTCCCAGAAAGAGAGGGCTTTCAATAAGGATTTCTCCTATCATGCCGCAATTACGCGACCAAACCTCTCCTCGCGTAACTTCTGAGATCGTTAATATTGCAAATAATAATATTAATAACTCTATCATCTGAATTATTGATTTAATAATATATAAAATATCGACAATAATTGAATCAAATAACGTGAGATACTATGCAACAATTACTATAGCATTAATTGAACAAAACAAAGTGACTTCTCACGTAAGCATTAATAATCAATATTGTGTGCTACTATGCAACCACACGCCAGACATCGTACTTTTACTACCGAGTAGTTCAACAGTATTAATGGTAAAACTTCCGCCGTTATTTTCATAAAATGTTTTTGACGTTTTCTCAATCCGACAATAATTCCGTTGTGGGGTCCACCAATGATTGTGCCGTCGTACGTATATTCTCTGTTAAAATGAATATTCTCAGTCCAATCGAATATAATATAACAACTTGCGTACTTTGCAAAATTTATAAATATTACCCACAACTATAACATTATATCAAATTCATTCAATAATATTTAAAAAATGATAATTATAGAAATTAATCTTTATTCATAAAAGTTGGGGTCTTACACACTATTTCTTAGAAAGCATAAAGATAAAGTCTTACTAGTTCAAATATACGTTGATGACATTATTTTTGGATCTACTGATGAAAAGTTATGCAAGAGATTCTCCAAGCTTATGCAGAGCAAGTTTGACATGAGCATGATGGGAGAGCTGAACTTCTTCCTATGACTGCAAGTAAAGCAGACTGATGAAGGAATCTTCATAAACCAAGCCAAGTACATTAAAGACTTACTTCAGAAGTATGACATGGAATCAACCTCTCCCATGAAAACCCCAATTGATCCTGCAGCCAAGCTTGACAAAGATGAAAAAGGTAAAAGTATTGATGTAACTCAATACAGAGGTATGATAGGCTCTCTTTTATATAACTGCCAGTAGACCAGATATAATGTTTGCAACATGCATTTGTGCTAGATTTCAGGCTAATCCTAAAGAATCTCATTTAACTGCTGTAAAGAGAATTTTAGGTATCTCAAGGGTACACCTCACTTGGGGCTTTGGTATCCCAAGGAGTCCTCATTTGAACTAACGAGGATATACTGAGATGTCGATTTTGCAAAAATGCAAAATAGATAGAAAGAGTAAAAGTGGCACCAGTCAATTGCTAGGAAATAGACTTGTGTCCTGGTATAGCAAGAAGTAAAATTTAGTATCTACTTCAATCGCAAGGTTTAATACATTCTTCACGGCAACAAGCTTATGCTCAGATCATATGGATGAAAAATCAGCTAGCAGATTATGGGTTTGAATTCAAATCCATACCTATTCACTGTGATAACAGAAGTGCAATTGCGATAACTCATAATCCTGTCATGCATTCTAGGACTAAGTATATAAAAATATGGTATCATTTCATCAGGGATCATGTGCAAAATGGAACTATATCTTTACAATATATTTCTACTGTAAACCAACTTGCTGATGTCTTTACAAAACCCCTAGAAGAATCCAGATTTAACAAGTTAATAAGTGAGCTAGGCATGCTTAACTTACAACTATGAAAAATATGCTCTAGTTTGTACTAACTATACAGATGTAAAGGCTATGTTCAAAATCATAGACATGATCATAGAGCTGAAGTGTTATGAAAGACAACGATTGTAGTGTAGACGCAACGATCGCGGTGCTGACTCAACAATAACAGAGCTCCATCAACAAAACTAAAGGAGCATCATATGATGATGAAGTACAAAACAAAGCAATCTCTCTGATAAGTGCCTCAGGGACAAACCTAACCTTTGATTTATTCAATGAGGGTGGCCCTTCCTAAGGTACCTTAAACCAAGAAGAATGCTATGTTAAAAGGACTCGGTCAGATTTGACAATTGCTATTCAGACTTGACGAACGTGTAATAGACTCGATGATTACAAGGAACATCTCAACGATCGTAGTCCTTGCTGAGGAGACATTAGCTCAGAAAAAGTTAAGGGCAATTCAGTACAATCCTCCTCAGTAAGATTCGTAGAGCTAAGCAGATTCCGACACCTGTCCCATTAAGAGAAATGAAGAGAGGGAAGTTACAAGAACAAATTGAAATCGCCTTTTTTGAAATCGGAAGTTGAAAAAGCTTATCTCTCTCATTCTCTCTCAAGCCATAAACCCTAAATCTCAAGAAAGCTCAGACAGTAATATTCCCTGCAAAGAAATCAATGACAACTTCCAATGTCATCTCTGGCTACAGACTCTGATTTGATGAGTTCAAAACAGGTGAACCCAAGTTTCACAAAACTCTGTCACTATTAAAGAAGGCTGGTCTCGAAGAGGGTCTGGGTACAGACACATTGATCTACTCTAAGCTAGTGAAAAAATTCTATAGAAATGGTGTGTTTGAAAATGACGCCATCACTACGAAAGTCAGGAACGTGGAAATCAGGCTAAAGGCTAAAGACATCAACCTAGCCCTAGGTTTCAAATCTGAAGGATATTCGTCGATAGATGGCATAGACTTTCATGAGAGACTTAAAAGGATGCATCACAAGAAATCCCCCTCTGTCAAAGGATACAAGAAGAAAGAATTTACTCAAAGGTACGAATTTCTGGCTGACATTGTTGGAAAATGTATATGTTGCAAGAGTTCTGGTCACGACTCTGTAAATGAAGTTAAACTCAAGCTCATGACTGCCATATGTTATGGAATACAACTTAACTATGGAGCTCTATTGCTTGAATGGATTGGAAAGTGGATCACAAGCTCAAACAAGACAAAGAGCTCTCAAAAGATGCTCTATGGACGATTTATAAGCATCATCCCGCAGTCTGCTATTAGGGACAATGAAGGAGAGTCCATCAATCCAAACAGACGAATGACCCTACAACTATTCGATAATTGGAAAAGGAATCCAGCAAAAAATGTGCGTATGATGTCTGAATCCAGTGGTAGAACTGTTGATGTAAAGGAGTCAGGGATTCTAGGAAATATGTCCGTTGTCAGGGAAACTGAAGAAGAAAAAGAATAAATAAATAAAGAAGAACCCACTGCCCTGATCAGGAGAAGCAAGGGCAAGAGAAAGTTAAAGGCCAGAATAGTAGAAGAACCCCAAGGATCAACAACTAATAAACCTATAGAGTCCTCTGACATTGAGACTCTAAGGATCTTGAGAAGGAAGCAACAGCAGGCTGAGGCAGAAGAAGACAGAGCTACCATATCCCAGCTGCTGAAGTAGAATAAAAACAGTCACAAATCCAAGATGCCATATGTCTCTTCGATCGTAGAGTGTCTACCGATCGTAGAGACCAGACTGAACACCAAAGCTGCTGCATCAGATGTTCTGGCTAATCAACAAAACAAAGCTAAAGCTAAAGAAAGTCCTGAGGCTGTGGCTCAGCCTAGAAAACCAAGACGAAAATAGGTTAAGAAGTACATCCTTGTCAATGAAGTAGTACTTAAGAAGGAAGACAAAGAGTTGGTTGCTGAATAGGAACTGTCCAAAGAGAGCCAAAAGGACATAGCTCAAGCTAAGGGGGAGACACCTGAAGTTCTAATCATAGAGAATACGCCAACTGAGGGGGAGATGCCTGAAGCTCTCATCCTAGAAAATGCTCTAGCTGAGCGGGAGCTATTAATCCTGCAAGAGGATGATCATGCTGAGGGGGAGGCTCATGATATCCCCATAACAGAAGAAGAGGTTCCTGCAGAAAATGAGGGAGAACCAGTTCAAGAACATCATGAGGCCATTGATATAATGGAATCCTCAAACAAAAATAGAGAAGAGGATGAAGGTGATGAGGTCGAGATCATAGTTGTGGGCATTGATGGGTACAAAAAAGCTAACTATGAGCAACTGTTCTCCTATCTACCGATGATGCCTTTCCATCAAGCTTAAATTCTAAACTCTTGGAATCACATGTTTTGGAGCTTCAAAGAATATCCAGCCATCTCTGTGCTAGCTCGTGGATTCCCAGGAAGTTTTAACTTTGCCAAGAAGTTACTCACAAATAACTCCTCTTCAATGAATGAACATGAGGTACTGTTTATCCCAACCCTCTTTAGAGTCAATCACTTTCCATCATCCTCATTCAGTCAATTTTATGAATTCCCGCAATGGTTGGAAGTGATCCTACATCCACTAAATCAATTCCTAGTTGTAGAATCCCAAAATTATGTAACTGATGAACCAAATATGACCAACTTTATACTGATCCCACCTCCTATCATCTATATGATTACAGACTCTAACCCCAGTATAGAGTCCCAAGTCCAAATCGTAAAGCCACCTACTACACACACCCAAACACAGGCCCCTCCATCCGATATTCCCTCCCCATCCAGCAATGAATACTTCAACCTTGATCTTGCCCTCTACTCATTTCAAGATCAATTCAAGAGCACACCACCTCCTTCACAAATTCCCAATCTGAATAAACTTATGTCAAAGCTACCCACCAAAGTTAATTTATCAGCCATGTCCAAGAAAGTGATCAAAGAACTCGATGAGAGTCTTGAAGAACACACTGAACTCATTCAGATGAGATTAACAACAATGATCAATGCTGTAAATAATCTCCCAAGCTCTCTAAGCTCTACGCTCACTAAGAAACTTAAAGAGCTTATCAAGGAAATGATTCATAGCATAAAGGACAGGGATGACATTAACTTTCTAGCAGCCAAAAGACAGAGAGATGTTGTTTTTATTTTGCAATCCACTTAGGAAGCTCAGAATAAACTGATGATGGAGAACTTCATTAATCTGCAAACTATCGTAAAAGAGTTTCAATAATTTTACGTCAGCCAAGGACAACAGAATGACAATATACTAGCTGTTCTTCAACAACGATATGCTCGATCTAATGCGCTGATTCAAGAAAATCGAGAGTATATTGCTCAAACTTAGAGTCAACTCAACGAGCTTGTCTAAGGAGTGACTCGCCTTTCAAAAGACATTCGAACCATTGATGCTGACATAAAGGGGGAGAATAAAGGAAAAGAAATTCAAGGCAGAGTTCAAGGCAGGGGCAGAGGTCAATTTCAAACTCAATCTTCGAGGAATCCTCCTGCAAGACAATTCCACCAACTGACTCCACGAACCAGCCATCAGACTCAACGATCTGATCAGCAGGAAGTGTTAATGGCTCAACCATTAAGGAGTCAAAGGCCTTCTCCCAACTCTACTGAGGTGACAACAACATGTCTAAGAATGCCAATAGGAGATCCCGCACTTATGAACAAACATGATCACAGTGAAAGACACAATCAAAGCGAGCTGGAGGAAATAACTCGAAGAGATGAAGTTATCAGGAGAAGAAGAGCTGAGGAATATGCAAACCCTCCAAGAAGTAAAAGGCCGAAGAAATAGAGATAAGGTAAAATTTAACTCTTATTGATGTAAAGCTTAACTATAATATCTATTCTTTAAACATCAATAAATTCATGCTTATTCTCTAGAAATTTCAACTGCTCACTGAAATATTAAGTCATGTTTGCTTTCCTAAAAATGCATCAAGAACTTGATAATCATGACAACAAAAATCCTTGGTTATGTCAACATCAAATAGGGGAATATTGTTGGAAGAATGCATATTTTGATTTGATGTTTAAAGTAAATACTCATGATTATATGTAAAGTCCTTCAAGGAATATATGTACAAGGACTCAGTGATAGATCAAATTTGTTAGGTTGATCTTAGTTTTTAATGTTCATCATTTTATAAACGAATGAATTGATAAAGAGATCAAAGATGTTTGGTTGATCTATGACTTGAAAGGAATAGATAGGCTTCAACAAGAATCACAGTCTATCGAGCAGATCAATAGTTTGTAGAATCCAAGGCAGGATCGTAGAGTAATAGAATATCGTAGTGTATCTACCTCGAAGGTCCTCTCCAGAAATCGTAGAGTGGTCCAGACGTTTGCCGAAGCTAACTCAGAGATCGTAGTGTGCTTTCAGAAATGTAGAGCTTGCAAGACGAGAAAGTGATGATCGTAGTGTGTAAAGATCGTAGTGTGCAAATCCTTGAGAGAGATCGTAGTGTTCTCATTAGGCCAAACACTAATGTGACAAGACACCATGATATGGATCGTAGAGTATAATATGTCATGTGTTAGAAGCATCGAGCCCTACTTTTATTTAAAGACAAATTCCAACAAAAGTGGAATGGGTTTGAAACGTTGAAGTCCTCTCCAGTCCCAATGGTACAAAAGATATCCTTAGTATTCAACAAAAGGAACGTATTCAAGAAGCTAAAGAAAGGACCATAAGACAGAGAAAAAGAAACACCTTTTTCAGGAGTTAGGTGAGAAAGTAGTCTGCCGTGTCAGTGGGCCAGAATGCAATTCAGAAGGTGTGTAGAAAATTCTCCATCAAAGTTCAAAAATGTCAAACGCATTTAATGCTTCAACAAAAGGCTTCAACGGATAGATTTCAATGATTAAATATATACAGAACATATGCCGATAAGAAATTAACGCAAGCATTGAACAAAAACGCACAAGAACACTCAACACTCAACCCTACGATATGAGAAAGAGGAAGCTTGCTCAGCTACTCAGTTCTTTCAAACAAGTGCTTAACTGCAACTGAGTAGCATCAATCACGAACTCAACAACTACCAACCAATTAATGTAAGAGTTCTAAGTCAGAAGGACTTAAAGAGTTCTAAGTGAACTATGAAGAACCAAGTCTACTGGACTTGAAGAGTTCAAGAATGAACTAAGAAGTGCCTAGACTGCTAGTCTAGAAGGAATCTGTGAGATTCAGAAAGTATAACAGACATCCTTAGTGGATTTCCTACTCAAGGAGTAGAAGAGTGGATTAGGAGCTTTAAGTGCTCTGAACCAGTTAAAACTGATGTGTCTATTATATTTGTGCTATAACTACTATAACTACGATAACTGCCTCAATCTCCTTAATTCAAGATATCTAAAATGAGATTGAACAAATACTCATTCAACTGTGTTTTAATCACTGTCAAATATAACTAATTAAAACAAAAACTTTTTTAATTATCTATTCAACCCCCCTTATAGATAACTATTGTGCCTCCGGGAACAAACAAGTTTCAATGTAGAAGTTGAGCCTGTTAGCTTCCAAGCCTTTGAGGTGAGAAACACTCACTATCAACCAATTTGGGCGCCACCTCTGAAACCCAGAGTTTCTGTCGAGGTTGTAGACACTCAAAATTTTCTACACACCTGTTACTAACATAGCAGGATGACATATTCATATTTAAGAGATAACCCTAGAAGAAAGCTCACATCCATTCTGGATACTACCGAAAGTTCAGTCTCAACACCCGGAACACATACCAGGATTATCATTTCCAACCCCGGAACACATACCGGGAGTATCATTTCCAACCTCGGAGATAACCCCGAGTTTCATCCTTGGAGATAACCCCAAGGAATGTTGTTGCAGTTCTGGCGATAACCCCAGAAATGCTTGTTTCAAATGCAATCAGCTTCAATCTCAGACCTCCTACTGAGGCACTCATACCAAAGACCTGGAGCTAACACCAGGCAGGCAGGCACCTTTACAGATGACCTTGCAGCATTCAAACACTTGCAGCAGTCCAATCTTAGATATAACCCTGAGCAACGTCTGCTTTTAACTCAAACCGGTGATAACCCTGGTAAGGAGTCAAACGTCATCTTGCCACCTCAACAACATCGCGTCATCTCAACACTTCATACATACATACATACAACAATGTCCTTCAAGAACCAGGGAATTCCAATCCCGAGTGATTATTACGCGTGGCAACAAACCGGATAGAATTTGAAACTTTAAGATCATAGGCGTGGTCCCCTCTTCCTGACTTCTTACAACCTCCAATCCCATGTCATTGCATAATTCTAGACACAATGGGTCCAAAGAAGGTCTTATATACCTCATTCGGATGCTCAGATTGAAGTTCTGCAAATTCGAGCGGACATCATAGTGCACGAGTGCACGTACTTTGAGACAACAAAACTTATAGAGCCCGGGGCTTTGAGCGGTAGTGAGTGCATCTGCGGTAATCGCATGCAGTCACACCATGAAGTGCATCTCATGGATGCACAGTACACCTGACTCCCTAGCTCTATAAATATAGAGCTTGGGGTGGCCAAAAAAAAAAGAAAAAAAGCGAAGAAGCCCTGTCAAATTTGTTCCATACACACCCCATAATGAGTGTTTCCTCATTTTAAACACCTGTTAGCTCACATATAGCTACATTTTTATCGGCGGGAGCTAAGTGTTTATTCATCTAGAGTTATAGAAGCCTGCATTGGCAACCCACTGTAAGCCTTCTCACACTCTATAAATCCTTTCTCTTCATCTTTGCACACACTATTCTACACATTGAGAGTCGTGTTGTGTGCGTATGCCCAGACTTCGGTCCGTAGTTTTCATTTCTGTCTGTATATATATATTTATATATGTATATATTTTATATATGGACTAACATTTATCGAGTTATGCCTCGATTGAGCCTAGAGTTATGTCTGGAGCATTTACTCGCTTATATATATATATACACTTATATATATAATTGTTGTCAGACATATCCAATGAGCCTGGATTTTATATCCGATGCGTTTACTGCTTTTATATATATATATATATATATATATATATATATATATATTTACATTTTTGTCAGGCCTAGAGTTTACTTCTAGGCCTTTTAATCTTTATTTACATTCAGGTCCCTTTGGAGTTTACCTCGTGGCGGTTGATCGCATTTATTGTTTTATTTACATTTCCGATCCCCCATGAAGTTGCTTCGTGGTAGTTGATCATGCACACACACACACACACACACACACACATATATATATATATATATCGCTTATATATATATATATATAACTGCTTAATGCTTTTCATACAAATTGCAGCATCATGTGAGCCTAGGAATCATGTGATCACAGATTGATCTCTCAATCTAGATTGATTCCATGATGGGCATTTTCAAATTATATGACTTGTACATTATTTACAGTGTACGAATTTCCTTAGATGGATATCATGCCCATGAGGGGTTTGGCACTGTTGTATATTATTTTCTCGAAGATGCCTCGCATCTCGAAAATAAAAGCAAACAAGCCGAACATTTAACAATAAAATGGAAGTATGAAAAGGTCTCAATTTCTATTGAGCACATGGTTTGAAAAACCTCTTTTATAAAACTTCATTGCTATATCTGGTTAAAATTGAATTTTGATATAAATTCAAACCCTGTGTATATAGGTGCGAACGAGGGCTCACACTACTTTCAAATAATTGCACATTGATCCACACACACACACACACATTCATATAACAATTTCTTTGAAAAGTGGCGGTCACCGTGGTAACACGGATATCGGGGGGTGCCTAACACCTTCCCTCCGCATAATCAAGCCCCCGAACTCAAATAAATCTTGGTTTTACAGACACGTTTAGCAGTGTCAAATCACTGGGTCAATGTGCAAACCTTTTTTCGGTTGCGTTGGTGCAACTAGTTAAAAACACCAACTGGCGACTCTTACAGTCAAATCGTCGACATTATACATGTCCGACCTTTTTCACTTGTTTTTTCAGATAAATCTCACATAACAATGAGAACACCAAAGAACAAGTAACGGAAAGGGACAACTAAAAATCTCGACGTCGATAGGTGGCGACTCTGCTGGGGACTCCAGTAAAAGGGCTTAAGCCGCAATTACAAGCTTTTCAAAATTGTTATATGCTTGTGTGTGAATGTTGCATTTACATTTATGATAAATATGTACGAATGCATTTTATTAAGTGTGTTGCTAAATATCTATTTGTGATATTAGTGCTTCGCACATGTCATCATTTTCATAAACGGTGATACACGTTGTATGTGAATGTATGTTGTGTGGTTCCTCCACCAGGAGGCTATCCTGTCGCTATTTGATTACTGGACTCGTAGGGAGACTAATTCCAACGAGGCTCAGGAAAGGCACCACCCAGATTCGCTCCAGTTGAAAGACCGGATTAACTTCCTGTCAAGTAGATTGCGATGATCTGGGAACCTTCATGCCAAAAAGCCGTGAGAGTAACCCTAAGATAGGTTAACCTCTGATAAACCAAACACGGAGGAAAGTCTCTTCATACTTTCCATTTTCAATTACTTGTAAAAGCATTTACTTGTAATTTTATTCCATGTTCATTCATATGTAATGGAAAATATGAAGAATATCTGTGAATACATAACATGTTATCAATTAAAACCTGTTTTTGTAGGACAATATTCCTAAAATGGGCACATTATGATAGCATTTACATTATCCCTAAGACTAAACTACGTAAGTCTTTTGTAGGGAAATCATTGGGCATTTTACCCGCTCAAAATCTAAAAAGTCCACGAGCCTACAGCCAATCATGTCTTCTTGTGACCAATCCTGTTTCTCGAGAAGAATTTAACGAATTAAGTAAACAAATTATAGACTTGGCTGTTCTACTGAAAGAATTGCATAAGTCTACTCAAGGTACAAAGATGCCTACACATACAGAATCCTCTGAACAAGGAGGATCTCAAGGTTTGGAAAAAATAATTCAAGAACCTCAGTTGGATACTGCCAACAAAGACCCTGAAAACACCCATCTCAAAAGAGATCCAAACACCGGTGATATCAAGAAGAAGGTCCTCCAAATGGGGGAAACTATTCGTGTTCTCAAAGGGATTGGAACACATGCAAGTGTTTCATATGCTGACCTTTGCATATTTCCTGGTGGTCATTATCCAGAGAAATTTAAAAACCATGACTTTGAAAAGTATGACGGATTAGGGGATCCTTATACACATTTAAAGGTGTTAATTGGAGAACTTGGATCTGATGCGAAAAACGAGAAGCTCAGAATGCAGCTATTCTAGAAGAGTCTAACTGGAGAAGCCCGTTCATGGTATACCAGACTAGACAACTCAAAGATCCATAGCTTGGAAGAGCTAGCTCACGCCTTTCTCACTCAATATAGTTTTCAATCTCGATGGCTGGCTCTGGCCATACTGCAGTTACACAAGGTCAAGAAACAGTCTAATGAGTCTTTCAGAGAGTATGCTCAAAGGTGGAGGTACCTAGCTGCTCAAGTTATTTCTTCCATGACGGAATCAAAAATGGTCATAACTTTCATAGACATACAGGAAGCTCCTTTCTATGAGAGAGTTTTAGCTGGTATTGGCAAACCATTCTCTGAAATAATCAAGCACGGAGAGATGGCTGATATAGGATTGAAGTACGGTAAGATTCAAGACCTAGTCGCTCTTAAAGCAGTTGCTGAGCACATCCAATCTGAATTTTATGGAAACAACCCCCGAAGGGTCCATAAATAGAAAGAGGAGGATGTTTCCTTGATACTACAAGGTTAGAAAGGCTGTCAGAGCATGCCTATACAGAGGAGAAACTACTCCCCTTTCTAAGTACAGTCTTCAAACCCTTCATTGCCTAAAAATGGAGAAGTAAAGCGCCCTTGAATGTTCACACCCTTAGGGGACTCGCTCGAGAATATTCTTGTTCTTCCAACTACTCAGAAGAAAATCGCACGTCTTCTTCCACCATCCAACCATAATGGGAAGGGTTTTGATGCTACTCGGAAGTGTGCTTATCATGTCGGGGCACCTGGACATGATAATCAAGATTATTGGGCCTTGAAACATATGATCCAAGATTTAATAGACAACGGTGAGATCGTGGTCACTAAACCAGATCAACCTCATGTGCAAGACAACCCTCTTCCTCAACACAAAGAAAAAGAGGTCAATATGATCAGTTGGAGCACTAGACAAAGTTCCAGTTTTAATGGAGAATCATCCTAGACCATCAAAGACGGTGTTGACAGATGGGATTATGCAAAGTTCCAATTTGGTATGGAACAAAAAATGAAAGCTCTTTGTAAGCAAATTGAGCAATTAGCAGAACTGATGACCCATTGGCATCAAGTCACATGCCAATTAGTCAGCCAGGAGGATGTTTATCTCCTGCCTTTCGTTATGAATGCTCCACCCTCACCTTCAAGAAAGAGAAGCTATGGAGGATAAGGTTGCAAAGAGAGCAAATGCTAAAGCCCGTCGGGATTTTGCCAATTAGAGGGAATTTACCTATCTTGGCAAATCTATGGAGGAGATATTTCAAATGCTGATCAATAAAGGAAGAATTACCTCCCTTCTGCCTCTAATCAATCCCCGTTCAAGACGGTTCAACTCCGATGGAGTATGTCAATATCATTCACATTCTCGCGGTCACATCACATAAGAATGCTGGGCACTCCGTCATCTTATTTAGAATCTTATTGATAGCGGTGTCCTGCAGCTGGCAGACGATGACACTGTGCAACTCGAGAATGGGAATACATGTCCTACCAAATGGAAAGGATCAGTAGCAGTTATATCCACTGAGGATGATGAGACTGTCAAAGCATTTCCCATACAAGCAATACAACTCAAAGGAGCTGACAATCCTTTGAAAGTGGTCGCACCAAAGCCAATTTCTTTACCTTTCAGACCACAATATCCTCTTGTCAGCTTATACAAAGTTCCATGGAATTATGGAGAAGTTGAAGAATCCACGTCTCATACTACTGCTACAGTGTCGAAGAAAAATCCACTGTATCTTCCTCAGAGGGTGATGAAACCCACCATCAAAGCGAAGGGGAATATTCCCATAGAGAAGATTGAAAAATTCCTCCGCACTATGGGCCATAATGAAGCTAAGGTGGTTTTAAGCTTAAAAGAAGTTCCACATCAGATATCAATACTAGACTTGGTTTTCTCTTTCGAGGATCATAGGAAGACCTTATTGATGGTTTTGGAAGAAGCATACTTACCGAAATCAGTGGATGTGGAAAAATTTCAACATATGGTTGATCACATTTTCAATAAAAATGTTATATCCTTCACTGATGACGACATACCGCTTCAAG
The DNA here is from genome assembly GCA_020205615.1 of Panax quinquefolius. NCBI lineage: Eukaryota > Viridiplantae > Streptophyta > Magnoliopsida > Apiales > Araliaceae > Panax > Panax quinquefolius. The sequence continues at coordinate 80,406,340 of CM035163.1, forward strand.
GGACCCAATTCATTACAAGCCATTTGCACATCGCGCTTTGTCCTCCGGGTAAATGCTAGCTGGAGTGTTGATAGATGGAGGTTCATCTCTGAATATCTATCCTTATGCCACCTTGGAGAAGATGAATATCAATCTCATAAGAATCCAAAGAAGCCATACAGTTATCAAAGCTTTCGATGGATCCCGGCGAAATTCCATCGGAAAGATTGAGCTGCCAATTGAGATTGGTCCAAATAAATTCAATGTATCCTTTCACGTCCTCAAGATAGATTCAGGATACAACCTGCTATTGGGGAGACCATGGATCCACATGGATGGAGCCGTTCCTTCTACGCTACATCAATAAATCAAATACATTTTCAACAATAGTCTAGTCACAATCAACGCTGAGCTGGATTGTCCTAAACAAGGAGATCTACCAATCATCAACTTCAACGCAAAAGTTGAGCCGACCAGTTTTCATGCTTTGGAAGCTAGTAACGCGCAATACCATCATATTGGAGCACCACTTCCCATGCCCAAGATTTCTGCCGAGGTTAAGTCGGCTACACAAGAAATGATGTCATTGGGTCATCAGCCTGGACAAGGGCTTGGTAAAAATCAGCAGGGTATTAAGAACCCTATTCAAGTGTCCAGTCAAATCGGGACAGCTGGATTAGGCTATTCTGCTAGTTCCAGTCATGGGAATCCTCATAAGCACAAGCAGGTTCCTCAAGCTTCCGACACACGGTGATTTTTTCCATCTGCACCGCATGAGCTAATACAGTCTCCAGTAAAGGTGCCAGCCCATGTTATGGCTATGCTGTTTCCCAAACTAGTACCATTCAAAGAAAAAGTGCTGGCGACCATCTGTGGTGCGGCCAATCTCATAGAGGAAAAGCCACACTCCTCTCCACATTTCCATACAGAAACCAGTCCCAAGACACCAAAGATGGTAGGGATACATACAGATCAATGATCCATTCTGAGAGATCCTGCGATGGCTCAATGTCCATATATCAAGGATAAGTTCAGAATGCATCAAGATCAAAAGACCTGAAGAAACAGGCAAATATCAAGCAAGTATCATGACATAACAAAAAGGGAAGCAAATCAAAATATATTTCTCTGCCATATATAATGATGTTTGATATATACATCTGTGTTGTACATGAAAAAATAGCTAAGCTAGTCTGTGCAGGAAAATACAAAGCTATCTACGGATCTGTGTGTATCTATCAGATCTAGCATAGCATCCCTCTCCGAAGAAGGAGGTAAAGCTGCAAGCACCTGCCCAAGGGTATCTACACGAGCTAGGAGATTTGAGGCTAACTGCATGATGGTATGATGCTCATTGATGTATTCACTCATATCGATAAGGATGCCAGTTGTTTGGGATCTTAAGGAAGTATTGTTTGCAATGGCCACATCCTTAGTAGATAGGGAAACATCCCTCTCTACAATCAATGTATCTCAGGCTGATCTAGCCTCGTCCCTAACTAACAGGGCGGCGTCTCTCCCATCAAGAGCTGTCAACATCGAGGCCCTAGCCTAATCTCTCTCATAGGTCATCAGATGTAGGCTCTGTTCCAAATACTGTGCTGAGTACTGAGTAATAGTGGCACTCGGGGTGGGAGAATCCATCACATATGCTGGAAGCCCATCAGTCAAGTCCCCATCGATGGGAATGTCAGCCTCCTCCAAAGGCTCCTCATCGTCAGAATCAATATCCTGCACTGTGGATATTACCATAGTCGATGCAGTCTCTGTCTCCATCCATACTGAATACTCTATAGAATAACCCAGATGACTGACAGAAAACTCAGCTAGCTCTCGCTGATCCCAACAGGCATACATCCTGGATTTGTCCTAAGTGATAAACGACATGAAGCAAAGCGCTGACTCACTGCCCCCTCAAATGGATGGAAATTATGAAACTGGTCAAACTGACACATCACGGCTAGTGGGTGGTAGGTGATCATCCCTCTCAAACTAGCTAGAGGAAGATAATCCATGCCCAGAGGATGAGTAATGAAGCTGTAGGGTGAGCTAAGCCCTGTACATGGTAATATAGCGAATGGATCTCCAATCCCTGCAAGGAAAGCTGACCAAGATGCAGCATCTGTACACTCCGCAGGCTGGAAGGAGTATGACATGGTTATATCATGGGTGAAGCAATACCCATGCCTTCTGAATGTGTTAATCGGTCTCAAGTGTGACATAAACCACACGTATAGCAAGACCGAGCTGCTTATAAACACTCCTGCTGGACAAGTGCTGCAGTATGTAGCTGACCTCAAAGTCTCTCCGATAATCATCGGTATGATGGTATGACCCTCCCCGAGAGCTCTCACTACCATAATGACCTCGATGTCCAGCTCATCCATATATCGTGGCATGTAGACGTACGACAGTACGCAAAAAAATAGTACATCCACTCTATCCAGACGCCAATGATCCTCCGGCGTGGTAAAATCCCCGGAAAGTCGTGCATAACTATCCTTAGAGCCAAATCTGTAAATTAGAAAATGTTGGGATATCACATGGCCAGATGTAATCTCATCATGTACCACTCTACGCCTCAAACCGGTGATGGTCATGAACTGCCTACTCATGTCCCCGATCACCATGTGCGCGCAAGGTTTGTCCAACGACATCATCGTCAACCGTGCATACTCCTCCATAGTAGGAGTCAACTCCTGGGTCCTGAATCGGAAAACCTGCCTCTTTGGTACCCAATGCTCTAGCATACCCTCTATGAATCCTGTAAGAACCTGAAACATCAACATGGTTATAGTATGTCACAACAAATGATCTACAGTCACCCTGTCTAGTGGTGACATACTATTATACCACGAATGCATACCAGATGCCACCAAAAATGGTGGGCGTATGATCAATACGGCTAACTTTCGAGGAAGACATCTGTACGGGCCGTGTCATAAGACCATCCAGGGGTCAATGCTAAATATCTCTAGACATACATATGCATAACATAATAACATGCATGATACAATAGATGGAAATATGATATAGGGAATGGAAAATTGTACATACATTTCTAAGTATATCATCATCTAATACATCTTTGTACAGCTAAAATACAGGGAAATGGGGTGAAGCTACCCAATATCTAATAGAGGCATATCAAAAGATATAGCGAGAATGGGGTGAAGCTACCCAGCATCTAACAGAGGCCTATCAAAAGAAATAATGAGAATATACATCAGAAGAAATCAATGGTATCTATGTCAACATCGTCAATCCTGTCCATCTGATGTAACTCCTCCTGAGTCATTAGATCTTTATCTACAGAGATGTCAGACCTATACAAGGGAGGATCTACACCGGCAAAGCCATATGGGTCATCTTAGGGGCCAGCGCCAGAGTTGGAAGGATCAAAAGTATCACCTCAAGGATCTCTACCCAATCTTGGGATAAAGAAATGTGTCCGGTCCAATCGCCGAAGTCAAACTGCTAATCTGCGGTCATATGAGTCGAATCTCTGACACAGGCTAGCCAATCCGTCATCATCATGGATCCTGGAACCATATCCCCCATAAACTGTGTGGCGCGGGTTTGAGATCCAATGGTACGAGGGAACCACCAATGCTAGAGCATCTTCTGAGTTCAGGGACCCTCTGACAAAGTGAAACTGTTAATCCACAACAAAGGGATATCAGTGATGGGTGACTGCAAAATAGGCCAATAACGTCTGGCAGGAGGCAAGATCGACATGCGAATCTCGCCTGTAGTGCTCCTGATAGCACGCTCTTCTAAATAGAGCTCCCATCCCCCATCTGTGAAGAGAGGAATCCTACGGGTGGAAATAACGTACTCAACTCTAGTCGGGTACCCATCCTCAATTCCAATGCTCAAGTGCTCCCCAGAATAGGGAACCCATGTGATGACATCCGCTGTCAACAACTCCATCTGTAGGCGGTAATGAGTGAAACCCTCAGCTATAAGGACCTTCACTATTATGGAATGATGCCATCTCCATCCTCGTGGATAGGTATCTAAACCTAGCATGCTCACAGGACGCAAACATGGAAGCCTCTCACAGGCCCAAAACTGCCAACACAAAGGCAAACATCTGCTGTCAGTCAATGCTTTAACCTGTATATAGGAAAAGACAAGAGAAATACTCATCATCAAAAATGGGCAAAATCCTAACCAAGCCTTGGTCAAGCCCTGCGATCACAAGCGCATTCCCTTGATGAAATAGACGAAGGTGTAGGAACCCCAATCATAATCTCTTATACGGTCCACGTGTCGAGTGGCATTGATCAAAGCGAAGGACACCATAGAAGAGTTATCTACTATGAAGCAACCCCTAATGATCATCAGGAACAATTGCTGAAGAATGCGATCCCTGAATCTCACATCATCGGGTATAGGCTCACTCAACAGCCTGCTTATAGCATTTACGCTCAAAGGACCTGTACGTACAGTCCTACCCTTGCGAACCTCCGCCGGAACTCCCAACAAGGATCTGACGGCAGTAGGGGTGATATCCGCCGTGCAAGGCACTAGATCCCCTTCAAACTCCATACCTGTGATAAATCGCCAATCTATCGGCATCATCATCACCTCACAGTCCAACAAGTGAAGTGACTGAGTCTGGTGAAACCACCACTCAGACAATGCCCTGAGGTAACCTCAGGGACAACGACGGGGAAAAATGGAAAAGAATATCCCGAATCCCCAACCATGTACAATCGCTCTATAGTCATCATGCAAAGCTTGATACATAGAGTGGATGTTTAACTAGTTCCCTCAAGGTTGTGTAAAGCTGGGAAGCTATATCAAATGCAGATCAACATCAGAACCCTTTGCTCCTCATCAATAAGAAATAAGGAATTTTAAGATCTAACTTCATACCTCATTTGCGTGCAGGTAGACTGAAGGATGCCGACTCAAGTCACCTAAAAGATCTGGGTTCACCACTTGAATACCTGGAAAATCCCTACGGGGAACACGTACAACAAGAGCAGGAAACTCAACCGATACATCCTCCTACTCATCCTCGACATTCGGTACTTCAACCCGGATAGGAAGTATCATCGCCTCCACCAAACGACGAGGCTGTCTAATAGAACAGGGTCGAGGTACTTCAGAAGTCCTCCTCCGTACACCAGAAGTTGTCTTGCGGGAAATACTCGGCTGATCCAAATCCATAATATCTGGACAATAAGTCTCCAAATCACCTCAGAAAGGGTGTGATAAATTCTTACCTGGAGCTTTTCTAAATGCATCTTATGACTACATGCATGCATGCATTGTTTTAACATACATCTACAGTAGAGTTAAAAAATGCATGACTACCCAATGCCTATGTTTTGAAATTTTTTGCCATAGCCCCCTTTGTAAATGGGACTATCCACATGCACATAGGCATGACTAGGTGGCCATTTAGTAGCACACCTATCCACAGTCATATACATTCTACATGCATTTAATACATCACAGTAAAAAATCCGTAAGTGTAGACTAATTACCAGGATTATTTTACTTTTCTACCTTTACTCATTTGTCCTCAAATAGGATAAGAAATGATAGTAAAAGGTGCCAATTTGACTATTTCAAAAGTTAAATTTTTCCACATCATTATGTTCAAAATTGTTTAATACTAACATTTACTGTGTTGAATATTTTTTATCAAGTCATATCAACATGCATATTCACTACTATGTGTCTAAATGCATTTCATGTGATAAGTCATTTTCCAACGGATAGAAACTAGAAAAGAATACATGCATATGTTACGGGGATGATGAAGAACGCTTATGCGGTAGCGAGAATATCATGAGAATGTTGCTTTAACTTCAAAGCAGTCTAAAGAAGAACTCTCAGATTTCCTTCGCGGCGCAACTTGAAAATGACTTATAAAAGCAACCTACAGGCTTTGTATAACCACGGTTGGCCGCAGGTCCACCAGCGGCTACTGTAGGTGTACATGTGGCACCCCTATATGGGTCCCACACCTCTGGCTTGTTCCAGTTAGAGTTGTAAAGGAGGTCTCGCAAGCTGAAAAGGCCAAATTAGGAATAGAAATGCTACGCGATTGAACGGAATAACCTCAAATCCTGGTTTTCATGTGTCAAACTCTGGCTCCACATAGCACACATTGGTATTCGCCTGCATACAAGGTATACTATACTAGTGGCCTCAGCTTTTAAAAATCATGCTCGGTAATACCTCACAAAGGGCCGATGCTGTCTATGCAAGGTCAGGCAGCCCTGATGTATCCTCGGCAGGGGTTACAACGCCAAAGTCACGAAGTGATGACGTATCCCTAGCGGGGGTTACAATGTCAAAGCTACAAACATCTAAATATCCCTGGCGGGGGTTACAACGCAGAAATTCAAGCATCCACGTATCCCCGACGGGGGTTACAGTGCATTCTTAGCCATTAATACACACATCAATGAAGGTCAAGCAAGCTTGATGTTATTTCAGTCGGTGGCAAGTAAACCCATCAAAGCAACGTATCCATGTCTATGTATCCCCGGCGGAGGTCACAATGCGATGCTACCATTGATATATGCATCAACGAAGGTCAAACAGCCTTGACACACTCCCCAACATGGGTCATAAAGCGATACAACCATTGATATGCACATCAATGAATGTCAAGCATCCTTGACAATGCACCCAACAGGGATTTATTCTGTGATACATACTTTAGCGAAGGTCAGGCAGCACTAATGATACATACTATTAGCAGTAACTCTAACAAAACCGTGGTATATGCTGGTGATACAAGCAAGAGAAGACCATCCTCATCGGAGAAGACCGATGATGGAATATGTTATACACATCCTTAAACAGACATAGCTTTCTCTCCACAGATCTATTTCACACAAGAGGTACCTCTATGGAAAAGAAGTCTGTGTCTAGGATTCACGACTTTGGTGATAGCCCCAACGTAAACATCCTTGAAGACTTGGATCGCATGTCCAAGACATCACTGATTGTCATCCCAACAGGATTAATAGGGAACTGGCAATCATTCATTCCATCACATATTTGCATCATGTTGCTGCACATAACATCATGTTTATCTATTGTATTTCAAGTGTATAGGATTCTTTATCCTATCCATGCCTTACATTGCATGAATATGATAAAGAGGGGCATCTGTAGGCACTCAGAATTTTCTGCACACTTGTTACTAACATTGCAGGAGGGTAGATTCGTCTTTCGGAAATAACCCTGGAAGACAGCTCACATCCATTCTGGATACTACCAGAAGTTCAGTCTCAACCTCAGAACACACACCGGGATTATCATTTCCAAACCCGAAACACATAACAGGAGTATCATTTCCAACCTCGGAGATAACCCCGAGTTTCGTCCTTGGAGATAACCCTAAGGAATGTTGTTGCAGTTCCGGCGATAACCCCGAAAATGCTTGTTTCAAATGCAATCAGCTTCAATCTCAGACCTCTGGCCGAGGCACTCATACCAAAGACCCGGAGCTAACACCGGGCAGACAGGAACCCTTATAGATGACCTTGTTGCATTCAAACACTTGCAGCAGTCCAATCTTAGATATAACCCTAAGCAACATCTACTTTCAACTCAAATCGGTGATAACCCCAGTAAGGTGTAAGACCCCAGCTTTTATAAATAAAGTTGAATTTTCTATAAATATTATTTTTGAATATTATGGAATAAATTTGATATAATGTTATAGTTGTGGGTAATATTTATAAATTTTGCAAAAGTATACAAGTTGTTATAAAATATTCGTTTGGTTCGGGGAATATTCTTTTGTTAGGGAATATTCGTATGCACTACTCAATCATTGGTGGACCCTACATAATGTAATTATTATTGGATTGAGAAAACGACAAAAATATTTTATTAAAATAACGGCGGAGGTGTTACTGTTAAAAACTGTTGAACTACCCGTTAGTGGTAAAAATACGATGTCTGCGTGGTTGCATAGTAGCACACGGTATTGATTATTGATGCTTACGTGAGAAGTCACTCAGCTATGCTCAATTATTACTACAGTAATTGCTGCATCATATCTCTTATATTATTGATTCAATTATTGTCACAGAATCATCTGTATAATATGTTATAGTATTAAATCAATAATTGAGACGACAAGTTATAAATGATTAATAATTGTTGAAAGATTAATTATGTGTTGATGAAAAAAATGATTTGTGGTAAGTTTGATTATTTTATGGGGGCTCATATGTCATCATCTAAGAGTCTCTTAAATCGATAGTATTTACCTTCTATGAATAGTAATTACCTTCGTCAATAGTAATTACCCTTGTGAATAGTATTTACCTTCGTCAATAGTAGTATTACCTTCGTTAATAGTAATTACCTTTACCGGACGTCGAACCACTTGTCGTTTCAAATTACAAAGGCCGAACCACTTGTCGTTTCACATTACAAAGGCGCAAAACCACTTTTCTTTTCACATCATTAGTCGTCGAGCCACTTGCCTTTTCACACGATAGGTGCTAAGCTAGAAATCTTCTATAAATAGAGGCCTAGGGCTTCATTATTTTTCACGAATTCATTCAAGCTATAGAGAGAGAAGTATAGAGAGAATAAGAGAAAAGAAGAAGAGTATTTTGTTACTACTGCTTCTGCAGATTCAATCTCCTACCAAATGTAAGGGTGTTATTCTTTCTTATTCATGAAGAGAACTGTTGTTATTCCATTGCTTATTATTCATTAGAATAACTTTGTATCTGTGTTTTACCCTATACTTGGTGACATTCTTCTATTATTACATTGGAACATCACATGCGTGTGTTTTACAGGACTGGTTCCGCTCTTTATTATTATTTCATTGGAACATCCTGCATGCATGTGTTTTACACCTTGGACCTCGTTCTGTCTTTATTATTATTCATTTGGAACATCACATGCATGTGTTTTACACCGACCTGGTTCCGCTTCTTTATTATTATTACATTGGAACATCCTCGGTACATGTGTTTTACACCTAACTGGTTCCGCCTTTTATTATTATACTCGCTGAACATCACATGCATGCGTTTTCTACGGGACTGAATTCCGTTATTTATTATTCTGTTGGAATAACTTTTGCTGCAAGGCTTGTCTATCGCATGCATGGTGATTTCTTTTGTTATTCCATTCTTTATTATACCCGGTTGGTTAAAACTTTGACTTCTATACTCCATGAAATTAGTGGAATATCCTTGATATTTGCGTTTCATCCAAAGATCTTTTCATGGAAATATTCTTACGATCATTCTTGAATTTTACTCTACAAAACAAAGATCATGTTGATAATTTGGGCGTTAATAATTCTGGATAAAATAATTCTTGAACTTGTTTTATTGAATTCTTATATCATTGTCATCATCCTCATGTTTATATTATGTTGAAAGTCATCCGTGGCACAGTAGTGTATAGATGGACTTGGTATGATTATGACCAGAGACTATTCGGTGTAATCATGAATAGTAATGTTACAAATGATGTGATAAAAATCCTCGATTAGCATGATGCATTGATGGACGATTGTTGACATGATCATGACCATTAATGAATACACAAATATTCTTGGCCGTGAGTGCATGAATAATTGTGGTCGGATACTAAAGAATATCCTTGGCATGATGAGTGTAAGGTGATTCGATGATGTGGAATATTTATTAAAAGTTGAGTCTCAATTATAACGATGATGAAAAACCTTTTAAAACCTAAAAGATAGTAGACTTTATTTTCTACTTGACTCTTTTAATGGATTGCTTATTCCGCTGCAGATTAAACCGTCAGTTGTCTATTGTATTTTATCGGTTTAACATTGTTGAAGACTATTGATAATTTATTTCACATTATCTTAGTCATAATATTTCTTCTTGGGTGGTTGAGCTCACCCTTTCTTTCACTTTATTCTCTTGTGAAATGAGAATATAGTAGGGACGAGTCGGAAACGAGTGATGGTCTGAAGAGAAGCATTAGTAGTCCTCACTATTCTCGTGAAATAGTGTGATAATAATTGTAATGAGGACTCCTTTTTGAGTTTGTATAATATCTAGTAGATTTATATTTGTATTTAAACTCACGCTTTATGTCGTATTGTACATATACGATTATGTTAGTAAGTTGTATTTAAATTACATACCATGTAAGTGGCGACCTAAGATGGGTGATGTATACCTAATTTTGGGGCGTCCACGGTTGGTATCGAGCTTAGGATAAGATCCTCAGCTAAGATGTGAGAATAGTACTAGGAAGGGAGGCAGGGAATACCTTCGCTAGTATGACCTACCTAAGTTTATGTGCTATTTTATTGGTTGGTCAGAAGATAGGGATAATTTGTTACATGTCAATTAACCTTTTGTTTTGTGGCGATGTCTGAAAATGACATCCGAGAATATTGAGAATAGATAGATAGCAGCGATCGATTGATTCTACCACATATCAATAATCGGGATAATGTGCATCGTGAAGGCGACAATCCTCATGCAAACAACAACACCGACCAAATGATGAATGATCAAATGTTCGGAGGCTTTATACAATTTATCTGACAAAGAAAGCGAGAGCGACTCCTGTCCAAAACGTGGGTGGAAACATGGAAAACTCTCGGGCCACCGCTAAACAATTCAAGGAGGACCACCGGAGTTTAAGGGAGAGCCAAAACCACTTACAGGCGGAAGCATGGATAAAGCAAATTACCAAGATATTTGATGTCTTGGGATGCTCAGGGAGCAAAAGGTTCCTTTCACGCTTTTATGTTGCGGAGAGGTAGATTACCGTGGGAATCGGTAAACGTACTCAACTTCTTTGTCTTCAAGATATCTTGGGAGAAGTTCCAGAGTCGTTCAACGACAAATACTTTCACAAAGTATTACGCATACATGAAGGAGGTGGAGTTTATCAAGTTGGAACAAAACAATATGACCACAATCAGCGATACGAGGCAAAATTTGCGGAGTTATCACGGTTCGTCCCACTTGGTGGATAATGAAGAGAGAATGGCGCGAATGTTTTTAAGAGGTTTGAAGCCGGAGATACGTCAACATCTTATTTCTTATAAAATGTGTTTGTATTCAGATGTTGTAAATAGGGCTCAGTTAATGGAGCGCGATAATGAGTCAACGCAACTAAAAGAGAGCGGTAAAGAAAATTATAATACCGGTGAGTAGTCATCGAGCGTTGACAACAAGCGTGGAGGGAATCAACGGGCGGATATGGTAACCACTTCGGTGGTAATCGGGGCCAAAACAATAAGAATGGACATTTCAAGAAAAGGAGATTCAACAATGATGGAAAGACGTCAAAGAGACAAAGACCGTTGTTAAGGAAGGAGAAAGACCACCTATCATATGCTTCAAATGCGGAGAGAGGGACACATCACAAACTGCGCCATGCCAGTCAAAGCATGTTATAATTGTGGAAGAGAACGTCACTTAGCTCGATTTTGTCGTTCTCAAGACAAATTCAGCTAGGATGGAGGCACCAAAGGTCATCCCCTGAAAAATTCAAACCGTTAGTCTGAGGAGAGCATTTGTTGTGACCTCCCAGAGAGCAAGGAACCCGAATGAGGTCGTCACGGGTAAGCTTATCATAAACTCTAATGAAGTCTATACTTTATTTGATCTGGGTTCTACCCATTCTTTTATTTCTCCTACTTGCGCTCATCGATTAAATTTGACTCAAGAAATTAGACTTTGACTTATCTTTGGAAACTCATTTGGGAGAAACCTTCATTACATCCACTTTTATAAGTCTTGTTTGGTTCAAATCGGTACCCTCACATTACCCGTCGATCTTATTTCATTAAAAATACTTGCATTTGACGTGATTCTAGGATTGATTGGTTAACTACTTATCATGCAAAATTGATTGTTTTCGTAAGGTTATTAGCTTTCATATTCCTAATCAACCTATTATGCGAATTCAAATGACCAAACCATTAAAATCAATCACGGTCATCTCAAGCCATAAAGCTATTCGTTTATTGAAAAGCGGATGTCAAGCTTTCTTAGCTCATATCACGATTTAAACAAAAATCGTCGGTTTTGAACGATATTTCTATTGTTAATAAATTTCTGACGTATTCCCAAGAACTTCTGGCCTACCCCGGGCGTGAAATTGAATTTTGTATCGACCTTGAACCCGTACAAAACCTATTTCCAAAGCCCCATATCGAATGGCTCTATTGAACTTCGTGAGTTAAAGACCCAACTGCGCAGAATTGTTAGACATTGGCTTTATTAAGTCCTAATACTTCTCCTTGGGGTGCTCCTGTTACATTCGTGAAGAAGAAAGATGGGAGTATCGACTTTGTATTGATTATCGGGAGTTGAATCATGTCACCATCAAAAATAGGTATCCATTGCCACGTATTGATGACTGTTTGACCCGATTCTGCGAGCCAAATTCTTTTCAAAGATTGATCTTCGTTAGGATATCACCAATTGAAGATTAGAACCACGACATTCCAAAGACGGCTTTTAACTCGATGCGGGCATTATGAATTCCTAGTCATGTCCTTTGGATTGACTAATGCTCCTCGCCTTCATGGATATGATGAACCGAGTATTCAAGGAATATTTAGATCACTCGTAGTCGTCTTTATTGATGACATCCTTATTTATTCCAAAAGCCGTGAAGATCATGAGCAACACTTGAGGTCGACACTCCAAAAGCTTCGTGAATATAAGCTTTATGCCAAGTTGAAGAAATGTGAGTTACGGCTTGAAGAAGTAGCATTCCTTGGGCACGTGGTATCAAGTCATGGAATATCTGTTGACCCAAAGAAAGATTGAAGCTATTCAAAGTCGGAACAACCTAAATCGATGTGATGGATCGAAGCACGTAGCTTTCTCGGTTTAGGTTGGTTATTATCGTAGAGATTCGTGGAAGGATTTTCTCGAATCGCTACTCCATTGATTCAAATTGACTTTCGGAAAGATACAAAGTTCGGTTGGAGCGAAGAATGTGATAAGAGTTTTCAAGAACTCAAGAGGAGACTTATTTCAAGACTGTTACGACAATACCATCCTGCCGGAGGGATTTGTCATCTACTGATGATGCTTGAACAAAAGGTTGGGATGTGTTCTTATGCAACATGGAAAAGTTATAGCCTATGCCTCGCGACAACTCAAAGAATATGAGAGGAATTATCCTACTCATGATCTAGAGTTAGGCGGTATTGTTATCTTCACTTAAAATTTGGAGGCATTACTTGTATGGGGAGAAAGTTGAGATCTTTACGGATCATAAAAGCCTCAAATATTTCTTCATTCAAAAGGAACTCAACATGCGACAACGACGTTGGCTTGAACTGTTGAAAGATTATGATCATACCATCTAATACCATCCTGGAAAAGTGAACGTGGTAGCTGACGCATTGAGTAGAAAATCATATGCAAGTACGAGTGCGATATTGTCAACGCAAAGGCCCATTTTGTGTGACTTGCAAAGGATGGAGATAGAGTTAAAGACTCCAGGGACGCATGTGATGATAGCGAGTATATGAGTAGAACCGACTTTAATCGATAAAGTTAAAGTCGCTCAAGCTACGGACACAGGTGATGCGTATGAGGAAGAAAGTGCAAGAAGGTGCTATGCCGGAAGCAAGAATCGATGAAGAAGGAATACTTCGAGTCAACTCCAGACTTTGTGTTCCTAACGACCCTGATTTAAAGTATAATATCATAAAGGAGGCGTGCAACACACCATTTGCAATCCATCTTGGGAGTACCAAAATGTATCATGATATTCGTCATACATTTTGGTGGAGCAATATGAAGAGAGAGATAGCGCTGTTTATCTCAAGGTGTCTAACTTATCAACGATTTAAAGCGGAGCATCAAATACCAAAAGGTCCATTGCAACCACTTGAAATTCCAGAATGGAAGTGGGAGCACATTACCATGGATTTCGTTACCGGTCTTCCTAAGGTTTCTCAAGGCATTGATGCGATTTGGGCCATTGTTGATAGATTGACAAAGTCTGCTCATTTCTTACCGATACGAGAAACTTATACACTTGAACGCCTTGCTCGTATGTACATAAACGAGATTGTAAGACTGCATGGTATCTTAGTATCCATAGTTTACGATCGAGACCCAAGATTCACTTCACGATTTTGGGTTAGTTTGCAAAAAGCTATGGGCACAGACTTACGATTTAGCTCGGCATATCATCCTTAGACGGACGGACGACAACAGAGAGGACTATTCAAACTCTTGAAGATCTATTAAGACTCGTGTCCTTGATTTCAAGGGAAGTTGGGACAAGTTCTTACCATTGGTGGAGTTTTCCTACAACAACAGTTATCAAGCAAGTATTGGCATGGCTCCATTCGAAGCGTTGTTTGGAAGAAAGTGTCGTTCTCCAGTATGCTGGGATGAGGTGGGTGAAGCAACGTTGTTGGGACCGGAGTTGGTACGTATGACTACGGAAAAGATTCAAACGATCCGACAACGTATAAAAACCTCACAAAATCGACAAAAGAGTTATGCTGATCTTCATCGAAAGGACGTGGAATTCGGTATAGGAGATCATGTGTTGTTAAGAGTTGCTCCATGGAAAGGAGTTACAAGATTTGGAAAAAGAGGAAAACTTAATCCTCGATTCATCGGTCCATTTTTAATCCTCGATCGAGTAGGAACTGTGGCCTATAGACTCGCTTTCTACCAAAAATATGTCTCCGTGTTCATAACGTTTTTACATATCCATGTTACGTAAATATGTGAAAGACCCGAACCATATTATTGAGTTAGAACCGGATAAAATATCGGAAGATTTGACGTATGAAGAGGTTCCTGTTCAAATTTTGGATAAGAAGGAACATATTCTACGCTCTAAGGTTTTACCTCAAGTCAAAGTTTTGTGGAGGAACCACGATGTTGAGGAAATGACTTGGGAGTTAGAATCGAAATGAAGTCAAGGTATCCTTACCTCTTGACATACCAGTGTATCGTACCTTAATTTCGAGGGCTTAAATTTCATAAGAAGGGAGGTTGTAAGACCCGACTTTTATAAATAAAGTTGAATTTTCTATAAATATTATTTTTGAATATTATGGAATAAATTTGATATAATGTTATAGTTGTGGGTAATATTTATAAATTTTGCAAAGTATGCAAGTTGTTATAAAATATTCGTTTGGTGGGAAATATTCTTTTGTTAGGGAATATTCGTACAACTGACTCAATCATTGGTGGACCCCACAATGAAATTATTGTCGGATTGGAAAAACGACAAAAATATTTTATAAAAATAATGGCGGAGGTGTTACCATTAAAACTGTTGAACTACCCGGTGGTAAAAAATACAAGATGTCTGGCATGGGTTGCATAGTAGCACACTGGTATTGATTATTGATGCTTACGTGAGAAGTCACTCATTATGCTCAATTATTGCTACGATAATTCTTTGCATCATATCTCTTATATTATTGATTCAATTATTGTCACAAGATCATCTCAGATAATATGTTATAGTATTAAATCAATAATTGAGGCGACAAGTTATAAATGATTAATAATTGTTGAAAGATTAAATATGTGTTGATGAAAAAAAAATGATTTGTGGTAAGCTTGATTATTTTATGGGGGCTCATATGTCATCATCTAAGAGTCTCTTAAATCGATAGTAATTACCTTCGTCGATAGTAATTACCCATGTGAATAGTATTTACCTTCGTCGATAGTAATTACCCTTGTGAATAGTATTTACCTTCGTCAATAGTATTTACCTTCGTTAATAGTAATTACCTTTACCGACGTCGAACCACTTGTCGTTTCACATTACAAAAGGCCGAACCACTTGTCGTTTCACATTACGGTGTCAAACCACTTTTCTTTTCACATCATTAGTCGTCAAGCCACTTGCCTTTTCACACGGCGGTGCTAAGCTAGCTAAAATCTTCTATAAATAGAGGCCTGAGGGCTTCATTATTTTTCACGAATTCATTCAAGCTATAGAGAGAAAAGTATAGAGAGAATAAGAGAGAAAGAAGAAGAGTATTTTGTTACTACTACATCGCTTTGCGATATTCAATCTCCTACCAAATGTAAGGGGTGTTATTCTTTCTTATTCATGAAGAGAACTGTTGTTATTCCATTGCTTATTATTACATTGGAATAACTTTTATATCTGCCATTTACCTATACTTGGTGACATTCTTCTATTATTCAGGTTTGGAACATCCTATCATGTGTTTTACACCGGACTGGTTCCGTCTTTATTATTATTATTTTGTTGGAACATCCTGTCGCATGTGTTTTACAGGACACAGTTCCGCTCTTTATTATTATTACATTGGGAATCATCACATGCGTGTGTTTAACACCGGACTGGGTTCCGCTTTTTATTATTATTACATTGGAACATCCTCATGTCATGTGTTTTACACCTGACTGGTTAAAATCTTTATTATTATTACATTTGGAACATCCTCACTTTATGCGTTTCTGGCCGACTGAATTCCGTTATTTATTATTCTGTTGGAATAACTTTTGCTGCAAGGCCTATCGCATGCATGGTGATTTCTTTTGTTATTCCATTCTTTATTATACCCAGTTGGTTAAAACTTTGACTTCTATACTCCATGAAATTAGTGGAATATCCTTGATATTTGCGTTTCATCCATATCTTTTCATGGAAATATTCTTCCGATCATTCTTGAATTTTACTCTACAAAATGATCATGTTGATAATTTGACGTTAATAATTCCTGGATAAAATAATTCTTGAACTTGTTTTATTGAATTCTTATATCATTGTCATCATCCTCATGTTTATATTATGTTGAAAGTCATCTCGTGGCACATAGTGTATAGATGGACTTGGTATGATTATGACGAGAGACTATTCGGTGTAATCAATCACGACCGTAATGTTACAAATGATGTGATAAAAATCCTCGATGGTAGTAGTGCATTGATGGACGATTGTTGACATGATCATGACCATTAATGAATACACAAATATTCTTGGCCCGTGTGAGTGCATGAATAATTGTGGTCGTGATACTAAAGAATATCCTTGGTAGTAGTGCGGGGGTGATTCGATGATGTGGAATATTTATTAAAGTGAGTCTCAAATATATACGATGATGAAAAACCTTTTAAAACCTAAAAGATAGTAGACTTTATTTTCTACTTGACTCTTTTAATGGATTTCTTATTCAGCTATGATTAAACCGGTTGTCTATTGTATTTTATCGGTTTAACATCGTTGAAGACTATTGATAATTTATTTAGCATTATCTTAGTCATAATATTTCTTCTTCTTGAAATGGTTGAGCTCACCCTTTCTTTCACCGTTCTCTTGAAAATGAGAATATAGCTTTGGGACGAGTCGGGAAATGAGTGATGGTCCTGAAGATAGCATTAGTAGTCCTCACTATTCTGTGAAATAGTGTGATAATAATTGTAATGAGGACTCCTTTTTGAGTTTGTATTTTATCTAGTAGACGATATTTGTATTTAAACTCACAGTTTATGTCGTATTGTACACGACAGTTATGTTAGTAAGTTGTATTTAAATTTTGTACCATGTAAGTGGCGACCTAAGATGGGTGATGTATACCTAATTTTGGGGGCATCACATAAGGAGTCAAACGTCATCTTGCCACCTCAACAACTGTGCGTCATCTCAACACTTCATACATATATACATACAAAAATGTCTTTCAAGATCCAGGGATTTTCAATCCCGAGTGACTATTACGCGTGGCAGCACACCGGATATAATTTGAAGCTTGAGGATCAGGGGCATGGTCCCTCTTGCTGACTTCTTACAACCTCTAATCCCATGTCATTGCGTAACTCTCGACACAAGGGGTCCAAAGAAGGTCATGTATACCTCATTCGGATGCTCGGATTAAACTTCTGCAAGTTCGAGCGGACATCACAGTGCACCAGTGCATGTACTTTGAGACGGCAGCGTAACCCTGCGAAGCTGGGGCACCGGACGACCAGCAGATGCATCCGTAGCTACATGCAGTATATATATGCAGCCTCAGGCTCTATAAATATAGATCTTGGGGTGGCAAAAAAAAGAGAAAAAAAGGCGAGGAAGCCCTGTCAAATTTGTTCTGTAGACACCCCATATTGAGTGTTTCCTCATTTTAAACACTTGTTAGCTCACATATAGCTACATTTTTACCGGCGAGAGCTGAGTGTTTATTCATCTAAAGTCATAAGAAGCCTGTATTGGAAGCCCACTATAAGCCTTCTCACACTCTATAAAGCCTTTCTCTTCATCTTTGCACACACTATTCTACACATTGAGAGTCGTGTTGTGTGCATATTCCCGGACTTCGGTCCGTGGTTTTCATTTCTGTCTGTATATATATACTTATATACATATATATTTTATATATGGACTGACATTATCAAGTTATGCCTCGATTGAGCCTCGACTTATGTCTAGATCGTTTACTTGCTTATATATATATATATATATATATATTTACATTTCTGTCAGGCCTGGAGTTTACTTCGAGGCCTTTTACTGCTTTATTTACATTCAGTTCCGCCTGGAGTTTACTTCGTGGCGATTGATCGCATTTATTACGTTATTTACATTTCTGATCCTCCATGGAGTTGTTTCGTGATGGTTGATCATGCACACACACACACACACACATATATATATATAACTGTTTACCGCTTTTCATACAAATTGCAGCATCATATGAGCCTAGGAATCATGTGATCACAGATTCAGTCTACTGAATCTAGATTCGGTTCCCGTGATGAGCATTTTCAACTGCAAGCAGCTTTTACATTATTTATAGTGTATGAATTTCCTTAGATGGCTATCATGCCCATGAGGGGTTCGGCACTGCTGTATATTATTTTCTCGAAGATGCCTCGCATCTTGAAAATAAAAGCAAACAAGCTGAACATTTAACAATAAAATGGAAGTATGAAAAGGTCTCAATTTCTATTGAGCACATGATTTGAAAAACCTCTTTTACAAAACTTCATTGCTATATCTGGTTAAAACTGAATTTTGCTATAAATTCAAACCCTGTGTATATAGGTGCGAACGAGGCCTCACACTACATTCAAATAATTGCACATTGATCCATACACACACATACACACATTTATATAACAGTTTCTTCAAAAAGTGGTGGTCATCATGGTAACACGGATGTTGGGGGGTGCCTAACACCTTCCCTCCGCATAATCAAGCCCCTTGACCCAAAATGAAACTCGGTTTCATAGACCCATTTAGCAGTGTCAAATCACTGGGTCAATGTGCAAACCTTTTCAGTTACATTAGTGCAACTAGTTAAAAATACCAACTGGCGACTCAAAGTCAAATCATCGACATTATACATGTCGGACCTTTTTCAGATGTTTTTTCAAATAAATCTCACATAACAATGAGAACACCAAAGAACAGGTAGCAAAAAGGAACAACTAAAAATCCCGACGTCGATAGAGGTAATGTCGGCAAGTCAAGAGATGATATCCTTGAGTTTTCAACCTAGACAGGGGTTAGGAAAGGGTCATCAGGGAATCAAATGCCCAATTCATGGTCCCAGCCAAATAGAGATAACCGAATTAGGCTACTCTTTTGGGTCCACTCATAGGAACCCTCACAAGCATAAATTGATTCCTTCATCTTCAAGGCGATTGCCTAGACCCACAGATACTTAGTCTATACATCCTTCACTAAAGGTTCCTGCCCATGTGGTATCCATGCTGTTTCCTAAGTCGATACTGGTCAAAGGAAAGGAAGTCTTGTTTCTAGACCCAAAAGTGGAAGAAAGGAATTGAAGGTGCAAACAAGAGATGGAGAGACATCTTTCAAACATGTGCGTCCTGGTCCATACAAAGGGTATGAATAGAGACATCACGGATGATGATTGTCCAGACATCATGGTCATAATTAAGGAGAAGAAGGATGACAACAGCCCCTTCATCACTACTGTCCACCAAGACTTCACCCTTTATAATTGGAGTAGCAGTCCTTGCATTCGCCAACAAGGGTAAAAAGGGCAGGAACTCCCTCTACTCTATAGATAACAATAACTGCTTACTTTTGCTGTATAGTATTAGCAGTTGTTTTGTCATTTCATGCTAACACTTTGTATGATTGAATAGTTTCATATATTAAGTGAAAGCATTTTGTTTCACGACTCTAAAGTTAGATGTGCCTAAACTTGTTGATGCGGTGCCTATTCTTCACAAGTGTAGACACACTAAATTTTGTATTCTTGTTACTAACATTGCAAGAGGGCAGAATCGTCTTTCAGAGATAACCCTAGAGGACAAAATAGTTCCAGTTCTGAAAATCCCACCGGAGAAGCCTTTTCAATCTCGGAGATAACCCCGAGATATTCAATCCCAGAAACAACACCGGGAGTTTCAGTCTCAACCTCGGAGATAACCCCGAGGAGTTCAGTTACAGTTCTAGAGATAACCCCAGAGTTTCTCTTTTCAACCTTTACAATCAGCTTCAACCTCAGAGATAACCCCGAGGAACTCAGTACCAAACTCGGAGACAACCCCGGGAGGTCAAGCACACCTCAGAGACAACCCTGAGGACATCTAGTACTTACAGCAGCCCAATCTTAAAGATAACCCTAAGCAACGACTGCTTTATCAGCCCAAATCGGAGATAACCCCGGTGAGGGGCAAAATCATCATTTTATCACCATGATCCCACATACGCGTCATCTTAACACATTTCAACATACATTCTACACTATAGTGTCCTACAAGAACCAAATAGCTGCAATCCCGAGTGACTACTACACAGGATAACACAGCGGATGGAATTTGAAGCTTGAAGACCAAGGGCATGGTCCCATCTTCACGACTTCTTACAACCTCTAATCTCATGTCATTTGTGTAGCTCTCGACAACAGAACTCTAAAAAAGGTCGTATACACCTCAATCGGATGCCCAGATTGATGTTCTGAAAGTTCAAACAGACATCATGTTGTATGCGTGCACGTACTTTGATACGGTAAGACCCGCGGAGCCCGAGGCACCCCGGGTAGCCGTAGGTGCACCTGCGGCTACTGCAGTTATAGCTGTGACTCCCCCCTCTATAAATAGAGGGCTTAAGGTGGCCATTTTGTAAGAGAAAACGGTGAGGAAGCCCTGTCCAATTTGCTTTGTACACATTGTAGACTGAGTTCTTTCTCATTTTAAGCACTTGTGGGTTCATATATTGCTATAATTTTACTAGTGGGAACCTAGTGTTCATCCATTTAAAGCTATTGAAGTCTTCTTTGGCAATCCACTGTAAGCCTTCATACAGTTCTTAAAGCCTTTTCTCTACATTTTGAACACACCGTTCTTCATGTTAAGAGTCGTGTTGCGTGTGTATGCCCGAACTTTGGTCCGTGGCTTTTTATTTCGTTTTGTATATATATATTTATATATATAGACTGAAATTATCGAGTTATGCCTCGATTGAGCCTGGATTCACGTCTGAACCGTTTATTGCTTATATATATATATATATATATATATATATAGTCCGGTTCCTATCCGTACTCCCACATTTTCTTAAAATGCGGATTTTTTTTTTGCTTTTTTTTTAAAAAAAATAACTAACAAAAATAAATAAATAATTATGGAACCGAATTTTTTTACATAATACAGTGTTTTGACTGTGATTTGAATTAATATAACAAAACATATTTGTATAGTCTGTGCAGACTGTACATACATTTTTTGGTATAGGTATCCAAATCACGCCCAAAACATTGTATTATGGAAAAATTTCAGTTCCATAATTTTTTTTTTTTTTTAGTTGTTCAAAAAAAATAAAAAATTGTCCGTATTTTACTCTAGTCCGAACTCCCAGACTGGATCCACTGGCTATATATATACATTTATGTCAGGCCTGGAGTTTACTTCGTGGCCTTTTACTGCTTTATTTACATTTTGTCCCGCGTGGAGTTTACTTCGTGGCGGTTGATCATTTTTATTGCTTTTTTTACATTTTGTCCCATCTGGAGTTTACTTCATGATAGTTGATCGTATTTACTGCTTTATTTACATTTCTGATCCCTAATAGAGGTGCTTCCTGGTGGTTGATCTTGTCTATATATATATATATATATTTATCGTTTTTATATATTTACATTTCCAGTCCCCCATGAAGTTCGCTTCGTGGTGGTTGATAGTCTGTATATATATATTTACAACTTTTATATATAACTGTTTACAGCTTTCATACAAACTGCTACATCATGTGAGCCTAGGAATCATGTGAACACAGATTCAGTCTCTTGAATCTAGATTCGGTCCTCGTGATGGACATTTTTGGCTGTAAACAACTTGTACATTATTCACGCTGTCTGAATCTCCTTAGACGGCTCTCATGCCCAGAAGGAGTTTGGCACTGCTATGTATATTATTTTCTCGAAGATGCCTCGCATCTCAAAAATAAAAGCAATCAAGCCGAATGTTTAATAAAATGGAAGTATCAAAGGCCTCAATTACTATTGCGCATAATGGTTTGAAAAAACATCTTTTATAAAACATCACTTCTATATCTTGTTAAAACTTAATTTTTATATAAATTCAAACCCTTTGTATATAGGTCCGAACGAGGCATAACACTACTTCCAAATAATTGCACATTGACCCACACACATATACACACACATATATTCATATAAAAGTTTAATTGAAAAGTAGCGGTCACCGTGGTAACACGGATGTCAGGGGGTGCCAAAGACCTTCCTTTCACATAAGCAAGTCCCCGGACCCTAATGAATCTCAGTTTCACAGACCAGTTTAGCAGTGTTATATCACGTGATGAATGTGCAAACCTTTTATTGGCTGAGTTGGTGCAACCATTTAAAAATACCAACTGGCGACTTTTACAGTCCAATCATCGACATATAAATGTCGGAACTTTTCACAACTTTTTTTTTCCAACAAATCTCACCTAATATGAGAACATCAAAAGACAAGAACAGGGACAATAAAAATTCCGATGTCAACAGGTGGCGACTCTGCTGGGGATATCCAGTAAGAGAACTTAAGCTGCTACTACAAACTTTTCAAAAACTGTTATCTGCTTGTGTATGGATATTGCATTTACATTTTTTGATGAATGTGTATGAATGCATTTACTTACTACACTTAATTCTTTACACTATATCTGCATATGATATTAGTGTTTTGCACATGTCATCATTCCCAAACGGTGAGACACGTTGTATGTGAATGTATGTTGTGTGGTCCCTCCTTCAGGAGGCTATCGTATTGGTGTTTGATTACTAGACTCGTATGGAGACTAATTCCAACAAGGCTCTGAAAAGGCACCACCCAAATTTGCTCCAGTTAAAAGACTAGATTAACTTCCCGTCAAGTAAATTGCGATGATCTGAGAACCTTCATGCCAAAAAGCCATTAGAGAAACCTAAGATAGGCTAGCCTCTAATAAACCAAATGCGGAAGAAAGTTTCTTCATTCTTTCCCATTTCAGTTACTTGTAATTTCATTCCATGTAAATCTCCATGTAATGGAAAATATGAAGGAAAATGTGTACATACATTCCTTTTTTACCATGCTATCTTACAAACAACTGACATCCATTTTGCAGGATAATATTCCTAAAATGGACACATTATGATAGCATGTAAACATTTATACATTCCCTAAGACTAAACTGCATAAGTTTTTTATAAGGAAATGATTGGGCCTATTACCCGCTCAAAGTCCAAAAAGGCAACGAGCCTACAGCCAATTATGTCTTCATCTAACCAGTCTAATCCTGCTCCTGTCTATCGTGAAGAATTTGATAGATTAAGCAAACAAATTACAAATTTGGATGTTCTTCTTAAAGAACTACACCAATCTACTCAAGGTCTACAAATACCCACACATACAGAATCGTCTGCACATGCAGGAACACAAGGTGCAGATCAAGCAAATCCAATACCTGAGCTTCAGTTGGATAAGTCTAACAAAATTCCTGAAAACACTCATCTCAAAGAAGATCCAGACACCGGTGATATCAGGAAAAAAGTCCTTCAAATGGAAGAGACCATTTAGTCTATAAAAGGGATTGGTGCACACAAGAGTGTCTCATATGCCGACCTTTGTATATTCCCTGGTGTTCATTATCAAGAGAAGTTCAAGACTCCTGACTTTGAAAAGTATACACACATTTGATGGTGTTCATTAGAGAACTCGGATCTTATGTCGAGAATGAGAAACTCAGAATGCAGCTATTTCAAAAGAGTCTAACTGGAGAAGCCCAATCATTGTATATGAGATTGGACAATTCTAAGATCCATAGCTAGGAGAAGCTAGCTCATGCCTTCCTCAGTTAATACAACTTACAGTCTCAGATGGCTCTGGACCGGTACCAAATTACCAAGGTCAAGAAACAAGCCAATGAGTCTTTCCGAGAGTATGCTCAAAGGTGGAGGCGCCTAGCTTCTCAAGTTATTCCCTCTATGACTGAGTCGAAAATGGTTATGACCTTCATAGACATACAAGAAGCTCCCTTCTATGAGAAAGTCTTAGCTGGCATTGGCAAGCCATTTTCTGAAATGATCAAACACGGAAAGATGGCTGAGATGGGATTGAAGTCAGGAAAGATCCAAGACCTAGTTGCTCTAAAAGTTGTTGCTGAGCACATCTAGTCTGAAAATTGTGAAAATAACCCCAGGAGGGTCCATTAAAAGAAAGAGGAGGATGTTTCCTTGATACTACAAGGTCAGAAAGGCAATCAAAATACACCTATCTAGAGGAGAAACTACTCCCCTTTTCAAGCACAATCTTCCAACCCTACATTACCAAAGGGTGGAGAAGTCCGATGCAATCAAGTGTTCACACCCCTAGGGGAGTCACTCGAGAATATTTTCAATCTTCTAACAACTCAGAAGAAAATTACCCATCTTCTTCCACCAGCTAACCCGAATGGGAAGGGTTTCAATGCTACTCGAAAATGTGCCTATCATGCTGGAGCGCCAAGATATGATTCTCAGGATTGTTGGGCCTTGAAACACATGATCCAGGATTTAATCGACAATGGGGAGATTGTGGTGACAAAACCCGACCAAACCTCATGTGCAAGACAACCCTCTTCCTCAACATAAAGAAGAAGAGGTTAATATGATTAATTGGAGCAATGGACAGAGTTCCAATTATGGTGGAGAATCCTCCCAGACCAGCAAAGATGGTACTGACAAATGGGATTACACACAGTTCCAGTTTGTGATGGAACGAAAGATGAAAGCTCTTTGTAAGCAAGTAGAGTAATTTGCAGAACTGGTGATCCATCAACACCAAGTCACACGCCAATTAGTCAGTCAAGAGCGTGCTAGTCTCCTCCCTTTTGTCATGAATACTCCATCATTGCCTTCAGAAAGTGAAATACTGGAGGATAAAGTTGTAAAAAGATCAAGTGCCAAAGCCCGTCGGGATTTTTCCAACAAGAGGAATTTACATACCTGGGCCAACCTATGGAGGAGATATTTAAGATGCTAATCAATGAAGGAAGAATTACAACCCATCTACCTCCAATCAATCCCCGTTCAAGATAATTCAATTCTAATGGAGTATGCCAGTATCACTCCCATTCTCGTGGATACAACACAGAAAAATGTTGGGCACTCTGCCACCTAATTTAGAATTTAATTGACAGTGGTGTCCTGTGGATGGCAGATGACGACACTTTTTTACTCGAGAGTAAGAATACATGTCCCACAAAATGGAAGGATGTCGTAGCAGTAATATCTGTTGAGGATGATTTGGCTACCAGACCACTCACAATACAAACAATTCAACTCAAGGGTGTTGACAATCCTTTGAAAGTGTCTGCACCAGAATGAATTCCCTTGCCATACAGAACATAACATCCTATTGTCAACCTACAAAAAGTGCCATAGAATTATGGAGAGGTTAAAGGATCTACATCACACACAACTATTGCAGTGTCAAAGGAGAATCCACTGTATCTTCCCCACTAGGTGATGAAGCCTACCATCAAATGAGATGGGAAAGTTCCTATTGAGAGGATTGAAGAGTTCCTCCGTACTATAGGCCATAATGAAGCCAAAGTGATTTTAAGCTTGAGAGAAGCTCCACAAGAAATTTCCATACTGGACTTGGTTTTCTCTTCCGAGGATCACAGGAAGATCTTGCTAAGGGTTTTTGAAGAAGCCCATTTGCCAAAATAAGTGGATGTGGAAAAATTCCAACATCTGGTTGATCACATTTTTAACAACAATGTGATATCTTTCACTAATAACAACATACTTCCCGAAGGGACTGGTCATTGCAAGCCGTTGCACATAACGGGTCTGTCCTCCGGATACATAGTGGGAGGAGTTCTGATAGATGGTGGATCATCTTTGAATATATGTCCTTATATCACCTTGGAGAAGATGAATATCAATCCTACGAGGATCAAAAGCAGCCATACGGTTAGCAAAGCTTTTAATGGAGACCTACGACATGTCGTTGAGGAGATTGAATTACCTGTGGAGATTGGTCCTCATACATTCAGTGTATCTTTTCATGTGCTCAAAATCGCCATAGGATACAACCTACTTTTGGGAAGACCGTGGATTCATATGGCTACATTATCAAAAATATCCTAATCACTGTTAATGTTGAACCGGAATGTCCTGAACAAGGTGACATAACACTCATCACCTTCGATGCAGAAGTTGAGCCCGTCAGTTTCTATGCCTTGGAGGTGAGCAACACTAACTACCATCCTATTGGGGCGCAACCTCTCACACCCAAGATTTCTACCAAAGTAATGTCTGCAACACAAGATATGATATCATTGGGTCATCTACCTAGACAAGGGTTGGTTAAAAATCAACAGTGCATTAAGCGGCCAATTCAAGTTCCTAGTCAAAGAAGGACAGCTGGATTAGGCCATTCTGCTAGTTCCAGTTACATGAATCCTCATAAACACAAAAAGATTCCTTAATCTTCAGCCACAGGACGATTATCTAAACCTACATATCCTGAGCCTGTACGGTCTCTTGTAAAGGTGCATGCCCATATAATGGTTATGTTATTTCTGTGACGCCCCCAAATTTCGATATCATCCAACCCGACATATGGTGCTCTACGGTGCTACAGTTCACACATACATTCAATTGAAAAGCCTCAACAGAATGAATATGTCTTATAAATATTGCAAATTAATACTACCATTCCCCAGGTTCTTTATAACCATTACATTTGTTCGTGTCATAATATCAAATATTAACATTATAACCTATACTATTACATAAGTAAATCTATTGGTTCGTCTTTGCCTTTCCTTTATCCTTGCCGAATCCTTCGGTCCGTTTGGTCTTAGCTGCATTCATATGGTTCAAGCAAGAGAGAGCATGACTAGCTCAGCAAGTACAACAATTCTATTAATAATATGCTTGTATCATACAAATCATATATCTTCAATAACTGAATAATAATTATGAAGTACTATCGATAATTCAAAATAGCACTTCTCTTTTCTTTATAACGCTTTACAATGACAATATTCAGTAAAACATCAATTCTTGTCCAAGACCTTGAGCATTTCATACTTTCTTTGAGAAGGACATTCCCGCACAAAGTTTGTAAGTTCGACATTTCTTACGAGCACGTCTAGGTGATCAGCCTATAGTACTCTATGTTGATCAACACTACATTCTTTAAACGTATGTAGGTTTAAGTTATGGCAACCTCACGTGCTTGTCGTTTGAAGACAAAACATTTTAACATACTAAGTCTTCATTTGAAAACCACACCAATATAACTTGGTAACACATTGACCATACTTTGATAGATTATAAGAAATCCAACATATCATAAGTTTAGCCGAAAGAATTGGCTTTGACTTCATCATACAACAATTCATGCGTAAGAATACATGAACCACAAAGCTTGTCTAGATTGAACATAAACAAGGGTTAGAATACTTACCTTCAGTGTCTGTTACGATTATTACACGTTCACTTTATTTCTTTAAGATCTCTACTGTAAAGGATCACATCATATAAGACATTAGGTCATGAACATCATACATGGTTCCTAAAGAATCTTACCCTTCTTCTCAATCTAATCATATATTACACTTCTTTTTATTGGTTTTGGCTTCCCGATATAGTTCACATTGTCATTACGTTCATGTTTGATTACTTGTCATCAACCTTTATGTATCATAATTAAGGTTTAACAATGCCTTACAATGTTATAATAAATCTTTTACTTCATTGTTAAACAGCTACCATTTTTGCTATACTTGTAACCCTTCCTTACTATTCATTCCTTAAAATTTTGGTGGTGCTACTACCTATCATCCTTATACAACTCAAGTTATGGCATGGGTTAGCATGTGTACAAAGCTCTACCAATGCCATGCGCCACCACACATAACTCATTTGGCCAAGCCACAACGTGACTCTGTAGTAGGTTTGGGCATGGCACCCGGTCTTCAGCCGCAGTACGCTTTTAAGCATCAATAGCACCGCATGGGCACAAATTTCTCTGTGCACCAGATGACTTGGACATTTTTTAAACTTTGCGAACTTCCTAGACTCCAAATTTGATCATTTTAAATCCGAATTGGCTCGTTCAAAAGCCATTAACTCACAAATCATATACTCTACGTGTCCATGCTAGAATTTTATATTTTTGACTTCGTTAACTCAAAATTCACCTGTTAGTTCATTTTTAACTAAAACAATAAACGCCCATGAACGTTCAACGCTCATTTCTTCGTTCTAAGTCAGAATTCGGCCATTTTCGAGTCCGCAACTCTATGATGCGAAATAAGACTTGTTCCCATTGAAAACTAACATTTTCGAGCTTAATATCAAAATTTAACCTCTAATCCGAGAATTTCACGAATTCGACGATTATCGTCTAATCGTGAAAATTTTGGCATAGCTTCGTTACTTATGATTTGATTATCATTTCAAATGATCTCTATCCATCATATTGACATTTCAACCTACATATTACATCAACTTATTTTCATGATAAGTTATGGCTTATTCTTCATAAGTTTATAACTTATCATAGTATAAATTACATATAGTTCAATTCTCATGACTTATGATAGTTTAAGTCTTCTATTCATCATTCTTACATACTTTTAACATACCAAATTCATTCATGTAAACATGATACAAGTCTTATAAGTTCTTCCTTAATTCATAGCTTATCTATGAATAAAGTGCTTATTCTCAGCTTATTAGGACTTAAGCCCTTAGTTTATTTCTTCCTATCATTCTTTGCATACATGATCATTCATCCACACTTCTCTTATCAACCTACAATGGTAGAGATGTAAGATTAATGACATGAAAGGCTTACCCTTGTTGAACTAACTTTCTTCTTCTCTTTTCTAACAAATAAAAGTAGCTTATTCTTGTTTATTCTCTCTAACAATTATGTTGTATTATGTTGGATGAAATTAACAAGTGTAAAAATGATCTAACTCTCTCTCTATTTATAGGATTGCTAAGGTTAGGGTAATTTAGTCATTTAGGCCATCCCACCTCCTTTAAACACACCTCCTTATTATTCATTACTTAGCTATTAAGTTAACTTGCTAATCACAACACTTATCCAATACTTGCTCATCACAACTTTTACTTGGTCATTACACAATTATCTTGGTCACCAAGATTAACCAAATGATCATGGGTTGCCCCATGGATCACCTTAATTCATTGGATCCTATCTTGGGCTTGGATTAATTAACTTAACTTAAGCTTTTGGGCTTGCCTTAATTCCCTTTGAACTTTACCTTAATAACCACTTGGGCTTTATCATTAACTTACTTCTATTGGGCTTTACAAAATACTACACAATCCCACAAGTCTATTTCATTTGGCTTAAAGCCTTATAATGTATTATTTACGTATTATTCTCATATTCTAACTCGTATACTAATTCATAATATATGATATTCCATCCTTCATACATACTCATATAATACTTCGTATCATACTCATATTTGCTACCCCGTACAATACATACGTATTATACGATCATTACATTAACTTCTAACGCTTTATTTTCCTAACATTCTCGAATTACGTCTGCATGCAAAAAATTTCATTTTCCATACTTGAATTATTATTACATAATCTAATTTACTTCGATATTCTATCGTAACGTATTTCTCGGAAGTTCAAAAATAATTCCCGAGCAGAAATTTATGAATAGTGTTTTTTGGAAAATTTCTCAGAAAACTTCTATTTTCTTCTTGGAAATTTAAACACTATAATTCTCTCACGTAGTCAAAATACTACTAAGTCTGATGTTTCTAGGTTATAGAACGTAATTCATCTTACTAACACATAATAATAACAAGTAATACAATTTTATTCATTATTTTAATAAATAAAATTATTTTATAAAGGATCCGAATTTCTCGGTTGTTACATTCTTCCCCCCTTATAAATATTTTGTCCCCAGAATCTCATCTTACATTATGCAAAAAATTGAGGGTAATCCTTCCTTATCTTTTCTTCTAATTCCCACGTTGCTTCTTCTGTATCGTGGTTCTTCCATAACACCTTCACGGAAGGTATGACTTTGTTCTGCAAAACTTGCTATTTTCTATCAATAATTCAAATCGGCATCTCTTCGTACGTTAAGTCCTTCTCGATATGAATAGGCTAATATTCTATTATATGCTTATAATCCGGCTTATAAGGACGTAACACAGATACATGAAACACGTTATGTAGTCGTTCTAAGTTTGGAGATAATGCTATCATATAAGCTACCTCACCTACCCATTTTTATACTTCAAAATGTCCTATAAAACTTGGACTTAAATTTCCTTTCTTTCCAAAGCGTATTTTTCTTTCCAAGGAGATACCTTTAGAAACACATAAGAGCCTACTTCAAACTCCCTATTTTCTCGATGCGAGTCTGCATACTTCTTCTATCTGTCTTGAGCTGCTACGAGATGCATTCGTATCAACTTCACCACATTCGCTGTTTGCTGCACCAATTCTGGCCCTAGCATTTGGCGTTCTCCCACTTCATCCCAACACAGTGGTGTTCTGCACTTTCTTCTGTACAAAGCTTCGTAAGGCGGAATACCTATGTTTGCATGATAACTATTGTTATACATAAACTCTACTCATGGTAGATGATCATCCCTACTACCCTTGAAATCCATGACGCAAGATCTTAACATATCTTCTAATGTCTGAATTATTCTCTCGCTCAGTCCATCAGTTTGTGGATGATATGTCATACTCAACTTTAACTGCGTTCACAACTGCTCCTGCAGACACCTTTAGAAGTTCGATGTGAATGGTGGATCATGACCTGACACAAACGACACTGGTACTCCATGTCTGGAAACTATTTCCTTAAAATAAAGTTTAGCTAACTGGTCCAAGTTATATTTGACCCTAATTGGCAAAAAGTGAGACGACTTCATCAATCGGTCCACTATTATCCAAATCACATCATACACTTTCATTGTAGTTGGAAGTCCCACCACAAAGTCCATCGTGATATGTTCCCACTTCCACTCCAGAATCTCCAATGACTATAACAGGCCACTGGGTCATTGATTTTCGGCCTTAACTTTCTGACAAGTCAAGCACCTACTCACATACTCGACTATTTCTCTCTTCATGTTCGGCCACCAAAAACTTTGTCGAAGGTCTTGATACATCTTACTACTATCAGGATGAATCGAGAACCTCAAACTATGAGTCTCTTATAATACTTGCTCCTTTAATTCCGTCTCATTCGGAACCCAAATTCTTCTTTCAAATCTCAATAACCCCTCGTTATCAAGACTATAGGAAAAGACACAAGGGGTTTTAAGTGGTTCAAAGACTCAAGCTCCTAATCCACTCTTCTACTTTCAACTAGCAGGATTTCCACTAAGGAAGGGCAGCACCGTGAATAACTAGGATTCCTTCAAAGCCAGCAGCCTTGGGACTTCAGTTCACTAAGAACTCTTCAAGGCCAGTAGCCTTCGAATTTTTCTAGTTCCCTAGGAACTATTCAATCCCAGCAGGATTGGAACATCATTTAGTCCCTCCGGACAAGGACCCCTCAGGCCCTGGCTTCTTATTGCTGTAGTTGTTGTTGGTGTTGAGCTGCTAAGATGTCATTAAGCTCTAAACATCTTTTGTACTTCGTAGCTTGGTGTGGTCCGCTATGCATTCTGCTTCGAGTCTGGACCACATCTTCTTTAGTGCAGCTGATCTTCACTCTTTTCTGCTCATCTTCATCTGGTATCAGCTTTGTACCATCACCATCTGGTTTTGCTAAGTCTTTGTGTTAGAAATCACAGAACCCTTCTTGGTTCTGCACTTGTTCAGTTTTATCTTTCGGTTCATGGTGATTCGTAGAGTGGCTCTCTTGATTTTCTTTGTACTCAGCCACTTTTCTGAATGCTATCTTCTTGGCCTTCTCGGCTCTCAGCTTGGCTGCCATCTTTAGTGGCATTCTCATCTTTGTTGAGTGAAGCTTTGATCTATGAGTTCTTCTTCCAAGCTGCTTCACTTCCACCTTGGTAATCTCACTATCACTGGGACTTGTTCTGTTAATCATTGGTGGAACTCGTAGAGTCAACTATAGCATTCACCAACTCAACAATTCTTAAACCTCACAATCATCAACAAATCTTGATCTTTGAAGCTCTATTGATTTATATTACTTCCCAATCTTCCCGTTGGAAAGTAGCCATTGAAAGCTATTCAAATTGCCTCGCAAATCTTGAGTTATTTGGTGCAGACTACAGATGTGACATGACATCTTTTCTCGACTTCCCGACATGCATAGCTTCATCGTTTCACCTACCTCGCCGATATGTCACTTTGATATCTTGGGCAGGTCGACGACTTTATTTCACCCTTCTGATTTCTCGATCAGAGGTTGTCCTTGCATCAATGTTCTCAATAAGCTTTTGTTCGAATGCCATTCTTTAGATTAAACAGTTGCCAATGCTTTAATAATCAGTTATTCGAATTCCACAATTTATGATGCACTTCTCCTTGGACCTGATCGTAGTGTCGCAATGACATGTAGAGTCAACACTACGATCTTAAAGAGTGTTCACTTAATCTTTAATGTAGAACACCTCTCTCTTCTTTTCTGCAATGCTTCATCACTTTTGTTTGCCTCGACTATTCTCAGATACTGATGGCTTGATTCCTTGCTCTAGGCCCTTCTGAATAACAAGATACTTCAAATTTGTTGAGTGTTCAGCTCGCTTTCTCCTTGTGATCTCCTGTTAACTTATCATCAATGGACTGACCCAATGCTTAATCACTTTAGCCTTGTTCTTCAGAGGCTGACTGTAACGGCCCAAAATCCGGTCTATCTTCACACCAGAATTCCGTACGTCATGATCCCATCTTCTTCCAAACATACTGAAAGTAGTATGTACACAAGCCAATCATGTTTGATGATAAAGCATATACTTTGTAACAATCTTATTCATTTATTAATAAAAAGTATTAATTTATTAAAGGCTTT
The DNA here is from genome assembly GCA_020205615.1 of Panax quinquefolius. Classification (NCBI taxonomy): domain Eukaryota; kingdom Viridiplantae; phylum Streptophyta; class Magnoliopsida; order Apiales; family Araliaceae; genus Panax; species Panax quinquefolius. The sequence continues at coordinate 80,439,765 of CM035163.1, forward strand.
TAATTATCTACATGATGCTGTTTTATAATATGTGATAAACCCATAGTTTTAAGCAATGCTTTTAGACTAATGATGATGATCATTCTAATGAGATCTAAATTCTTAGAAAGCTTAAAACTAAAATGGTTCCCAATCGTTGGATTACTAAATTGGGGATTAGTGAATCCGGATAGATTGGTACATACGTTGCTTTCTCATTAAATGAGGATGATTGATCTCATGATCATTTGTGTGGAGACACTAAAGCAAGTATGTAGGTGCTTATTAGAGAATAAGTTCACTTTGAGAATTGGCTCGCTAAGGAATACCTAATGGAGTTTTACTTGCTGTCAATAGGAATTCTCAGTGATAGTAGTACAAGTGATCCTTGGACTTGAGATCATCATAGTATCTTGTGTATGATGAGTTATACTTTGACTTATTCCTTAAGACCCTTAGGGTATATCAAAGGGTATGCTTGGGTATAATAAGTTGTACATGGAGATAATGTATGATCAATAAAGAATCTACCGCTTCTAATAAAAGAAGAGAAATGTCCTATGTGATTCGATAAATGACAACCCAATAGTTCTTGGCGAATGTAAATGAAATTAGAAAGGAGTTTCTAATTTGCATTATTTGAGTCAGGCATTTAAGAGTCGAAATACATATAATTAAATAAAATAAGACTTGACAATAATTCCATGTTTTATATTTAATTGGGACATCAGATGGTGGAAGGATTGAATTGTACTGGTAACTATTTACTCAAAGGTTCTTTTATGATTAATGTTGAAATCTATATTATCCTGGAAAGTCGTTGATCGCTAGGAGGCTTATCCCTATCAGAATAAATATTATTTATTTAAATAAATTAATTGTTTAATTTATTTATTTAAATAAGATTAGAATTGTTCTAATTGATTTATTCACAACCTAGGTTTAATATGGAGAACCTAAAGGGTCACACCATAAAAAAGGAAGAATAATTATTTAAGAAGTTAATGGCATAATCGTAATAATATATTATGTATATTTAATTTAATCTATGGTGATAGAATAAATTAAATAGCTTAATATTTATTATTTAATATTTTAGAAATATTAAATATAAATTAATAAGGGAGTCTTATTAATATTATTACAATTATTGTTATTTTAATTTCTAAAAGAGTTTAGGAATTAATTTAATATAAGTACTCTCATTTATTCCTAATTGGATTAGGAAGGAAAATTAGTTAAAGGAGTTTAATTAATTATCCCTAATAAGATTAGGGAGCTTAATTAATTAAAAGAATTTAATTAATTAAATAAAACCCAATTCTTTAATTGTTAAGGTGGGTTGCCCACATCTATAAATAAGAGGAGTCTTATTATGGGTGAGATGTTGTTGACTTTTACAACATACGTAATAATTCCAATAGTTGGGAGAGTACGTTCTTTTCTATAAAGATAGAAAACTAGGGTTTGAGCCAAATACCCATATTCTTGAATTCTTCTTCTTCCTTGGTGGATCACCTCTAGAGGCCAAACATTTGGGTGGCTAACGTTGATCAAAGGAATGAACCAAACCCGATGGATTCAAGTTGAACGCGAAAAGAATTGGAGGTGAACTTGTACCTGAGGAAGCTCGGATCTTCAAGGGTATGATTTTATTCTTTATCTTTTCGTTAAATTAATAATTGCGCATAAAGGGTGATCCGGTATATGGTTTGTAAAATTTTAAACTCGATTTTTACATCGCTTCCGCTTATTTTTGCAATTTGATTGCGTTTCATGAATATTACAAACCCAACAAAGTGGCATCGAGCCAAACCTTTATGCAAATTATTAATTGTTCAGATTTAATTTGTATATTGATATGTGTTTAGAACAATTTAATTGGGCATAATTTTATTGTATAAAATTTAAAAAAAAAAAACCTGTTTTGTTTTTTTTTATCCGTGATTTCGCTGTATCAATATCCTGTTTTTATTCACGTGACATCATCTTTCTCGCTACTTATAATTATAATAGTTATATATTATATATAATACATTCTGGTCACGTGAACAACTAGCAACAGGAAATCACGGAATACAAAAAAAAAAAAAAAAAAAGGAAATCCGGCAGCAACCATGTTATCAAAGTCAGGATATTTATAAAGGATTTCATGTAATGCCACCAAGTGTTAATATCCTTTTAATCATGCACGGAAGTTTTTTTTTTTTTTTCCTTGTTCCTTCCTTTGCATGATAGTTGGCCTGTTTTATTTTATTTCTTTATATATGATAGGCGCGGATCACGAAGCTTGTTAACAGGTTTTAAAAAAAAAGGCAGCGCGCGGTTTTCATATATATATATATATATATATATATATATATATATTATTCTTAATTATTTTATAAATAAAATAAAATGTTTATTTTAATTTTAAAATAAAAAGTTTATTTTTATATTAAAATATAAAGTTTATTTTAATTTTAAAATTAGAATTTCATGCTAACTAATTAGAGTTGGAATTGGATTCCATGATAACTAATTGGAGTTGAAATTGGATTCTATATTTCCTTAAATAAAGGAGTTTATTTAGATATGAAATACGATTTCATATTATTCAAAATAAATGAGTTTATTTGTGAATAGGAAAAAGAATCAGTCTTTCCTTAAATAAAGGAGTTTATTTAGATATGAAATAAGATTTCATATTATTCCAAATAAAGGAGTTTATTTGTGAATGGGAAAAGAGTATCCGTGGTTCCTTTAATAAAGATTTTTTTACATGGAATTGATTCCATAATTAATTAAAATAAAGGAGTTTATTTTGATTAAAGATTTTGATTAAAATAAAATAGTTTATTTTATTCAAAATTGGATAAATTAAAATAAAATAGTTTTATTTTGATTTAAATTTGGATTAAAATAAAGGAGTTTATTTTGATTCAAAAATAGATTTTATACTAACTAAAGTTGTCCATTAAATGATATCAATATATATATTAAATGTTTATTATTCATAAGATGAATGTTATTTATCGATGCATATGATGATGTGTATGATAATAAATGGGATTGATTATGGACTATTGACCAATATGATTGGATTTTATTTTAGTTGGATGCATGAATGTATGGGTTTTATTAAATGGAGTCTGCACAGACCTCGCCTTCTCTAATTTTTCTTAATGTAAATTCTATCTCCTCCTATGTACTTCCCTCGACTACTTGATCAAGGTTTCTATTTATTTTAAATAGTTTTGTAATAGGAATAGTTAGAATTAATTTTGAAAAATTGGAGATCAAGGAGCAAGGAGCGCTTGAAGACAAGTTTGTAATGGAGCCCGAGTTTAAATGTAATAGTTATATTTAAATATTATTTCTTGCACCCCTAGGGTTTGACCTTATGGTTCACTTGGTGGCTCTAGTGAACCAAACTAGAATAAAAGTCCATAATCAATTCGGGTAGAATATAGTATTCTATATGTGCATGCTTATACTATATATATTATATATTATGCAAACATGCTTCGATGTTCATTAATATATGCGTATTTTATATATATATGCATGCGCGCTAAACAAGATGAGACAAATTTAATAACAAACCCCTCAATTTTTTATATTAAGTCCTAAGCGTTCAAAGATATTTGGAATATCGAACGTCGCCTTCTAGCATGATAAAATTAATAGAGTATTAAATATTTAATATGAGTTTGTTGTGTCACCACAAGGCAAGTATTAAGTATTTAAGATGTTAATTTATCACATTTGATGCTTATAAAGAAAATTGAACAATATTGTTTTGTTGTGTCACCACAAGGATGATATTTTTCTTTTTTGAATATATGTAGTGCTAGGTCGACTTAACTTGGATAATTTTGATTCTGATGTGCCACCACTTGATCAAAATAATCTAAGAGGCAAAAAGAAAAGGAGTTGCATAGTTGATGTAATTGACAAAAGTTGTCTACCTATTTATTTATATATAGTTTGTTGTGTCACCACAAGGCTATATACATTTGAAATGGGATCCTTATTCTCACTAGCAAATCTTTAATTAGATTTTGCAACTATATAAGTGAGGGTAATATAGTTTGAAGAAAATAGTGGGAGATACCAATTTAAAACAAGACCTAATTTATTTTGGTAATTAATAAAAGAATGTATGTTAAAATGTTGTTAATTACAAATTCATTTACGTAATTTTACAATGTCTAAAATTACTATCATCATGAAGCATATTAGATGCTAAATTAACTGCATCAATTAAACGGATTGGTTAAGGAATTTGAGAATAGTTCTCATAGTGAAAAGCTATCTTATGTCCTTAATACGCCTATCCTTGCAATGGTTACGAGCATAATGCCTCTAAGGAAGAGATTGCTACTTTTAGAAAGTGGCAAGATGATGCACAACTTGGCTCAATGCATCTTGCTCGCATCCATGAGTAACGAGCTTCAAATACAAGATGAAACTATGGATGCTCCTACTATATTCCTGCACATCAAGTAGTTGATGGTGAGGAAAGTAGGACTGATAGATATCAGATATCTAAGGAGCTCTTCCGATCTAGAATGACCGAAGGCACTACAGTACAGACACATGTCCTAATGATGATCAATTTGATTGAACAGTTAGAACAACGGGTTTTGTCATGAATGGAGAGTTGAGACAAGATTTGATCTTGCACTCACTCCCAGACTCCTTTCACAATTGTTGTGAATTTTTCATATGAACAAGCTAGATATCAGCTTCGCTGATTTGCTTAACATGTTAAAAAATGATGAGAGTCACTTTCCAACCAAGAAAGACCATGTCTTACTGGTAGGGGCCAAAGGATCTTCTGAAAAGAAGAACGATTCAAAGAAGGTATATAGAAAGGGCAAAAATAAAGGATAATAAGAACAAAACTGATACGGATAGCAAAGGAGTTTGCTTCCACTACAATAAGCCTGGAAACTTGAAAGAAACTGCGAGAAGCACCTTGCAGTGGCTAACCAAAGAAGCTTAATGAAGTTTCGGTTACAAATACAATTTTGTTCAAGATTTAAAATAAATTTTTCTTTAAGTCAAGGTTCTACTTGGATATTGGATATCGACTTTGGTTATCATAAATATAGATTTATGAATGGACCAAGCAGAAGTAGAAAGCTAAACAAAGATAAGTAATCCTATGTGTGGAAAATGAAGCAAAGGTTGTCGATTAGCTATAGAAACTTATAGTTTAGCACCGCTTACTGCAAATCTATTAAGTCAATAAGTTGTTATTGTATTCTAATTCTTGTTAGAAACATTATTTCCATTTTATTGTTGGACAATAAAATTTTTGGTATTATAATTAAGAACAATGGTTGTTCTATTTATAATAATAATGTTTTGTATAGAACCGGAATATTAATTAATTGATTTTGTATACTTAACTTACGTGAAAAATAATTTTGCAAATTGAACAAACTAGTACAAGAAAAGGAGATGATCATTCAAAGAGTTGAATGTGTGTATTTGTTAAAATACAAGTGTGAATTATTTGAAAGGTTCAAAGAATTCAGAAGTGAAACAAATTGGCAAAGTATTAAGATTCTTTGATTAGATCAAGGAATAAATACTTGAGAAATAAGTTTCTAGATCATTTCAAATGGTTTTCTCATAATGGACGCCTCCTGATACACAATAATTGATTGATGTATCTGAAAAGAAAAATCGTACCTTATTGGACATGGTGCTGTCCAAAATGATTTTACCGACATTCCAAAGATCCTTCTATGATCATGTCCTAGAAATGGTCATGCATATCTACGAAAAAGGTAACCTCAAAATCCAAATTTCAAGACTCCATAAAAGTTATGGACATGGAGGATTCCTAATCTTAAGTATGTTAAGATAAGGGGTTGTCCAAATTTATGTGAAAAGGTTTCAAAGGATAAGCTTGGAACAAGATTTGACAAGTACAATTTGTGGGACATCCTAAAGTAAGTTTAGGTATATGTTCTATAATCCTACTTAGCAAAAGGTGTTTGTTGCGAAACACGCGCTTTCTAAGATAAAGGTGTTTAATATCAAGGGGTTAGTGGGAGGATAATAGATCTTGAAGAGTTCAAGAACCACAAAATACTATAAGTCAAATAAGAGGAACCTCAGAGATAGACCTATTGTACCACAAACCAATCAGAACTGAATAGTACCAAGATACCGGGAGGTATGGATTCATCATAGATGATGATGATGAGGTACACATCATAGAAGATGATGATCCAGTTACATACGATGAAGTAAGAGTTGTAGACACTCAGAGAAATTGATTGAAGCAATATTCTCAAAAAATGGAACATTCTTTTTGATGAAGCAATTCAAAAGAGTTTGATTTTATCAAAAACAAGAATGAACCTAGTGTGTGCAAAAGGGTCAGTGGGAGCATCGTGACATTCCTAATATTATATGTTGATATACTACGGATGAGGAATTACATACCAATGCTACAATCAGTAAAGATAAAGTTGTCTAAACATTCCTCCATGAATGGTTTGGGAAGAGTATCTTAATTGGGTATAAAATCTATATAGATAGATACAACAGGATGCTCGACTTAACCCAAGGAACGTATATTCATTTGATGCTAAAGTCGTTTAGCATGGCAAAACTCCAAGAGATGTCTCATGTCGATGAGCTATGGAGTGTATCTCTCTTAATAGTCCCTACAGACTCAAAAAGAGAGTCGCATGAGTGACAATCATGTATGCAATGAAATGTACGAGACCGATGTCGATCACCATATTATGGAGAAGTTCACTATGAGTCGTTGAAAACATCTTAAAGTGCTTAACCCAAGCACTAAGGATGTGATCATATTCATGGTGGGTCTTAATTAAAACTAGAGGGCTTAACAGACTCAAGTTTTTCGTAGACGCACCAAGACGACGAAAAAAATCCACTTTAAGGTAAAGGGTTACCTTGAATAGTGGTGCAATGAATTGAAAGGTTCCAAACAAAGAAAGAGTTGTTGGTTTAGTGATAAAGACAAAGTATATAGTTATAAATGAAGTCGCAAGTTGATTGTTTGGATTAAAGTTTATTACGTAACTAGGAATAGTTCCTAAGTCTCATCTTGGATCTAAACATGTGTTGTGGCACTTTCATTTGATTATTAGAATCATTGAAAGATGGGAAATCACTATAGAGATAGTGGACTCTCATGAACAACATTACATATCCATTAACTAAAGCTTATCCAACAGCAGGATAATCGTCACTTAGAGAAGAAGAGTATGAGATACCACGACGATTGGCTTTAGTGCAAGTGGGAGATTGAAAGTAGTATGCACACAAGCCAATCATGTTTGATGATAAAGCATATACTTTGTAACAATCTTATTCATTTATTAATAAAAAGTATTAATTTATTAAAGGCTTTTAATTATCTACATGATGCTGTTTTATAATATGTGATAAACCCATAGTTTTATGCAATGCTTTTAGAATAATGATGATGATCATTCTAATGAGATCTAAATTCTTAGAAAGCTTAAAACTAAAATGGTTCCCAATCGTTGGATTAATAAATTGGGGATTAGTGAATCCGGATAGATTGGTACATACGTTGCTTTCTCATTGGATGAGGATGATTGATCTCATGATCATTTGTGTGGAGACACTAAAGCAAGTATGTAGGTGCTTATTAGAGAATAAGTTCACTGAACGTGGCTCGCTAAGGAATACCTAATGGAGTTTTACTTGCCTGTCAATAGGATTTCCTGTAGTGATAGTAGTACAAGTGATCCTTGGACTTGAGATCATCATAGTATCTTGTGTATGATGAGTTATACTTTGACTTATTCCTTAAGACCCTTAGGGTATATCAAAGGGTATGCTTGGGTATAATAAGTTGTACATGGAGATAATGTATGATCAATAAAAAATCTACCACTTAATAAAAGAAGAGAAATGTCCTATGTGATTCGATAAATGACAACCTAGTAGTCCTTGGCCATAAGTAATGAAATTAGAAAGGAGTTTCTAATTTGCATTATTTGAGTTGTGCATTTAAGAGTCGAAATACATATAATTAAATAAAATAAGACTTGGCAATAATTCCATGTCTTATATTTAATTGGGACATCAGATGGTGGAAGGATTGAATTGTACGGTAACTATTTACTCAAAGGTTCTTTTTATGATTAATGTTGAAATCTATATTATCCGGAAAGTCGCTGATCGCTTGGGAGGCTTATCCCTATTGTAGAATAAATATTATTTATTTAAATAAATTAATTGTTTAATTTATTTATTTAAATAAGATTAGAATTGTTCTAATTGATTTATTCACAACCTGTTTAATATGGAGAACCTAAAGGGTCACACCATAAAAGGAAGAATAATTATTTAAGAAGTTAATGGCATAATCGTAATAATATAGTTATGTATATTTAATTTAATCTATGGTGATAGAATAAATTAAATAGCTTAATATTTATTATTTAATATTTTAGAAATATTAAATATAAATTAATAAGAGGAGTCTTATTAATATTATTACAATTATTGTTATTTTAATTTCTAAAAGAGTTTAGAAATTAATTTAATATAAGTACTCTCATTTATTCCTAATTAGATTAGGAAGGAAAATTAGTTAAAGGAGTTTAATTAATTATCCCTAATAAGATTAGGGAGCTTAATTAATTAAAAGAATTTAATTAATTAAATAAAACCCAATTCCTTAATTGTTAAGGTGGGTTGCCCACATCTATAAATAAGAGGAGTCTTATTATGGGTGAGGTGTTGTTGACTTTTACAACATACATAATAATTCCAATAGTTGGGAGAGTACGTTCTTTTCTATAGAGATAGAAAACTAGGGTTTGAGCCAAATACCCATATTCTTGAATTCTTCCTCTTCCTTGGTGGATCACCTCTAGAGGCCAAACATTTGGGTGGCTAACGTTGATCAAAGGAAGGAACCAAACCCGGTGGATTCAAGTTGAACGCGAAAAGAATTGGAGGTGAACTTGTACCTGAGGAAGCTCGGATCTTCAAGGGTATGGTTTTATTCTTTATCTTTTCGTTAAATTAATAATTGCGCATAAAGGGTGATCCGGGTATATGGTTTGTAAAATTTTTAAACTCCGATTTTTACACGTTTTCGCTTATTTTTGCAATTTGATTGCGTTCATGAATATTACAAACCCAACACATACATCATTATATACTAAAATATAACAACATATATTCTAAATTCCCAGGTTCTAAAACCTTATAATACCTTTCATTACAAATAACGATAATTACATTATCCTTTACATCTTACACGAGTGACTTTCATCCGCCACTAAGGATACATAACAGTTCATTAAACTAATCTAAAGTTCATTTAACTTATTTTATATTACAAGTCTTCGCTCGATCCTCTCGCTCATCCACATTCTGAGTGGCACTTCATCTGGATACCGTCAGCTTGTTCTTTACGGGATCCTTAAGTTATTCTAACATCATACGCTGAAAATGTTTTTCATTTAAAGCAAGTGTGAGCATTCAATTGCCCAGCAAGTCATAACAGTTGAACAAACATCTTCAACAATTTGAACATTCTTTTAAGACTCCAATAACCAAACAAAGGTTATAAAGTTGCTTGAATAATAGGAATAATCTCAATTCCTATCATTTTAAAACAATATTCACTTTCATTTTAAAATACTTTCATTCTTCTACCTTTTTCATACAAATTTTGTCTGGCTAAAATCATTAGCACAGACTTAATAATAACGGATCATGTATGAACAAAGCATTCTCTTATTGAACAGTTAAATCACAGAACAGTTCATCTCATAAAAACACCGAAGTGTTCACATTGTGGCACAAGGCCTCATATGTTCTACAACCTTGCACAAATATCGCACATAAGCACATAGACAAAACTTCTGAAGTTCAACATCTAAGAAGTTTAAGAAACTAGCATTCATTTCAAATATGAATGAAGTTAGGAAACTTTCCTTACGCACAACTACAGTTTACACTGAACTGCTCATTCCAGTTCCTATGTAGCACATAAGAAAATCAACACATACACTAATTAGTCATGTATATTTGACCTATGCATTAGTTTGCTTAACTTTACTTCTTAGAGTTCATGTTCTTGCAACCTAAGTTTACGCGACCACTTTCATTACCGTTCTACGACTTTATGACATACGAAGATGTCTTACTTATACCTTCATCATCTTTGATGTTTTACATCCTTTCTTCTTCTTATAACTTCTCTAGGACTCAGCACACATCGCTTCTCTGCTAGTAGTCCATATGGTACTCTGAGTGGTTTCCCACAAATAACCTACAAATAAGTTCCCGTCTCATCTACACTGCCCATAACAGTGAGTTAGATCGATTGCCAGTTTTGTATATACCTTTGCTCTCTGACGGAATTGTTTAGACCATCTCCCATATGTCAACCATAAAAGGTTATGATTGTACTACAACCTAACTTATCTTAACTTATCCGAACTATTAAACTATAATCTTCGTTAAGTTAATTTCTTATTCCTTAAGGCTTTCTGGAAACTAAATGCCATACCTCAGGATTCATTCTTATACGACTCACCTTCGGCTTTCATTAATCTTATTACCGTTCATTACGGCTTTCTTAATACCATTCGTAACTTACTTAATACTTTCGTTATCCATTACTTGAACCCCATGTTCATTAGTCATTCTTAATGTCAAAGCCATACCATTCGTTGTATGCTAAGACCGCTCATTTATGGCAACAGCGTTACATACACAGTGTCTATATGCTTCAGACTTATCTCTCATTATCATGACATAACATCAAAATGTTAATCATTACCCTCGTCGCTCAACGTCTAAGGAATCACAACCATAGCAATCCTCCACGTTCGTTTATCGTAACTACGGTCCCCGGATATCGGTTCCGTAATCCGCGTTTACATTCTTTATCCTTTACTCTTATTTCATCTTTTCGTTTAATCTTCATTAAAGGTTCAAAACACTTGAGTAAGGGTTACATTATTTGAACATTATGTTCTTTATCTTTCCTTACGTTTCCCCCAAGAGTTGAGCAGTAAAAAGCTCTTCTCTGGTTTTTTCCTACACTGGCATTGCGGTGCCACTCTCCCTTTTATCTCTCGCACCACGGCGTGAGTTTACAGTACCCAGCTCCCTAGTCTAGTGCTGCAGCGCCACCTTATAAGCCTTAACCCTAGAAAATTTCTCTAAGTGTTAAATACAATTTGAGATGCTTACTTCCTGCTTCCATAACTTATTCGTTATAACTCAGAACGGGGTCATTCCAAAGCCATTCTCTTCCTTATCTTACGTACTTCAATCCCCCTTGGATAGAACTTCATTCTGAATCAGTTAACATGCCATTCAATTGGCTTAATCTTCACCCTTTGTTCATTTTACGTTTTTAACGCTCTTTGTTTGTTCGTCCGTAATTCGGTCATCCAAACTCAGAATTCATTCATTCTTGAGTCCACGACTCACATTTTCTATGTTCTCTTACATTCTTATGAAACCTTACATGTTCGGGCTCATTTACTAACTTTCTAATTCTCGTTTGTCTTTTAAGAAATTTTTGCCATAACTTCGTTATAGCTAAGTTTTAATCCGTTCTTCATGAACGTTTCTACCGTTCCAAACCAAGAAATATGCATCTAACTTATACGCGATGGTTTTAAACTTTTCCATGAACAACAATTATCCTACGATGGTTTTAAATTTGTCCATCAACAATGTTCTTTGTGTTCTTCGCATGTTCTTCGTGTTCTTCGTTTGTTCTTCATTTTAATAGATATTTTGGAATATGATTTCACTTTTTATTGGAATTTAATGTTATAGAACATCATTCCTTACTTATTTCACCTACTTATTCACATAATCCACTCGGATCGTTTTAATTCATTACGAATCTTATATTTCTTTAAGAAGTTTATTTACTAAACTTCAAATTCTTATTTTCTTTATTTCTCATGATTTCAACTATATGAAATCAACCCTAACATCATCTACTTCTTATTCTCATTAAGTTATGTTTTCAATATATTAAACTTGAATAAAATCTAACTTAGGAGTTAGGTTTTAATACCTTTCCTCTTTATTTTTCTTCCGTTAGACAAAGTCGGCGATTCGCAAGCTTTTTTATTTCACGCTCACCATCGATATAATCATTCATGCTCATGCTCTTCCTTCTCCCTCTTAATCCGAACCCTCTCTCTCTCTCTCTCTAGTTGTAGGATTTTCAAAATCTCATTTAAATGAAAGTTAGCTTCCTATTTATAAAAAAACAAAAGCAAGGGCAAAATAGTCATTTCACCCTCTAACCTCCTTACTATTCACACCTCCATACTATTCATGACTTAAGTGTTAAGTTAACTTAGCCATTAAGTTTACTTAGCCTTTAAGTTTCGTGGTTCCGTCCTTTGGGTTTTCGTCCGAAAGTTTTAAAAACTGCGATTCTAAGAATCCAAATATTTTTGGATATTTCGTCTTTCCTTTACTGATTAACTTTTACGTATTCTTTGGATTTTCAAAAAACTAAAAAACACTTTTTGGTGTTAAGTATTTTCCATCACATTTTCCCCTAACGTAGCTAAACGAATAAAAAGTACATAACAGTACTTTTCGTCATTTTTATTTCGTCAGATTTCTGCACGTTTTTTGAGAAAAACTTTTATCGGTTTAATTAACTTTTCACGATATATTATCGCCAAATCTTTCGACGGAATGTCATTTCGACATACAGAACTCTCAGAAAGGCTTAGATTAGTCAAACCCTAACCCTTAGGTTTCGTCGGGTGAATAGTGCCTATTTCGTCTTTTTCCCTAGAAATATTTTTGTTCCCGGAAAATTTTCATTTTTGTCTTGAAACTTCTTACTCGATCAGTCTAGCTCGTAGCCAGAATCCTCCCAACTTATAATCATCCTTGGTTCTAGAATGATTATTAAACACATAGCACATAATATTATTCATAAAAATTTATTTTATTAATAACTAATTCTTAAATTCGATTTATCCAAATTTCCGGTCGTTATAATCGACCAAAGATTCAAGCGTGTACTCCATCGGGCCTTCTTCTTTGTTTGGCAAACACTACGATCCTGGTTACTTCCATGATCGTTGTCATCTGTCCACTTGACAGCTACTGCACAAGCTGACTTTCCTTTGTCAACTACTGAAGTCTTCTTATGATCTTCTTGTGGAAGACTTCATCTTGACTAGCTTCACAACTCAATCTGGATGCTGATTGGGTTGATTCTTAGATCTTCTAATAGCTTGCATGCCATTCGTTGAGTGCTTTATGGCTTCCTTTAGTTGAGATATATATTTGTAGTATCAAACAAAGGCTTCATTCCTTTGGATATTCAGGGAGTGCTCATTTGTTGAGAGTAGTATTAGCTCTACAATTCTGCCTTGGCGTTGTGAGCACATCTGTAGAGGTCTTAGTTCTGCACTCTACGATTCAGCTTTGGCTGTGCAGACACTACGACTCTGAGATCAGAACTTAACACTATGATTTTATCGTTGTGCTTGTTGTCTTCATCTGATCTTGCTCGACTATAATTTCTTCCTTTGATACAATCAGTAGACTCTATGATTCTGAGTGTAGTCTACAATCCTTTACTTGACCATTAGTAGACTCTATGACTCCGAGTGTAGTCTACGATTCTTGACTTGACTTTGACAGATTCTACGATTCTATGATTCTGAACATGACTTCCTCAGTAGAGTACGGCCCTGAGGAAGTTCCCCTCGACACACTACGATCCTTCCTCGTCTCTCCTGGAAGTCTATGAACTCTGAGATCTACTATCTTATAAACTACGATTCTGCCTTGATAGCTCTCGTGTTTTCCTTAACTCTCATGGCAGACTACGATTTTTGGTGCAATGCTCGACGATCAGACAAGCCTATCTATTACATCATAAGATCAACCTAACATGCTTGATCTTTCTATATTTATAGTCCTTGTACATCATTTCTTTTAAGGACTTTACAAAGCTGTTTTTGCTTATATAGGATCAACCTAACATATTTGATAAATTCATTCTAAGTCCTTGTACATATGTTTCTATTATCTATCAAAGGACGTTACGGCTTTTTTTAATACAAGCATACTTGCATATTCATTCATATATATATCATAATCAAATCATATATAAATATCATTCACACGTTTATTCCTTACAATATCCCCCTATTTGATTATGACAAAAACAATAAGTGCATATGCATGTTATGAATGAATCTTATATACAGTGAGCTGCTATATTTCCAAAACAGATAATCATGAATGTCATTTATAATAATATGAAATTTAATACACTGTGACATTTTGCATCTTGGATCCAGAACATACCTAATTGGTTAGAGATGTACGTCTTTGTCTCCATGTATGCTTCCAGGATGTCTGTTGATCAGCTATTCATCTGTTTGGTCTTCTTTCACCTACTCCCCCTTGAATGTTGACTGCATTTCTTTTATCTGCTCCTCCTTCTCCTATTCTTCTTGCGCCCCCTCAGCCTTAGGCTCAACATCCTTTTGCCCCCGTTAGATGATGACTCAACTCCTTCTTGTGTTGTTCTCTTCTTTCTCTTCTTCTCTTCTTTCCTTTTGCTCTTCTTGCTCTTTCTTGAGTGCCTCTTTCTATGCCTCTTTTTCTCCCCCTTTTTGTCATTAATCACTTGGAAGAGCTGCTCCATGTTAGACATAAGTTGTTCCATCAGGTAGGAGGAGTTACCGACTTCAATCTTGAGTTCTTATTGGTTTAACTCAAGTTGCATAGAGAAGGATTGATTTATGTTTTCAATTTTGTCAGAGAGGGCTTGGAGTTGTTCTTCATTTGCCTTCTTTATTCATTGAGCTTCTTCTTTTTGATCATTTATGGTCGTCAGATAGATGTGATCTCTTTCTTTGATTTTTAGAGATACATCAGCCATAGTAGCTTGGATTCTGTCATGAACTGAGTTATCTTATGTTCAAGTCAGCATCTTTGACTCTTCATTGATTTGAGATATCTTCTCAATCAAGTCATTAGAATTCTTCAACAATTTCTGCTCCATGGAAATTTGATTATTTGGTTGGGTTGCCTCTTGTTGAACGCTAGGTTGGACTCTATGATTCTCATCATTGGACAAATTTTTGAAAGTATTGAGAATTTGAGAAATTGATGAATACCAATCATTGTGGGAGGATGAAAGAATGTTAGATAGTTGTGCTTGGGCAGATGGAGACATCTGAATCTGGACTTGATCATCATCAGTGATAGAGTGAACAGACTCTACGATCAGTGTCTTTGCCATATTTCTTTTTCCATCAGAGTCCACTTGACGATCATAAGAAATATAATGATTTTTAGCTTTTCTGTAGACCTTGTAGTGAGGCTTGTCATTGATCATCATGGTTGCAAACTTCTTTACCCTGGGGAAGTTTTGTGACACCAGTTCCAAATTTGGAAACTGAGAGTAGCACTAGCTGAAGTAACTTTCATCTCTCTCAGTGTGTGCCTTTAACCATGGCATCCATGGGAAGAACCACCTCATCAAAAGGTCTTCGGAATTGTACAGTATAGTTATGCAATCTAACTCTAGATTTTTCTAGTTATGAAGCACTTCATCTGTAGTCATCCTTACAACTCGAAGTTGTTCATTTCCATAATTTATCCATCTGGCTGCTGGTACATCTGGTGGATCATCAAAGACTTCTACTACTATTCTTCTGGTGATTCTAGCTAGAGAGAGATCATGGCAGTGTTCTGATTCCTCTGATTCCTAATGTGCAGAATCTGAATCATTCTCTTTTTCTTCCCTTTTTGAGCCTGAATCTTGCTCACTCCCTTCATCAGTTTCATCAGTGAAGTCTTCTTGTGGATTTTCATTTTTAGAACCTTCCTTAACAACATCTTCCTTTGAATCGCCTTTTTCAGTGCTAGTCTCATCTTCAGCACTTTCTTCTTGTGATTTATATTCCTCATCACTTAATTCTATGACTTCAGTAGAGTTATGAATTTTCTTTTTGGAGGCAAAT
This sequence comes from Panax quinquefolius, assembly GCA_020205615.1. Lineage (NCBI taxonomy): Eukaryota > Viridiplantae > Streptophyta > Magnoliopsida > Apiales > Araliaceae > Panax > Panax quinquefolius. Next base: position 80,455,754 of record CM035163.1, read on the forward strand.
TGAGCAATTAATCTGTAGGTCTTCCTTCTCCTTGGAGGTTTAGCTATAGGAGAATCAGACTATTCTTCTTCTTCGGACTCTGAGGCTTTTGAGTCATCAGGCAAGCTTCCTTGATTTTCATCACTAGCAGGGGCAGGTGTTTCCTTTTAGAATTCATCATCTTTTGATCCATCATTAGGGCTTGTTGGAGCATTTGCATTTGGAGATTCAGATGGGTCATCTTGCAGCTTTTCTTCATCTTCAGAGTGAGTACTCTGAGAGTTAGTCACAGGACTTGCATATTTCTTTTTTTCATCATCAACATTGGTTCTCTCTTCCATAGATTCAACTTCTTCTTCATTGCTGAGCTTTCTCCTTGAGGTTTTAATCTTTAAACTTTTAGTTCCCTTCCCATCTTCAGACTCTTCATGTTCTTCTTTGTTGGATGGATTTTCCTGGGCAACTGGGGCTGATTTCTTCACCACCTTTGCTTTCTTCTTGGGTGGCTCTTGGAGCATTCTGTTACTTCTTTTTTTTTTGTGATCTCTGCAGTTGAGTCCTTTTCATTTCCATCCTTATCTTTGGAGGAGAGACTTCATGATGGGGCCTCAGTTTTCCTCATTCTCTTGGATTTCTTCCTGGCTGTTGTGGTTACTTCTGGAACAGAGTCATCAGATTCAGAACTTTCCACCTTTCTTTTCTTCGCAGAGTTCTTTTTGATGCTCCCTGTTGTAGTTAGCCTTCTGTTTTCCTTTGGGTTTTTCTTCCAATTCACAAATAGTTGTGGAGACATTACTTTGTGAACATTCAAAGGTTCTCCCTCATTATCCTTGATCTTGCTTCCTAGCTCCTTCTTCATCACTATGCTAGCAGCCTTCCATGAAATACTTTTGTAAGTGGTTTGTCTGTAGATTTCTTCAACTCAGCTTTTTCTATCCATTTGGAGATTTGATCGAAAAGGATAATTCCAAAGTTAATTTGCTTTTTTCAAAACTATGGCAGACATGATCTTCAACTGCTAGTCGAGTACAGTGTCGTGTGCAGTATCCTGACATAGTATACATTTTCCCACTATCTCAGCAAGGAACTCGAATTCCTCAGGAAATTCCTTCTTCTTCATATCCTTCAGGCTAGGGTTTCTTTTGTATCGCATTAGCCTCTTGCCCTCTTCAATGTCGACTTCATCCAGGTTTATCAGACCTTGATTGGGAAACCCTAGACATTGATTGATGTTTGATGCTCTTATATTCAGACTAGATCCTTTCACCTTAGTAATCAGAAGCCCAAAGTTCATTGAAGCATTTCAGTAGAACTACTTCACTAGCTTTGTATAAACTGGAGTGTTGGCCTCCAAGCACTCAGAGAACCCAACTTCTCTTACGAGTTTAAGTATGTCCTTGAACTTTGTATTTGATTCTTCAAACTTTATAAAGCCGAGTTGAATACTCATTATGACTTTCCATTATGCCATTTGAGGAGTTCAAGGTATATGGTATGTGATTCGAAGAGATTTAGCTGAATGTGATTTGGGCTCTGGAAGTTTAATTAGTTTGGCTTTGAAGAAGATTCTAGGGTTTGAAAATGGGAGGGAGAGAAGTTTAAGAGGTTCTGATAACTGTTTGCAGATTTGAATCTGTCTTTATGGCAGTTCCTTCTGACTCTGCATACGCTGTGATGTGTCACCCACTCATTGGTTGCACGATGCCCAATAACAAGCTGTAACTCCCCATTAACTTGTCAGTTAGATGTCTCTTTTAGAAGAATGGACGTTTGATTGACGTGGATTGACTTTTGACCTCTTGAGTTCGTAGAGTAGCATGATAGGACAGCTATTGACTCTATGTTTTCCTTTGTTGACTCAACGATCAACTCTCTGAAAGATGTTGCAGTGGATGGTTTTGACATTAATTCTCATTTTGAACCTCCACGTGTGACGCCCCCAAAATAGGTATACATCACCCATTCTGAGTTGTCAATACATGGTACAGAAACAACTACAACTTTATTATTACAACAAGAAATCGTGAGTTTTAAATACAAATATTATCTTCTAGACAATATTTATACTCCAATAAATCCTCATCACATTTATTGATACATTATTTTACAAAAATGGTGAGGATTACTAAACAATCCTTTCTAAAACCTTCATTCCATACCCCGACTCAGCACTCGCTATATTCTCGCCTCCCGAGAAGAATGGAACAAAAGGAAAAGGGTGAGCTCAACTAGCTCAAGAAAAATATTATGACTAAGATAATATACAACAAATTATCGTTAGTCTTCAACAGGGAAAAATTTAATAGAATACAATAGACAACAAGTTTCAGATCAACATTCGCAGCGGAAATAATAATTCATAGAAGAGTTACGTAGAGAATGAAATCTACTATAATCTATGAATTTAATAAATTCATCATGAATATTTTATCCTCGTAAATATCAATCAATATTCATCTCAAATCAAATATTCATCTTTGCACTACAGCCAAAGATATTCATCAATCCATCATGTTCATCTCAACACCTACTCATCTTTGCACTAAAGGCCAAAGATATTCATCACCTATTATGTTCATTTAAACACTGCTCATCTTTGCACTACAAAGCCAAAGATATTCTTCAGAAATCATTCATCTTTGCACTACAGTGCCAAAGATATTCAATAATATCATCATTTAAGACCGAGGATGATGAAAATATTTTTTAAAGAACGAATCCAAAGAAACAAAATGACAAGGATTAAGGATTAAGGATTCAGATTTTGTTTTATCCATGTCCAACAATACCTCAAAAATAATCATAGTGGTGTAAAATTCAAGAATGATCAAAACATGGATACAATCAAAGCTAGTATCCGCATAGATATTTTGGACTTAAAAGAAGAAATTTTATTTTTCTATGAATAAAGTAGATACGTGAATAAGAATAGTAACTCTCACACCAAAAGATAGAAATTCCACAAAAACATCTTCACGCTTCATGAATAATAGTACTCGTGAATAGTAACTCGTGAATAGTAACTCATGAATAGTAACTCGTGAATAGTAACTCATGAATAGTAACTCATGAATAGTAACCCCGACATGAAAAAGTTCCAAATTTGATAAAAAGTTCCAACTAATATTTCAAAGATAATGATATCAAGAAATAATATCATTACGAAAAAAATAATATCCCTTACCTCAAAGAATCAAGATTTCTAAGGAAAGGCTCAAGTGATGTTTGAATGAAACTTGTACCTAATAAAGAACTCTCAAAGTATCTAAATACTCACAAAATACGCCAATAATATAGAGAGAGAAAGAGAGAAAACTTTGTTTCGTGTGATTTTCAATTCTAACTTAGCCCTCTATTTATAGGAAAATGTTAGCCTACCAAGGCACTTCGACTGCTACCCGATGGCTTTTACCTCGCTACTATTGCCACCCACCACATTTGAAATAAAATTCAGCACATTTCTTCACCAACCACAAGTGGGGCCCACTCAATTCTAGAATTTTCCACCAAAATCAATTATAACCCTAATTTCCTAATCACCACCTCTTAAAATTCATAACAAATCATTCGCTCATTTTTAATTCGCTCAAAATTTGTGGACATATACTCAACTTATGTATGTATAACATATCCAAAAATTACAACGATCCAACTACTTGGATTAAAAAAATTATAACTCACGCAATACATCGTAAAAATACCGATTTGATTTTTAATACCTCCATTCCGGCTAAAATTACCGATAAAACACCTCAACATTAAATCATTCAATTATAACCACATAAAATAAATAAATCCATCGTTTATAATATTTTCTTATCATATCAATAATTAATTATTCACAAATAATATTACGTAATCACAATTATGACAACCAGCCGCTCCTGTGAAAGAGGGGCTTTCCGATAAGGATTTCTCCTTCATCAAGCCGCAAATTAGGTGACCAAACCTCTCCTCGATGTAACTTTCTAGACATCGCCAATAATGCTATCTAATAATATTATTTAAATAATATGAATTATTGATCCGATAATGGAGATAATGTGCAAAGGACAATTATCGAACAACAATAATATAAAATATCAACGCAAAGAATTATTGAATCAATAAAATAAAATATCGAATAAGAATTATCGAATAATTATCGAGTAGTGCCTTCTTACATAAGGATCAATAATTGATGCAATACCGCAATACCGCAGCTATACATCAGGCAACCACGCCATTACATCAGATTTTAACCACCGGGTATTCCAATGCCTTTAATCTCAGAATAACTACGCCAAGTTATTTTTAACCAACTTATATTTGTCGCTTTCTTCATCCAATCGCTTTCCGTTATGGGGCCACACATGGTCATGGCTACGTCGCATTTAATATTCTCGACAAGATTTAAATATTCCACGACCAAACGAATATTCCCCACAAAAAAATGAATATTTTATAACCACTTGCTTATTTTGAAATATTTATGATTTAACCCTTAACTATCCACATTAATCAAATCAACCCTTACTATTTCAAAATAATAAATAAAGGAAATTCCTTTTTATTTAAAAAATTTTGGGGTCTTACAACCTCCCTCCTTATGAAATTTCGTCCTCTCGAAATTGACGTGACGACTGGTGTTTTTCAAAAGGTGAGGATACCTCGCTTTCATTTCCGCTTCCAATTCCTAGGTCATTTCTCTCTATAGCATGATTCCTCCACAAAACTTTAACTTGTGGTATGACCTTTCATACAGTAGGACATGCTCCTTCCTATCCAAGATCTTGACAGTACCTCCTCATACGTTAAGTCTTCTATATCTCGTCCGGGCTTCTAACTCAATAACGTGGTTCGGTCTTTCACATATTTACTTAAGTTTAGATATGTGAAACACATTATGAACACGAGACATACTTTTGAGGTAACAAGTCTATAGGCTACATTTCCTACTCGGTCAAGAATTTGAAATGGACCAATAAATCGTGGATTGAGCTTTCCTCTCTTCCCAAATCTTGTAACTCTCTTCCATGGAGCAACTCGCAACAATACATGATCCCCTACATTAAATTCCACGCCCTTCGATGAAGATCCGCATAACTCTTTTGTCGATCTTGTGCCGCTTTGTATACGCTTGTCGAATCATTTGGATCTTTTTTGGTAGTCATATCGTATTTAACTCTAGTCCCAACAATGTTGCTTCACCCACCTCATCCCAACATATCGAGAACGACATTTTCGTCCATATAATGCTTCAATGGAGCCACACCTATACTTGCTCGATAACTGTTGTTGTAGGAGAATTCCACCAATGGTAAATACTTATCCTAACCGCCTTTGAAGTCTAGGACACGTAGTCTTAATAAATCTTCAAGAGTTTGAATAGTCCTCTCGATTGTCCGTCCGCTTGGGGGATGGTATGCTCAACTAAATCGCAAACTCCGTGCTCATAGCTTTTTGCAAGCTAACCCAAAATCTTGAAGTGAATCTTGGGTCACGATCCAAACTATGGATACAGTGCATGCCATGCAACCTCACAATCTCATTTACGTATATACTAGCAAGACGCTCAAGGAATAAGTCTCCGTGATTTAAAGAAAAATGAGCGATTTGGTTAATCTATCAACAATAACCCAAATAGCATTGATGCCTTGAGAAACCGTAGGAAGACCCAGAATCTAAATCCATGGTAATGTGTTCCCACTTCCATTCCTAATCTCAAGTGGTTGCAACGGACCCTTAGGTACTAGATGCTCCGCCTTTACACGCTGACAAGTTAAACACATTGAGATAAACTTTGCAATCTCTCTCTTCATATTGTTCCACCAAAATGTATGTCAAGACCACGATACATTTTAGTACTTCCGTGATGGATTGCAAATGGTGTATTGTGTGCCTCCATCATAATCTTGTACTTCAAATCGAGTTGTTAGGAACACAAAGTCTAGAGTGGACTCAAGTATTCCTTCTTCATCAATTCTCGCTCCTAATAGCTCCTTCTTGTACTTTCTTCTTCATACGATCGCCTCCGGCCTGGGCTCGAGCAACCTTAACTTTTTCTATTAAAGTTGGCTCTACGCGATATACTTGACATCATCGCACTCGCTCCTCGCGATATGATCTTCTACTCAATGCGCCGCCTACCACGCTCGCTTTTACCGTGATGGTATTGAATAGTGTGGTCGTAGTCTTTCAATAGCTCGAGCCAACGTCATCCGACGTTGAGTTCTTTTTGAGTGAAGAAATATTTAAGGCTTTTATGATCCGAATATATCTCCACTTTCTCCCCATATAGATAGTGCCTCCATATCTTTAGCGCGAAAACCATCGGCCGCTAACTCTAGATCATGAGTAGGATAATTCCTCTCATACTCTTTAAGTTGTCGCGAGGCATAGGCTATGACTTTCCCACGCCAGATGAGAACACATTCTAACCTTTTGCCTCAAGCATCAGAGAGATAACAAATCCATCCGAACCAGATGGTATTGTTAGAACAAAATAAAATAAGTCTCCTCTTAAGCTCTTGGAAACTTTTCTCGCATTCTTCGCTCCAAACGAATTTCAGATCCTTTCGAAAGTTAATGAAGTTAATGGAGTAGCGATTCGAGAAAACCTTCCACGAATCTCCGATAATAACCAAATAAGCCCAAAAAGCTACGTGACTTCAACACCGACTTTTGTTGTTCCCAACTTCAGATTGCTTCAATCTTCACGGATCAACAGATACTCCATGTTTTGACACCATATGCCCAAGAAAGGCTACTTCCTCAAGCCGTAACTCGCATTTCTTCAATTTGGCATATAGTTGGTTTTCACGAAGCCTTTGAGTACCAAATTTCAAATGGTGCTCATGATCTTCACGACTTTTGGAATATATAAGGATGTCATCAATAAAGACAACAACGAATCGATCCAAATATTCCTTGAATACTTGGTTCATCATATCCATGAAAGCCAGCAGGAGCATTAGTTAGTCCGAAAGACATGACTAAGAATTCATAATGCCCATACCGAAGTTCTCAAGGCGCTTTGAATATCCTCGCTTTTAATCTTCAAATTGATGATATCCGTAATCGAAGATCGATTTTTGAAAAGAATTGTGCCTTGCAATCGGTCAAACAAGTCATCAATACGAGGTAGAGGATACCTATTCTTGATGGTGACATGGTTCAATTCCCGATAGTCAATACAAAGTCGCATACTCCCGCTTTTCTTCTTTACAAATAAAACAGAGCACCCCAAGGAGATGTACTAGATTTAATGAAACCAATGTCCAACAATTCACGTAGAGTTGGACCTTTAACTCCTCAAGTTCAATAGGAGCCATTCGATATGGGGTTTTAGAAATGGGCTTTGTACCAGTTCAAGATCAATAAAGAATTCAACTTCATGCTCGGGGTAGACCGGAAGTTCTTCAGAAATACGCCAGAAAGTCAATAACAACAGAATATTATTCAAATTTGACGATCTTTATTCAAATCCATAACATGGGCTAAGAAAGCTTGACATCCGCTTTTCAATAAACGAATAGCTTTATGATTAGATATGATAGTGATTGATTTTAATGGTTTAGTTGCTTGAATTCGCATAACAGTCAAGTTAGGAATATGAAAACTAACAACCTTACGAAAAACAATCAATTTTGGCATGATGAGTAGTTAACCAATCAATCCCTAAAATCACATCAAAAGCAAGTATCTTTAAAGAGATAAGGTCAACAGTAAGGTGATGGTGCCAACTTGAATCAAACAAGATTTATAAACAAAGGATGTGATAAAAGTTTCTCCTAACGGAGTTTCCACAGATAGGTCAAAGTCTAATTTCTCCTGAGTCAAGTTTAAACGTTGAGCACATGCAGAGAGAGATAAATGAATGGGTAGCACCGTATCAAGTAAGGTATAAACTTCACAAGAATTTATAAATAGCTTACCCGTGATCACCTCGCTTGGGTTCCTCGCATTATGACCACCATACAAAACAAACGCCTTCCCTAATCGTTGACTTTGACTTTTCTCGATGTTTTTTGAGTCACCGTCCCTCACTAACTAGGTTTCGCCATCAGCATAATCTCGAAAGCGATATGTCCTTCCTTTCCACAACTATAGCATACCTTGAATCTGTTAGGGCGCTTGACCGATATGTCCTCTTTTCCGCATTTATAGTATATGACCGGTGGTCGCTTCTCTCCTTTAGAACCAAATGTCACGCAAGACCGCTGCCTCTTCACATAGTCGTTGTTAAATCTCCTCTTTTAAAATCTCCTCCCGACTCGCTTCTTCTTCTTTTCATGACCATGATTACCACCGAGTGGTTACCATTTCGTCTGTCTGCTTTTTTCTCCGCAGTTATCATTATTCTGCTTGATCGCTATCTCTGGTACGATCCTCGGTTATGGTCCTCAACATGACCGTACTTCAAGTATCTCGCCTAATAATTGAGCCTGCTTACAACATCTCAATAAAGAGAAAGTTTATGAGAAATGAGATATCGACGTATGCCGGGTTTCAAACCTCTAAGAAACATCCGCGTCATAATGCTCCTCATTCTCCACCAAATGAGGTGCAAACTCGATAACTCGCAAACTTTGCCTCGCATCGAGACACCGCCATGTTGTTTTGCTCTAATCGATGAACTCCACTTCCTTCATATAGACGAACACTTTCGAAAAGTATTTGTCATTAAATAGTCTCTCAAACGCCTCCCAAGACATGCCGAAAAGTACCGATGGGTACGCTTCACGCATTCTCACCAATGTCCGCCTCGCCACTTTAACATAAAGGTGGCGAATGGAACCTTCTGTTCTCCGTGCATCCCAAGACATCGAATATCTTGGTAATTTGTTTGACCCATGTTTCCGCCATGATCGGATCTGCTTTCCCTTAAATTCGGTGGTCCCAACTCTTTGAATCGCTTGGTGTGATGAAACCCGTGAATTGCTATCATTTCTCCTCAGATTTTGAACACGAGTCTCCTCGTCCGATTTTGCATGAACTCGCAAAAAGCTTATAAACATCCCCTCGCTCATCATCTCGCCAAGTGGTGTTGTTCACAGGAGGAACATTGCCACTGTTGCAGACGCTCTCCTCGTTGGTAAAGATGCATCTCCACTGTCCTCATTTACTCCATCATAATATTCTCAATGACATTCTCAAATATCATCATAAAACAAGGGTTAATTAAGGAAATCAATATATCACATAATATCCCTATATACTCGACCAACTAACAAATAAGCTTAGTAGGACACACTAGCGAAGGATTTACTCGCCTCTCCCTCCTAGTTCTATTCCCCATCTCCGCCAGAGATCATATCCCTAAGCTCGATACCAACCGCGACGCCCCCAAAATAGGTATACATCACCCATTCTCGAGTTGTCAATACATGGTATGTAAACAACTACAACTTTATTATTACAACAAGAAAACTCATGTGAGTTTAAATACAAATATTATCTTCTAGATAATATTTATATCTCCAATAAATCCTCATCACATTTATCGATACATTATTTTACAAAAATGGTGAGGATTACTAAACAATCCTTTCTAAAACCTTCATTCCATACCCCACTGCACTCGCTTATATTCTCGCCTCCCCGAGAAGAATGGAACAAAAGGAAAAGGGTGAGCTCAACTAGCTCAAGAAGAATATTACGACTAAGATAATATACAACAAATTATCGTTAGTCTTCAACAGGAAAAATTTAATAGAATACAATAGACAACAAGTTTCGGATCAACATTCGCAGCTGAAATAATAATTCATAAGAAGAGTTATGTAGAGAATGAAATCTACTATAATCTATGAATTTAATAAACCCATCATCAATATTTTATCCTCAGTAACATCAATCAATATTCATCTCAAATCAAATATTCATCTTTGCACTACAGCCAAAGATATTCATCAATCTATCATGTTCATCTCAACACCCTACTCATCTTTGCACTAAAGGCCAAAGATATTCATCACCGGTCATGTTCATTTAAACACTGCTCATCTTTGCACTACAGCCAAAGATATTCTTCAAATCATTCATCTTTGCACTACAGCCAAAGATATTCAATAATATCATCATTTAAGACCGAGGATGATGAAAATATTTTAAAGAACGAATCCAAAGGAAAAACAAAATGACAAGGATTAAGGATTAAGGATTCGTACTTTGTTTTATCCATGTCCAACAATACCTCAAAAATAATCATAGTGGTGTAAAATTCAAGAATGATCAAAACATGGATACAATCAAAGCTAGTATCCGTAATAGATATTTTGACGAAAAGAAGAAATTTTATTTTCTATGAATAGTTTCAGATATCGTGAATAGTGTCGATACGTGAATAGTAACTCCGACACCAAAAGATAGAAATTCCACAAAAACATCTTCACGCTTCATGAATAGTACTTGTGAATAGTAACTCGTGAATAAGAACTCATGAATAGTAACTCGTGAATAGTAACTCATGAATAGTAACTCATGAATAGTAACCCCGATATGAAAAAGTTCCAAATTTGATAAAAAGTTCCAACAAATATTTCAAAGATAATGATATCAAGAAATAATATCATTACGAAAAAAAAATAATATCCCTTACCTCAAAGAATCAAGATTTCGGAAGGAAAGGCTCAAGTGATGTTTGAATGAAACTTGTACCTAATAAAGAACTCTCAAAGTATCTAAATACTCACAAAATACGCCAATAATATAGAGAGAGAAAGAGAAAACTTTGTTTCGTGTGATTTTCAATTCTAACTTAGCCCTCTATTTATAGGAAAATGTTAGCCCACCAAGCAGACTTGACTGCTACCGATGGCTTTTTACCGCTACTATTGCCACCCACCACATTTGAAATAAAATTCAGCACATTTCTTCACCAACCACAAGTGGGGCCCACTCAATTCTAGAATTTTCCACCAAAATCAATTATAACCCTAATTTCCGAATCACCACCTCTTAAAATTCATAACAAATCATTCGCTCATTTTAACGGCTCAAAATTTGTGGACATATACTCAACTTATGTATGTATAACATATCCAAAAATTATAACGATCTAACTATTTGATTAAAATTATAACTCACGCAATACATCGTAAAAAATACCGATTTGATTTTTAATACCTCCATTCCGGCAAAATTACCGATAAAACACCTCAACATTAAATCATTCAATTATAACCACATAAAATAAATAAATCCATCGCTTATAAATATTTTCTTATCATATCAATAATTAATTATTCACAAATAATATTACGTAATCACAATTATGACAACCAGCCGCTCCTCAGAAAGAGGGGCTTTCGATAAGGATTTCTCCTTCATCATGCCAAGATTAGGTGACCAAACCTCTCCTTGATGTAACTTTCTAGACATTGCCAATAATGCTATCTAATAATATTATTTAAATAATATGAATTATTGATCCGATAATGGAGATAATGTGCAAGGACAATTATCAACAACAATAATATAAAATATCAACGCAAAGAATTATTGAATCAATAAAATAAAATATCGAATAAGAATTATCGTAATAATTATTGAGTAGTGCCTTCTTACATAAGGATCAATAATTGATGCAATACCGCGTAATACCGCAAGTGTCTACTCAGTGCAACCACGCCAGACATCGTATTTTAACCAATTTGGTATTCCAACAGCCTTTAATTCAGAATAACTACGCCGTTATTTTTAACCAACTTATATTTGTCATTTTCTTCATCCAATCGCTTTCACATGGGGCCCACACATGTCATACCGTCAGCATTTAATATTCCCCCTCACAAAGACATTTAATATTCCACGACCAAACGAATATTCCCCGACAAAAAATGAATATTTTATAACCACTTGCTTATTTTGAAATATTTGCGTATTTAACCCTTAACTATCCACATTAATCAAATCAACCCTTACTATTTCAAAATAATAAATAAAGGAAATTCCTTTTTATTTAAAAAAATTTTGGGGTCTTACACCACGACTCATCCACTGTTATGCTTTATGAAGCCTTGGGCAATTTCCTTCAGCAGGACATCTTTCCAACCAGCATTTGAGGTTGTCTTCCCTCATTTTGAATGATTGAGCAATTGTCATATTCTTCCAACTCCTCATAAGTTAGGAGTAGCCTCTTGTAAGACTGCGATCGTCGATTCTGTTTCTACGATTGGTGAGGTTGCACTACGATCGTTGAGGTTACATCACGATCGTTGAGTTCTCTGAAACTTTACTCAGCGATCGTTGACTGTCTTGATCTTTGAGATGAACTTGATTAAGCACTTCTTCTGGGTTAAGGTAGCTCAGGGAGGGCCAACCTCTTAGAGTGAACTAAGGGTCAGGTTTGTCCTTGAGGCGCTTTCCATATGAGGTACTTTTGGAGTAGTTTGCACTGTTATCTTATTTGACCTTTTTTAGTGGGGAGGTTCTCTACCAACTTTGGACAATTGCATTTGCTGTAATCGTGGTGTCCTCCTGCTCTTACACTACTATCAGATGTTTGATCGTAGGCACTTCCAAGATTTTGAGTTGGATGGCTGATTAGGCTATCAGTAGTACGTTTTGAAACGTTCCTACTCACTTTGGATCTTCATTAGATTCATCAGCCACAAAGTTTTGGGACTCTGTAGCTGGTACATTGCTTCATAGAATATTTTAGTGTTGTTATTCCTTGACAGATCACTGCTTCCCCACGGTTGATGCTTTGCCTTTTCAAAGGTGAGTGTGATTTCCTTTTCTTCATGCGTAAGGGAAGCATCCTCGCATATCTCCTTCCTCGATCAAGTTATTAAATCTTCTTATATCGTAAAAATGAGTATCTTCAGGGTTGATCATTCTACGATCCTTTGATGGCACTACGAACGTAGTCTTCCTTATCTGCTTGTGCTCGTGGAGTTCTGCCCTCGTACTAAGTTCCTAATGTTTGATGCTCGATAGTCCTCTGATATGAGCTTCCTTGACAAAAAGTTTTGCTTGCTTGAGCATCTAAGAACCTTTTTCATCTATGGTTGAGTGGCATGCTTTCATATAAAGGTTTGCAACCATTTGAGCTTTATTTAGATTAGCTCAGCAGGTCTTCAAGGACAGGCTCTGACATGTAGGAGTTTTGTCAAAATTATTTCTTAACAGTCCTAAGCCTTCTACTGGTTGACTCTTCTTGACTGAAGTCTTTTGCTTTAGCATTCCTTAGTGTGTTCACATAGACCAAGTACCTGCAGGTTATACATTTCTAATTTTTGGTACCCATGGTTAAATGGGTCCTACTAGGTTAGTTTACTAAACCCCTCTTCCTCATATATTTGGATAATCATCATATTGACCACCATCAGTCGTATTCATGCATATACTTCATTTAGATATTATATTTTGAGATGCATGGTGGTGTGTGTGAGAGAAATCTGCCATTTTAACACTCTTTTCCTTAATGGTTTCATCTTTTGCTAATTTATGTTCACAAAGTTTAAATGTTCATAGAGTGAGAATCAACTCTACAATTTATTAGCATCTAGTTGAGTCATGGAGGTGATCAGTTTCTATGAATCTTCAAGATTTTCTTGTAGATCTGATCATACTCTGTGTGTCATTAAACACTTAGACCATAGGATGTACAAAGCACATTAACTCATTAGCAAAGATTACTTCACATTCAATCGACCTGTGAGGTTCTTAAAACCATTTCAGGTCTTTTTCAAGTTATCATCTTCAACCTAAAACTTTTTTGGAGAGAACGTTTATAGACAATTGAGTTTCCATCATCACTATACTTTCTCTCTTCACTTTTTTAGATATATTATGAATACTTGAAGGAAAACTGTTATAGTTCATAAGTAAGGTGCAAATATGATGTTCATATCTATATTAGTGAGGAACTGTACCTTTTGTTGTTAGCTTCTTAACAGTCATTTATCTTAGATATACTGAATTTAGGCATTGATGTGCATGTTTTCTCATTTGCTTCGATGACTACCATTGTTCCGGGTTGATCTTTAGTCAATCGATGCTGACCTTGAAGATGCAAGCTAGCTAGAGAGTGTCGAGATTTTAAGTTCTTTGACATCCTTGAGTTTTAAAGGCTTACATCCATTTCTTCTCTGAATAAACATTTCTTAACATGTATGGCCTTTTCATCTCTTCAAGCTGGTGGATGTCTGACTCTTTTTCTGTTGATGTCAATTGAGCTTTCTAGCCTGGTCTTCAGACAACAAGATTGACTGGGAGCAAGGATTGGTCTTGTTGATATGGCAATCAAGAGTATGAACCAATTTGAGCAGCTTTAGATGTATATACACATTTACCTGTACGCAATATTACCAACATGTGAGCTCATCTGCATATAACAAGTGACTTACTACTAAATTAAGTTAAGAACAATGTTTGTGCCTAGGATCAGACTCAAAACGATTTGCTTTTGAATATAGCATGAGAACCTTGCTTTGATACCAATTGTTAGCTCCCAGTAGGCACAATATAGATCTAGAAGGGGGGGTTGAATAGATCCTTAGAATTTCAATTTCAATTACTTTTTCTCTATTAAGTTGTATTGCTCATTAAGTAGCAAATGACAAACATAAGAATCTTTTCAAGCACAGCGAAATAAGTAAAAGATCCCCTTCATTGATATATTCATAATCAAACATACATTATTCGTAGAGTTAATTTAGTAGCAAGCAAATAACATATACATAGTAGTTATAGCAGTTAATGTACATAATGTAAATGACATTAAGTAAAAGACATAATGGGTTTTAAGTGGTTTAGAGACTCAAGCTCCTAATCCACTCTTCTGCTTTCAATTAGCAGGATTTCCACTAAGGAAGGGCAGCACCCTGAATCACTAAGATTCCTTCAAGGCCAATATCTTTGGAACTTCAGTTCACTAAGAAATCTTCAAGGCCAATAGCCTTGGAACTTCTCTAGTTCCCTAGGAACTCTTTAAGCCCAACAGGCTTGGAAATTCATTTAGTCCCTCCGGACAAGGACCCCTCAGCCCTTGGCTTTTTATTATTGTAGTTGTTGTTGTTGTTGGTGCTGAGCTGCTAAGATGTCATTAAGCTCTGAACATCTTTTGTACTTAGCAGCTTGGTGTGGTCCTTTATGCATTCTGCTTCGAGTCTGGACCACATCTTCTTTGGTGCAGCTGATCTTCACTATTTTCTGCTCCTCGTCATCTGTTATTAGCTTTGCACCATCACCATCTGGGTTTGCTAAGTCTCTGTGCTTTTAGTAGACTTTGTATGGCACTTAGCAATCCTTGAACCTGTAACGCCCCAGAAAATCGAACCTTTGTAAATACTTTTAATAATGAATAAAATAATATTATTTATTATTATTTTGTGTTGATTAAATGAATGTCGTTCTATAACCTAGAAACGTCTGAACGTCGTAGTATTTTAACTATGTGAATGAATTAAAGTGTTTGAATTTCTAAGACGAAAATAAAAGCTTTCCGAGAATTTTTTCGAAAAATAATATTCATCGATTTCTGCTCGAGAATTATTTTTGAATTTCTGAGAAATACGTAATGTTATAATATCAAGGTGATATCGATTATGTAATAATAATCTAAGTATGTAAAACGTAATATTTCGCACGTGGACCTAATTTGGGAACGATAGATTTATTAAGCGTTAAGGAAAGGAAGTTGTAATCATAATGTTATAATATCAAGGTGTATATATGTTAAGTTGTTTAATTAAAGGTAATGGACTTGTAGGATTATTAGCCTAATGGGAGGAGTCCAATAGAATGTGATACTCAAGCCCAAGTGTTTGATAAATCATAAGTCCAATCTATTGAGGTATAAGCCCAACAAGGAATTAGTTAGGATGATTAACAAAGCCCAATGAGTTGGACATGATCCATGGGGCAAACCAAGTGAGAAATGGGTAGACTTGATGGGCAATCAAATTGTGTGATGACCAAGTGTTGTGTTAGGCAAGAAATGAATAGTAAGGAGGTGGAAAGTTGAGGAGGTTAGTTAAGGAGGTGGAATAAGGAGGTGGGATGGCTTAAAGTCCATTATGCCCTAACCTTGAGTTGCATATAAATAGAAAGCTTCATTTCATTTTGTTGGTTGTTATTTCATCCAACCCTTTCCTCTCAAGATAAGCAACTTATTTGGTAGAGAGAATAAGCCATATAAGAACTTATAAGCTACTTCAACCTTTTCTATATTTTCCAAAGTGAAGTGAAGTAATAGTCTTCAAGGGTAAGACTCATGTCTATTATCTTTACCTCTTCTATGATAGAATTGAGAGAGAAGTGGAAGTGTATGATAATAACATGTAATAAGTTATTAATGAATGAACTTAAGACGAATAAGTTGAATAAGCAACTTGAACCTAATAAGTTGACAAAACTTGTGGAGAACTTATCATATGTTTGTCATATGATGTTAGTATATTGAATATAGTATAAGAACATTGATTGATGGACTTAAGTTCACAGTATGTCATAAGCATGAGAATATGTAGTTCATAAGTTAAATAAGTTATTGACTTATGAGAATAAGTCAAAACCTACTTTGAGAATAAAGTTAGTGTAATAAGTACCTTGTAATATTCATATGTTGGTTAAGATCCATTTAGAATGATTAGTAATGAAGCTTTGCCGGAATTCACACGATTAGACGATAATCGTCGAATTCGTGAAATTCTCGGAATGGAAGTCGTATTTTTTGTTTGAAGTCGGAAACGTTGGTTTTCGATGGAGACAAGTCATATTTGGCATTATAGAGTTGCGGACTCAAAAATGACCGAATTCTAACTTAGAACGAAGAAACGAGCGTTGAACATTCACGAACGTTTATCGTTTTTGTTAAAATGAACTAATAGGTGAAATTTTAGCAAATGAAGTCAAATAGATAAAATTCTTGCATGAACGCGTAGAGTGTGGAATTTTTGAACCGTAGGCTTTTGAACGAGCCAATTCGGACTTATAACGAAAAAGTTATGCGTCCGGGAAGTTCACAAAATTTAAAATCTGCAAAAATTTTTATAAGGCATGAGTTGGCGCCGGACGCCAAATTTCAAGGCCAAATGAGTGATGCCATAGTCACTGGTATGCGGTTCGAGCACACTGCTAACTCTTTCTACGTAGAAGCGACCTATAGAGTAAGGACTCACACCACGTAGCAATAATGGGACGTGCTTCTTCGTTAACTCGCATACAGCAACGGCCAGAGGAGAGCAATGGGTGGCGCCGTAATGCCAACCCTAGGAATTTGACAGTAAAGAATGTTTATTTATATAACATGAATAGTAAACTAGTAGTAATTAACTGAGGATCTTAATAAGGTAATGTAAGGTACTTGTAAACCTTATGAATGACGATTAGGAGTTAATAATAAATTGAAAGTGAACGTAACGTGAATGATGGAATGAAAAGCCGAAAACCCATAATAACAGATCTAAGTCAGGATTTAGATTGAGATGAAGGGTAAGATATACTAGTATACATACTTGATTATATATGACCTAATGTGGTACGTTATATGATCATGTATTGTAGAGACTTAGAGACCTAAAGTGTACGTGTGATAATCAGTAAGCAGACGCTGAAGGCAAGTATTCTAACCCTTGTTCTAGTTCAGTCTGGACAAGATTTGTAATTCATGTATTCTTTCGCATGAAGTTTTGAACGATGAAGTCTAAACCAAATTTTTTGGCTAGACTTATATTATGATTTCGTCTAGCATGATTAATGTTTACCGAGTTATATTGGTGTGGTTTTAAATTGAAGACCGAGTATGCTAAAAATGTTTTTGTCATTTAACGGCAGGCACATGAGGTTGTCACAACTTAAACGTATACACGCTTAATGAATGTAGTGTTGATCAACATAAAGTACTATGGGCTGATCATCCAGAAGTGCTCGTAAGCTATGTCGGACTTACGGACTTAGTGTCAGGTTGTCCTTTTCAAAAGAAATTATGAACTGCTCATAGTCTTGAGCTATAATTAATATTCTACTGAATGTTGTTGGTGAAAAATGTTTTGAATGAAAAGAAGTGCTATTTTGAATTATCGATAGTACTTCGTAACTATTGTTCAGTTACTGAAGATATATGAGTTCTTTGTTTCAAGCATGTTGTTTATTTGAATTGTAGTACTTGATGAGCTAGTCAAGCTCATTCTTATTTGAACCATATGAACACAGCAAAGATTGAACGGACTGAAGGCTCCGACAAGGATAAAGGAAAAGCGAAGACGAACCCTTAGAGTTCTTATGTAATAATATAGATGGATGATTGTAATATATTTGATATTATGACAAGAACAAATGAATGGGTTATAAAGAACCTGGGAAATGTAATATTATTTTAAAAATATCAAAGATACATTAATTCTTTTGAGACTCTTCAATGGAATGAATGTATGAATGGTAGTACCGTGTAGCACCATATGTCGGGTTGGAAGATACCCGGATTTGGGGGCGTCACAAGTTGGTATCAAAGCATTAGGTCATAAAACTTAAGGGGGGATTAAAAACCATAAGTCATAACCTTAAGAGGAGTCAAAGAAGTACAAGCAGAAAATAACTTTATAAAAATACATTATGATTATGTTATGTGTTTTTATTATTCTACTGACATGTACTAATCAACTTAATTGTTTTGTATAGATGTCAGGAGTAAATGGGATGTTTGTAAATGGTCAAACCATTTGCGAAGAGTCGGTGAACCGAGTAGAGGTTATACCGAACCCTATAGCAGTAGATCCAGAGGTGGTAGTTATTGAATCTGGAGACTCGGATGAAGCTGACTACATGTGTGACGCCCCCAAAATTAGGTATACATCACCCATCTTGGGTAGTCAGATACATGGTACAGAATTTAAATATAACTTACTAATATAATTGTCGTGTACAATACGACATAAACTGTGAGTTTGAATACAAATATTGTCTACTAGATATTATACAAACTCAAAAGGAGTCCTCATTACAACTATTATCACACTATTTCACAGAATAGTGAGGACTACTAATGCTATCCTCCTCGGACCATTACTCTGCTCCCAGGCTCGTCCCGGCTATATTCTCATTTCACAAGAGAAAAATGAAAGAAAGGGTGAGCTCAACTAGCTCAAGAAGAAATATTATGACTAAGATAATGAAGAATAAATTATCATTAGCCTCTGGCAAAGATGTTAAACCGATAAAATATAATGAACATCAAGTTTAACTACTGATGAACCAAAGAATCCATTAAAAGAGTCAAGTAGAAAATAAAATCTACTATCTTTTATGATTTAAAAGGTTTTCATCATCATTATATATTTGAGACTCAAATTTTAATAAATATTCCACATCATCGAATCACCCCTCGCACTACTGACAAGGATATTCTTTAGTATCACGACCACAATTATTCATGCACTCACGGGCCAAGAATAGTTGTGTATTCATTAATGGTCATGATCATGCCAACAATCGTCCATCAATGCACTACTACTAATGAGGATTTTTATCACATCATTTGTAACATTATGGGCATGATTACACCGAAATAGTCTCTCGGTCATAATCATACCAAGTCCATCTATGCACTACAAGCCACGATGACTTTCAACATAATATAAACATGAGGATGATGACAATGATATAAGAATTCAATAAAACAAGTTCAAGAATTATTTTATCCGTGAATTATTAACGTCCCAAATTGTCAACATGATCTTTGTTTTTGTACAAGAAAAATTCAAGAATGATCGTAAGAATATTTCCATGAAAAGATCTTTGGATGAAACGCAAATATCAAGGATATTCTACTAATTTCATGGAATATAGAAGTCAAAGTTTTAACCAACCGGGTATAATAAAGAATGGAATAACAAAAGAAATCACCATGCATGCGATAGACCGCATACAGGCGAGTTATTCCAACAGAATAATAAATAACGGAACCAGTCCCAGCAAAAAATACGCATGCATGTGATGTTACAACGAGAATAATAATAAAGACGGAACCAGTCCTGTAAAAACACATAAACGAGGATGTTCCAATGTAATAATAATAAAGATTTTAACCGGTCCTAGTAAAACACATGCATGTGATGGTCCAATGAATAATAATAAAAAGATTTTAACCGTGTCCTGTAAAACACATGCATGTGGATGTTCCAACAAAATAATAATAAAAAGACGAAACCAGTCCGGTGTAAAACACACAAACAGGATGTTCCAATGAGAATAATAGAAGAATGTCACCAAGTATAGGTAAATCACAGTATACAAAGTTATTCCAATAGAATAATAAGCAATGGAATAACAACAGTTCTATTCATGAATAAGAAAGAATAACACCCTTTATTTAGTACAACAAATAATATTCCCTACCTTAGAAGAACTGAATATTGGAAAAGTGAAGTAGCAAAATACTTTTCTTCTTTCTCTATAGTTTCTCTCTCAGAGTTTCAATGAATTCGTAAGAAATAATGATGGAATGAGCTTTCTATTTATAGAAAAACTGAGGGTGGCTCTTGGTCTTAACGAAGGGTCAAAATGACTCTTGGTAATATTGAAGAGACAACTACTATTCATGAAGGGTAATTAACCTTTGGAACACCGAAGAGGCAGTTAACTCTTAGTAATATTGAAGGGACAACTACTATTTGCGAAGGGGTAATTACTATTGACGAAGGTAATTACTATTGGCAAAGGTAAATACTATTGAAGAAGGTAATTACTATTGATGAAGGTAAATAATATTGACGAAGGTAATTACTATTCACAAAGGTAATTACTATTTACAAAGGTAATTACTATTGACAAAGGTAATTACTGTGACGCCCCCAAAATAGGTCCATTCCATCCAACCCATTTTGAGTCGCCAAATACATGGTACAGAAATAACTACAACTTTATTAATACATTTGTCGTGCAAAATACGACAACATATATACTGTGAGTTTAAATACAATTATTGTCTTCTAGATAATATACATACCCAAATAAATCCTCATCCCAATTATTGATACATTATTTTACAAAAATGGTGAGGACTACTAAACAACTCTCTCTAGAACCTTCATTCCATACCCCGACTAGTACTCGCTACATTCTCGCCTCCCCGAGAAGAAAAATGGAACAACAAGGAAAAGGGTGAGCTCAACTAGCCCAAGAAAAAGAATATTATGACTAAGATAATATACAACAAATTATCATTAGTCTTCAACAGGGGAAAAAACTAATAGAATACAATGAGACAACAAGTTTTTAAACCAATATTCGCAATGAAAAATAATAATTCATTAGAAGAGTTAAGTAGAGAATGCAACTACTATCTTCTATGTATGAATTTAAAAGTTAAATCGTCTATCTTTTATCCCCGTAACATCAATCAACATACATCTGGAATCAAATATTCATCTTTGCACTATAGGCCAAAGATATTCATCAGTTGGTCATGTTCATCTAAACACCTGTTCATCTTTGCACTACGGGCCAAAGATATTCTTCGAAATAATTCATCTTTGCACCACTGAGCCAAAGATATTCCATAATATCATCATTTAAGATCAAGATGATGAAAATATTTTTAAAGAAAGGAATCCAAAGAAACAAAATGACAAGGATTAAGGATTAAGGATTAAGGATTCGTACTTTGTTTTATCCACGTCAAAAAATACCTCAAAAATAATCATAGGGGTGTAAAATTCAAGAATGATCAAAACATGGATACAATCAAAGCTAGTATCCAGAATAGATATTTTGGACAAAAAGAAGAAATTTTATTTTTCTATTGAATAAAGTCGTATATCGTGAATAGTGTCGATATCGTGAATAGTGCCGTATACGTGAATAGTAACTCCGACACCAAAAGATAGAAATTCCACAAAGAACATCTTCACACTTCATGAATAGTACTCGTGAATAGTAACTCGTGAATAGTAACTCGTGAATAGTAACTCATGAATAGTAACTCGTGAATAGTAACTCATGAATAGTAACCCCGACATGAAAAAGTTCCAAATTTGATAAAAAGTTTCAACCTATATTTCAGCATAATGATATTGAAGAAATAATATCATTTGAGAAGAAAATAACATCCCTTACCTCGAAAGACAGTACTTCTAGTTGAAACACCGGATATAGGCTATGACTTGAACTTGCACCATATAGCAATACTCAAAGTATACTCAAAATACTCACAAGAATACGCTCGATAATATAGAGAGAAAACTTCAGCTTACGGTGTGATTTTCAATTCTAACCTAAGCACCCTATTTATAGGAAATTGCTTAGAACACCAAAGCAGAAAATTGAATATAATAATATTATATATAAACAAAATTCATACGCCCACATCTTGAATCTGAATTCAGCCACCATGCAAATGTTAAATATGCCTACAACATATAAAAAACGTTTTTCTTAAAAAACATAATTAAAACTTCCAAAAATCAATTATTTCGGAGCTTCGGAACTTAAATAATTCATAATAAATAGCCCTTTTATCAGAAAATTCGAATCTCGCGACTTTTTATAGGAAATTCCATTATCTACAACTTTCTAGAAGGAAGTTTTTCCAAATTCCAAACATAAATTAACCAAAATCCACAAACGGACGATTTTACAGGCTATAATCAAATTTTAGTCAATAAATGGGGTCCACCGACACACAAAACATGTGTTAATCATTTAATGCCACAAAAATACTCTTCCTCCTCATATACTCATATATCCCACATTCATTATAAAAATATCACAGTTAATATATTATTAAAATAATATATTTAAATGAATTATTTTATCAGAAAAAGATAAAATATTAATTTTCAACAATTGTCATTTTAAAAATTTTCTCCATCTATATCCACATAAAATCAATATTTTTCTCATCATATAAATCAATAATTAATAATTCATAAATAATATTACAGAATCACAAGATCTTGCAACCGTGGTAGTTCCTCCTGAAAGAGGGGTTTTCCAATAAGGATCTCTCCTTACTGGCGCGCAATTAGGTGACAAAACCTCTCCTTAGACAGAACTTTCTAGACATTGACAATAATGTTATCTAATAATATTATTCAGATAATATGAATTATTGCTTCGATAATAAAAAATATTGTGTAATGACAATTATTGAAACAACAAAGAATATAAAATATCAACGCAAAATTATTAAATCAATAAAATCTTTGAAGATTATCGTAACAATTATTGAGTAGTGTCTTCTTACGTAAGAATCAATCATTGGTGCAATACTGGTGCTACCGCTTTTAACAACGCCATTATTAGTGTGTTTTAACCACACGTGTATTCCAACAAGATAATCGGAAATAACTACGCCAGTTATTTATAAACAACTTATATTTGTCGCTTTCTTCATCCAATCGCTTTCCGTTATGGGGCCCACAAAAGATCTGCTACCGTAAGTAAGAATATTCCTAACAACGATTTAATATTCCACGACCAAACGAATATTCCCCGACAACAATGAATATTTTATAACCACTTGCTTATTCAAATATTTAAGTATTTTACCCATAACTATCCACATTAATCAAATCAACCCTTACTATTTCAAAATAATAAATAGAGGAAAATAAATTTCATTTATTAATAATTTGGGGTCTTACAACCTCCCTCCTTATGAAATTTCGTCCTCAAAATTGACGTACGTGCACTGTGTTTCAAAAGATGAGAATACCTCGCTTTCATTTCCGCTTTCCAACTCCCGTGTCATTTCCTCAATAGCATGGTTTCTCCACAAAACTTTAACTTGTGGTATAACCTCGACATAAGACATGTTCTTTCCTATCTAAGATCTTGACAGTACCTCCTCGTATGTTAAGTCTTCACTATCTCGTCCGGGTTCTAACTTAATGACGTGGTTCGAGTCGTCCACATAATTACGTAACATCGATACGTGAAAAACGTTATGAACACGCGTCATACTTGGCGGTAAAAGCGAGTCTATAGGCCCACAGTTCCTATTCGATCGAGAATTTCAAATGGATTAATAAATCGAAGGTTTGAGCTTTCTCACCTCACCGATTCTCGCTTTTGAAATAACAACTTCTTGCACCTCCTTCTTCAAATTCATCATTTCCGGTGTGTAGCTTGAACAACTTTAACTTTATCGATTAAAAGTCGATTATACTCGTATATCATCACGAGGGTAACTAGAGTTTTCATCTCCATCTCTATTATTTGTAAATTATTCAAATGAGTCTTTGATAATATCGTACTCGTGACTTGTATACGATCTTCTACTCAACACGTCGCCTACCACGTTCGCTTTTCGGTATGCATGGTCGAACATGTCTTTGAAATGAGTCTCCTCTTGAGTTCTTGAAGCTCTTCCCACATTCCTTGCTCCATTTGAATTTTATATCTCTACGAGTCACCAAGTTAATGGAATAGCGATTCGAGAATATCCTTCAACGAATCTCCGATAATAACCAACTAAGCCTGAAAGCTACGATTTTAGATTACTGACTTAGGTTGTTCTCAACTGTGACTCATATCCCAACCTTGGATAAACGCGTTACAATGACTCTATCGGTTTACTATCGCATCGAATATGGTGTCCCCTACGGAGATGTCGGCTTCGCAGCATTCCACAAAGGAAGTCACCAGATAAAGGCTCAGTACCAAATTCTATAGTTGAATTTTAACTCCTCAAGTTCAATAGAGTCATTCGATATGAGATTTCGAAATGAGTTTTGTCTTAGGGTTCAAAGTCGATACAAAATTTAATATTAGTCTTTGGAAGTAAGCCAAGAAATTGTTCAGGAAATACGTCAGAAAAATTCAATAACAACAGGAATATTATTCAAATCTGACGTGTCTTTATTCAAATCCATAACATGGACTAAGAAAACTTGACATTCGTAATAAACGAATGACTTCATGGCTTGATATGAAAATGTTTGACTACAATGGTTTGATTGCTTGAATTCGAACAACAGGTTGCTTAGGAATATGAAAACTAACAACCTTACGAAAGAAATCAATTTCGGCATGATGAGTAGTTAACTTTAAAATCACATCAAAAGCAAATATCTCTATAGAAATAAGGTTAACAAGTAATGTGATAGTGCCAACCTGAATCAAGCAAGATTTCTAAACAACGGATGTAACGAAAGTTTCTCCTAACGGAGTCTCCATAAATAAGTCAAAGTCTAATTTCTTCGTAGTCAAGTTCAAACGTTGAGCGCAAGCAAGAGAGATAAAAGAATGGGTAGAACCGGTATCTAGTAAGGTATAAACTTTGCAAGAATTTATAATTAACTAACCCGTGCTATCTTCGTTCGGGTTACTCGCTTTTTGAGAAGTCACGAAAAACACTCTTCCAGTAATCGTTGACTTTGACTTTTCTGTATCCGCCTCTGGTGCCAACGTCCCAACTGGACTTGATTTCGCTATAGGACAAAATCGAGCTATGTGACCATCTTTTCCACAACTAAAACATACCTTGGAAGGCTTTGAACAGTTTGACCTTATATGTCCCTCCTCTCCGCATCTCAGTAGCATCTAATCGGCGATCGTTCTCTTCCCTAGAATTTGTTCTTTGGTCTTTGATCTTTGCTGCCGACGCCTTCCGTCATTGTTAAATCTTCTCTTTTAGATTGGACATCTCTTTCCATAATATCAACGCGTCGATAATGCGCTTTTACCCATGCATCACTCATTCTCACTCGCTCAGCTTATTTCTTCTTTCATTTCGATTCCAACTTTATCATCTTATACTCGCCAAAGAGTGCTTCATTCAAGCATCACATATCGGGTAACATAAGCTTGAATCGTTGCATCCTTTTGCTCCACGATTTGCCTCGCAATTCCTCGACTTTCTTCTTCTAACTCATGAATACGATTTTGCAATTCTACATTTTGATCATAAAATACCTCTAATAAACTCTCTTCAGGTACCTCTTCTTCCTCTTCTTCCTCACTCTCAGCTGTTACCTCTGCGACTATCTCGGGTGCAACAATCAATTCTTCACTCACCACATGGATATCTCTAATTCCTTCTTTGCCTGACATCACATTATCCTGGTTGGCGATTAGAGGTGTCTCCACGATCTCATTCACTCCATTGTTAACGTTCTCAGCAGCCATTCTTAAAAACTATCATAAAACAAGGGTTAATTAAATAAATTAACAAATCACATAATACCCCTATATTATGACCAACCAACAAATAAGCTTAGGTAGGACACACTAGCGAATGATTTACTCGTCTCTCCCCTCCTAGTTCTATTCCCCGATCTCCGCCAGAGATCATATCCTAAGCTCTGATACTAATCATGGCGCCCCCAAAATAGGTCCATTCCATCCAACCTATTTTGAGTGCGCCAAATACATGGTACGAAATAACTACAACTTTATTAATACATTTGTCGCAAAAAATACGACAACATATATATCTTGTGAGTTTAAATACAATTATTGTCTTCTAGACAATATACATACCCAAATAAATCCTCATCCCAATTATTGATACATTATTTTACAAAATGGTGAGGACTACTAAACAACTCTCTCTAGAACCTTCATTCCATACCCCGACTAGTACTCGCTACATTCTCGCCTCTGAGAGAAGAAAAATGGAACAACAAGGAAAAGGGTGAGCTCAACTAGCCCAAATAAAGAATATTATGACTAAGATAATATACAACAAATTATCATTAGTCTTCAACAGGAAAAAAAACTAATAGAATACAAATAGACAACAACTTTTAAACCAATATTCGCAGCGAAAATAATAATTCATTAGAAGAGTTAAGTAGAGAATGCAACTACTATCTTCTATGTATGAATTTAAAAGTTCGTCGCTCTATCTTTTATCCTCAGAACATCAATCAACATACATCCGAATCAAATATTCATCTTTTTTACTACGAGGCCAAAGATATTCATCGATTAGTCATGTTCATCTAAACACATGTTCATCTCTTTTACTCTGGGCCAAAGATATTCTTCAGAATCATTCATCTTTGCACTACAGTGCCAAAGATATTCCATAATATCATCATTTAAGATCAAGATGATGAAAAATATTTTTAAAAACGAATTCAAAGGAAACAAAATGACAAGGATTAAGGATTAAGGATTCATACTTTGTTTTATCCACGTCAAAAAATACCTCAAAAATAATCATAGGGGTGTAAAATTCAAGAATGATCAAAACATGGATACAATCAAAGCTAGTATCCGAATAGATATTTTGGACAAAAGAAGAAATTTTATTTTTCGGTGAATAGTGTTAGTATCGTGAATAGTGTCGTATACGTGAATAGTGCCATATACGTGAATAGTAACTCCGACACCAAAAGATAGAAATTCCACAAAGAACATCTTCACGCTTCATGAATAGTACTCGTGAATAGTAACTCGTGAATAGTAACTCGTGAATAGTAACTCATGAATAGTTACTCGTGAATAGTAACTCATAAATAGTAACTCATGAATAGTAACCCCGACATGAAAAAGTTCCAAATTTGATAAAAAGTTTCAACCAATATTTCAGCATAATGATATTGAAGAAATAATATCATTTGAGAAGAAAATAACATCCCTTACCTCGAAAGACAAGATTCTAGTTGAAACACCTGATATAAAGCTATGACTTGAACTTGCACCAGATATAGCAATACTCAAAGTATACTCAAAATACTCACAAGAATACGCTCGATAATATAGAGAGAGAAAACTTTAGTTTCTGGTGTGATTTTCAATTTTAACCTAAGCACCCTATTTATAGGAAATTGCTTAGAACACCAAAGCAGAAAATTGAATATAATAATATTATATATTAACAAAATTCATACGCCCACATCTTGAATCTGAATTCAGCCACCATGCACATGTTAAATATGCCTACAACATATAAAAAACGTTTTTCTTAAAAAACATAATTAAAACTTCCAAAAATCAATTATTTCGGAGCTTCGGAACTTAAATAATTCATAATAAATAGCCCTTTTATCAAAAAATTCGAATCTCTCGACCTTTTATAGAAATTTCCATTATCTACAACTTTGCAGAAGGAAGTTTTTCCAAATTCCAAACAGAAATTAACCAAAATCCACAAACGGACGATTTTACAAGCTATAATCAAATTTCAGTCAATAAATGGGGTCCACCGACACACAAAACATGTGTTAATCATTTAATGCCACAAAAATACTCTTCCTCCTCATATACTCATATATCCCACATTCATTATAAAAATATCACCGTTAATATATTATTAAAATAGTATATTTAAATGAATTATTTTATCAGAAAAAGATAAAATATTAATTTTCAACAATTGTCATTTTAAAAATTTTCTCCATCTATATCCACATAAAATCAATATTTTCCTCATCATATAAATCAATAATTAATAATTCATAAATAATATTACAGAATCACAATCTCGGCAACGGTAGTTCCCGGGAAAGAGGGGCTTTCAATAAGAATCCTCCTTATCTTGGCGCGCAATTAGGTGACCAAACCTCTCCTTAGATGTAACTTTCTAGACATTGACAATAATGTTATCTAATAATATTATTCGATATATATGAATTATTGCTTCGATAATGAAAAATACGTGTAATGACAATTATTGAAACAACAAAGAATATAAAATATCAACGCATCAATTATTAAATCAATAAAATATTTGAATAAGAATTAATTCGTAACAATTATTGAGTAGTGTCTTCTTACGTAAGAATCAATAATTGGTGCAATACTGCTGCTACTGCTTCAACAACGTGTATTAGTGTGTTTTAACCACCGGTATTCCAACAAGATAATTACTGTGAATAACTACGCCAAGTTATTTATAAACAACTTATATTTGTCATTTTCTTCATCCAATCGCTTTCCGTTATGGGGCCCACAAAGATCATTTGCTACGTCGTATTTAATATTCCCAACAAGATGAATATTCCACGACCAAACGAATATTCCCCGACAACAATGAATATTTTATAACCACTTGTTTATTCAAAATATTTATGTATTTTACCCATAACTATCCACATTAATCAAATCAACCCTTACTATTTCAAAATAATAAATAGAGGAAAATAAATTTCATTTATTAATAATTTGGGGTCTTACAATTACTGTTGACGAAGAGACTCTTAGATGATGACATATGGGCCCCCCATAAAATAATCAAACTTACCACAAACGTCTCATAACAGACTCTTTATATACATCAAGGATTGAATAAATATTACCACAAATCATTTTATTTTTAATCAACACATTTTTAATCTTTCAACAATTATTAATCATTTATAACTTGTCGTCTCAATTAATAATATAACATATTATACAGATGATACTGTGATAATAATTGAATCAATAATATAAGAGATATGATGCAGCAATTACTGTAGCAATAATTGAGTATAGCTAAGTGACTTCTCACGTAAGCATCAATAATCAATCTGTGCTACTATGCAACCACACAGCAGACATCGTACTTTTTTACCACCGGGTAGTTCAACAGCTTTAACGGTAACACCTCCGTAGTTATTTTTATAGAAAGATAATTTTAACGCTTTCTAACTACGACAATACTTCCGTTGTGGGGTCCACTAATGATTGAGCCATCGTATTTAATATTCCCCAACAAAAAGAATATTCCCACCAAACGAAATATTTTATAACAACTTGCTTACTTTGCAAAATTTATAAATATTACCCACAACTATAACATTATATCAAATTTATTCCATAATATTCAAAAATAATATTTATAGAAAATTCATCTTTATTTATAAAAGCTGGGGTCTTACAACATGTCAGTATTCGACAGAATGATAAAAGAAGAAGTAAGGACAATGTCCTTTAATCCAGTGGCAATAGTAGTGGAGATAGCTCCTGTGGGGTCAATGATGTCTCTGTTTATGTCAGTGTTGGATAGAAATATCCATTACTGTTAGGAGGTCAAGGAACTGAAGGCAGAGCTCTAAATGGTTATAGAGGATAAGACTGATGTCGAGTCCATGTGGGAACAGGAACATAACAAGAGGATTTTGGCTAAGGACAAAGTCCACGAGTTAAAGCATTAGGTATTGGAGCTCAAGGAGGAGCTAAAGACCAAGGTACAGAAGACAGGGAGAATGCCCTATATCTATAGGTGTTCTCATACACATTTCCAGCAGCAGGTAGCTGGATATCCTGTAGAGGTGGGGCAAACACGGCATACTATTAGCCATGATATCATTGCTGGTCTTGCCAAGGCAGATTTTGAGAATGCCTTAAGGCAGATGTAGATTAGTGGTAGCTAGACTAGTATGTGATATTTTGTAATTAGTAGTGACGTAAAGCCCTTTTTGTATAGTAAAGGGTAGTCTTTTGTAAATCCCAAATTTTGGAAAGCAATAGCGGGAAAGTAATGTAAGCAGCTTAGGCTGTGTATGTAACCGATGTAGTATTATACTATGAAGAATGAATATAAGTCCTTTTTATGGAAAATAATGAGTTATGGATGTTGGAGTTATTGTTTAATATTAAATGATAACTAATAAAAAAGGAATAATAACGAAATGTGTTTATTGTATCAGCAAAATGTCGCCGAGAAGAGTGCAACGTAATCAAGGTGCTAACATGAATCAACCGAATAGAGGTCCGGTTAACCTGATGTAGGAGTTTGTTAATTTATTAACAGCTGCCTTTAATAGAACAGGGGCTAATATCCCCGTAAATCCAGGAGTATCACGAGCTACTACCTTTAAGGATTTCAAGAGCGTGGGTCCGCCAGAGTTCAAAGGAACTACGGACCTTATTGAAGCCCAAACATGGGTTAAGGAAATAGAGATGGCATTTGTGAAAGAAAATGTCGACGAGGCCCAAAAGGTTGCCTTTGCGACCTATATAATGAAGGGAGAGGCCAACTTTTGGTGGGAAGCCAATCAGTCTAGGGTTGGGATAGCGAATCTAATGTGGGACAGGTTCAAGGAGATATTCTTCGAGAACTACTTTCCCACGAGCATGCATGGAAGGATGGAGATGCAGTTTCTGGAGTTGAAACGAGGGGATATGATAGTTCCCCAATATGTCGCCAAGTTTAATGAACTGGCAAGGTTCACTCCACATCAAGTGGATACTGAAGTGAGGAAGGCGCAACAGTTCGAGAAGGGCTTGAAACCCTGGCTCTATAACCGTATTTCAGTGTTCTAAAGTACTTCTTTTGGAACCATTTTAGAGAAGGCAATAATTTCAGAGGGTGGTAGTGAGGCTCTAAGTCAATACCCCAAAGACAAGAAGAGTAAGGGTAAAGTAGATGGGGGAGTAAAGATTGAGGGAGCCAACGGTAGTGGCGAGGGTCATAAGAGGAAGGTATTTAGCTCTGGGAATACCGGAGTGAAGCAAGGAGACCCTAAGAAAATAATGGAGGCCTGCAAGACCTGTGGGACGACTCACTTAGGAGTCTGTCTCAAGGGGAAGGTTGTCTATTACAATTGTGGACAGGAGGGGCACATTGTGCCTAATTGTTCGAGTCCAAAGAAGAATCACGGATGCTTTGTGTGTGGGTCAACTGAACACATGGCAAATAACTGCCCAAAGAAGGGGACGAACGGGAACCGGGTTGCTAATAGCGGTAAGTTAGCTATTGGTGGACCAGCATAGCCGGGTAGGCCAATGGGCCGTACCTTTAACATGACAGTCCAAGATGCAGTTGCATCAGGCGACGTCGTCACATGTATTATTTTGATCAATGATATAAATGCGTACGTGCTATTTGATTCGGGTGCTACTTGTTCGTTTATATCATGCGATTTTGCTAGACGATTAGGATTACTTCCCGAAAAGTTGCCTATACCTTTAAATATTAAGGTAGCAAATGAAGAAATAATTCCTGTTGAAGATGTTCATAGAGTTGTTGCGTAGATATAAGGGGTTTTAAATTATCGGTAGATTTGTTAGCGATAAAGTTAGGAGAATTTGATGTAATTCTTGGAATGGATTGGTTAGTGAATCATGGGGCAATTATAGACTATCAAAAGAAATGTGTGAACATTAAGACGTTAAAATAACCTCGGGTAGTATTTTACGGGAATAGATCACCGGGACGTTCGTGTTGTCTAACTATGACACAAACTAGGAAATTATTGAGGAAGGGATGCAT
This sequence comes from Panax quinquefolius, assembly GCA_020205615.1. Classification (NCBI taxonomy): domain Eukaryota; kingdom Viridiplantae; phylum Streptophyta; class Magnoliopsida; order Apiales; family Araliaceae; genus Panax; species Panax quinquefolius. Next base: position 80,487,810 of record CM035163.1, read on the forward strand.
AGGCTATCTGTGTCATGTTGTTGATACCTAAAGAGTGGTAGCAACCATGCAACAAATACCTATAGTGAGAGAATTCGCCGATGTATGTCCGAGTGAATTGTCGGGTCTTCCGCCGGATAGGGAGACCGAGTTTGTGATAGACATTGTGCCAGGAGCAACACCAGTTTCCAAGGCACCGTATCGTATGGCGCCAGTGGAGATGAAGGAGTTGATGGTGCAGTTACAAGAACTGTTGGACCGGAAGTACATTCAGTCGAGTGTGTGGCCGTGGGGAGCACCGGTACTATTTGTCAAGAAGAAGGACGGATTGTTAAGACTGTGTATCGACTGTTGAGAGTTGAACTAGTTAACGATAAAGAATAAATACCCATTTCCCAGGATCGATGATCTCTTTGATCAGTTGAAAGGGGCTAAGTATTTTTCAAAAATAGATTTAAGAACGGGGTATCACCAGTTGAAGGTTAGGAATGAGGATGTACCAAAGACAGCATTCAGGACTCGTTATGGTCATTTTGAGTTTCTGGTGATGTCGTTTGGGTTGACAAATGCACCAGATGCATTTATGGATATAATGAACAGAGTGTTCAAACAATATTTAGACAAGTTCATTGTAGTGTTTATAGATGATATTCTAGTCTATTCTAAGATGCCAGAAGATCGTGCTGAACACCTTTGATTAGTGTTGGAGACACTAAGAAAGGAGAAGTTGTATGCGAAATTCACTAAGTGTGAATTTTGGTTGGAGAAGGTACAATTTTTAGGTCATGTCATTGTCCATGAGGGAATTTCAGTAGATTCAGCGAAGGTAGAAGCCGTGATGAATTGGGAATAACCGAAAATGCAACTGAGGTGCGGAGTTTTCTTAGGGTTAGCGGGTTATTATCAAAGATTCATCCAGGATTTTTCGAAGATAGCTACTCCGTTGACTAACTTGACAAGGAAGACGGTGAAATACGCTTGGACTTACAAGTGCGAGGACAGTTTCCAAGAACTGAAGAAGAGGTTGAGTGGAGCGCCTGTTTTATCATTACCCGATGACACAGGAAATTTTGTAGTTTATAGTAATGCTACGCATAGAGGACTTGGTTACGTACTCATGCAGCATGGCAAGGTCATTACGTATGCATCTAGGCAGTTGAAGGATTATGAGAAAGTTTACCCTACTCATGATCTGGAACTGGCCGCAATAGTTTTTGCTCTAAAGATATGGAGACATTATCTTTGTGGAGAAAAATGTGAGATATAAACGGACCACAAGAGTCTAAAATATATCTTCACACAGAAGGAGTTGAATATGAGGCAGAGGAGATGGCTGTAGTTGATAAAGGATTACGACTGTGAAATCCTGTATCACCTGGGAAAAGCCAATGTAGTTACCGATGCCTTAAGTAGGAAGGGTCGGGAAAAGTTATCTTTGTTAACGGCTCAAACTGAGTTAATAACAAAGATGGCTAAGATGGAGTTGGAAGTGAAGCTGCCAAGTGAAGGTGGACAAATGTTGTTTGCGACGGAGATGTAATCTACCATCGTAGAAAGAGTTAAGGAGGTACAACTCAAAACTGATTAGTGTGACCGGATGAAGGAGTGGCTAGCCAGTGAAAAATATATTAAGTACAATCATGATAATGAGGGATTATTAAGATTTGAAGGAAGAATTTGGGTCCCAAATGAGACAGAATTAAAGGAGCAGGTATTGCAAGAGGCTCATAGTTCGAGGTTTTCGATTCATCCTGGTAGCACTAAGATGTATCAAGACCTTCAACAGAGTTTTTGGTGGTCGAACATGAAGAGAGAGATAGCAGAGTATGTGAGTAGGTGCTTAACTTGCCAGAAAGTTAAGGCCGAACATCAATGACCCAGTGGCTTGTTACAGTCATTGGAAATCCCGGAGTTGAAGTGGGAAAATATCATGATGGATTTTGTGGTAGGACTTCCGACTATAACAAAGGGGTATGATGCGATTTGGGTAATAGTGGATCGATTGACAAAATCAGCTCACTTTTTGCCAATTAGGGTCAAGTATAACTTAGATCAGTTAGCTAGACTCTATATTAAGGAAATAATCTCTAGACATGGAGTACCAGTATCGATTGTGACAGATCGTGATCCATGATTCACATTGAACCTCTGGAGGAGTCAACAAGAGCAGTTAGGGACACAGTTGAAGCTGAGTATGATGTATAATCCACAAACGGATGGACAGAGTGAGAGAACAATTCAGACGTTAGAAGATATATTAAGATCTTGCGTCATGGATTTCAAGGGTAGCTGGGATGATCATCTACCATTAGTGGAATTTCCGTATAACAATAGTTATCATGCGAGCATAGGTATGCCGCCTTACGAAGCTTTGTATGGGAGGAAATGTAGAACGCCACTGTATTGGGATGAGGTAGGAGAACGCCGAATGTTGGAACCAGAATTGGTGCAACAAACAGCGGAGATTGTCAAGATAATACAAATGCGTCTTCTAGCAGCTCAAGACAGACAGAAGAAGTTTACGGATCCGCATAGAGAGAATCAATAGTTTGAAGTAGGATAGTATGTATTCCTAAAAGTATCTCCCTAGAAAGGAAAGATACGTTTTGGGAAGAAGGGAAAGTTAAGTCCGAGTTTTATAGGACCTTTTGAGGTATTAAAATGGGTGGGCGAGGTAGCTTATATGATAGCATTACCTCCAGACCTAGAACGAATACATAATGTATTTCACGTATCTGTGTTACGTCCTTATAAGCCAGATTATAAGCACGTGATAGAATATGAGCCTATTCATATCGAGAAGGACTTAACGTATGAGGAAACGGTGATTCAAATTGTTGATAGAAAAGAACAAGTTCTGTGGAATAAAGTCATACCTTCTGTAAAGGTGATATGGAAGAACCACGATGTAGAAGAAGCAACGTGGGAGTTAAAAGAAATGATGAAAAAGAATTATCCTCATTTATTTGTGTAATTTTTTTATATATATAATGAGATTCTGGGGACAGAATCCTTATAAGGGGGAGAGAGTGTAATGCCCCAAAAAATTGAATCTTTGTAAATACTTTTAATAATTAATTAATTAATATTATTTATTATTATTCTGTGTTGATTAAATGAATGTCGTTCTATAACCTAGAAACGTCGGAACGTCGTAGTATTTTAACTATGTCAATGAATTAAAGTGTTTGAATTTCTAAGACGAAAATAAAAGCTTTTCGAGAAATTTTCCAAAAAACACTATTCATCAATTTCTGCTCAGGAATTAGTTTTGAATTTCTGAGAAATACGTAATGTTATAATATCAAGGTGATATCGATTATGTAATAATAATCTATGCATGGAAAATGTAATATTTCGCACATGGACCTAATTTGGGAACGATAGATTTATTAAGTGTTAGGGAAAGGAAGTTGTAATCGTATGATGTGTATGCATTGTACGAAGTAATGAACGTAAGTATAATATGATGTATTATATTATTATGTATGAAGAATTAAATAACGTATATTACGAATTAATATACGAGTTAGCATACAAGAATTATATGTGGTGTATATATGTTAAGTTGTTTAATTAAAGGTAATGGACTTGTAGGATTATTAGCCTAATGGGAGGAGTCCAATAGAATATGATACTCAAGCCCAAGTGTTTGATAAATCATAAGTCCAATCTATTGAGGTATAAGCCTAACAAGGAATTAGCTAGGATGATTAACAAAGCCCAATGAGTTGGACATGATCCATGGGGCAAACCAAGTGAGAAATGGGTAGACTTGATGGGCAAACAAATTGTGTGATGACCAAGTGTTGTGTTATGAAAGAAATGAATAGTAAGGAGGTGGATAGTTGAGGAGGTTAGTTAAGGAGGTGGAATAAGGAGGTGGGATGGCTTAAAGTCCATTATGCCCTAACCTTGAGTTTCCTAGAAATAGAAAGCTTCATTTCATTTTGTTGGTTGTTATTTCGTCCAACACTTTCCTCTCAAGATAAACAACTTATTTGGTAGAGAGAATAAGTCACTTAAGCACTTATAAGCTACTTCAACCTTTGCTAGATTTTCCAAAGTGAAGTGAAGTAATAGTCTTCAAGGGTAAGACTCATGTCTATTATCTTTACCTCTTCTATGATAGAATTGATAGAGAAGTGGAAGTGTATGATAATAACATGTAATAAGTTATTAATGAATGAACTTAAGCCTAATAAGTTGAATAAGCAACTTAAACCTAATAAGTTGACAAAACTTGTGAAGAACTTATCATATATTTGTCATATGATGTTAGTTTATTGAATATAGTATAAGAACATTGATTGATGGACTTAAGTTCATAGTATGTCATAAGCATTAGAATATGTAGTTCATGAGTTAAATAAGTCATTGACTAATGAGAATAAGTCAAAACCTACTTTGAGAATAAAGTTGGTGTAATAAGTAACTTGTAATATTCATATGTTGGTTAAGTTCCATTTAGAATGATTAGTAATGAAGCTTTGTCGGAATTCACATTATTAGATAATAATCGTGGAATTCGTGAAATTCTCGGAATGGAAGTTATATTTTGTGTTTGAAATCAGAAACGTTGGTTTTCGATGGAGGCAAGTCATATTTGGCATTATAGAGTTGCGAACTCGAAAATGACCGAATTCCGACTTAGAACGAAGAAACGAGCGTTGAACGTTCTTGAACGCGTAGAGTATGAAATTTGTGAATCGTAGGCTTTTGAACAAGCCAATTCGGACTTATAACGAAGAAGTTATGCGTCCGGGAAGTTCACAAAATTTAAAATTTGCAAAATTTTCTAAAAGAGCCGTGAGTTGGCGCTACGGCGCCCAACCCAAGGCCAAATGAGTTACGCCATATGATCGCCGCACATGTTGTCTCGACACACTACTAACTCGCACCGCAGCATGACCTATAGAGTAAGGACTCGCGCCGCAGCACCGATTTCGGGACGTACCTACTGTTAACTCGCGCCATAGCGCGGCTTGGAGAGCAATGGGTGGCGTCGCAACACCAACCCTAGGAATTTGACAGTAAAGAATGTTTATTTATATAACATGAATAGTAAACCAGTAGTAATTAACTGAGGATCTTAATAAGGTAATATAAGGCACTTGTAAACCTTATGAATGATGATTAGGAGTTAATAATCAATAGAAAGTGAACGTAATGTGAATGATGTAATGAAAAGCCGAAAACCCATAATAACAGATCTAAGTCATGATTTAGATTGAAATGAAGGGTAAGATATAATAGTATACATACTTGATTATATATGACCTAATGTGCTACGTTATATGATCATGTATTGTAGAGACTTAGAGACCTAAAGTGTACGTGTGATAATCAGTAAGCAGACGCTGAAGGCAAGTATTCTAACCCTTGTTCTAGTTTAGTTTGGACAAGATTTGTAATTCATGTATTCTTTCGCATGATGTTTTGAATGATGAAGTCTAAGCCAAATCTTTCGGCTAGACTCTTATTATGATTTCGTCAAGCATGATTAATGTTTACCGAGTTATATTGGTTTGGTTTTAAATCGAAGACCGAGTATGCTAAAAATGTTTTTGTTGTTTTTTGACAGGCACGCGAGGTTGCCACAACTTAAACGTATACACGTTTAATGAATGTAGTGTTGATCAACATAGAGTACTGTGGGCTGATCACCCAGAAGTGCTCGTAAGCTATGCTGGACTTACAGACTTAGTGTCGGGTTGTCCATTTCAAAAGAAATTATGAACTGCTTATAGTCTTGAGCTATAATTGATATTCTACTGAATATTGTTGGTGAAAAACGTTTTGAATGAAAAGAAGTGCTATTTTGAATTATCGATAGTACTTCGTAACTATTGTTCAGTTACTGAAGATATATGAGTTTTATGTTTCATGCATGTTGTTTATTAGAATTGTAGTACTTGCTGAGCTAGTCATGTTCATTCTTGCTTGAACCATATGAACACAGCCAAGATCGAGCGGACTGAAGGCTCCGGTAAGGATAAAGGCAAAGCGAAGACGAACCCTTAGAGTTCTTATGTAATAATATAGATGGATGATTGTAATATATTTGATATTATGATAAGAACAAATGAATGGGTTATAAAAAACCTTTGAAATGTAATATTATTTTAAATATATAGAAGATACATTAGTTCTTTTGAGACTCTTCAATGGAATGAATGTATGAATGGTAGTACCATGTAGCACCATCTGTCGGGTTGGAAGATACCCAGATTTGGGGGTGTCACAGAACCCTACTTGAATACTTTGCAGATATGGTTCTGCACTTGTTCAATTTCAACTTTCGGTTCATGGCAATTCGTAGAGTGGCTCTCTTGATATTCTTTGTACTCATCCACTTTTCTAAATGCTATCTTCTTGGCCTTCTCGGCTCTCAGCTTGGCTTCTATCTTTAGTGGCATTCTCATCTTTGTGGAGTGAAGTTTTGATTTGTTTGAGTTCTTCTTCAAAGCTGCTTCACTTCCACCTTGGTAGTTTCACTGTCACTGAGACTTGTTCTGTTGATCTTTGGTGGAACTCGTAGAGTCAACTATAACATTCACCAACTCAACGATTTTGCAATCTCACAATCATCAGCAACTCTTGATCTTTAAAGCTCTGTTAATTTATACTACTTCCCAATCTTCCCATTGGAAAGTAGCCGTTAAAAGCTATTCAAATTGCCTCGCAGATCTCGAGTTATTTGGTGCAGACTGCAGATGTGACATGATATCTTTTTCTGACTTGCTGACACTGCAGTCTACTATTTCACCTACCCTGTTAGATATGTCACTTTGATATCTTGGGCAGGTCGACGACTTTATTTCACCCTTCTGATTTCTCGATCAGAGGTTGTCCTTGCATCGAATCTCTCAATAAGCTTTTGTCTGAATGCCATTTTTCAGATTGAACCGTTGCCAATGCTTCAATCCTCAGTTGTTCGAACTCTATAATTTTTGATGCACTTCTCCTTAGACCTGATCGTAGTGTCGCATTGACATGTAGAGTCAACACTACGATCTTAAAGAGTGTTCACTTGATCTTCAATGTAGAACACCTCTCTCTTTTTTTGTGCAATATTTCATCACTTTTGTTTACCTTGACTATTCTCATATACAGATGACTTGATTCCTTGCTCTGGCCCCTTCTGAATAGTAAGACACTTCAGATTTGTGGCGTGTCCAGCTCGCTTTCTCCTTGTGATCTCCCGTTCACTTATCATCAATGGACTGACCCAATGCTTAATCACTTTAGCCTTGTTCTTCAAAGGTTGACCAATATCTAAGTGTGTACTCCATCAGTTCCTTCTTTGTTTAGCAAACACTACGATTTTGGTTACTTCCAAGATCATTGTCATTTTTCCACTTGACAGCTACTGCACAAGCTGACTTTTCTTTGTCAACTACTGAAGTCTTCTTATGATCTTCTTGTGGAAGACTTCATCTTGACTTGCTTCACAACTCAATCTGGATGCTAATTGGGTTGATGCTTAGATCTTCTAATAGCTTGCATGCCATTCGTTGAGTGCTTTCTGGCTTCCTTTAGATGAGATGTATCTTTGCAGTATAAACTAGAGACTTCATTCCTTTGGATATTCAAGGAGTTCTCATTTGTTCAGAGTCGTATTAGCTCTACGATTCTGCCTTGGCGTTGTAAGCATATTTGTTGAGGTCTTAGTTCTGCACTCTACGATTCAGCTATGGCTGTGCAGACATTATGACTCTGAGATCAGATCTTGACACTACGATTTTTGTTGTTGTGCTTGTTGTCTTCATCTGATCTTTCTCAACTACGATTTCTGCCTTTGATACAATCAGTAGACTCTACGATTCTAAGTGTAGTCTACGATCCTTTACTTGACTGTTAGTAAACTCTTCGACTCCGAGTGTAGTCTACGATTCTTGACTTGACTTTGGCAGATGCTCGGTCGGCTCAGAGGCAGGTTGTCTCTATGATTCTGAACATGACTTCCTCAACAGACTACGGCCTTGAGGAAGTTCTCCTTGACACACTACGATCCTTCCTCATCTCTCCTAAAAGTCTACGAACTCCTAGATCTACTATCTTGCAGACTACGATTCTGCCTTGATAGCTCTCGAGTTTTCCTTGACTATCCCGCGGACTCTACGATTTCAAAAAGCGTGCTCGACGATCAGACAAGCCTATCTATTACATCATAAGATCAACCTAACATGCTTGATCTTTCTATATTTATAGTCCTTGTACATCATTTCTTTTAAGAACTTTACAAAGCTATTTTTGCTTGTAGGATCAAGCTAACATATTTGATCAATTCATTCTATGTCCTTGTACATATGTTTCTATTATCTATCAAAGGACTTTACAGCTATTCTTAATACAAGCATACTTGCATATTCATTCATATATATACCATAATCAAATCATATATAAATTGGAATATCATTCATATGTTTATTTGTTACACATAGTCATAATCCTTTATCAACTCCAGCCATCTCCTCTGTCTCATATTCAACTCCTTCTATGTGAAGATATATTTTAGACTCTTATGGTCCGTGTATGTCTCACATTCCTCTCCGTAAAGGTAATGTCTCCATATCTTTAAGGCAAAAACTACTACGGCCAGTTCTAGATCATGAGTAGGGTAAACTTTCTCATAATCCTTCAGCTACCTTGATGAATACGCAATGACCTTGCCATGCTGCATGAGCACGCAACCAAATCCTCTATGCGAAGCATCGCTATAAACTACGAAATTTCCTATGTCATCGGGTAATGAAAAAACAGGCGCTTCACTCAACCTCTTCTTAAGTTCTTGAAAACTGTCCTCGCATTTATCAGTCCACATGTATTTCACCGTCTTCCTTGTCAAATTAGTCAATGGAGTAGCTATCTTCAAAAAATCCTGGATGAATCTCCGATAGTATCCCGCTAACCCTAGGAAACTCCACACCTCATACGGCGTTCTCTGTTATTCCCAATTCATCACTGCCTCTTCCTTCGCTAGATCTACTGAAATCCTCTCATGGTCAATGACATGGCCTAAAAACTGTACCTTTTCCAACCAAAATTCACACTTAGTGAACTTCACATACAACTTCTCCTTCCTTAGTGTCTCCAACACTATTCATAGGTGTTCAGCATGATCTCCTGACATCTTAGAATAGACTAGAATATCATCGATAAACACCATGACGAACTTGTCCAAATATTGTTTGAACACTCTGTTCATCATATCCATAAATGCAGCTAGTGCATTAGTCAATCCAAATGACATCACCAGAAACTCGTAATGACCATAACGAGTTCTGAATTTCGTTTTTGGTACATCCTCCTTCCTAACCTTCAACTGATGATACTCAGTCCTTAAATCTATTTTAGAAAAATACTTAGCCCCTTTTAACTGATCAAAGAGATCATCGATCCTGTAAAATGAGCATTTATTCTTTATCGTTAACTTGTTCAACTCTCTATAGTCGATACAAAGTCTTAACGATCTGTCCTTCTTCTTTACAAATAGTACCGGTGCTCCCCACGGCGAAACACTCAGTTGTATGTACTTCCTGTCTAACAGTTCTTGTAATTGTACTATTAACTCCTTCATCTCCACTGGCGCCATACGATACGGTGCTCTGGAAACTAGTACCGCTCCTGGCACAATGTCTATTACAAACTCGATCTCCCTATCCGGTGGAAGACCCGATAATTCACTCGGAAATACATTTGCGAATTCTCTAACTATAGGTATTCGTTCTGTAAGAACCCGAATTTGTAGAAATTATTAAAATAAGAATTTAGTAAATAAAATTCTTAAGGCATGAGAAGGGTTCGAATAAGAGTATATATATAAATATCTATGCATCGTGAGGTCTGTGGTATTGTGTTGCATGGGGTAATATAAACTATGCAATAAGTGATCTTTGTGTTTAATAAATATATTATTATTATATATTTGTTATTTATTGAAGAGGCGAGTTATTTAAAGTAAAGAAGATGTATATAAATTTATCTATTGATATTAAATAATATATGTGAAATTATTTTATCATAGTAAGTTGGTGAAATTAAATATCTTTTGATAATCACCAATTTCTTGTGTATGTACGAGTAAGTATCAAGTCTAAGGCAGTGTAACCGTACTCTTTAATGGTGGATGTATAGGAGCTGGGCTAAACAATTCTTTTAGAGAGTGGAAGTATATACGAATTAGTAACCAATCTAACTCACTGTTAAAACAGTGTAGACGAGACGGAAACTAATTAGTTGGTTGTTTGTGGGAAACCACTTAGTGTACTATATTGAATACTATAAAAGACTCGACCCATGCTAGGTTTAGACTTGTATGCGTGTATGTTGTCGACAAGAGAAGAAAGTCGATATATCTTTAGATAAATATTGGTTAATGATTTATTGATTAATATTGAGATATGGTTAAATGTATAGATTAAAGAAATTATGTTCAGACAATTTATAGAAAAGGAAAGAGAAATAATTATAGTATATTTCTAATAAAGGATATTAAAATAAATTGTAGCATTTGATGATTTTAATGAAAGTGGGAATATTATTATGAAACCTATTTGTTATATTAGTTGATGGAAACAATTTATCATAATAGAAAATAAACTTATTTTCTATATATAAAGTGTAATGTGTGTCGTGTATGTAAATATTTTAATAATATATAGATATTATATTAAGAATAATATCTTGAAAAAATGAGTAAATCGTTTAATTATGATTAGTTCCAATATTTAGAGAAAACATGATAAAAGCATCGTATGTTATGTTATGGTGAAATACATAATAGTAATGTATTTCCAAGAGGGTTAAAGTTAAAAGAAAACTAAGTTATTTTAATTTACTAAATAACTGGAGTTATTATATTCCTTGAATGTTATAAAGAATATTTAAATATTTTCATTCATGATATATTTATATATGTGAACCTTGTGATATTACAATTCGATGTAAATTGAACATATCATAAATAGTAATGTGGTGGGAAATGAATAAGTAATGAAAATGAGAATAAACTTAATGTAAGATTGTGAGATATGCCTAGTGTGGCAAAGTGATGAAATAAGCATTCATTAAATAATTTAATAAATGAATAATTGAAGGAATTAAATTGTATGTGCTATGGTTTTATATTATATAGTAGCTACATCTATATGATATGAAATGAAGTAGAACACTTCAATGGTAACTATATAATATAGGAAGTATTTGAATATATATGTATAAAGGCTTGTATGTTAGCATTATGTACAAGTGAGATAATAAAATGTAACATGGTGCAATGGACCACTTCCATGACCATATTATAAGATGTAAAGTTAAGAATAATGTTATTTTGTGAGATTATATTATTATAAACTTGTGGACTATTAATTACTAAGTTCACATAATTATGTCTTGTGTGGCATATAACTAGGGAAGTTAAAACAAAGGGAGATTTAATGAGAAGTATTAAAAGAAAATAAATGGTGAGTTAATAAATAATTGATATTAATTATCATTATAATAATTGAGTGTATTTGAGATGATAACTTTTATGGAAAATGATGGATTGAGAATATCCAACTATTTAATAATTAGCCTAATTAAATTATTAATTGGAATAAACCAATGTACATGGATTATATAATTCTATGTGAGTGGGTGTATATGTATGCACATTTGGGGAAAAAATATCAAATAAACCTAAGTATGCTAATAATAATATGGAATGTTGAGTTATAGCTTTTGTCCCATTTTAAGAGTCTCGTCTCCTCCATCATGTGAATAGGCCATTGGTCTAGTCTAGCTTGCTTCTTCTTCTCAAACTCATAGCTTCCAAATGATGAAGGGAGTGATGGAGGAAGAGGAAGTTGGTGACCAACTCCTCTATACCCAATAGCTTCTTCTTTATTCCTTTAGTTTGATTCATGGTGCAAAACCCAAACTTGGTCCATGGTTCTTCTATAAATAGAGACCCCCTTCTTCATTCTTCACATTTGAAATTCCGAGAATTATAGTGAGTGAGTGGTTGAGAAGTTGGGAGAAATCAGAAGTTAAGATTCAAGGATTGTCAATTTAGCTTCAAGAGGTATAATTCTTAAACTATGTTCTTAAATTCAAGTTTTGCAAAGTTCTTAGAAAAGTACTAAAATACTTGTTTTGAGTTGAAAAGTTTATGGTTGAAGCATGATAGAATCTATAAATTGATGCTAGACATTGTTAAAATGGTTGAATGCGAAAACAACGGAAGTTAAACGAACCAATTTGGTTTAGAAATGAATTCGTAGTAAATAAATTCGTTAAACTTTTCAAAACATGAAAGTTAGTATGAACATAAGTTTTGGATTAAGAATTAGGTTATTTAGGGTTCTATAAATTGTTATAATTCTAGTATGTTGTAGTTCTATGAATTACGAATCCATAGAATCAAAAACGGACTAAGTTGGACATGTATAACTCAAATTATGAAGGTTAGAAAGAAATTTTGGCATAATGGTTTATAGCAGGGAATAAAATTCGAGTTTAGTAAGACTAGGCACGCCTTTGACGGGCTATTTTTTTAAGCAAAACCCCTACCTCCGACGGGGGTGTCTGTTTTAGTAAAATAACCATAACGTTTTCATAAGAACTCCGATTGAGGTGATTCAAGATGATCCGGAATGAGGACGAATAGACCTACACCTTTTGTTCTTTAAGTGTTTCAATTTGAGGTCTTTAGGAATGGTCAAAATAGTCATCTTTGTGACTGTTACATATTCAGAGGCAATCAGAGGGCGTCGAACGAGCACATACGCAAGTATAGTGCTCCCGTCGATAGAATATGTTATTCTAAGTGATGTAACATGAAAATGCATGATATTATACATGCCATATAAAATTTCCTTGCTTATAATAGAAAGCATTGGCAAGACTTAGTATGTGTTTTGAAAAGAAACTTAAAGATTTTGAAAAACAAACCTTGTGGAAACTTATGTTCTATAAGTTCTGAACTTGGTGGTTTATATACATGATTGAGTTCAAATATAAATGAGCATTATATGGTGTTTATATTGTCTTGTTCATGATAAAACTTGATAGACCTTGTGTTAGAGAAGTTTTTAAGAGAAATTGATATAATAGAACTAAGGTGCATGAATGGTACATGAGGTAGGTTCTGAACTTGAGAAGATGTTATCATGACTTAGTTACTTATGATAAGAGTTTTACAAGTTGTCTTATAGGTGCTATACTACATCATTCATGATAAAATGATTTCAAAGACAAACTCCATTATCTTTTATAAACTAAGTATTAAAACATGAATGATATGTCCACTTAACAAGTCAAGCATGACATAAGTTATTTAAGCATGTTTTAAAAGTATGAACTATGTTATGTCTATGTAAATGAGATAGATACACGTGAATTAGAGGCTTATTAATACCAATATATGGTTTGAAAGCTTATAACATCGAATCTTGTTAAAGAAAGTTGTTAAGCCTTATTGATTGAAATAAATCATTATGGAGCTAAGTAGTTTGAATGTGAACTTGAAAATAGATCACAACCTATTTGATGTCAAGTACGGATGGTTAATGTATACTTACACATGCCTAGCTATTCTAAGAGTATGATGAGGGAGTGAAATGAAGGTTTTACAAACCTAGTTAGGAAACGATGTAATATTTATTATTATATTAAGAGCGTATTAAATGTATGACTGATGGATATGAAACCATGATTATATAACTGTGTAGGAATACACGCAGTGCAGATAAGCTTTAAGCAGTTAAGTCGTAATTGATAAACTACGAATCAGGAAAGTCTTTCAGTTCCTATTTGATATATGAATTTGATAACTGCTAGTTGAGCTATATTATGCTATGCAAATGTTGATGTATATATATGAAATGCATACGAAATATGTATGAATTTTGAAAGTTGATATTTGATGATATGCTTGTGAAATAAATCTCTATGCATGTTATGTTAGAAGTAAGATGTGTAGTAAATATTAATTGATTATGAATTCATGAACTGAATATGCTATTATAGGCTATGTGCTGCTTGAAAACTATTAGAATTGTTGGGTTGTCGAGCTCACCCTTGCAAATAACCACTTTTACAGGTTAAGGATACACGGTAAAGGTTACGTGCTATTTAATTGATAAAGTTCAATGGTATCGAAGGAGATTGATTTATTAATTTAACTAGATGCTCTTGAACCATGTTTAGGTTCTAGTAGATGTACATGATAGCAGTTTATAATGTGTAATACATGTCGTTATATTATGTGATACATAGAGAAATTCGAATCGAGATGTAAAGATTTATATGGAAATTGAATAAAGTGAATCATAGAATAATTTGATTTAGGGATTTGTAATTGATTCAAGTTAAGAAATCAAAAAAAAAGATTTATTTTTCAAAGGAGATTGAAAAAGTTTAAATTATTCCGCATATTTTTATAAGATCAAATGTAATGTAAAACAAGAATAGTAAATGACCAAGTTTAGAAACTTAAAAAAGTTTGAGGTCATTACACTGATCCTAGAAATGGAAAGAATTTATATTCTAAATTGAAATAAGCTAACTTATATTCATTAAGTTATAAATAAAAGATATAAATAGTTTGACGATAGTAGTATCGTGGTGGACCGGATCTGAGGTTCGAAGTGAGTCGGATTTAGGGGCATCACAGGTTGGTATCAAAGTTGTAGGTTATAAACTTTAGGTAAGTGTACCTTAGGCTATAACCTGAGAGAGAGAAAGATAAAGATTAAAATATATATATGTGAAGATTCAAAGAAGAATCTTGAAGTATCTAAGAGAATGAGAATTCAGGAGTTTCCTAACTCCTGTAATAAAAATGTTAAGATGGTGTCTATAAGATGAAGATGACAAATATAACAAGAATGAACTCAAATGGAGTTTAGTTGATAATGGGAAAGAACCCTAACGGAGACCAATGATCACGACGTGATCAGAATGAGCTATGAAGTGATAAATAGTCTGTAACGACTAAGTGTGTATAGCTTGATGCTATAAGAGAATGTACTATGTAATGGTACGATATGAACT
The DNA here is from genome assembly GCA_020205615.1 of Panax quinquefolius. Taxonomy (NCBI): domain Eukaryota; kingdom Viridiplantae; phylum Streptophyta; class Magnoliopsida; order Apiales; family Araliaceae; genus Panax; species Panax quinquefolius. Next base: position 80,502,831 of record CM035163.1, read on the forward strand.
CATGAGGAGTTATATATGATGAGATATGAAGAATTTATAGCAAACAAATAGAAAGTTAAGAGTGAGATAGAGTTAAGTGGGATTTCAATTGAGGACCCATGATAGCAGCTGAGTTGTATGATTCCTTGTTATGGGTGGGGAATTGTACTTGGTGTAAAAACCACTTAGTTTCTGGCACTAATAATCATTGAAATGTCGTGTGGTCGCTATTTTTATATATACCGCTGAGAAGGTGATTCTTTTCTCATATGTATAACAGATAGATAGGTTATAGTTAAAGAATATAAGGTTAATTTGTGAGTTCTTAAAACTCATACTTATGGTATGTTCGTGACTCATAATTATATGAAATGTTTTTGAACCCCTCAGCGAATGGATGCCTATGGTCTGACTAGGGTAAGTTCCTAAACTCATATTATTATGGCAAGTTCTTGGATTTCCAAAGTGTGGTAAGTTTGATGAACTATATTGGGTATATATATGTTATGAAGTTAGAAATTTTTGTATAGTGGGCAGTGATGGTGTTGAAGATTGATAGAATGAAGCAATGAAGTACAGATTGAAGTTGATGGAGAAACATGAATTTTCTAAATCTTCTAGCTCTGCTAGATTTTCAAAATTTATTAACTTCGTGCTGATGTTTGCACTTCTATTTTCTTGAAAAACATTGGATCATGTGAATGAACCAATGATGTTTAAAAACAATACCGTTATTCTTATGTTTATGCTAATTGCTTCGGCTAAGATAAAAATGATTTGAAAATTTTCAAAATGTATTTCTGAGCATTTACATCATTTGATATGATGTAGAAATGGTAAATGATGGAGTCATCAATGTCGTTGAACCTAGTGTTGGTTGTGATCGAAAGATCATCAACCCACTATGGTATGATGTAATATGACAAAGTCACCTAATGGCGGAATCCTCAACGTACTACTAATCTGGTACGGTATCATGACGTCATAAAAGAATTTTTGGTTTTCTTTTATATTATGAAGAAGGTCAATTAAGTTGGCCAAATTATTTCGATTGATGTCTGAATTGTTAATAAAAGTCTAAGCTATTTGTTTCGGCTAGACGACTGTTGAAAAATATTTGTGGAATTCAAGCGTTCTTGAGTATTCATGCCAAACTAGATTGCTCTGGTGCAGATTCAAATGTTCAAAAGCTGAGGTGAACAACCCTATAAGGGGACATATTTTCGAGGATAATGGTTCCGAGCGTAATGCATATAGTCATTACAAAACACTACGTTGCGGCCCAACGTAGTGGTACAATAAGCTGCCCACCTGGTGTACGTGTGGAGAGTGTTTTCAGTCTTTGTAATTGATAAACACTCTGGTTTGCAGTGTGAAGGATTGTGTTGTAGCACTAGTAAATCTAGAGAAGAGTTCACGGTCTTGTGACCCCTCAGCATAATTTCGAATCTGAGTTATTCATACTACTTCCCGATTATTGAAAAATTATGGAAGATTTTTATTCTTCTGAAGGATGAATGTAGTAAGTAGAATGTTCCTTAGAAAGGAGAATGTGGTAGAATGCAAGTGAGCAAGTTATAATAAAACTTCCGAAAAAAGAATGGGTAAAATTATTCAAAAGAATAAGTTATATTCGAAATAGCACCGAGTAGAGAGAGGTTTCGGTGATTCCGAGGACGGAATCCTTATAAGGGGGAGAGGATGAAAGAACCCGAATTTTTAGAAATTATTAAAATAAGAATTTAGTAAATAAAATTCTTAAGTCATGAGAAGGGTTCGAATAAGAGTATATATATAAATATATATGCTTTGTGAGGTCTGTGGTATTGTGTTGCATGGGGTAATATAAACAATGCAATAAGTGATCTTTGTGTTTAATAAATATATTATTATTATATATTTGTTATTTATTGAAGAGGTGAGTTATTTGAAGTAAAGATGATGGATAGAAATTTATCTATTGATATTAAATAATTTATGTGAAATTATTTTATCATAGTAAGTTGGTGACATTAATATCTTTGATAATCACCAATTTCTTATGTATGTACGAGTAAGTATTAAGTCTAAGGAAGTGAAACCTTACTCTTTAATGGTGGATGTATAGGAGCTGGGCTAAACAATTCCTTTAGAGAGCGGAGGTATATACGAATTAGTAACCGATCTAACTCATTGTGAAAACAGTGTAGACGAGACGAAAACTAATTTGTTGGTTGTTTGTGAGAAACCACTTAGTGTACTATATTGAATACTATTAAAGACTCGACGCGTGCTAGGTTTAGACATGTATGCGTGTATGTTGTCGACGAGAGAAGAAAGTCGATATATCTTTAGATAAATATTGGTTAGAGATTTATGGATTAATATTGAGATATGGTTAAATGTATAGATTAAAGAAATAATGTTGAGACAATTTATAGAAAGGAAAGAGAAATAGTTATAGTATATTTCTAATAAAGGATATTAAAATAAATTGTAGCATTTGATGATTTTAATAAAAGGGGGAATATTATTTTGAAATTACCTTATAGGTAATGTGTGTGATTAAGTAATATGGTAAATATATTAAAACCCATATCTATACTCCCATGGTATCCGATATGGTGTTTACAAGAAATTAATATAATGCATTTAATTTTTTACACCCATGGTATCTGATTACAAGATTACATTAAATAGAGGGACTATCAGATATAATTCGCAAAGATCCAAAATTCACAGTATCCCATAACAGATGTCAATCCTCAAGAGAACTATTACTGTGTTTGGATACCCTCACTTGGATATATGAACTGTATCTGTGACTAGAGTCTATCTATCCAAAATTCAGAGTACTAATAATAACATGAACAATCAATATTACTAATACCCTCACCCAGATGTATAGTCTATGCCATATAAATTTATACTATCGTATCGATAGTAACTATATATCTAAAATCCAGAGTATTAATAACAACATGAATAGACCATGATATTAATACCCTCACTCAGATAAATAGTTCCCAAGGATCTCAACTAGATTCGAAGAATTCTAACTTTACATCTATATATGTAAGAAAACACGGTTGCGGAAATAAAAGATGTTATATATATATATATCATAATATTAAGATTCGATTACATGATTCTCATAACGAGTTTCTTATTACAAAGTATTAAAATACACAAGAATATAATTTAATCTAAGCAGGGACGCTTCTCTTTATCTACTCCAGAAGTTCCAGGGTTACCATCTAAAACTGCAAAGGGAATAATTTGCAAGGGTGAGCTATGACATGCTCAACAAGTTTTGTATTTTATAACAATATATGATTTATAGAAATACAACAATTCAAATTTTGACTGATAGTTGTTACCATTTCACTATGGATTTGTATTTTTATTGGTCACACAGACTTAGAAATTTTATTTAGATATGAGATAAGGGATCAGTCCATTCCACATCTGTGACACCCCCAATTCTAGGTACTTCATTCCCACAGGATTTGATGTTCACTTGATAAAACATCCATACCTAACTACCCAATCATAATAAAATTGAATAATAAAACTTTCCCATTAAAGGATTACATTAATAAAAATCTCCTAGGTTGTCTAACCTTTAAATACAATCATTCAAGTGCGGAAATAAAATTATTACATCACATCATTAAACAAAAGTCTATCATCATAACCATAAAATAAAATTACAAGTCTTTATCACTTGTATATTTTTCCCTTTCCTTTTCTAGTTGTAAGTTCATCTACCTTCTCAACTTTAGCTACAATGATTATATTTATGCAAGAGTGAGCAAAACAAATGCTCACTAGATATAGCAATGAATCAACAAAATAATAATAACTGCCAATGAACAGGCTCATCAAAACTGAATAGTACTCTATCAATGATAACCAAAGTCTGGAATCAAAATATGGAAAATATATAACTGAGGGTCATAAGACCACGAACTATGTCCACAGTTGTAAGTAATCTTTCAACTTCAACTTTAACAGTCATAAGACTATAAGGACTCCTCGTACTTAGGGGGATAAACCCTTCATACAATGTATTGTGCACAAACATTTCAACGCTAAGCATAAATACAATATTGATAACGTTATCAACTAAGGATTAGTTAAATACAAGTCTGCACCAAAGTAAGTTTGGTTTGGATACATTTCAAGGGTAATTTAGAATTCAACGGTCATAAACTAAGGATTAGTTAAATACAATATTGATAACGTTATGCTATGTAATAATCATAACTGAATCGACATTGTAAATTTAAGATCATGCTTTAGGAACAAACTAATAAGCATAAACATAGAATAATCATAACGTACCTTGCTTGAACAATATTAAGCCAATGTTATATAGAATTGAGTGATAAGCATGCATAACAAATAGTAAATTGAATGATAAAACTTGTTCAACATTGGTATATTGGAATATATAAACTTGCATGCTAAATAACAAGTTAAAGACAAGAATAACTTGCTCAATATAGAAATAAGATTTAGACAACTTGCATCATCATAAACAAACTAGATACAAGAACTTTCTCAATCGTAAGAATAAAATTACACAATGTAATAATAATAGAACTAGCTCAATGAAACAATAGATTTGGAGAACTTGAAAAAATCGTAAATAAACTAGCTCAACGGAAGTGTGGAGATAGAAAACTTGCCTTGCTTATAGGCTAAACCGTAACAACTCGAATCACAATATCCTATATATATATATATATATATATATATATCATCATGACATAATTAGCCACTACCACATTATATACATACTAAGTACATTCATCATGTAAGATTTGATTTTTAATCATATAATCAAATAACATTAGTAACAAAACTAGTTAATTGCTAATAACATGCTCATTCTTGGTATAGAAATACTGAAATCATAATTTAACAGTCCTACTATTAACATATAACAAATTTTTCAGACTTTGTGTAAATAAATTACACTATCTGACCATTCTACTAACTTCATAACAAGAATACAGATGTTGGCGTTTGTATGCGCAGACACAAAGCTAACGAGCACTGCAGGCAAGCAAGGCAAGTCTTTGTCTTTGTGACAATAATAACAATAACAATCTTGAAGTCGCGATGCGGCGCCGAATTACAGACTTTGGCGACCAGCCTCGGCAACAGCATGAACAAAAACCAATTTTGGCCTACAAGCTACTTTCTAACAACCTAATTAACATGTAATTCATACAGAGACGTCATATAAACATAATTCAAAGATTTTTAACATGTTTCTACACATAAAACAACATAAACATCGAATTTAAAACATCAAATTTCACTATTTTGATAAAACTTCACTTTTTGACTTTTTCAGTGAAAATCAACACTGTGATTTTGTTTTTTTAACCAAAACAGTTAATTCAAAGTACCTTATTTATGTTTATTCGTCCTCTTTCAAATTCAATAGTCAATTTATAAATTGAATAACTAATTAAACCTTAATTTTACTTTAAACAAAGCCATATTCATATATATTCATATAAACTCACTATAATATGGTTTTCTTCACAAATTACATACATAACATGAATTCATTGACTATACTCATATATAAACTTATCAACACAGTTTCACAACACTAATTTATCATATTAAGCCATATACAATCAAACAACTTATCCTTCACAAAAATGTTACAGAGAATTTCGGAAGAGAAAACTAAAACTTTAAAGAAACTTAAAAAGGGTCGGATGATACCTTGTTTTCTAAAAGATGATAACTTCTTTGATTCTCAAGCTTCTTTTCTCCAACTTCTCTCTCAAATTCTCTAGGCTTTCTTCTCCTCTTCTTTTTCTTCTTCCGAGCCTTTCTTCCTAACTCTAACTAACGTACTAACAAAATATAACGTATATGATATAATATGTATTAATTATATAATATAATTATATGTATAACTGATATCAGTTATAATATTTTTTTTTGAAAACCAAAAGCCTTAAGGCTTGTTTGGGTACCCACTTAAAATATAATCATTTAATCCGTATGCCTTGTTTGGTAAAACACAATTAGATTAAAGACTTAATTTGCATTAAGCCTTGTTTGGCAAAACTAAATTAAACTCCTTTAATTTATTTTAATAACTCCTTTATAGTAATGTTATTTGTCACATTTTTATTTAATCAAATTTTCAATAATCAATTTAATTAATTCTAATAACAATTTAACATATAAATCAATACCACATAATTATAATTTTCTTTATAATTATAACTTTATTTAATCAACTAACACATCCTTTTAATTACAAATTCAAATTAAAATATAATAATTCATTTAATCATTATAAACTCTATAATTTAATTATTAAATTAAATTAATATATTATCTCATAACAAATAATTTTCTTAACTCCTTAATTATTTGCTTAATAAATAATTAACCAATTAAGTCAAATCAAATTAAATATTTATTCAACACTAACCACATCCATTAAATATTTATATAATTCAATAAATATTTAAAATTATAGATTATTACATCCTTCCCTCCTTATAAGGATTATGTCCCTAGAATCACAATTCAAACAAATCATTCGTCACATTCTTCCCTACTTAAAAAGATTCTATCCCTAGAATTGAAGACACAGATTAAACAAATAGCTCAGGGTAATCTTTCATCGTTTTATCTATGAGTTCCCATGTAGCTTCATTAGTATTGCGGTTCCTCAATATCACCTTCACATAAGGTATTACTTTATTACTGAGTACCTGTTCTTTCCTGTGATGCCCCTAAATTCAAGTACTTGAAACCCGAACTCGGTGCTTCACGATACCATTTCTATGAGCGGAATAATACTAATAATAATAACAATAATATAAATATCAACCTTTACTTACATATATCAGAGTCTAATACCATGTACGCAACCTTTACTATAATTCTTTACATGATAGATAATACATATCATAGTTTTAATACAGTCTAACTATTACAAAAGATACCATTAAACATATTCTATTTGCTTTCCTTTTTCACTTGACCTTGTCTGAACCTTCGGGCTGATAATGCCCAGCTGAAAATATTTAATTTTAAAGCAAGAATGAGCATTTGGGTGCCCAACAAATAATAACAATTATAAATATCATTAGCTGAAAGAATTAAATATTTTCTTTGTACATCACTTCTACAACGAATTAATCATTTCATATATTATTTAAATATTATAATAATCTTATTTTCATTGAAAATAATTAATAAAAACATTTCTACTATAAAATTAATTATTATAAGAATATAATTTATAATGATCAATAATTTTAAAATAAAATTATTTAAAGTTATTTATATAATAAATATATTTTATATTCATCACATAAATACATACACATTACCTTGCACGCATTCTCATCTTTAAAATAAATAATAAATAAAATTAAAAAAAATTATACGCAAAATTTTTGATTTAATTATATAGAAAATATTGGGTTATTACATTCACACTCCCTTATAAAGATTTCGTCCCCAGAATCACCATTTTATAACCTATACATACCAGGGTACATAACATACACAATCATTGCAAGTAAATCTCGATCAAATTTGATAGAACCATTATTTAACTATTCAGCAAAAAGCTTGCCAACCTGATTACATAGAAATTTGATTTCTAATATAACTCAAATTCCTCCTTCAAAATATCTTTATAAAATAATTTATTATATATATAAGAAAATAAAATTGGTTCGAGTAATACCTGGAGTTGCAACCTCGGCCGCTACTGAATCCTGAACAGTCGTGTTGAAGACTCATACGGTTGGTTCTTTTGGTTCGTTTGTTGAAGTTGGTCCCGTTGTCGCCAATGTCCTGCTGCCTTTCTTCGTATTCACATTCCTTGCCTTCCTTCTTCTTCTTGGACAATCTTTCACCTTATGCTCCATTGATTCACAAATAAAACACCCACTATACACCCTTGGATTGGGGCAGTTAGGAGAGATATGTCCCTCCTGCACACACTTATAGCACACAAACTTTCCTTTTAAACACACTTTCTCGAGTGATTCTATCCGCAATTCCCATCTTGCACAGCATGTTTCTTTCCAACTCCTGGCCTATTTTCGATATTATAAAAATTATCTCCTTTAATCGTTTAGGTGGCAACAACTATCTTTTGCCCCTTCGTTACCCTAGTTATCATAAACGCGTCTACATAGTCAGTTGATCTTCTAAATCTCGACGGTCCAATTATCTTGAAGTCTTTGACGTTTGTCGTGGCTGGTATTCTGTTCTGTATAGCTTGAGCGTCCATATTCGCAAAATTTTGTATTGGGTCTGGTTGTCTTCCAGCTTTATTGACAGGTTCTTCGGCCCTTTGGTTTTGTTTTCGTTTTGGCGGCATTATCATAATTTATTCTTTATTAATTTACATTCTAAGCCTTATCGTATACGCTTAACATATAACGCGATATTTTTTATGCATTCAAGAATTTGAAAACTTATTTTACTGTATTAACCAGTATTCAGATAAACAATTACTATCTTCATACCAACTTATTTCATTAATACCATATAAATTCAAATTTATAGCATTTGACATACCAGAACACATACTGCTTTAATCATTTGTTATCCCTTTGTGACTCAAAAGTCGGGAATCGCTGCCATAACTTATACAAAATTAAGAATATTATATTACACAAACATACCTATCATTTACACCCCATATAATCATACCTATTCAAGTAATACTACTACTACTTATCTTCTACACATTCGCTACGGATTAATTGCTTTGTATTCTATATATTCCCATTATCCTCGATAATCCATTCACACATAACCATACTAGTCCTCCTTGTAGCCATTTGGTACTCGTTTGATTATTGACTTTCTAGAGGTCAAGGGTTCTAGGGTTAGTGAGGAAATGGAGTAGTAATTCAGGAATGATATGAGGTATTCTAAAATACTTCCCTTTTTCTTACCATACATTATGAGTTTTAAGAACTCACCACAACATAAGAGTTTAAGAACTTGAACTTAATCTTATATTCTTCAACTATACTCTACCTATCAGTTATACTATCGTTTATGGGTCCAGTACTACATTTTCCAAAGTAACCACCTCATTGAGGTAGCTTTCAATGTGAGCCTCTATTTCAGCTATTGACTTTGATATTGGCTCGGTCATGGAAGTTGGCTCCTTCTTACGATCTGAGGGTATCCTAATACTTTCTATTTGACATTAATACACATAATTTATTTAGATCAGCAAATAGTATATACACACAACAAAGAATAATTTTATATAAGTTATCTTTTATTTTGTTTAATGATGAATTGATTCAATTCATCTCATTTATAAACTCTATATGAGCTATTTATATTTTCAACGTTTCCCTTTGTTCTAAGGTTATAGCCTAAGGTCTAACCCACCTAAGGTTTTAAGCCTAAAGCTCTGATACCATTCTGTGACGCCCCCAAATTCATGTACTTGAAACCCGAACTCGGTGCTTCACGATACCATTTCTATGAGCGGAATAATACTAATGATAATAACAATAATATAAATATCAAACTTTACTTACATATATCAGAGTCTAATCCCAAGAACGCAACCTTTACTATAATTTTTTACATGATAGATAATACATATCATAGTTTTAATACAGTCTAACTATTATAAAAGATACCATTAAACATATTCTGTTTGCTTTCCTTTTTCACTTGACCTTGTCTGAACCTTCGGGATGATCATGCCTAGCTGAAAACATTTAATTTTAAAATAAGAATGAGCATTTGGGTGCCCATCAAGTAATAAAAATTATAAATATCATTAGCTGAAAGAATTAAATGTTTTCTTTGTACATCACTTCTATAACGAATTAATAGTTGTGAAGTAAACTGAACCGATAATAATAACATACCTATTCTATACCAAAATTTTGAAACTATAAAAAGGGGTTTGGTTGACATACTATGAACATTGTTTTTAATTTTCGAATAGGTTTAGCAGAACTTCATCCGCAAACCGTCATAAGTTACGGGCGCGAGGGTGATCATCCAATGTGCCCTATATTGATCAATACTACGTGCAAGAACGATATTATCGTTCACTCTATCCGCTTTGGGCGCATAAAAGTTTTCCCTTGATCGGGATGTTTATACTTAGTCTGGAATTCGAACCAAAACAATTTGATTGTATACAAAAAGGTTTCATCATATTCAATGATATTTCTAAATATGTGTCTAGCTGATCAAATAACTTAGAGGTATATATATATATATATTAACATGTGTTTAAATACAATGACTATCCAAGTGGGGACACTTGTATAACCATATATAGAAATTAACGAACATAATATATATCTAAAATACAATATACTAACATGTTGATAATCAATGATCGAATATAACATATATAACAATAGGGTTAATAATCTGGTACAATAATAATATAATTCTGAATCTTCTTACTAATGTCTATTGTATAAAGGAAATGCAAAGGTAGGATACTTGCCTGGTTTGCTGCTTACAGTATGCAACTTAGTTTTATCTTTTATACCGAAACCTATCATTAATAAGATCATTTGATCAGTTAGAATAACATACTATAACATATAGCACTGCTTATTGCAGTCAGCACATAACCTAATCACATTGTCACACATTTTTCATAGTCATTGAATCACAAACAAACACATATACAGACAAACTACCTAAGTCCGTATCAATTTTCAAAGACATGTAGGTGTACCGACGGCTTACCGGGTAATTACCGAGTCTAAAACTCTATATCGAAGTTCAATATCTACTTAGACTATTTAAATAATAGCCATAACATTTTTAAATGACTCACAATAATTTTTAAACAACCTCTGACATTTGTTGTCAGACAGTAAATTTCCAAATTCCCAGATTCTTGTCATCTTCAAATCTGAGCCTACAGATGTTATAGATCTAACATCTATCAACCCAGATCACTTAAATAGACCTTAAAACACAAGATCTAACAGAGGATTAAAGTCAGATTTTTAGATTAGTGTTTAAACCTTGATGAACAAATCTTTGATTCTGGGCTACTGATTTGATATTGGTGTTAGTGGGGCTGTGTTTTGGGACAGATATACCACAACTTTTCGTGGGTTTTGAGAGAGAAGCTCTTGGATATGAGTTTGTAAAAAAAATGAGCAACTAATGAAATTTCTCTCTCCTTGAGCTATATATATCTTGATACAATGCACATGGCTGATGATATGCTGCTGATTGGCTAGATTTTTGGTGCATGTGAGAAGTCAAGGGTTGGCTACCAACTCAATATTTAGCAAGATACACAAGTTATCTTTAAATAATTCAAGAGCGGCATTTTAGTCTTTTTTCTTGCATTTTTAATGGCCATTTTTTAAATTGGCAAACCCTTAGGGTTTAACCCTAAGGTTTAGCACATAGAATTTATATGACTTGACAATTAGGATTTGAAAAATATAAAATTTTAGTTTCAAAAATGAAAATTAATTTCTAAAAATTACAAATTAGGGTTTTCTTAATTTAGATTTGGTTTCTAATTACATTATACAGGAATATTAGGGTTTAAAATTTACTTGATTATAATTAACCTTGCTAATTTAGTAATTAGGGTTTACCATTTAATAATTAGGATTAACAACTTAATAATTAGGGTTAACAATTTGTAATTAGGGTTTCTAATTAAATTATACATGATTATTAGGGTTTAAAGTCTAATAATTAGCATTAAACATTTTAAATTAGGAATTAGGGTTTCCCAATTTGATAGTTAGGGTTCCAAATATAAACATTACAGTTTATAAACATTAATCAGGGTTTTCAAAAATTAGGGTCTCCTTAATTAAGGTTAATATCTATAATTCAAGTCATTAATCACACTATCTTGATTACATAACCATCTTGTACTCTAATTTGAGTTTCAAATTAGGGTTTTCCACAGTAATACAAGGGTTTGACATAATACACCATAATTGACCAAACCTTGTCAATCACATACATACAGTATATATTTATAGCACTCAAAAATTAAAATATAATTAATATTATATTATTATTATCATTCCTTGTTCTAAAACTAGAATTAGGATTTATCAGTAACATTAAAATTGTTCCACACATTAACCTTACACACATAACATACATATCTATAACACTCGACAAATAATAATATAATATTAATATTCTTATTCCTTGATCAAAATCCAAAATTAGGGTTTGGATTCCATATCCGATTTATCTTTCATATACAACATTATTAATTAAGTTATAAATAATTAACTTAACTAATCTCAAATAAATTCATATAACAAAATAATTATTATAATAATTCTATAATCATTTCATATATTATTTAAATAATATAATAATCTTATTTTCGTTGAAAATAATTAATAAAAACATTTCTACTATAAAATTAATTATTATAAGAATATAATTTATAAAGACCAATAATTTTAAAATAAAATTATTTAAAATTATTTATGTAATAAATATATTTTATATTCATCACATAAATACATACACATTACCTTGCACGTATTCTCATATTTAAAATAAATAATAAATAATAATAAAAAACATTATACGCAAAATTTCTAATTTAATTATATAGAAAATATTGGGTTATTACATTTCATGTCGACTATCTGGATAGGAACCTCTTCATAGGACAAGTCTTTATCAAATTGCAATGGTTCGTACTCGATCACGTGCTTGTAATCGGATTTATACGGTCGTAACACCAAAATATGAAAAATATTATGAATGTTTTGCAATTCTGGAGGTAGAGCTACCTCGTAAGCCACTTCTACAACTCTTCACAGCACTCCGAAGGGTCTAATAAACCTCGGGCTTAGTTTTACATTTTTACCGAACTAAATTTTTCCCATTCAAGGAGAAACTTTTAGGAATACGTAATTTCCTACGTCGAATGCACGATTTTATCTGTGTTGGTTAGCTTACTTCTTTTGTCTGTCTTGAGCAACTATAAATCTTGTTTTGATGAGTTTGACAACCTTAGCAGTTTGTTATACCAGTTCTGGTCCTAACAGTTGACGTTCACCGACTTCATCCCAGCACAGTGGAATTCTGCACTTCCTGTCGGATAATGCTTCGTAAGGCGGCATACAGATGCTTGAGTGGTAACTGTTATTGTAGGCAAATTCCACCAATGGTAAATGTTCATCCCAACTCCCTTTGAAATCCATGATGCATGCTCTCAACATATCTTCCAATGTCTGGATTATTCGTTCGCTTTGGCCATCTATTTGCAGATGATATGCCGTACTCATTCGCAACTGTGTTCCCATACATTCTTGTAGTCTCTTCCAGAAGTTTGATGTGAACCTCAGATCTCTATCTGACACAATTGACACTGGCACTCTATGTCTCAAAACGATTTCTCTAACATACAACTTTGCTAACTGATCAAGATTGAATGTAATCTTTATTGGCAAAAAGTGTGCAGATTTTGCCAATCTGTCCACTATCACCCATATCACATCGTATCCTTTCTGAGTTGTTGGAAGACCTACCAAAAAATCTACTGTGATATATTCCCATTTGCATTCTGGTATTTCCAACGGTTGAAGTACTCCGCTTGGTTGTTGATGCTCGGCCTTCACTCTCTGACATGTCAAGCACTTTGTAACGCATTCTGCAACGTCTCTTTCCATGTTGGGCCAACAAAAATGTTGTCATAAATCTTAATACATCTTCGTACTTCTTGGATGTATCGAATATCTTGAGTTATGAGCTTCATCAAGATTTCTTCTTTAATATCTGGTACTGCTGGAACCCAGATTCTTTCCTCGAACCATAGAAGTCCTTCGGTATCCATTTTGTATTTCACATCACTACCCTCAACCACTTTCTCCTTGATTTTCCCACATTCCCCATCTTGTAGTTGAGCATTCTTAACTTTATCAACCAAAGTTAAACTAGCTTCTATCTGGAATAATCTTTCATCGGTTTCTTTTGGAAATTTGATTTCCAACTCTAGTCTTGTCATTGCTGAAATAAGCTCCTCCTGGTTGGTTAACAACATCAACTTTTCTCTGCCTTTCCTACTCAAGGCATCTACAACCACATTAGCTTTGCCCGGGTGATAAAAGATCTCACAATCGTAATCTTTTATCAATTCCATCAATCTCCTTTGACACATGTTCAGGTCTTTCTGAGTGAAAATATACTTCAGAACCTTATGGTCTGTGTAGATCTCACACCTGTGCTCCCCACGGTGACACACTCGGCTTTATTTATTTCCTGTCCAACAGCTCATGCGGTTGTACCATCAGTTCCTTCATCTCTACCAGAGCCATACTGTACGGGGCCTTCGATATCGGTGTTTTTCCTGGCGCTAAATTGATCACAAACTCAATCTCTCGGTCAGGCAGAAGTCCTGGCAAATCCTCCGGAAACACATCTACGAATTCCCTAACCACTGATATCTCTTCCAGTTTTACACCCTTTTTATGAGTATCGACTATGTAAGCTAAATAACCCACACAACCTTGACTTAAAAACTTCTTGGCCTGCATAATCATCAGACATTTCATTTGTCTTGACGACTTGCTACCATAGAACACTACCTTTGACGGAGTCATAAGGTTTACACATTTCTTTTGGCAATCAATTATTTCTCCATAATTGAACAATTAATCCATTCCAAAAATAACATCAAACTCTCCAAGTTTTATCGTAATTAAATCTACCACCATAACATTTCCCTTAATATTCACCCTGCAGTTCTTATATACGAACCTAACATGAATTACTTCCTTATTCGCAATTTCTATGTTTAAAAGGAAATTTAATTCTTCACTAGGTAATCCTAATCTCTTAGCAAATTCATCAGATATAAATGAGCAAGTAGCACCTGAATCAAATAATACATAAGCTTCAATATCATTGATTGGGATAATACCTAACACCACATCCTTTGATTGCACAAAGATTTGCATGATCATGTTGAAGGTTCCGGTACGGGGTTTGTTTGATGCTTGGGTCGATAATGGCCCATGTACCTCCACTGCTACCTCCCTTGCTTCCCGTTGCCTCTCCAGCTTTCTTCTTAGGGCACTCACGAGCAAAGTGATCCTTGGGCCCGTATGTGAAGCAAACGTTCTTCTTGGGTTGATTGCAATTTGGGGCGATGTGACCCTCCTGGCCATAGTTAAAGCATACTCGTTTTCCCATTAAGCATACACCCTTGTGAAACTTTCCGCATGTAGCACATGCTTCGAACTTCTTATTTTGCTGGTTACCCTGCTGATTTCTAGCACCCACATTTCCATTCCATTTTCTTTTCAGATTATTATTACCATTTCCACTACCACCACTTACATTCTTAACCTCCACTTCATTCTTCTTCTTTTTCTATTCTTAATTGAAATTAGTTACAGCCTTGCCTCCACCTTAAGCGAGAATTGCCTTCTCCATTACCGCTGCAAATGTCTTCAATTGGAACAGGGAAACCCTACTATACAACCAGGGCTTCAGTCCCTTTTCAAACCTCTTCGCCTTGCGTTCATCTGTGCTGACTTGATATGGTGCAAACCTCATCAACTCATTGAATTTCGCGACATACTCAGACACCGTCATCGTTCCCTGCTTTAACTCTAAAAACTGCACTTCTAGCTGACTCTTCGAACTCTCTAGGAAATAGGTCTCGAAGAATATCTCCTTAAACCTATCCCAAGTCATAGCCCCTTGTCCTCCTCGAGTTTTATTGGCCTGCCACCAATAACTAGCCTCTAATTTCAACATTAATGCTGCAAAAATAGTCTTCTGATCCTCCCCTACTCCCGCAACATCGAATACTTTCTCTATCTCCATGATCCAGGTCTGTGCCTCAACTGGATTAATGGACCCACAGAATTCTGGTGGTCCAACCGCCTTGAAGTCCTTAAGCGTTGTAGCTCTATTTTGCGGTTGATTATGCGGTTGATTCTGCAGTGCACCCATCAGTAACGTCACCAGCTACTGAACGGGGTTAGCTTCAGCGTTATTGTTATTGGATCCTTCAGTGGTTCTCTGTCGGGGTGGTTGACGTCTTGGAGGCATTTTCTGTTAAAAATACACTCATTAGATTATTACTCAACTCTTTTAAGTAATTTCTACTTAACTTGCCCCCATAAAAGTAATAATCACATAACACATAACACTTTGGATAAAATAAGATAATAACTTTTATTCATTCATAATTTCTTTGAAAACATCATAACAATAGCATCACTACTATTTACATTACTTTCCTGAACTACTAAAGTTTCAGGACATCATCATCATATCCCATAGGTTACGTAACACTTGGGATTTATATATTATTTATCATATCATAAATCACATATCAAGTACATTCCCTACGATGTCCTACTAAGATACTGCATAGCCTTACGACGCTCTTCCTCCATAATTCGAAACATTGTTCGACGATCTAATATGTACAATGACAGCGTCTCAAACTAAATCGGATAACACATGACTTGATCCTGAGCACGATTAATCACGGTGTTGAACACTTTATTCATCTCCTCCATCTTCATTCTCTTTGATTGTGCATCTCCCTCTGCTATTTCGGCTTGTTGATAAGCTTCCCCGTACGCGTCTTCGGATTTTTCCCTTTTATTAGATTCCTCTTTCAACTTGTTCTTCAACTCTGCAATCTCTGCTATCATTCGCTCGTTCTCTCCTTCAGTGTGAACCAGCTCTTCTTCAACATTGTTCAGACGTTCCTCTTGATTCTGGATCTCGTCGTCTTTTTGTGCCATCGAGGTCTGTTGCTCAGCTACTATCTCTTGTAACTCCTCGATAGTATCTTGAAGTTCCACATTGCGGTCGTAGACTTCATTGTACATACGAGCACCTATCGAGGTCAGTGGAATCTCTTCCTCCTCGTCCTCGTCATCCTCATTCGCTTGCGGAAGCTCAACGGGGTCTTCCTCATTTTTTTCTACATCATCATCCTCATCTTTAACCACTATGAGCAACCGGGCTAACTCCCATGGAAGTTGTTATTCCCAAACCACTTGAATGTCATGAGATTCCTCCTCTCTAGGCATCTTAGGTCCTTACTCGACACTCACGATGTGACGCCCCCAAAATAGGTATACATCACCTATTCTAAGTCGCCAAATACATGGTACAGAATACAAATACAATCTTAAATATACAACATGAGCTGTGAGTTTTAATACAAATATTGTCTTCTAGACAGTATTATCACACTATTTCATAGAATAGTGAAGACTACTAATGCTATCATCATCGACCGCCACTCGCTCCCCGACTAGTCCCTATTACGTTCTCATTTCAAGAGAACAATGAAAGTAAAAGGGTGAGCTCAACTAGCCCAATGAAGAAATATTATGACTAAGATAATGCGTAATAGATTATCGTTAGCCTTCAACAATGATGTTAAACCGATACAATATAACAAACATCAAGTTTAATCATGCGGTGAATAAGCAATCCATTAAAAGAGTCAAGTAGAGAATAAAATCTACTATCTTTTATGATTTAAAAGGTTTTTCATTACTTTTATCATTGGGACTCACTTAATAAATAATCCACATCATCCCTGCACTACGGCCAAGGATATTAATTAGTATCACAACCACAAATTATCCATGCACTACGGGCCAATGATATTCGTGTATTCATCAATGGTCATTATCATGCCAACAACTGTCCATCAATTAATGCACTACGGGCCAATGATGACTTTTACCACATCATTTGTAACATTACGGTCATGATTACACCGATTAATCCCTGGTCATAATCATACCAAGTCCATCTATGCACTACAGGCCACAGATGACTTTCAACATAATATAAACATGAGGATGATGACAATGATATAAGAATTCAATAAAACATGTTCAAAAATTAATTTATCCAAGAACTAATAACGTCCAAATTGTCAACATGATGCTTCTTTGTAGAGTAAAATTCAAGAATGCTCAGAAGAATATTTCCATGAAAAGATACTGGATGAACTGCAAATATCAAGGATATTCCACTAATTTCTTGGAGTATAGAAGTCAAAACTTTAACCAACTGAGTATAATAAAGAATGGAATAACAAAAGAAATCACCAGGCATGCGATAGACCGCACAGACAGGTTATTCCAACAAAATAATAAATAATAACGGAATTCAGTCATGCGTAAGCGCGCATACGATATTCCAATGTAATAATAAATAATGGAACCAGGTCATGCGTAAACGCACAGACAGGATATTCCAACAAAATAATAAATAATAGAACCAGGTCATGCGTAAACGCACAAACATGATATTCAAACAGAATAATAAATAATGGAATAACAGAAGAATTTCACCATGTATGCGGTACTTCAAATAGACAAGTTATTCCAACATAATGATAAAGAATGGAATAACATAAGAATTTCACCATGTATGCGATACTTCGAATAGACAGGTTATTCCAACATAATGATAATTAATGGAATAACAGAAGAATTTCACCATGTATGCGGTACTTCACATAGACAAGTTATTCCAACATAATGATAAAGAATGGAATAACATAAGAATTTCACCATGTATGCGATACTTTGCATAGATAGGTTATTCAAAATAATGATAAAGAATGGAATAACAGAAGAATTTCACCAAGTATAAGGTAGCCCGCGTATACAGGTTATTCCAATAGAATAATAAAGAATGGAGTAACAGAAGTTTTCTTCATGAATACGAAAGAAATAATACCCCTTACGAGTACAACAAATAATATCCCTTACCTTAGAAGAAACTATATATAGGAGTAGTGAAGTAGCAGAATACTTTTCTTCTTTCTATCTATAGTTTCTTTCTCTAAGTTCGATGAATTAAGTAAGAAATAATGAAGGAATAAGCTTCATTTATAGGAGAATGGACTGAATAGTAACTAATTCATGAACGATCTAGATTGATTTACTTTTAAACGAACGGTCCATATTGATTTACTATGCAGTATTAATAAAATAATCTAATAAAACAAAATCTTTTAAATATAATATATTCTATTTATAATCTAATAAAACGAATAACTTTATAAAAGTAGTTTATTTTATATAAAAAGATTTTATTATGCAAACACTATGCAGGCACTATGCAAACACTATGCATAATAGAATATTATATATTTTTTGACGCCCCCAAAATAGGTATACACGACCCATTCTAAGTCGCCAAATATCACACTATAAAAATCAAATACAAAATTCATGTATACAATTGTTGAACTGTCGTATAGAATACGACCACAGTTAAGCTGTGAGTTTTAATATAATATTGTCTCGTAGACAGTATCCAAACTCAAATTGTTACAATGCCATATAAAATACAAAGACAAAAAAAAAATTTTAAGACCCCAAAGAAGAACGAGAAGATTACTATCATATTCATTCTAATGAGGTGCACTTTTGACGCTTTCAAAGTTGGGTTCTCATCTCCCTATTGTTGTTCGCCAAAATCAATTATCAAGTGACGTATAAAATACGACACAAACATCTTAGGTCCTCAATAAAATTATCTGTTGCATGACATGCCGTTTTATAATGTATTGAGAAACTTCGACAGTCTCGGACCCTCACACTATTTCCCTGTTATCCCCGCTCGACCCAGCTACACTCTTATTACATGAAAGGAATTGTGAAGCAAAAAGGGTGAGCACAACTAGCCCAGTAAAGAATATCATGACTAAAGATAATTAAATTATCAATAGCTTTCATCAATAATAAATCAGAGATTTAAAACATATGGTAGATGATAAAACCTTTTAACCATAATTGCAGCGGAACGAGTAATCCATTAGAAGAGTCAAATAGACCATCAGATCTATTATCTTCTCTATGTTAAAAGTCCACGGACAATGTTTTATCCCTGTAACATCAATCAACAATTCCTGTCTACAATCATATGAATAACTCATAATCATAATCGTGGTTCTAAATTCCTCTTCGCACCCAGGACGAAGATAATTTTCATCACCTATCTTTACCTGAAACATCAAAAATCATGGTTATAACAAATAACAATTTTTGCTCATAATCATACTAATTAAATCATCTTTGCACTACGACCAAAGATATTCATTATTATCACATCTATGAATTAATATTTCATTGCTTAGACTCAGCTCAATAATTAATCCACATCATCGAATCATCCCTGCACTACAGGCCAAGGATATTCTTTAGTATCACGACCACGAATTATCCATGCACTACGGGCCAAATATAATCGTGTTTTCATCAACGGTCCTGATTATGCCATTAAAAAATTCATCTTTGCACCCTTGGCCGAAGAGAATCCATAGCCATAATCATACCAAAAACTGTCCATCAATGCACTACAACCAATGAGGACTTTTTCCATATTATTTGTAACATTACAGTCATGATTATACCGAATAATCCCTGGTCACAATCATACCAAATCCATCTATGCACTACAGGCCACAGATGACTTTAAACATAATATATACATGAGAATGATGACAATGATATAAGTATTAATCAAACTAAAATAAGGATAAATATTAAAGACTTTAAATTTATTCAAATAAAATCAACCACTCATAATCTAATATTATTAATATCATAACAATATTTTAATCACTTCTTAAACTTATAAACAATTTATTTCAATTGTTTACAGTTTACCAAATAAAACATTTAATCATTCAAAGAATGCCATACTCATCAGATTTCATTTCCAATGATCAAATCCCTTATAAAAAATTTGCATATACCTTATATAGGATTCACAAGCCATAAAATCCTATTCTCCAATTTTGTTACATTACATAACATATTTAACTCATATATTCATAACTAGTGCATTTTCATGAAAAATACCAAATCAGTCCCAAAAATATTTCTTTTCTGGGATTTAGCAGGAAATAGTCCCATAATGAACATATATTTTTCTCGGAATTTTTAAAATTCATTTACTATTTTTCAAAAATAAATTTCTAATTAATTCCTTAAGAAATTAGCTATCTCAAGTTTAACTCCAGAAATTCCCAAATCTTGGTAGAATCTTACACATGTTAATGTGAGCTTCCAGTTTAAATTTCATGGTCATCGGAGTTATAGAACTCCGGTTATGGTGTTTTTCGTCGAAAAAACCTAAATATTGAAATAGTCATAACTTGCTCATTTTAAGTCGGAATGAGCTCATTTTTGGATAGGAGGTACTTAATACCATATAATTTCATGTCCCAAAAGGTTGAAAGTTTTCTCACAATCTAAGTGGCTGAAAATGCCCTTTTAAAATTTATGGCAGTAGCTGTTTTCCCATTTTTCACTTTTTCGTGCTTTGCTAAAATCAGTCCACACGAAAATCTACAACACCTTTTCCAATGATTCCACTTGGATAAGTTAGGAAACTCATAGATATAAGTCTAGAACTTGACCACACACAAAAATTCAAAATATAATAGGAGATATGGTCAATTGAATTTCATGTTCCATTTTCACCAAAATCTGATTTTTTAACACTTTGTGATTTCTAAGAAACTTTCATGTTTTCACATAATAACCAACATAACTCATCATAACACTTACTAATACTTCATATACCCATGATTTTCATCAGTCCAATGCTTTTATTATGACTCTCATCATAATCAACGTAACCAGATCATTTCCACAATTTAATAAGGAATGACTATAAAGGATCATTCACCATGCATGTGGTAATCCACATAGACAAGTTATTCCAATAGAATAATAAAGAATGGAATAACATAAGGATTCACCATGCGTGTGATAGACTGCATAGACAGGTTATTCCTAATTGAATAATAAATAATTGAACCAGGTCCGGCGTAAACGCACAGATAGGATATTCCGATAAAATAATAAAGAACGAAACCAGGTCAGGCGTAAACGCACATATAGGATATTCCAACAGAATAATAAAGAATGGAATAGCAGAAGAATTTCACCAAATATAGGGTAGACCGCGTATACAGGTTATTCCAACAGAATAAAAAATAATGGAATAACAGAAGTTCTCTTCATGAATACGAAAGAAATAATACCCCTTACGAGTACAACAAATAATATCCCTTACCTTTGAAAGAAGTGAACGTACTCTGACTGGTAGGGCGAGGATATACTCGAAGAAAACTTGCACTATGCTCAAAGCTTTCTTAAACTTTAAAGAAATACGCTCAAGATTATAGAAGAAGAACTCTCTCTATAATTTCTCTCTCTAGAGTTTCAGTGAATTCGTAAGAAATAATGAAGAAATGAGTTTCTATTTATAGAAGAATGGACTGCATAGTAACTAATTAATGAACGGTCCAGATTGATTTACTTTTAATCGGACGGTCCATATTTAAAGCAAAATCTTTTAAGTAAAATATAATATATTCTATTTATAATCTAATAAAACGAATAACTTTATAAAAGTATTCTGTTTTATATAAAAAGATTTTACTATGCAAAACACTATGCACAATAGAATATAATATATTCTATTTATAGAATAACTTTATAAAAGTATTACTGCTTTTATATAAAAAGCTTTTCTGCATTTTATTACATTAATAATACTAATAAAACAAAACCGAGTGACTTTATCACGTAAGCATTAATAATCAATATCGTATTGCTACTATGCAACCACGCCAGACATCGCTTTTTTTTTACTACTGAAGTAGTTCAACAGTTTTAACGGTAAAACTTCCGTCATTATTTTCATAAAAATATTTTTTTATCGTTTTCTCAATCCGACAATAATTCCGTTGTGGGGTCCACCAATGATTGTACCGTCGTACGGATATTCCCCGACAAAAAGAATATTCCCCGACACAACGAATATTTTATATCAACTTGCTTACTTTGCAAAATTTTCACATATTACCCTTAACTTTATACTTTTATCAATTTAACTATTTACCAAAATAGAAAAATTGAATACTTTTATTTCATAAAATTCGGGGTCTCACATATTCTATTTATAGTCTAATAAAACAAATAACTTTATAAAAGTATTCTTTTTTGTATAAAAAGATTTTACTATGAAAATCCTATGCATAATAGAATATAATATATTCTATTTATAGTCTAATAAAACAAATAACTTTATAAAAATATTATGTTTTATATAAAAAGCTTTTCTGCTTTTATTACATTAATAATAATAATAAAACAAAATTTATATATGCACATAAGCATATATAAATTTATTACAAAATTTATTGGTCATAATCATACCAATAAACAATTTATCTATTCACATAAGCCAAAGATACTCAATAATCAATAGTTCATCTTTGCACGCAAGCCAAAGATATACAACTGTAAAACTAATAATCAACAGTCCATCTTTGCACGTAAGCCAAAGATATATAATTGTAAAACCAATAATCAACCGTCCATCTTTGCACGTAAGCCAAAGATGACTTTCATCATAATATAAGCATGAGGATGATGACAATGATATAAGCATTAATCAAACGAAATTAAGGATAAATATTAAAGACTTTAAATTTATCCAGAGTTTAAAAATATCCAAATTATCAACATGATACTGCTTTGTGGAGTAAAATTCAAGAATAATATTCATGTACCAAAAATAATTTGGATGAAAAAGAAATATATTTTTGGGTAAATAGTACCCATGATAGTACCCTATGAATAGTACTTTAGAATAGTACCTCGTGAATAGTACACCGGCATGAAAAGTACCCCAAATACCTGAGTGAATAATATTTGGGTGAATAGTAATTTGGGTGAATAGTAACCCGTGAATAATACTCCGACATGAAAAGTGCCCCGAATACCCGAGTGAATAATACTAGAGTGAATAGTAACTGGGTGAATATTAACTCGTAAAATAACAATAGAATTCACCAGGCATGCGATAGACCGCACAGACAGGTTATGCCAATAGAATAATAAAGAATGGAATAACAGAAGAATTTCACCATGTATCTCAGATTAGATGACAAAGTTATTCCAACATAATAATAAAGAATGGAATAACAACCCTTACGAGTATTGAAAGAAAATAACTCTCTTCATGAATATGAAAGAATAATACCCTTTACCTCAAAAGAAGACTGGATACTGGAATAGTGAGGTATCAGACTTCTCATCTTCTTTCTCTCTATAATAATTGCTCTATAGCTTTAGTGAATTGGTGAAAAATAATGAAGGAATGAGCTTCTATTTATAGAAAAATATAGTTTTCATAATTGCACATTTTGGGGCTCGAAATATTACAGTATAATACCTTCATCTTTTCCTTGATTTTTAATTTAGTCATGCAAGTATTATCAAACTTGCACCACCTCCCCTGATAGTAAATCATGTGAATCAATAGTAAATCATGTGACTCAATAGTTCTAAACATGTAAAAAAATTAATTATAGTATAGTACCTTCATCTATACCTCTATTTTTAACTTAGTAATGCAAGTATTATCAAACTTGCACCAACTCCCCTAATAGTAAATGAATGTGATTCAATAGTACACACATGTGAACAAATAGTTATAATCATGTGAATTAATAGTAATTAATTGCTCATTTATCCGATTAATTACCCGATTGGTCAATATAACTTCCAGACATTAATTATTATCGAAATAAATGTCGGTTTCCACTAACACTAATAATCCCAACACAATGGAACTTATTCATCATTAATATTATAACTCATAATATATAACAATCAGGTCGTTTCCAGGAAAGAGGGGGCTTTTTAATAAGGATTTCTCCCTATTGGCGCGCAATTAAATTATCTAACCTCTACTTGATAGAACATCTAGACATTGTCAATATTGCAATTAATAATATGAATAACTTTGTCGTCTCAATTATTGATTTAATAATATAAAATATTGATACTGTGACAATAATTGAATCAATAATATGAGAGATATAATGCAACAATTACTGTAACAATAATTGAGTATAACTGAGTGACTTCTTACGTAAGCATCAATAATCAATACTGTGTGCTACTATGCAACCACGCGTATTACTGTACTTTTACTACCGAGTAGTTCAACAGTTTTAACGGTAACACTTTCGCTATTATTTTTATAAAAAGATAATTCTGTCATTTTCTTATTATAAAAATACTTCCGTTGTGGGGTCCACCAATGATTGTGCCATCCTACGGTCATTCCCCGACAAAAAGAATATTTTTTGACCAAACGAATATTTTATAACAACTTGCATACTTTGAAAAAATTTCACATATCACCCTTAACTTTAACTTTTTATCAATTTAAGCATTTACTAAATAAAATAATTATAAGAAAATTGAATACTTTCATTTCATAAAATTTGGGGTTTCACACACCATATAGTACTTTTAATGTTATATTTTATGTGTACTTTAAAATTTTTACGGACTCGAAGACTATATACTAAGATTTTTCTTCCTTATATCTATAGCCTTGAAGCTTTGTTACCAAAATTGTAACGCTCATGGTACTTCAAACCATAGCACCTCACAGTGATACCTATAAATTTGCCACCGACTCTCTCAGCGTCCCCTACGGAAAGTCTGGCTTCGGTGCATTCCCTTATAGGGACGTCACCAGCAAAAGGCTCGGGGTTCTTCACGCATTGCGCATATAGCTTTGATGCCAAAATTGTAACTCCACCATATCTATACTCCTGTGGTATCCGGTATGGTGTTTACAATGAATTAATATAATGCATTTAAATCTATACACCCATGGTATCTGATTACAAGATTACATTAAATAGAGGGACTATCAGATATAATTCCCATAGATCCAAAATTCACACTATCCTATAACAGATGTAAATTCTCAAGAGAACAATTATTATGTTTGGATACCCTCACTTGGATATATGAACTGTGTCTGTAACTAGAGTCTATCTATCCGAAATTCAGAGTATTAATAATAACATGAACAATATATATTACTAATACCCTCACCCAGATGTATAGTATATGCCATGCAAATTTATACTATATCGTATCGATAGTAACTATCTATCCGAAATCCAGAGTATCAATAACAACATGAACAGTCCATGCTATTAATACCTTAACTCAGATAAATAGTTCCCAAGGATCTCAATTAGATTCAAAGAATTCTAACTTTACATCTATATATGTAAGAAAATACGGTTGCAGAAATAAAAGATGTTATATATATATATATATAATATTAAGACTCGTTTACATGATTCTCATGACGAGTTTCTTATTACAAAGTATTCAAATAGACAAGAATATTATCTAATCTAAGCAAGGACGCTTCCCTTTATCAACTCCAGATGATCCAAGGTTACCATCTAAAACTGCAAAGGGAATAATTTGCAAGGGTGAGCTATGACATGCTCAGCAAGTTTTGTATTTTATTACAATATAGGATTTGAAAAAATATAACAATTCAAATTTTGACTGATAGTTGTTACCATTTCACTATGGATTTGTATTTTTGTCAGTTACACAGACTTAGAAATTTTGTTTAGATATGAGATAGAGGATCAACCCATTCAACATCATAGGAGTATGCATTTCATCCTACCAGTACTCAAATGCGCCCAAATTAGTGTCAATATATTATCGACCGGATGATCCCATACGGGATACCCAACATCAGAATAAGATGTCTTACCAAACAATTTGGTTTGACACAACAATTTAAGCTTAACAATCAATATGAATAAATAATTCATTTCTTAGTTATGTTGAAGCTATAGCAATAACCTTACAATATGAGGTCATTTAAATGTAGGTGTAGTATATTATATCAACAACATATCAAGATAAAAATCTTGTTCAATGAATAAACATGGTTGAGAAATTTGCAATAAAGAAATAGGGTTTAGATACTTGCCTGAGCGTAGATAAGTCAAGTTATGCTATTCAATTCGTTAATAAATACCTATGATGTTCATATATATAAATTTAACATGTTAGTATCGATAACAATACTCAAATATAACATTTACATAAGATTGGGTTAGATTTAATAGGGTTTCGGTGTTCAATGCCTTTACCGAATATTAAATGAGTTGATATATGGACTAAATTTTATTTATAAATTTTATTATATTTTTAGATAATTTATATATCCATTATAATAATTTTTAGAAGTTTTAAAATATTTTAAAACATTTATGTATCCTTTAAATAAATTTTAAATTATTTATTTCTATTTCTAAGTAATTAATATTTACTTAAAATTTTACAAAAACATTGTTTATTATTTTAAATAATTTATAATCATTTATTATTATTTTATATCATTAATATTATTTTTCAATAATTATTTAGTATTTATGAATAATTATTGTAATTATTTTATTATTAAGTTAATTATTAATAATATCGAAATAAAATAAAATAATTATTGAATTTATTTAAAAATATCAGAAATTAATTATAATTATTTAATATAATTTTTAAAATATTTTTGTATTTATTTATATTTATTTATTAATTATTTCTAATTTTTATAATTTAATTTTTAGAAAAACAATTTATGTCTGTCGCTAAAGTCCTTCAGTGACAGTAAGTGTCGCTGTAGGTGTTCTTGAGTTTCTGGGCAACAGTTTGGTCATGGTAGAGTTACCAGTTTGACCACGAATTATCTAGCTACTAGATATGATTTTGGATTTGGTCAAATGTTGATGTTATAGTACTCTTACAGTAGTACAACATGAATCAAATTTCAGGCTTTAACCTACATATAACAAGAAGTTATAGAGACTCAAAGTCACTGTCAGAGATGTTCATGAATTTCTGGGCAACCCAAAATAGTGGTCATGGTCGGTCAACGGTTTTGTGGCTTGAATATCTTTGATTCTTTGTATTAGATGTGCGTTGTGTTTGTTGAAACATGTAATATATATGTCAGGGTACATATATATAACACTAACATGAACAAAGCATAAATTTAAGGTCTCTAATTATGCTGGTCAAAGTACAGCCATACACTATTCTTCGTGTTCTTCAGTTTTCTGGGTAACCCAGAAAACTTGGTCAAGCTCGGTCAACGACTTTTGACCATTAATTCCAGTAATCCTATTAGTTGTTTAAGCAATTTAAAATCATAAATATGTAGTACATATATGAGGGTGTTTATCTAATATAAAATATTACAAAAATAACAAATAGAAGATGATCAAAAAGTTGGTCAAAGTAGTCGGTACAGACTGTTCTTGAGTTTTCTAGGTAACCAGAAAACTGCAATCCGTGAACGGTCAACGCACTTTGACCACTTATAACTTGCAATCTACGGTTCGAATGAACATGTTTTCTTTTCCAGATTAAAGACCTACTAACAGGCTACAAGTAACATATAATTAACAGACCTAAACATATACACATATGAATCTACAAGCCTTGACATTCGGCTGTTAGACTTGGTTTTCAAAATTTCTAGATTTCTAAAAACACTTAATTAAGGTATCTAGATGTTATGAAAACCTGTTCTATCAATCTAACATACTTTCTAACATATTAATACATATTTCTAAACATCTAAACAACAAAATTAACAAAGGATCAAAGAGCTAGCTATGAACTAGGGTTTGTACCTTTCTTGATTGATCTTTTGATTCTAGCTTCTGATTTTGTTGCTGCTATCACCCAGGCTTGATTTGATAAGTAAGTTAGTGTATAATGGCTTAGAATTTTTGTGAGTTTGCTTAGACCTAAAGTTCCTATTTATAAAATTCTTCAACTTGGCTTTTTGGACATTTTCAAGCTTTTTGCCTCCATAAATATCAGATCTGATGACTCTACTCATGCTTGGGAGTTACAAACATGTCATGTGTAGCCTAGGGACTTGCAATGGTGACTCCTAACCTACTTGTGAGCTAGTTAGGTTAGTTTATTATCTTAATTATGCTCTAATCTTCACTAATCTTGATTAATGTTTTGTTTTTAATGATTAGGATTGTTAATTGATGTTTATTAGTACCTAATTGAAGTTTACTAACCATGATTAGGTGTTCAGATAATCTAATTAGCGTTAGATTAGCTAATTAGGGTTTGGTTTTTAAATTAGGGTTAAGATTTTGCTGATTAGGGTTAGGGTTTGTTAATATTGGGTTACTAACCTAGATTTCTCACTAATCCTAACAAGCAAGACAAAGAGTTTTGTCAGTGTAAGCACGATAAAGCAACTTGTCAAAACAAATATACCGAGAAGTCTGTTTTGGATAGAAAATTTTTAAGCACGAGGTGTAAAGGACGACGTTTTTTAGACAAAATTTTATTTGGTCAAATTTGTTAAACAGATTATATATTAAGACATTACACATTCAGAACGGAGAAATTTTATTGATATAACTGAATTTTACATAACCGAATCTTATTAGGGTTTTGGGTTTTTTCATTTTCCATGTTGAGCACATAAATAGATACACTCCAGACGATGATTGTCCCGACATTATGGTCATTATTCGGGAGATGAGGACGATGATAGCCCCTTCATCACTTCCGTCCATCAAGATTTCAGCCTTGACAATTGGAGAAACACTCTTTGTATTTGTCGACAAGGATAAAAAGGGCAGAAACTCCCTATGCCCTGTAGATAGCAATAACTGCGTACTTTTCTGCACATTATTAGCAGTTATTTTGTCTGTACATGCTAACACTTTGTATGATTTAACACTTTCATATATTAAGTGAAAGCAAATTTTGTTTCAGGACTCTTAATTTAGATGTGCCTATACTTGCTGATGAGGTGCCTTTTTTCCACAAGGATTGTAACTTTGATGAAATGTTTAAATCAGACATGATGGAAATACAAGAGGACAATGAGATACCTCAGGAGATCAAAGAATGGGTCAAAGACAAACCCAAGCCAAACCTTGATCAAACAATTTCATTCAATCTCGGAACCTTAGAAAACCCTAAGCTAATCCAGATCGGTACTGACCTCACTCCAAACTAAAGGAATGACAAGGTTACACTATTAACCCAATTCCAGGATGTGTTTGCATGGTCTCACAAAGACATAATTGGTTTTTCCACTGACATCCTCATCCATCGCCTTCCCATTATAGAGGGATTCAAGCCAGTCAGGTAGAAGCTCAGGCTATTAATACCTGAGTGGAGTTTAAAGGTTAAAGAAGAAAATGTGAAATAATTTCAAGCCGACATCATCATGGTTTCCACATATCCTGAATGGCTATCCAACATAGTCCCCGTACCTAAACCATGAGGAAAGTTGCGAGTTTGCGTGGATTACCAGGATCTGAATAAAGCTTGCCTTAAAGACAGCTTTCCCGTGCCATTTATCCACATACTCATTGACAATACTGCTCAATACGATATGTACTCATTTCTTGACTGCTTTTCTTGGTACCATCAAATTATGGTTACTGAAGAAGATCGCGAGAAAACTGCATTCATCACGCCTTGGGGAACCTTTCGGTATAGACGGTTGTCATTCGACCTCATCAATGTCGGAGCTACCTACCAGCTGGCCATGATGGCTCTTTTCCATGACTTAACGTGTAAAGAGATAGAGATCTATGTGGAGGACATTATTGTCAAATCCCGAAGGGAAGATGACCACCTAGACCATCTCAAAAGGCTCTTCAACAGGTTGCGTAAGTACAACTTGAAGTTGAAACCAGCCAAGTACGCCTTTGGCATTAAATCAGGCAAGTTGCTAGGATTCCTAGTCAGCCACAAAGGGATTAAGTTGGATCCCACCAAAATCCATGTCATCGCGAAAATTCCCATTCCTCAGACAGAGAAGGAAATACGGGGATTTTTGGGAAGGATCAACTTTATCAGCAGGTTCATTTCTCAACTTACAACAACATGTGAGCCTATCTTCAAGCTTTTAAGGAAGAACTCCACCATGAAATGGAACAATGAGTGTCAAAAAGCCTTCCTTACAATCAAATAACAACTGGTCAAAGCTCTTATTTTGGTACCTCCCTAGGATGATGTTCCTCTGTTCCTGTACCTATCCATTAATGACAATGCCATAGGCTGCATGCTGGGATAAAAAGACGATAGAGGCCAAGAGCGAGCTATATACTACCTCAACAAAAGATTCAGCAGTAGTGAACACAAGTACACTCTGATTGAGAAGACTTGGTGTGCTTTAGCATGGGCTTCCTTGAGGTTACAACATTACCTTCATGTTCACACAACCCATCTCATATCCCGCGTGGATCCTCTCAAGTATGTGTTCAGTAAACCCTTGTTAAATTTTCGGCTATCCAGATGGTAGTTAATCCTGCAACAATTTGAAATTGTCTACATGACGCAAAAGTCCATTAAACGTCAAGGAATTGTGGATCAACTTGCTGCCGCACCTTCAGAGGATTTCAAACCCTTGGAAACATACTTCCTCGATGAAGGGGTAATGACAGTCCAATAACACCATCATTACGATAAACACCAAATATGGAAAATGTATTTTGATGGAGCTGTTAATATGAAAGGTTCTAGAGTTGGAGCTGTTTTAGTATCGGGTACAGGGGATCAGTGTCCTATTGCTGTCAAATTGTAGTTTGTCAACACCAATAACACAACTGAGTATGAAGGCTATATCGTGGGACTCAAACTTTCCCAATCAATGGGTATCAGGAGTTTAACTATCTTTGGGGATTCCAAATTGGTAATCAGACAAACCACTAGAATCTATCACACCAAAGAACTACATTTACTGTCTTACCATCGGCAAGTTTTACAGATGGTTGCGTAGTTCAAAGAAATAACCTTCCTCCACATTCCTCGGAATATGAATGATTTTGCGGATACGCTAGCAACTCTGGCCTCCTTGATCAACATATCTAACAAGGAAAACATGCAAAGCATCCTATTTGCCCTACAAAAGGCTCCAACATGTGGGAATTACATTGGAGAAGTATCAGATGAGCTACCTCCCATCCAACACCCTTGGTATCAGCATATCAAGGAGTACTTGCGAGATGGATCTACACTCGCTGAGGTGATCTCGACTGAAAGAAGGCGGATCCATCGAAAGTCTATGAAATTCTACCTGAGCGGAGATGCACTCTACAAAAGAGATGCAAGACTAGGTCTCCTTCTATTTTTGGACAAGGACTAAGCTCAGAGGCTCATGGATGAAATCCATGGTGGAGTATGTGGTCCACACATAAGTTGCCCTATACTTGTTAAGAAGATCTTGAAAACAGGGCATTATTGGCTCTCGCTTAAGGCTGACTATGATGATCACGTCAAGAGGTGCTACAAATGCTAAATTCATGGGAATGCTATCCACGCCTCTCCGAGGGAGCTCCACAACATAAGTTCACCTTGGCACTTCTCAATGTGGGGAATGGACGTGATCGAGCCCATCGAGCCCAAAGCTAGTAATGGGCATTGATTTATCTTCACCATGATTGACTACTTCACCAAGTGGGTAAAAGAATCCTCCTTCCCTAGGGTTACCAAAGAAGTCATCATTTCTTTCATCAGAAACAATTTTATTTGTCAATATGGACAACCAGAGGTGATTTTGTCAGACAATTCTAAGAACCTCAACAACAAAATGATGGAGGAGTTGTGCAGTAAATTCCACATCAAACACCTTAACTTAGTCATCTACAATCCAAAGATGAATTATACTGTTGAAGTGGCTAATAAGAACATTAAGAAGATCATGCAAAACATATCTGCCAATCACAAAGGATGGCCTGACCTCTTGCCTCTTACTCTATTAGCCTAAAGAACTTCAATGCGTACTTTCATTGGGGAAACCCCCAACTCACTAACCTATGGGATGGAAGTAGTGCTCCCCATAGAACTGAAAATGGAATCCCTCAGAGTGTTGATAGACGCTTAGCTGGATGAAGACCAATGGTTGCAAGACAGTATCACCAATTGTCTCTAATAGATGAAATGTGAAGTCATGCTATCTTCCATGGTCAATTATACCAATAGAGGATCGCCAAATCCTAAACTAGGAAACTTCTGCTATGATAGTTTAAACAACATGACTTTGTTTTGAAGAAGATCATTGAAAACCAAGATTAGTCTAATGGGAAATTCTCTCCAATTGGGAAGGCCCGTCTATTGTCAAGGAGGTATTGATAGGAGGTGCTCTCAGATTACAAGAAATGGATGGCGAAGAATTTCCATAGCTCATCAACTCGGACACCATGAAATGGTACTATGTCTGAAGTTACCATCAAGCAAACATCCTAGTTTTGGATCACCAGATCCTTCGTTTCAAACCTCTCAAGTTATCCCACCAGGGATTGAACCTTTCACAGTCGCAGTTTTGTTCCACTAGGGATAAAACTTTTCATACCTGCAATTTTGTCCCGCTAGGGATAAGACTTTTAACACTTGCAGTTTGTCCTAAACATGGGATCAAACTTTTTTGCTACAATTTGTATTGAACATGGGGCGAACTACGTCAACTTGATCTCTCCGAAGAAACCATTTTATATGGCTCGATCGCAACAAAAATAATAAAAATAACAAAAACAACAAAAACAT
Organism: Panax quinquefolius; assembly: GCA_020205615.1. NCBI lineage: Eukaryota > Viridiplantae > Streptophyta > Magnoliopsida > Apiales > Araliaceae > Panax > Panax quinquefolius. The sequence goes on from CM035163.1 coordinate 80,536,265, forward strand.
TTCTACACCCTTCTATACAAACAAAAATCACAAAAACATCTCTACACCTTTCTACCCCTTCGCATACAACGTTGAACCTCTTACACCAGGTTCGAACTACGCAGACCTGATCTCCTTTTTAATTGGAGTACGTAGGCAGCCATTTACTGTTCGGTCTAACCACTACCAAAATACAAAAAATTGTCAATGGTATTGGGATCATCCTTCAATCCACCACATTTCATCGGCTTCAAACCAAAGGGATGGAACTACCTGACCTCCCCATAAATGGGAGAGTTGGCGACCATCTAAGCTGCGGTTGATTGCTCGAAGAGCAACACTAATCCATAAGAGATGGAAATTTTTGGGATCTCCTCTTCAATAGTTGTACCGATAACCATCTGTGGTGCCGTGAACCTCAGAGAGGAAAAGTCACACTCCTCTCCATATCTACATACAGAAACCAGTCACAAGACACCAAAGAGGGTAGGGATACACACAGACCAACGATCCATTCTGAAAGATCCTGAGCTATATTAATGTCCACCAATCAAGGATGAGTTCAAAATACATTAAGATCACAAGTCTTGAAGAAACATGTAAATATCAAGCAAGAATCAAAGCATAACTAAAAGGGAAGTGAATCAAAGTATATTTCCCTGCCATATATAACGATGTTTGATATATACAATATGTACTGTACATGACAAAATGGTTAAGCTAGTCTGTGCAGGAAAATACATGCCTATCAACAATCCCATGGATATACGAGCTATCAAGTCCAACATGGCATCTCTCTCCGAAGAAGGAGGCAATGCTGCGAGCTCTTGCCCAAGGGTGTCTACACGAGTCAACAGATCCACAGCCAACTGCATGGTGGCATGATGCTCATAAATATATGCCCTCATCTAAACAATCATGTCAGTAGTAAGGGATCTCACTATAGTACTATCTGTAATGGCTACATTCTGGGCAGATATAGCACCATCACGCTCAATAATCAATGAATCTTTGGATGATCTGACCTCATCTCGCTCAACAATAGCGGTGTCTCTATGAGCTACAGCCTCCTCTTTCTCCAATAGATCGACATCTCTCCCATCAAGAGCTATCAACATCCAGGCCCTAGCTTGATTTCTCTTAAAGGTTAACAGATTATGACTCTGCTCTAAATACTGTGTTGAATGTTGGATCACAGTAACACTCATACTCGGAGAATCTATAAGAGCTGCTGGCAACTCAGGGAATAGTACCTCCTTGGTGGAAAGATCAATGTCCTCTATGGGCTCCCCATCATCAGAATCAATCCCCGACACTATGGATACAACCGCAATCGATGTTGTCTCTGTCTCCATCTATGTAGAATACTTTGTCGAAGTACTAAGATGGCTAACAGAAAATTCATCTCCAGCTCACGTTGATCAAGGAGTATGCATTTCATAGGAGTATACATTTCATCCTACGAGTACTCAAATGCACCCAAATTAGTATCAATATATTATCGACTGAATGATCCCATACGGGATACCCAACTTCAGAATAAGATGTCTTACCAAACAATTTGGTTTGACACAACAATTAAAGCTTAACAATCAATATGAATAAATAATTCATTTCTTAGTTAAGCTGAAGCTATAGAAATAACCTTACAATATGAGGTAATTCAAATGTAGGTGTAGTATATTATATCAACAACATATCAAGATAAAAATCTTGTTCAATGAATAAACATGGTTGAGAAATTTGCAATAAAGAAATAAGGTTTAGATACTTGCCTAAGCGTAGATAAGTCAAGTTATGTTATTCAATTCGTTAATAAATATCTATGATGTTCATATATATAAATTTAACACGTTAGTATCGATAACAATACTCAAATATAACATTTACATAAGATTGGGTTAGATTTAATAGGGTTTCGGTGTTCAATGCCTTTACCGAATATTAAATGAGTTGATATATGGACTAAATTTTATTTATAAATTTTATTATATTTTTAGATAATTTATATATCCATTATAATAATTTTAGAAGTTTTAAAATATTTTAAAATAATTATATATCCTTTAAATAAATTTTAAATTATTTATTTCTATTTCTAAGTAATTAATGTTTACTTAAAATTTTACAAAACATTGTTTATTATTTTTAAATAATTTATAATCATTTATTATTATTTTATATCATTAATATTATTTTTTAATAATTATTTAGTATTTATAAATAATTATTGTAATTATTTTATTATTAAGTTAATTATTAATAATATCCAAATAAAATAAAAAATTTATTGAATTTATGTAAAAATATCATAAATTAATTATAATTATTTAATATAATTTTTAAAACTATTTTTGTATTTACTTATATTTATTTATTAATTATTTCTAATTTTTATAATTTAATTTTTAGAAAATCAATTTATGTCTTTCGCTAAAGTCCTTCAAAGGATGAAGTTATCATTGTAGGTGTTCTTCTTGAGTTTCAGCCAATAGGTTTGGTCGTGAGGTCGAGTTACCAGTTTGACCACAAATTATCTAGCTACTAGTTATGATTTTGGATTTAGTCAAATGTTGATGTTTTAGTACTCTTACAGTAGTACACACATGAATCAAATTTCAGGCTTTAACCTACATATAACAAGAAGTTATAGAGACTCAAAGTCACTGTCAGAGATGTTCTTGAGTTTCTGGGCAACCCAAAATAGTGGTCATGGTCGGTCAACGGTATTGTGGCTTGAATATCTTTGATTCTTTGTATTAGATGTCCGATGTGTTTGTTGTAACATGTAATATATATGTCAAGGTACATATATATAACACTAACATGAACAAAGCATAAATTTAAGGTCTCTAATTATGATGGTCAAAGTACAGCCAAACACTGTTCTTCGTGTTCTTCAGTTTTCTGGGTAACCCAGAAAACTTAGTCAAGCTCGGTCAACGACTTTTGACCATTAATTCCAATAATCCTATGGGTTGTTTAAGCAATTTAAAATCATAAATATGTAGTACATATATGAGGGTGTTTATCTAATATAAAATATTACAAAAACAACAAATAGAAGATGATCAAAAAGTTGGTCAAAGTAGCCGGTACAAACTGTTCTTGAGTTTTCTAGGTAACCTAGAAATCCGCAATCCGTGAACGGTCAACGCACTTTGACCACTTATAACTTGCAATCTATGGTTCGAATGAACATGTTTTCTTTTCCAGATTAAAGACCTACTAACAGGCTACAAGTAACATATAATTAACAGACCTAAACATATAAACATATGAATCTACAAGCCTCGACATTCGGCTGTCAGACTTGGTTTTTAAAATTTGTAGATTTCTAAAAACACTTATTTAAGGCATCTAGATGTTATGAAAACCTGTTCTATCAATCTAACATACTTTCTAACATATTAATACATATTTCTAAACATCTAAACAACAAAATTAACAAAGGATCAAAGAGCTAGCTATGAACTAGGGTTTATACCTTTCTTGATTGTTCTTTTGATTCTAGCTTCTGATTTTGTTGCTGCTATCACCCAGACTTGATTTGATAAGTAAGTAAGTGTATAATGGTTTAGAAATTTTGTGAGTTTACTTAGACCTAAGGTTCTTATTTATAAAATTCTTCAACTTGGCTTTTTGGACATTTTCAAGCTACTTGCCTCCACAAATATCAGATCTGATGACTCTACTCATGCTTGGGAGTTACAAGCATGTCATGTGTAGCCTAGGGACTTGCAATGGTGACTCCTAACCTACTTGTGAGCTAGTTAGGTTAGTTTAGTAGCTTAATTATGCTCTAATCTTCACTAATCTTGATTAGGGTTTTGTTTTTAATGATTAGGATTGTTAAATGATGTTTATTAGTACCTAATTGAAGTTTGCTAACCATGATTTGGTGTTAAGATAATCTAATTAGGGTTAGATTAGCTAATTAGGGTTTGGTTTTTAAATTAGGGTTAGGGTTTTGCTAATTAGGGTAAGGGTTTGTTAATATAGGATTACTAACCTAGATTTCACACTAATCCTAACAAGCACGACAAAGAGTTTTGTCAGTGTAAGCACGACAAAGCAACTTGTCAAAACAAATATACCGAGAAGTCTGTTTTTGAAAGAAAATTTTTAAGCACGAGGTGTGAAGGACGACGTTTTTCAGACAAAATTTTATTTGGTCAAATTTGTTAAACAGATTATATATTAACACATTACACATTCAGAATGGAGAAATTTTATTGATATAACTGAATTTTACATAACCGAATCTTATTAGGGTTTTGGGTTTTTACATTTTCCATGTTGTGCACATAAATAGATACACTACAGACGATGATTGTCCCGACATTATGGTCATTATTCGGGAGGAGGAGGACGATGATAGCCCCTTCATCACTTCCGTCCATCAAGATTTTAGCCTTGACAATTGGAGAAACACTCCTTGTATTTGTCGACAAGGGTAAAAAGGGCAGAAACTCCCTATGCCCTGTAGATTGCAATAACTGCGTACTTTTCTGCACATTATTAGCAGTTATTTTGTCTGTACATGCTAACACTTTGTATGATTGAACACTTTCATATATTAAGTGAAAGCAAATTTTGTTTCAGGACTCTTAATTTAGATGTACCTATACTTGCTGATGAGGTGCTTTTTTTCCACAAGGATTGTAACTTTAATGAAAAGTTGAAATCAGACATGATGGAATTACAAGAGGACAATGAGATACCTCAGGAGATCAAAGAATGGGTCAAAGACAAACCCAAGCCAAACCTTGATCAAACTATTTCATTCAATCTCGGAACCTTAGAAAACCCTAAGCTAATCCAGATCGGTACTGACCTCACTCCAAACTAAAGGAATGACAAGGTTACACTATTAACCCAATTCCAGGATGTGTTTGCATGGTCTCGCAAAGACATAATTGGTTTTTCCACTGACATCCTCATCCATCGCCTTCCCATCAAAGAGGGATTCAAGCCAGTCAGGTAGAAGCTCAAGCTATTAAAACCTGAGTGGAGTTTAAAGGTTAAAGAAGAAAATGTGAAATAATTTCAAGCCGGCATCATCATGGTGTTCACATATCCTGAATGGCTATCCAACATAGTCCCCATACCTAAACCATGAGGAAAGTTGCGAGTTTGCATGGATTATAGAGATCTGAATAAAGCTTGCCTTAAAGACAGCTTTCCCGTGCCATTTATCCACATACTCATTGACAATACTGCTCAATACGACATGTACTAATTTCCTGACTGCTTTTCTTGGTACCATCAAATTATGGTTACTGAAAAAGATCGCGAGAAAACTGCATTCATCACGCCTTGGGGAACCTTTTGGTATAGACGGTTGTCATTCGGCCTCATCAATGCCGGACCTACCTACCAGCTGGCCATGATGACTCTTTTCCATGAATTAACGCATAAAGAGATAGAGATCTATGTGGAGGACATTATTGTCAAATCCCGAAGGGAAGATGACCACCTAGACCATCTCAGAAGGCTCTTCAACAGGTTGCGTAAGTACAACTTTAAGTTGAATCCAGCCAAGTGCTCCTTTGGCATTAAATCAGGCAAGTTGCTAGGATTCCTAGTCAGCCAAAAAGGGATTGAGCTGGATCCCACCAAAATCCAGGTCATCACTGAAATTCCCATTCCTCAAACAGAGAAGGAAATACGGGGATTTTTTGGAAGGATCAACTTCATCAGCAGGTTCATTTCTCAACTTACAACAACTTGTGAGCCTATCTTTAAGATTTTTAGGAAGAACTCCTCCATGAAATGGAACAATGAGTGTCAAAAAGCCTTCCTTACAATTAAATAACAACTGGTCAAAGCTCCTATTTTGGTACCTCCCAAGGATGATGTTCCTCTATTCCCATGCACTCCCATTAATGACAATGCCATAAACTGCATCTTTGGGACAAAAAAAAGACGATAGAGGCCAAGAGCGAGCTATATACTACCTCAACAAAAGATTCAGTAGTAGTGAACACAAGTACACTCTGATTGAGAAGACTTATTGTGCTTTAGCATGGGCTTCCATGAGGTTACAACATTACCTTCATGGTCACACAACCCATCTCATATCCCGCGTGGATCCTCTCAAGTATGTGTTCAGTAAACCCTTGTTAAATTGTCAGATATCTAGATGGTAGTTAATCCTGCAACAATTTGACATTGTCTACATGACGCAAAAGTCCATTAAAGGTCAAAGAATTGTGGATCAACTGGCCGCCGTGTGACGCCCCCAAAATAGGTATACATCACCTATTCTGAGTCGCCAAATACATGGTACAGAAATAACTACAACTTTATTATTACAACAGTAAAACTGTGAGTTTGAATACAAATATTATCTTCTAGACAATATCTATACTCAAATAAATCCTCATCACATTTATTGATACATTATTTTACAAAAATGGTGAGGACTACTAAATAATCCTTTCTAAAACCTCATTCCATACCCCAGACTCAATACTTTCATATATTCTCGCCTCCCGAGAAAAATGGAACAAAAAGGAAAAGGGTGAGCTCAACTAGCTCAAAAGAATATTATGACTAAGATAATATACAACAAATTATCGTTAGTCTTCAACAGGAAAAATTTAATAGAATACATAGACAACAAATTTTAAATCAATATTACATGCAATGAAGTAATAATTCATTAGAAGAGTTAAGTAGAGAATGCAAACTACTATCTTCTATGTATGAATTTAAAAGTTCATCGTCATCTTTTATCCCCCCTCAAACATCAATCAATATACATCTGGAATCAAATATTCATCTTTTACTACAGCCAAAGATATTCATCGATCGATCGTGTTCATCTCAACACTGCTCATCTTTTGCACTCTGAAAGCCAAAGATATTCATCGAAAAATCATTCATCTTTGCACTACTGGGCCAAAGATATTCAATAATATCATCATTTAAGACCGAGGATGATGAAAAATATTTTAAAAAACGAATCCAAAGTGAAACAAAATGACAAGGATCAAGGATTAAGGATTCGTACTTTGTTTTATCCATGTTCAAAAATACCTCAAAAATGATCATAGTGATGTAAAATTCAAGAATGATCAAAACATGGATACAATCAAAGCTAGTATCCGAATAGATATTTTGGACGAAAAGAAGAAATTTTATTTTTGATGAATAGTGCAGTATCGTGAATAGTCTTGATATCGTGAATAAAGGCCATATCGTGAATAGTAACTCAGACACCAAAAGATAGAAATTCCACAAAAAACATTTTCACGCTTCATGAATAGTACTGTAAAAATAGTAACTCGTGAATAGTAACTCATAAATAGTAACCCCGACATGAAAAAGTTCCAAATTTGATAAAAGTTCCAACCAATATTTCAAAGATAATGATATTGAAGAAATAATATCATTTGAGAAGAAAATAACATCCCTTACCTCGAAAGACAAGATTTAGTTGAAACACCTGATATAGTCTTTGAAGGAACTTGCACCGCCTAACAATACTCAAAGTATACTCAAAATACTCACAAGAATACGCTCGATAATATAGAGAGAAAGAGAGAAAACTTGTTTCTGGTGTGATTTTCAATTCTAACTTAGCCCTCTATTTATAGGAAAATGTTAGCACGCCGAAGCAGACTTAACCTGCAACCTGATGGCTTTACCTGCTACTATTCCCACCCACCACATTTGAAAAAAAATTCAGCACATTTCTTCACCAACCACAAGTGGGGCCCACTCAATTCTAGAATTTTCCACCAAAATCAATTTTAAACCTAATTTCCGAATCAGCCACCTCTTAAAATTCATAATAAATTATACGCTCATTTTTAACGGTTCAAAATTTGTGGACATATACTCAACTTATATATGTATAACATATCCAAAAATTACAACGATCCAACGGTCGGATTAAATATTATAACTCACACAATAAAGCTGTAATAACACCGATTTGATCTTTTAATACCTCAAATCCGAAAAAAATACAAATAAAACATCTCAAAGATTAATTCCTTCATTAATAACCACATAAATAAATCCATCATTTATATTCATATAAAATAAATATTTCCTTATCATATGAATCAATAATTAATTATTCACAAATAATATTACGTAATCACATTTATGACAACCAAATTTGTTCCCGGAAAGAGGGGCTTTCGAATAAGGATCTCTCCTTATTGGCGCAAATTAGGTGACCAAACCTCTCCTTAGAGCGTAACTTTCTAGACATTGCCAATAATGCTATCTAATAATATTATTCAAATAATATAAATTATTGATATGATAATGGAGATAATGTCATGGATGACAATTATTGAACAACAATAATATAAAATATCAACGCAGACAAATTATTGAATCAATAAAATAAAATATTGAATAAGAATTCACTTGTGAAAATTATTGAGTAGTGCCTTCTTACATAAGGATCAATAATTCAACAATCATGCACGGCAATACCGGTACTTCTTGTGCAACCACGCGTATTCGTATTTTAACCAACGGTATTCCAACAGTCTTAACTTGGTAGAATAACTACGCCGTTATTTTTAACCAACTTATATTTGTCGTTTTCTTCATCCAATCGCTTTCAGTTATGGGGCCCACACATGGGCTGCATGGCCGTCGCATACGAATATTCCCAACGCGATGCGAATATTCCACGACCAAACGAATATTCCCAAACAACAATGAATATTTTATAACCACTTGCTTATTTTGAAATATTTGCGTGATTTAACCCTTAACTATCCACATTAATCAAATCCACCCTTACTATTTCAAAATAATAAATAGAGAAAATTAAATTTCATTAATAATAAGTTGGGGTCTTACAACCTCCCTCCTTATGAAATTTCATCCTCGAAATTGACGTGCGTGCACAGGTGTTTTGAAAGATGAGGATACCTCGCTTTCATTTCCGTTTCCAATTCCAGTGTCATTTCCTCTATAGCATGATTCCTCTACAAAACTTTAACTTGTGGTATGACCTTTGCTTGCGTAGGACATGCTCCTTCCTATCCAAAATCTTGACAGTACCTCCTCATACGTTAAGTCTTGACTATCTCGTCCGGTTCTAACTCTATAACGTGGTTCGGTCTTTCACATATTTACGGAAATCACCGATATGAAACACATTATGAACACGAGACATACTTGGAGGTAACGCAAGTCTATAGGCTACATTTCCTACTCGATCAAGAATTTGAAATGGACCGATAAATCATGGATTGAGCTTTCCTCTCTTCCCAAATCTTGTAACTCCCTTCCATGGAGCAACTTCGCAATAATACACGATCCCCCACACTAAATTCCACGTCCTTTCGATGAAGATCCGCATAACTCTTTTGTCGATCTTGTGCCGCTTTGTATCGTTGTCGAATCATTTGGATATTTTCATACGTACTTAACTCGGGTCCCAACAATGTTGCTTCACCCACCTCATCCCAAAGATATGAGAACGACGGTTTCATCCATATAATGCTTGAATGGAGCTACACCTATACTTGCACGATAAGCTGTTGTTGTAGGAGAATTCCACCAATGGTAAATACTTATCCCAACTACCCTTGAAGTCTAGGACACGAGTCTTAATATATCTTCAAGAGTTTGAATAGTCCTCTCGATTGTCCGTCCGTTTGGGGATGGTATGCCGAACTAAATCGCAAATTCGTGCCCATAGCTTTTTACAAGCTAACCCAAAATCTTGAAGTGAATCTTGGGTCACGATCCGAAACTATGGATACAGGCATGCCATGTAACCTCACAATCTCATTTACGTACATACTAGCAAGACGTTCAAGGGAATAAGTCTCCCGTATCGGCAAGAAATGAGCAGATTTGGTTAATCTATCAACAATAACCCAAATAGCATTGATACCTTGAGAAACCATAGGAAGACCCGTAACGAAATCCATGGTAATGTGTTCCCACTTCCATTTCGGAATCTCAAGTGGTTGCAACGGACCCTTAGGTACTAGATGCTCCGCCTTTACACGTTGGCAAGTTAAACACATCGAGATAAACTTTGCAATCTCTGTCTTCATATTATTCCACCAAAATGTATGTCGAAGATCACGATACATTTTAGTACTTCCGATGGATTGCAAATGGTGTATTGTGTGCCTCCATCATAATCTTGTACTTCAAATCAGTCGTTAGGAACACAAAGTCTAGAGTGGACTCAAGTATTCCTTCTTCATCAATTCTCGCTTAGGAATAGCTCCTTCTTATACTTTCTTCTTCATATGCATCATTCCCGGGTTGGTGGCTTGAGCAACCTTAACTTTTTCTATTAAAGTTGGCTCTGTCGTATACTTGACATCATCGCTTTTCGTTCCGCATATGATCTTCTACTCAACGCGTCGCCTACCACGCTTTGCTTTTCGGGATGGTATTGAATAGTGTGGTCGTAGTCTTTCAATAGTTCGAGCCAACGTCATTTGCCGCGTGTTGAGTTCTTTTTGAGTGAAGAAATATTTAAGGCTTTTATGGTCCGAATATATCTCCACTTTCTCCCCATATAGATAGTGCCTCCATATCTTTAGCGCTGAAACGATGATGCCAACTCTAGATCATGAGTAGGATAATTCCTCTCATACTCTTTAAGTTGTCGCGAGGCATAAAGCTATGACTTTCCCACGTTGCATGAGAACACATCCTAACCCTTTGCCTCAAGCATCATCAGAGATAACAAATCCATCCGAACCAGATGGTATTGTTAGAACAGGTGCCGAAATAAGTCTCCTCTTAAGCTCTTGGAAACTCTTCTCGCATTCTTCACTCCAAACGAATTTTGTATCCTTCCGAGTTAGCTGAGTTAATGGAGTAGCGATTTGAGAATATCCTTCAACGAATCTCCGATAATAACCAACTAAGCCTAGAAAGCTACGTATTTCGATTATTGACTTAGGTTGCTCTCAACTGTGACTCATATCCCAACGTTGGATAGCACGTCACAATGACACCTATCAGTTTACTATCGCACGAATATGACGTCCCCTACAGAGAGAATGGCTTAGGTTAATTCCACAAAGGAAGTCACAAGATAAAGGCTCATGTACCAAATTCTATAGTTGAATTTTTAACTCCTGAAGTTCAATAGGAGCCATTCGATATGAGATTTTAGAAATGAGTTTTGTACCGGGTTCAAATTCGATACAAAATTTAATATTAGGCTTTGGGAGTAAGCCAAGAAATTCTTCAGAAAATACGTCAGGAAAAATCAATAACAACAGGAATATTATTCAAATCTGACGTGTCTTTATTCAAATCCATAACATAGACTAAGAAAACTTGACATCCGTAATAAACGAATGACTTCATGGCTTGATATGAAAATGTTTGACTACAATGGTTTGATTACTTGAATTTGAATAACAGGTTGCTTAGGAATATGAAAACTAACAACCTTACGAAAGTAATCAATTTCGGCATGATGAGTAGTTAACCTTAAAATCACATCAAAGGCAAATATCTCTATAGAAATAAGGTTAACAAGTAATGTGATAGTGCCAACCTGAATCAAGCAAGATTTTTAAACAACGGATGTAATGAAAGTTTCTCCTAACGGAGTCTCCATAAATAGGTCAAAGTCTAATTTCTCCGTAGTCAAGTTCAAACGTTGAGCGCAAGCAAGAGAGATAAAAGAATGGGTAGAACCGATATCTAGTAAGGTATAAACTTCGCAAGAATTTATAATTAACTAACCTGCTAACTTCGTTCGGGTTCTCGCATTTTGACCGGCCACGACAAACGCTCTTCCAGAACCGCTTGACTTTGACTTTTCTCGGGACATCCTTTTGAGTCACCATTCCCGATGGGATCGGGTTTCGATATCGTATAATCTCGAGCGATATGTCCTTCTTTTCCACAATTATAGCATACCTTGGAAGGGTTTGAACAGTTTGACCTTATATGTCCCTCATCTCCGCATCTGTAGCATCTAACCGGCGATCGTTCTCTTCCCTAGAATTTGTTCTTTGGTCTTGATCTTTCTTTGAAGCGCCTCTTCCGCCATCGTTAAATCTTCTCTTTTAGATTGGACATCTCTTTCCATAATATCAACGCGTCGTGCGGCTTTTACCCATGCATCACTCATTCTCACTCGTTCGCTTATTTCTTCTTTCAAATCAGATTCCAACTTTTATCATCTTATACTCGCCAAAGAGTGCTTCTGTTCAAGCATCACGTATCGGGTAACACAAGCTTGAATCGTTGCATCCTTTTGCTCCACGACTGCCTGCAATTCTTCAGCCTGCTCTTCTAACTCATGAATACGATTTTCCAATTCTACATTTTGATCATAAAATACCTCTAATAAACTCTCTTCAGGTACCTCTTCTTCCTCTTCTTCCTCACTCTCAGCTGTTACCTCTGCGACTATCTCGGGTGCAACTATCAATTCTTCACTCACCACATTGATATCTCTAATTCCTTCTTCGCCTGACATCACATTATCCTGTTTGGCTATTAGAGGTGCCTCCACGATCTCATTCACTCCATTGTTAACGTTCTCAGCAACCATTCTTAAAAACTATCATAAAACAAGGGTTAATTAAATAAATTAACAAATCATATAATACCCCTATATTATGACCAACCAACAAATAAGCTTAGGTAGGACACACTAACGAAGGATTTACTCGTCTCTCCCCTCCAAGTTCTATTCCCCGATCTCCGCCAGAGATCATATCCCTAAGCTCTGATACCAACTGTGACGCCCCCAAAATAGGTATACATCACCTATTCTGAGTCGCCAAATACATGGTACAGAAATAACTACAACTTTATTATTACAACAGTAAAACTGTGAGTTTGAATACAAATATTATCTTCTAGACAATATCTATACTCAAATAAATCCTCATCACATTTATTGATACATTATTTTACAAAAATGGTGAGGACTACTAAATAATCCTTTCTAAAACCTCATTCCATACCCCACTGCGTACTCGCTATATTCTCGCTCCCGAGAAAAATGGAACAAAAGGAAAAGGGTGAGCTCAACTAGCTCGAGAAAGAATATTATGACTAAGATAATATACAACAAATTATCGTTAGTCTTCAACAGGAAAAATTTAATAGAATACAATAGACAACAAATTTTAAATCAATATTCGCAATGAAGTAATAATTCATTAGAAGAGTTAAGTAGAGAATGCAAACTACTATCTTCTATGTATGAATTTAAAAGTTCATCGCTCATCTTTTATCCCTGTAACATCAATCAATATACATCCGAATCAAATATTCATCTTTGCACTACTGAACCAAAGATATTCATCACCGGTCATGTTCATCTCAACACTGCTCATCTTTGCACTACTGTGCCAAAGATATTCTTCAAAATCATTCATCTTTGCACTCTGGTGCCAAAGATATTCAATAATATCATCATTTAAGACCGAGGATGATGAAAAATATTTTTAAAGAAACGAATCCAAAGGAAACAAAATGACAAGGATCAAGGATTAAGGATTCGTGCTTTGTTTTATCCATGTTCAAAAATACCTCAAAAATGATCATAGTGATGTAAAATTCAAGAATGATCAAAACATGGATACAATCAAAGCTAGTATCCAGAATAGATATTTTGGACGAAAAGAAGAAATTTTATTTTTCGATGAATAGTGCCGATATACGTGAATAGTAACTCCGACACCAAAAGATAGAAATTCCACAAAAAAACATTTTCACGCTTCATGAATAGTACTCGTGAATAGTAACTCGTGAATAGTAACTTATGAATAGTAACTCGTGAATAGTAACTCATGAATAGTAACCCAATACATGAAAAAGTTCCAAATTTGATAAAAAGTTCCAACAAATATTTCAAAGATAATGATATTGAAGAAATAATATCATTTGAGAAGAAAATAACATCCCTTACCTCGAAAAAAGACAAGACTTCTAGTTGAAACACCTGATATAGTCTTTGAAGGAACTTGCACCGCCTAACAATACTCAAAGTATACTCAAAATACTCACAAGAATACGCTCGATAATATAGAGAGAGAAAGAGAGAAAACTTGTTTCTGGTGTGATTTTCAATTCTAACTTAGCCCTCCATTTATAGGAAAATGTTAGCACGCCGAAGCGAGACTTAACTCCAACTTTGATGGCTTTACTCACTACTATTCCCACCCACCACATTTGAAAAAAAATTCAGCACATTTCTTCACCAACCACAAGTGGGGCCCACTCAATTCTAGAATTTTCCACCAAAATCAATTTTAAACCTAATTTCCGAATCAGCCACCTCTTAAAATTCATAATAAATTATACGCTCATTTTTAACGGTTCAAAATTTGTGGACATATACTCAACTTATATATGTATAACATATCCAAAAATTACAACGATCCAACGGTCGGATTAAATATTATAACTCACACAATAAAGCTGTAATAACACCGATTTGATCTTTTAATACCTCCAATCCGACAAAATACAAATAAAACATCTCAGCATTAATTCCTTCATTAATAACCACATAAATAAATCCATCATTTATATTCATATAAAATAAATATTTCCTTATCATATGAATCAATAATTAATTATTCACAAATAATATTACGTAATCACATTTATAATGACCAGTCGCTCCCGGGAAGAGAGGGGCTTTCCAATAAGGATCTCTCCTTCTTTGGCGCAATTGATTAGGTGACCAAACCTCTCCTTAGATGTAACTTTCTAGACATTGCCAATAATGCTATCTAATAATATTATTCAAATAATATAAATTATTGATATGGTAATGGAGATAATGTGCGGTGACAATTATTGAACAACAATAATATAAAATATCAACGCAACAATTATTGAATCAATAAAATAAAATATTGAGCAAGAACTCATCGTGAAAATTATTGAGTAGTGCCTTCTTACATAAGGATCAATAATTCAACAATCTTCATGCAATACCGGTATTGCTATCGCGTGCGACCACGCGTATTCAGATTTTTTAACCACCGGGTATTCCAATGGTCTTAATTCAGTAATAACTACGCCAAGTTATTTTTAACCAACTTATATTTGTCGTTTTCTTCATCCAATCGCTTTCAGTTATGGGGCCCACACATGGTCGCTACTGGTCGCATTTAAATATTCCCGAAAAGATTTAATATTCCACGACCAAACGAATATTCCCAAGCAACAATGAATATTTTATAACCACTTGCTTATTTTGAAATATTTATGTATTTAACCCTTAACTATCCACATTAATCAAATCCACCCTTACTATTTCAAAATAATAAATAGAGAAAATTAAATTTCATTAATAATAAGTTGGGGTCTTACACGCCGCACCTTCAGAGGATTTCAAACCCTTGGAAACATACTTCCTTGATGAAGGGGTAATGATAGTCCAACAACACCATCATTACGATACACACCAATCATGGAAAATGTATTTTGATGGAGCTGTTAATATGAAAGGTTCTAGAGTTGGAGCAGTTTTAGTATCGGGTACGGGGGATTAGTATCCCGATGCCGTCAAATTACAGTTTGTCAACACCAACAACACAGCTGAGTATGAAGGCTGTATCGTGGGACTCAAACTTTTTCAATCAATGGGTATCAGGAGGTTAACTGTCTTTGGGGATTCCAAATTGGTAATCAGACAAACCACTAAAATCTATCACACCAAAGAACTATATTTACTGCCTTACCATCGGCAAGTTTTACAGATGGCTGCGTAGTTCAAAGAAATAACCTTCCTCCACATTCCTCGGAATATAAATGATTTTGTGGATATGCTAGCAACTCTGGCCTCCTTGATCAACATATCTGACAAGGAAAACATGCAAAACATCCCATTTGCCCTATAAAAGGCTCCAACCTATTGGAATTACATTGGAGAAGTATCAGATGAGCTACCTCCCATCCAACACCCTTGGTATCAGCATATCAAGGAATACTTGCGAGATGGATCTACCCTAGCTGAGGTGAGCTCGACTGAAAGAAGGTGGATCCATCGAATGTCTATGAAATTCTACCTCAGCGGAGATGCACTCTACAAAAGAGATGCAGGAATAGGTCTCCTTAGATTTTTGGACAAGGACCAAGCTCAGAGGCTCATGGATGAAATCCATGGTGGAGTATGTGGCCCACACATAAGTTGCCCTCTACTTGTTAAGAAGATCCTCAAAACAGGGCATTATTGGCTCTCGCTTAAGGCTGACTATGATGATCACGTCAAGAGGTGCTACAAATGCTAAATTCATGGGAATGTTATCCACGTCCCTCCGAGGGAGCTCCACAACATGAGTTCACCTTGGCCCTTCTCAATGTGGGGAATGGACGTGATCGAGCCCATCGAGCCCAAAGCTAGTAATGGGCATTGATTTATCTTCACCATGATTGACTACTTCACCAAGTGGGTAAAAGAATCCTCCTTCCCCAGGGTTACCAAAGAAGTCATCATTTCTTTCATCAGAAACAATGTCATTTGTCGATATGGACAACCAGAGGTGATTGTGTCAGACAATTCTAAGAACCTCAACAACAAAATGATGGAGGAGTTGTGCAGTAAATTTCACATCAATCACCTTAACTTAGTCATCTACCATCCAAAGATGAATTATGCTTTTGAAGTGGCTAATAAGAACATTAAGAAGATCATGCAAAACATATCTGCCAATCACAAAGGATGGCCTGACCTCTTGCCTCTTACTCTATTAGCCTAAAGAACTTCAATGCGTACTTTCATTAGGGAAACCCCCTACTCACTAACCTATTGGATAGAAGTAGTGCTCCCCATAGAACTGAAAATGGAATCCCTTAGAGTGTTGATAGACGCTTAGCTGGATGAAGACCAATGGTTGCAAGACAGGTATCATCAATTGTCTCTAATAGACGAAATGCGAAGTCATGCTATCTTCCATGGTCAATTATACCAATAGAGGATCTCCAGATCCTAAACAAGGAAACTCCGGCTACGACAGTTTAAGCAACATGACTTTGTTTTGAAGAAGATCATTGAAAACCAAGATTAGTCTAAGGGGAAATTCTCTCCAACTGAGAAGGCCCGTCTATTGTCAAGGAGGTATTGATAGGAGGTGCTCTCAGATTACAAGAAATGGATGGCGACGAATTTCCATAGCTCATCGACTCGGACACCGTGAAATGGTACTATGTCTGAAGTTACCATCAAGCAAACATCCTAGTTTTGGATCACCAGATCCTTCGTTTCAAACCTCTCAAGTTATCCCACCAGGTATTGAACCTTTCACACTCGCTGTTTTGTTCCACTAAGGATAAAACTTTTCACACCTGCAATTTTGTCCCGCTAGGGATAAGACTTTTCACACTTGCAGTTTGTCCTGAACATGGGATCAAACTTTTTTGCTATAATTTGTATTGAACATGGGGCGAACTACGTCAACTTGATCTCCCCGAAGAAACCATTTTATATGGCTCGATCGCAACAAAAATAATAAAAATAACAAAAACAACAAAAACATTTCTACACCCTTCTATACAAACAAAAATCACAAAAACATCTCTACACCTTTCTACCCCTTCACATACAACGTTGAACCTCTTACACCAGGTTCGAACTACGCAGACCAGATCTCCTCTTTAATATGAGTATGTAGGCAGCCATTTACGGTTCGGTCTAACCACTACCAAAATACAAAAACTTGTCAATGGTATTGGGATCATCCTTCAATCCACCACATTTCATCGACTTCAAACCAAAGGGATGGAACTACCTGACCTCCCCATAAATGGGAGAGTTGGCGACCATCTAAATTGCGGTTGATTGCTCGAAGAGCAACACCAATCCATAAGAGATGGAAATATTTGGGATCTCCTCTTCAATAGGAGTACCGATAACCATCTGTGGTGCCGTGAACCTCAGAGAGGAAAAGTCACACTCCTCTCCATATCTACATACAGAAACCAGTCACAAGACACAAAAGAGGGTAGGGATACACACAGACCAACGATCCATTCTGAAAGAACCTGAGATATATCAATGTCCACCCATCAAGGATGAGTTCAGAATACATTAAGATCACAAGTCTTGAAGAAACATATAAATATCAAGCAAGAAGCAAAGCATAACTAAAAGGGAGGTGAATCAAAGTATATTTCCCTGCCATATATAATGATAGTTTGATATATACAATATGTACTGTACATGACAAAATGGTTAAGCTAGTCTATGCTGGAAAATACAAGCCTATCAACAATCCCATGGATATACGAGCTATCAAGTCCAACATGGCATCTCTCTCCGAATAAGGAGGCAACACTGCGAGCTCCTTCCCAAGGGTGTTTACACGAGTGAACAGATCCACAGCCAACTGCGTGGTGGCATGATGCTCATAAATATATGCACTCATCTCGACAATCATGTTAGTAGTAAGGGATCTCACTATAGTACTATCTATAGTGGCTACATCCAGGGCAGATATAGCACCATCCCGCTCAACAATCAATGCATCTTTGGATGATCTGACCTCATCTCGCTCAATAATAGCGGTGTCTCTATGAGCTACAGCCTCCTCTTTCTCCAATAGAGCGGCATCTCTCCCATCAAGAGCTATAAACATCAAGGCCCTAGCTTGATCTCTCTCAAAGGTCATCAGATTAAGACTACTTTCTAATATCATGTTTGGATGTTGGATAACGAAGAACACTCATCTTCGGGAGAATCTATAACAACTTGCCGCAAACTCGTGAATAACTCCTCCTTGGTGGAAAGATCAATGTCCTCTATGGGCTCCCCATCATCAGAATCAATCCCCGGCACTATGGATACTACAGCAGCCGATGTTGTCTCTGTCTCCATCTATGTAGAATAATTTGTCGAACAACTAAGATGGCTAACAAAAAACTCATCTCTAGCTCACGTTGATCCCAACAGGCATACAACCTAGATTTGTCTTCTATTGACAAGTGGTGGGATGCCAAACGCTGACTCAATGCCCCCTCAAAAGGATGGAAGTCCTAAAACTGATTGAATTGAGGAAGATAATCCATGCCTGGAGCATGAGTAATGAAGTTGTAGGTTGAACTGAGCTCTATACATGGCAAGATGACAAATGGATCTACGATCCCTGCCAAGAATACCGACCAAAACATAACGTCTGTACACTCAAATGGCTGAAAGGAGTAAGACATGGCTATCTCATGGGTAAAACAATATCCATGTCATCGGAAGGTGCCAATCGATCTCAGGTGTGACATAAACCACACGCATGACAACGACCATCGAAGAGCTACTATAAATACCCTGCGCAGGTAGGTCTTTGCAATATGTGGCTGATCGCAACGTCTCTGCTAGTATGACCCTCCCTGAGAGTTCTCACTTCCATAATGACGCCAATGTCCAGCTCATCCATATACCGTGGCGTATGCACGTATGATAATACACACATCAACAATATGCCTACTCTGGCTAGACTCCACTGATCCTCCAGCATGGTAAAATCCCCAGAGTGTTAGGTATAACTGTCCTCTGAGCCAAATTTGTCTATCAAATAAGTTGGGATATCACATGACCAGATGTAATCTCATCCTGTATGACTCTACGCCTCAGCCCGGTGAGGGACATGAACTACCGACTCATGTCGCCGATAGCCATCTGCGGGCAAGTTCTGTCTAATGGCAGCGCTGTCAACCGCACATACTCCTCTAAGGTGGGAGTTAACTCATTGATACAAAATTGGAAAACCTACCTCTCCGGTATCCAGTGCTCCAGCATACCCTTTATAAAGCCTGCGAGAACCTGAAACATCAGGATGATCATAGAATGCTGTAATAACTGATCTACGGTCACCCTATCTTGAGGTGACATACTATCATACCACTACCTCAGACGGGAGGCTACCAATATTGGTGGGGTGTGATCGATGCGAGTGACTGTCGAAGAAGACATCTGTGGGGGCCGTATCTCAAGACCATCCAGGGGTTAATGCTGAATATCTCTGGACATACATATGCATAACATGATACATGGATTATATATAATAAATGGCAATATGATGTAGGGAATAACAATATTTACATTCCTAAGTACATCATCATCTAATACATCTATGCACAGCTAAAAATACAGGGAAATGGGGCACAGACGCCCAATAACTAATAGAGGCCTATCAAAAGATATAACGAGAATGGGGCCCAGCCACCTAGTATCTAACAAAGGCCTATCAAAAGATATAACGTGAATACACATCAGAAGAAGATAATGGTTTTAATGTCTACATCATCAATCCTCTCCATTAGATATAACTCCTCCTGAGTCACTAGATCTCCATCAATGGGGATATCAAGCCTATACAATGGAGGATCTGCATCTGCAAAACCATATGGGTCACCTGAGGGGCCAGCTTGTGAGCTGGAAGGATCAAAAGTATCTGCCTCTAAAGGATCTCTGCCCAAATATTGGATACAGAAATGTGCCCGGTCCAACTATCGGGTCAAACTGTCAATCTATGTCAAATGAGTCAGATCTCGAACTTACGCCATCAAAACTGTCATCATCACAGATCCAGGAACCATATCCCCCATAAACTGAGTGGCATGGGTCTGGGCTCTGATGGTACGAAGGGACCACAAATGCCGGAACATCTCTTGAGTATAAGGACCCTCTGACAGTGTAAAACCGTCAACACCCATCAATGGGATATCAATGATGGGAGACTGTGAAACAGGCCAACAACGCCTGGTAGGAGGTAAGATCGATACACGGATCTCGCCAGTGGGGCTCCTAATAGCACGCTCTCTTAAATAGATTTCCCATCCTCCATCAATGAAGAGATGAATCCTACGACCGAAAATCACATACTCGACACTAGTGGGGTATCCATCCTAAAACCCAATGGGCAAATGTTCCCAAGAATAGGGAATCCATGTGATAGCATTAGCTGTCAATAACTCCAACTATAGATGACAATTAGTTAAACCCTCAGCTACAGGAACCTCCATCAATATGGAGTGATTCCATCGACGTCCTCGTGGATAGGTCTCCAAGCCTAGCACACTCACAAGACGTAAACATGAGAGCCTCTCATAGGCCCAGAACTGCCAACACAAAGGCGAACATCTGCTGTCAGACAACACTCTTAACCTATACATGGGAAATCAGAAGAGAAATACTCACCATCAGAAATGGGTAAAATCATAGCCAAGCCTCCGTCAAGTCTTGCGAATGCATGCGCGTGCCCCTGAGGAAATAGGCAAAGGTGTAGGAGCTGCAATCATACTCTTTAATATGGTCCATATCTCGTGTGGCGCTCACCAAAGCGAATGATACCATGGAAGAGTTATCTTCTATGAAGCAGCCCCTAATGATTATCATGAACAATTGCCGAAGAATGCGATCCCTGACTCTCACATCATCGAGTATTTGCTCACTCAACAGCCTGTTCATAGCATCTACGCTCAAAGGACTTGTATGGACAGTCTTGCCCTTGAGCACCTCAGTTGTGACTCCGCCAGACGATGAGACTGTCTAACTGAACGGGGTCGAGGCACATCAGAAGCCCTCCTCCGTACACCTGAAGTGGTCCTGCGGGAACTACTCGGCTGATCTAGATCCATATATTTGGACATAAGTTTCCAAATAACCTCAGAAAGGGCGTGGTAAACTCTAACCTGGAGCTTTTTCTAATGCATTTTATGACTACATGCATGCATGCATTACTTTAACATACACCTACAGTTGAGTTAAAAATGCATGACTATCCAATGCCTACATTTTGGAAATTTTTTGCCATAGTCTCCTTTGTAAATAGGACTATCCACATGCACATAGGCATAACTAGGTGGCCATTCAGTAGCACACCTACCAACAGTTATAAACATCCTATATGCACACATATATCAAAGTTATAATCCGTAAGGGTATCCTAATTACCAGGATTACTTTTCTTTTCACCTTAGCTCATTTGTCCTCAAATAGGATAAGAATTAGCAGAAAAAAGGTGCCAATTTGACTGTTTCAAAAGTCAAAATGTTTCACATCATTATGTTCAACATGGTTACATACTAACATTTACTATGTTGAATATTTTTTTATAAAGTTATATGAGAATGCATATTCACTACTATGTGTTTAGAAGCATTTCATGTGATATTTCATTTTTTCAACAGATAAAAACTGGAAAAGAAGACATGCATACGTTACCAGGATAGTGTAGAACACTTGTATGGTGACAAAATTTACAGAAAGACGCCTGAACTCAGCAGATCTAAAGAAGAGCTCTCGGATTTTCTATGCGGTGCAACTTGAAAATGACTTGCAAAAGCAATATGCAACTTAAAACAAGCCACGGTTGGCCGGAGGTGTACTTGCGGCTGCTGCAGATGTACCTGCGGCTCCCCTGGGTGGGGCCCACCCCTCAAGATTGATCCAGTTTTATTTACTAAGGAGGTCTTGCAAGCTGAAAAGGCCAAATCAGGAGTAAAAATGCTACGCGATTGAGCGGAATAGCCTGAAATCTTTATTTTCAGAGACCAAACTGCAGGTCTACTTGTCACTCATTGGTATTCATGCAAACCCATGGTTTACAATACCAATGATCACAACAATTGCAAATTACACTCGGCAATACCTCACAAAGGTCCAATGCCATCAGTTCGGGGTCGTAACTCCAAAATACTTCTCCCTAATGGAGATTTCATCCGTTGATGTACATGTCAATGAAGGTCAAGTAGCCTTGATGCTTTCCCAGTAGGGATCTCATCCGTTGATACACACGTCGACGAAAGTCAATCCACCTTGACATCATTAGTCGTTGGCAGTTAAACCCAATGAAGCATTAAGAACCATCCGACGATCTCATCCGTTGATGCACATGTCAACGAAGGTAAAACATCCTTGACGCTTTGCCCAGCAGGGAGCTAATCTATTGATGTACATTTTAGCGAGGGTCAGGCAGCCCTGACAACATAGACTATTGGCAATAACTCCGACAGGGTAGCGGAAAGATATGTCGATATAAAGTAGTAAGGACCATCGTCATCAAAGAGTACCAATGATGGAATCTGTTATACACAACTTCATCAGACAAAACACATCCCCACAAAGTCTCTTGTACATGAGAGATACATCTTCAGTGAAAAGTCTATACCAAGGATGAAGGACTTTGGTGATAGCCCCAATGTCAACATCCTGAAAGTTCCTGAGAACTTTGGATCACAAGACTAAGCAGTTCGTCAGGGTGGTCAGTGATAACTCTAGTCCCTATCAGAAAGTGTAGGAGCAAATAGTAATCACATTCCGTTTGAGAACAGTCCAACAAACCACATACATCATATATTTGCATCATGCTACTATACATTGCGTCATGATTATCCTGTCACATTTCAAGTGTCTAGTATTCTTTATCATATCTATGCCATTGCATTGCATGAATATGATTTAACCCCAAGATATTCTATCCCGAAAACAACACCAGGAGTTTCAGTCTTAACCTCGGAGATAACCCCAAGGAGTGAAGTTGCAGTTCCGGAGATAACCCCGGAGATGCTCTTTTCAACCTTTGCAATCAGCTTCAACCTCGGAGATATCCCCGAGGCACTTAGTCCCAAACCCGAAGACAACCTAGGGAGTTTAGGCACACCTCAGAGATAACCCTGAGGACATCCAGTACTTGCAGCAGCCCTATCTCAGAGATAACCCTGAGCAATGACTGTTTTATCAGCCCAAACCGGAGATAACCCCAGTGAGGGGAAAATTATCATTTTGCCACCTCGATCCCATATGCTTGTCATCTCAACACATTTCAACATACATTCTACACAACAATGTCCTACAAGAACCAAATAGTTAAACTCCTGAGTGACTACTACACAGGATAACACATTGGATGGAATTTGAAGCTTGAAGACCAAGGGCATGGTCCCATCTTCTTGACTTCTTAAAACCTCTAATCCCATGTCATTTGTGTAGCTCTCGACAATAGCACTCCAAAAAATGAATTATACACCTCAATCGGATGCCCAGATTGAAGGTCTGAAAGTTTGAGCGGACATCATGTTGCATGCATGCACATACTTCAAGATGAAGGGACCTAGGGAGCCCGGGGCACCCCAGGCAGCTGCAGGTGCAACTACGGCTCCCACCTTCTATAAATAGAGGGCTTGGAGTGGGCATTTTGTAAGAGAAAATGGCGAGGAAGCCCTATCCAATATACTCTATACACACTATAGACTGAGTGCTTTCCCATTTTAAACACTTGTGAGTTCATATATTGTGACGCCCCCATATTCGGGTATCTTCCAACCCGACAGATGGTGCTATATGGTAGTACCATTCACACATAAATTTAATTGAAATTACTTAAAAGAGTGAATATGTCTTATTTATATTCCAAAATAATATTCCCTTTCCTAGGTTCTTTATAACCATTACATATGTTTCTTGTCATAATATTAAATAATTACAACATTAAACCTAACTATTACATAGATATTTCATTGGTCTACCTTAGCCTTTCCTTTATCCTTATTCGATTCTTCAGGTCGTCAATCTTAGTTGCATTCTTATGGTTCAAGCAAGAGTGAGCATAACTAGCTCAGCAAGTTTGTCAATTTCATTAAACAACATGTTTGAATCATATAAACCGTATATCTTCTATAACTGAAGAAATAGTTTTGAAGTACTATAGATAAATCAAAATAGAACTTCTTTTCCTTTAAAACATTTCACAATGAACCACGTTCATTAAACATTAATTTTGGGTCGAAGACCTTGAGCATTTCGTTCTTTCTTTAAAAAAGACAACCCAACACTAGGTCCGTAAGTCCGGTATTACTTATGAGCATGTCTAGGTGATCAGCCTATATTACTCTATGTTGTACAACACTTCTTCTGTAAATGTATTTACGTTTAAATTTTGGCAACCTCACGTGCATATCGTTTGATGACAAAACATTTGTTTATTCATACTCAGTCTTTCTTTAACATCCATACCAACATAGTTTGGAAAAAGATCGCAACTTTGATAACATTTCGATAGATTATAAGAAATCCAATAAATATAATAAGTCTAGCCAAAAGAACTGGTGATAAGTAGGTTTTATACCTACTTATTGAATATCAATTCATAAGAATTATGCTCATCTCAAGTAGATTTTAGTATGTTTTTAGTTGCATTTTATGTTTATTTTGTAATACTCGTAATTAGAACTCCTCTGGTATGGAAATGCAGGAAATGACATAGTTCGGCATTGGCAAAATGGTATGAGACTAGCAAAGGCATGGCAAGTGGAACGTGTATAGACAAGGAACTAAGCATTGATGAAGGACCAACAACAACTAGCAGAACAACAAGCACCAAAGAATGAACATAAGTATGCGAACCACGTATGCGTGGCCGTAAGCATCAACAAGCTAATTTTTGCGCTACCATCATCAACTCCGCAAAAGCTAAAATCGCATACACGCGTACCGCTACCATTTTATCTTTTTAGATCTCAAGCACATGCGAAATCATCTAAGTCGTTGTTGACTTATTTTTAAATTTAAAATTTGAAGCACTTGAGCTTATCTAAACTATTCTTGTTGGCACCAGACATTGAATATGGTTGTTTTTTATCAGTATTCATTAGAGTAATGAGGGTTCTAAGCTTTTGAACTAGTTTTAGAGAGGGTTTGAGCATAGTTTTAAGATTTTCTACATCTTCTCTTGAATTTAGTTATTGAATAATAAATTATTTCATTTTCCTAGAAATTATCGACGATTTGGATAGCACTTTGGAACGAATTCGGCAATTGGGCTCTCTTAATTGTGATATTTACTTTCTATGTGTTACTATAATCCCATAATGGTTTTCGGTTCAAAAATGAACTAAAACTCCATTATGGGATTCTAACAAATTTTGATATGTAGTCTATAATTATTTGCCTAATTGTTTGATTGTATGTTTATCTTTGGATTATCTATTATGATTGAGCGTATTGTATGAGTGTTTGATCACCATTCACCATGTGTACTTATATGGAATTAAAAAATGACATATGAGTATGATTATAATCATGATAGCATACGCTTATGAGGCTAAAATAATTGGCTTTATATTTCGTGAACCAGATAGAAATATACTATTTCATCGTGTGTAGTAATATAAGAGTCCGTGCTTCAATTCATTATTGCTAAAATTTCTCATAGAAATATAGTGATTTTGGTAATATTGTTGATTACATGATTTCTATCGCATGTGGAGGTTATGTAAGCAGGTCATAATTCATTGAAAATGGTTATGTCTACTCTTGTGCTCTTGCCTAATTTTCCATAATAAAGGTATAATTTTGCATGATGGTAATATTTAGATGAAGTATGAAATGAAGTTAGAATCCCATTCTTTCCAAATTTGATTACATTAAATTAGAATTATGTTTTTAATTACTAATTGATTTTAGAATTAATTACAATTATGAATTATTCGTTTAAGCATATAAAAAATAGTGATACGATTGGTGTATGATAAATTAGAATCAAAACCTTTCTCCGTGGATCGATACTTTTCTTACTCTGTACTACTTGTTGACCCGTGTATGCTTGCATGAGTTAGAGTCCTTTTGTTAAGACTAAAAAGGAGGCAACAAGTTTTTGGCGCCGTTGCCGGGGAAAGGCGTTTAATTTTATTATTATTATCATAAATTTTAAGCTACATTGTATGAATTAGACAAATCTAATCTTGTCTGGTTCTATTTTTGTTTTTGTTTGTATTTCAGGTACTTGTATATATTTTTATGCACACGCGGTCATCCAATTCCGAGTTAACACCTGCTTAGGATAATATTAACGGAAAAGGTTAGAAAACAATAGTGCGTAGAAATTTACAAACAGCTTTAGAGACCACGACATCTAATATGGCGGCAGAAGAGCAAAGAGAGGAGCATAGGGCTTTGAGAGATTATTTGATGCCGAATATTAATGGATTGCAGTCAAGTATAGTCAGACCAGCGCTAGCAGCCAATACCTTTGAGATAAAGCCGTGAACTATTCAAATGGTGCATAATTCAGTACAGTTTGGGGGTGCTGCTACAGATGATCCTAATGAGCATCTATTGAGCTTCATTGAAATATGTGACACCTTCAGATACAGCGGGTTGACAGAGGATGCAATCAGACTTAGACTATTTCCATTTTTATTGCGGGATAAATCAAGAAGTTGGCTTCACTCTTTACCTTCAGGATCTATCACCACATGTGATGACCTAGCACAAAAATTCTTAGCCAAGTTTTTCCCAGTGGCTAAGACTGCAAAGATGAGGACAAAAATTTCCTAGTTTGAGCAGCAATAGGGTGAATCTTTATGTGAATCCTAGGAGAGATATAAGGAAATGCTAAGGAAGTGTCCACACCATGGCATTCTAGATTGGATGGTTAGTAACCCATTTTATAATGGATTGGGATGGCAATCAAGGCCTATTGTAGATGTAGCTGCAGGAGGAGTTCTATGGGCGAAGAGTTATGAAGAGGCCTATAATCTTATTGAGACGATGGAAGCTAATGATTTCCAAAATCCTACAGCCAGGATGCCACAGCCCAAAGTTGCAGGTTTCTTAGAAGTGGATGCTATCACTCAATTGTCAGCACAGGTGGCATCCATGGCGAAGAAAATTTATTCATTGGAAAAGACTAAGGCGAAGACAGTTGCCTTTGTGTGTGAGATATGTGCAGGGTCACATTCAACTAACCAATGTGATATCAGTTCAGAGTCTGTACAATATGTGAGAAACTATCAGAAGGATCAAGGTCAATTTCAGAACACATACAATTCCAACAATTGCAACCATCCATATTTTGATTGGTCGAATAACTAAAGCAATCAACAAAGTTAGTTTCAACCACAAAATCCATTTCAGTCACAGTCAGCTCAGCAACAGTTTGCACCAAGACCACCATATCCACCTAGATTTTCTTAACAATAACATCATACATCACCTGCACCTCAGCAAGAAAAGAAGTTAGAGATGGAGGGGATGATGATGAAGTAAATGGTAAATACGGAAGTGATGATTAAAACCCAAGCAGTGGCTATCAAAAATTTGGAAACTCAAATGGGTCAGATGGCGAGTATGCTTAACAACATACCACATGGTTCATTGCCAGGTACCATAGATGCCAATCCAAGAAGAGAAGGGAAGGAACAATGTCAAGCAAATATACTTAGGTCTGGGAAAAAAGTTGAAGAAAATCAGCATAGCGCGCTCGTGCCACTTTTGCAAAGGAAGGACGCGTGGCCACACGGTCAGGAAATTTTGTCTAATGATAAATTAAATAATGAAGGTTCTAAACAATAGCAAGAAAAGAAGAATAAAGAAGGTTCATTTGAGAAGCCCATGAATAAAATACCAATAGTTCACCCACTTGTTCCTCATCCACAAAGATTGCATAAGCAGAGGGAAGACAAGCAATTTAGTAAGTTCTTGGAGGTATTTAAAAAGCTGCAGATTAACATACCCTTCGCCGAGGCATTGGAACAGATGCATAGTTATGCAAAGTTTATGAAGAGTATCTTGTCAAGGGAAGAAGAGATTAGAAGATTTTGAGACAGTGGCCTTGACAGAGGAATGCAGTGCAGTGCTTTAACGCAAATTACCTCCAAAGTTGAAGGACCCGGGCAGTTTCACAATACCATGCACAATTGGAAAGATGAGTTTCATCAAATGTTTGAGTGATCTTGGGGCAAGTATCAATTTGATGCCCTTGTCAGTATTCAATCAGTTGGGATTGCCGGCTCCAAGGCCAATGAATATTTCTTTACAGCTAGCTGTCAGGTCTATCACTTATCCCCGGGGAATTGTTGAAGATGTTTTGGTAAAAGTGGATAAATTCATCTTTCTAGCTGATTTCATCATTTTAGATTATGAAGAAGATACGAGTATACCAATCATACTTGGAAGACCATTCCTAGCTACAGGAAGAACCTTGATAGACATTCAGAAAGGGAAACTCACAATGCGAGTTCATGATCAAGAAGTTACCTTCAACGTATTCAAGGCAATGAAATTTCCAACAGATGAAGAGGAATGTTTAAAGGTTGATTTGGTGGAAAAAGTGCTAATTGATGAATTACAGACTTTGGTGGAATATGAACCATTAAGAAGTGCTATTGCTGGAAATTCAGAATTAGATGATGAGGAGACAGATGAACTTGTGCATTTTCTTGATACAACTCCACAATTCAGAAAATTCAAAACTCCTGTTGAGCTATTAAAGAAAGTTGGAGAGTCATCAGTGAAATTGAAGCCATCTCTTGAGACACCTCCAGAACTTGAGTTGAAACCACTTCCAGACCATTTAAGGTATGAATTTTTAAATGAAAATTCAAAATTAACTGTGATTATTTCTTCTGCACTAACATCTTTTTAGAAAGAAAAACTGCTAAGAGTTCTTAGAGAGTTCAGGTCAGCTATTGGATGGACTATAACAGATATAAAAGGGATCAGCCCATCTTTTTGTATGCATAAGATCCTACTAGAAGATGATCGCAAGTGTAAGCCCCTAACTTATTATGAATAAAATTAAATTTTCCCTATTTATTATTTTGAACTAATAAGGAGTTAATTTGATATAATACTTAGGTTATGGGTGAAATGTGCAAATTTTACAAAATAAGCAAGTGGTTATAAAATATTCATTTTTGTAGGGGAATATTCGTTTGGTCGTGGAATATTCTTATTGTCGAAGAATATTCGTACGACGGCGCAGCCATTCGTTGGCCTTATAACAGAATAACTGTCGGATGAAGAAAATGACAAGTTTGAGTTTTTATAAATAACAGTGTAGTTGTTAGCGTTAACTCTGTTGTAATACCCGGTGGTTAAAATATAGTAATACGCGTGGTTGCACAGTAGCACACGGTATTGCACAGTATTTTTGAATTATTGATTCTTACGTAAGAAGACACTACTCAATAATTGTTACAGTAATTACTGTTTAATATTTTATTTTATTGATTCAATAATTGTTGCGTTGATATTTTATATTATTGTTTTTTTAATAATTGTCACTGCATAGTATTTCCCATTGACAGATCAATAATTCATATTATTTGAATAATATTATTAGATAGCATTATTGGCAATGTCTAGAAAGTTCTGTCTAAGGAGAGGTTTGGTCACCTAATTGCGCGCCAGTAAGGAGAAATCCTTATTGAAAGCCCCTTTTCCGAAACTACTGGTTGTCATTATTGTGATTCTGTAATATTATTTGTGAAAAATTATTTATTGATATGATAAGGAAATATTTATTTTACGTGGCTATTAATGTTGAGGTGTTTTATCAGTATTTTTGTCGGAATAGTGGTTTTAAAAATCAAATTAGTGTTCTTGAGATATATTGCGTGAGTTATAATTTTTAATCTGACCGTTGGATCGTTGTTATTTTTAGATATGTTATACATATATAAGTTGAGTATATATCCACAAATTTTGAACCATTAAAAATATATGTATGATTTGTTATGTATTTTAAGAGGTGACTGATTCGAAGATTATGTTATAAATGATTTTTTATGGAAAATTCTAGAATTGAGTGGGCCCCACTTTTGGTTGGTGAGAAATGTGCTCAAATTTATTTCAAATGTGGTGGGTGGCAATAGTAGCAGGTAAAGCCATCAGGTAGAAAGTCAAGTCTGCTTTGGCGTTCTAGCATTTTCCTATAAATAGGTGCTTAGGTTAGAATTGAAAATCACACCAGAAACATAAGCTTTCTCTCTTTCTCTCTCTATATTATCGAGTGTACTTTGTGAGTATTTAGATATTTTGAGAGTTGCTATTCAGTACAAGTTTTATTCAGCATTACATCCGACCTTTCATTCCGAAGTACTGTTTTTTTGAGATAAGGGATGTTATTTTCTTCTTAAATGATATTATTTTGTTCAATATCATTATGCTGAGATATTGTTATGAATTTTATTGTGGAATTTCTACCTTTTTGTGTCGGGGTACTATTCACGTATACGACACTATTCACAAATACGATACTATTCACCAAAAAATGAAATTTCTCTTTTCGTCCCAGATGTCTTTTATGGTTACTATCTTTGATTATATCCATGTTTTGATATTTTTTTTTAATTCTACCTCACACTAGGTTATTATGGAGTATTATTGAATTTGGATAAACCGAAATACGAATCCCTAATATTTGTCCTTCTGTCTCATTGGATTCGTTCTATAAAATATTTTTTATCATCCTCAGTCCTTAATGGTGATACTTGATGATTATCTTTGGCCTGTAGTGCAAAGATGTATGATTACCTGATGAATATCTTTGGCCCGTAGTGCAAAGATGAACAAGTGTTGAGATGAACATGACCAACTGGTGATACAAATGAATATATTTGGCCCGTAGTGCAAAGATGAATGTTTGATGCAAGATGTATATTGATTGATGTTACAGAGATAAAATATTGATGGTGGACTTTTAAATTCATAGATGATAGTAGATTTCATTCTCTATTTAACTCTTCTAATGAATTATTGTTTCCGCTGCAGTTATTGATCTAAAACTTGTTGTCTACTATATTTTATTCAATTTTTTCCTATTGAAGACTAAGGATAATTTGTTGTATTTTATCTTAGTCATAATATTCTTTACTGGGCTAGTTGAGCTCACCCTTTTCCTTTTTGTTCCATTTTTCTTCTAAGGAAGCGAGATCATAGCAGGAAGTAGTCGGGGTGTGGAATGATGGTTGTAGACAGTTGTTTAGCAGTCCTCACTATTTTGTAAAATAGTGTGTCAATAATTGTAATGAGGACTTTATATGAGTGTGGATATTGTCTAGAAGACAATATTTGTATTTAAACTCACAGCATGTGTTGTCGTATTTTGCACGACAATTGTAATAATAAAGTTTTAGTTGTTTTTTATACCATGTATTTGGCGACTCAGAAGGTTGATGTATACCTATTTTGGGGGCATCACAGTTGGTATCAGAGCTTAGGGATATGGTCTCTGGCGGAGATCGGGGAAATAGAACTAGGATGGGAGAGACAAGTAAATCCTTCTCTAATATGTCCTACCTAAGCTTATTTATTGGTCAGTAATAATATAGGGATATTATGTAATATGTTAATTTGTTTAATTAACCCCTGTTTTATGGCAATTTTTAAGAATGGTAGATGAGAACGTTAACAATGGAGTCTATGAGACAGTGGAACAACCTTTGATTACCAACCAAGAGAACGTGAAATAGGAAAGAAATATTCCTCCTGTAAATAACACTACCGAGCAAACGATGAATAATGCGATGTTTAGAAGTTTTTGCAGTTCATACAAAATCAGACGAGGGAGACTCGTGTACAAAATATGGGTGGAAATGATAGCAACGCGCGGTTTGTCACAGCCAAACAGTTCAAGAAGTTGGGACCACCAGATTTATGGGGAAAGCCCGATCCGATTAAGGCGAAAACGTGGGTTAAGAAAATTACCAAGATATTCGATGTCTTGGGCTGCACGGAGGAGCAGAAGGTTCCATTCGCCACCTTTATGTTCTGTGGTGAGGCAGATTACTGGTGGGAATCTGTGAAGCGTACCCAGCCAGCCGCACTCAACATGTCTTGGGAAAAATTTTAGAAACAGTTCAATGACAAATACTTTCCTAAAAGTATTCGTCATATGAAGGAGGTAGAGTTTATTAGATTAGAATAGAACAATATGACTGTGTCCTAGTACGAGGAAAAGTTCGCGGAGTTATCCAGGTTTGCACCTCATTTGGTAGAAAATGAGGAACGTATGACGCGGATGTTTCTGAGAGGTCTAAAACCCGAGATTCGACAATATCTTATCTCTCATAAATTTTCTTTATATTCAGATGTTGTAAACATGGCTCAATTATTAGAGCGTGATAATGAGTATGTTCAACCGAGGGACCACAACCAGGGTCATACCGGTGATAGCAGTCATCGGAACGATGATAACCAGCGAGGAAGGAAGAATACGAACAAAAGCAGTAACCACTCGGGTGGTAATCATTGCCATGATAATACGAGAGGTGAGTCAAGTGGAAATTTCAAAAAGAGGAGATTCAACAATGACGGGAAGACATCAGCAACATCACCAGCACCAATAACAAATTCTAGGGGAGGAGAACGACCGCCAGTTAGATGCTACAGATGCGGAGAGGAGGGACACATAAGTCCAAACTGTTCACAGCCTTCCAAGGTGTATTTCAATTGTGGAAAAGACGGTCACATAGCCCGATTTTGTCCGATAGCGAAGTCAAGTCCAACTGGGACGATAGCACCAAAGGCGACTATGGACAAAACAAAGTCGGTGGTTCAAGGAAGGGCGTTTGTCGTGACTGGCCAAAATGCGAGAAACCCGAACAAGGTGATCACGGGTAAGCTAATCTTGAACTCTTGCAAAGTTTATACCTTACTAGATTCTGGTTCTACCCATTCTTTTATCTCTCCTGCTTGTGCTCAACATTTAAACTTGACTCTAGAGAAATTGGACTTTAACTTATCTGTTTAAACTTCGTTGGGTGAAACCTTTGTTACATCTATAGTTTATAAATCTTGCTTGATCCAAGTTGGCACAATCACATTACCTATTGATCTTATCTCTTTAAAGATACTTGCATTTGATGTGATTTTAGGGATTGATTGGTTAACCACCCATCATGCCAAAATTGATTGTTTTTGTAAGGTTGTTAGTTTTCATATTCCTAATCAACCTGTTATACGAATTCAAGCAACTAAACCACTAAAATCAGTCACTGTCATATCAAGCCATAAAGCTATTCGTTTATTAAAAAATGGATGTCAAGCATTCTTAGCCCATATTATGAACATGAACAAGAACACGTCAAATTTGAATAATATTTATGTTGTTAATGAATTTCCTGACGTATTTCTGGAAGAACTTTCGGGTCTACCCCCAGAACGAGAAGTTGAATTCTTTATTAATCTTGAACCGGGTACAAAGCCCATTTCTAAAATCCCATATCGAATGGCTCCTATTGAACTTCAGAAGTAAAAAGTCCAACTACAGGAATTATTAGACATTGGTTTCATTCGTCCTAGTACATCCCCTTAGGGTGCTCCTATTTTATTTTTAAAGAAGAAAGACGGGAGTATGCAACTTTATATTGACTACCGGGAATTAAACCATGTCACCATCAAGAATAGGTATCCGCTACCTCGCATTGATGACCTATTTGACCAGTTGCAAGGAGCAAAATTCTTTTCAAAGATCGATCTTCGTTTTGGATATCATCAGCTGAAGATTAAAACTGAGGATATTCCAAAGATTACCTTCAGAACTCGTTACGGGCATTATGAATTCTTAGTCATGTCTTTTGGATTGACTAATGCTCCTGCTGCTTTCATGGATATGATGAACCGTGTATTCAAGGAATATTTAGATCAGTTCGTTGTTGTCTTTATTGATGACATCCTCATCTATTCTAAAAGCTGTGAAGATCATGAGCACCATTTGAAGTTGGTACTTCAAAGACATCGTGACAATAAGCTATATGCCAAGATGAAGAAATACGAGTTCTGGCTTAAGGAAGTAGCATTTCTTGGGCATGTGGTGTCAAAACATGGAGTATTTATTAACCTGGCAAAGATTGAAGCAATACAAAGTTGGGAGCAACCGAAGTTGGTGACCGAAGTGCGTAGCTTTTTGGGCTTAGCTGGTTATTATCGTAGATTCGTGGAAGGATTTTCTCGAATCTCTACTCCATTAACTCAGCTAACTCGAAAAGATACAAAATTCATATGGAACAAGGAATGCGAGAAGAGTTTCCAAGAGCTCAAGCGTAGACTCATTTCGGCACCTGTTCTAACAATACCATCTGGTTCGGATGGATTTCTTATCTATAGTGATGCTTCAGGCAAAGGTTTAGGATGTGTTCTCATGCAACATGGGAAAGTCATAGTCTATGCCTCACGACAACTCAAGGAATATGAGAGGAATTATCCTACTCATGATCTGGAGTTAGCAGCAGTCGTTTTTGCATTGAAAATCTGGAGACACTACCTGTATGGGGAGAAAGTGGAGATTTATACGGATCATAAAAGCCTCAAATATTTCTTCACCCAAAAGGAACTCAACATGTGGCAATGACGTTGGCTCGAGTTATTAAAGGATTACGACCATAGCATTCAACATCATCCTAGAAAAGCAAACGTTGTAGCTGACACATTGAGTAGAAGATCATATGCAGGTACGAGTACAATGTTGTTAAAACAAAGGCCCATTTTATACGACTTAGAAAGGATGGAGATAGAGTTAAAGGCTCCAAGTACCCATGTGATGATATCAAACATACGAGTAGAACCGACTTTAATCGATAAAGTTAAAGCTGCTCAAGCTACGGACCTGTGGCTGATGCGTATGAAGAAGAAAATGCAAGAAGGTTCTATTCCAGAAGCAGGAATCGATGAAGAAGGAATACTTTGAGTTAACTCCAGACTTTGCGTTCCTAACTATTCTAACTTAAAGCATAGAATCATGATGGAGGCACACAACACACCATTTGCAATCCCTCCCGGGAGTACCAAAATGTATCATGATCTTCGACATACATTTTGGTGGAACAATATAAAGAGAGAGATCGCGGAGTTTATCTCGAGGTGTTTAACCTGTCAACGTGTAAAGGCAAAGAATCAAATGCCAAAGGGCCCATTGCAACCACTTAAGATTCTAAAATGGAAGTGGGAACACATTACTATGGATTTCGTTATGGGTCTTTCCAAGGTATCTCAAGGTACAATGCAATTTGGGTTATTATTGATAGATTAACCAAGTCTGCTCATTTCTTGCTTATACGAGAGACTTATTCCCTTGAACATCTTGCTCATATGTATGTGAATGAGATTATGCGATTGCATGACATGCCAGTATCCATAGTTTCAGATCGTGACCCAAGATTCACTTCATAATTTTGGGTTATCTTGCAGAAAGCTATGGGCACGGATTTACGATTCAGTTCGGCATACCATCCTCAAACGGACGGTTAATCGGAGGGGACTATTCAAACTCATGAAGATCTATTAAGACTCTGTGTCCTAGACTTCAAAGGGAGTTTGGATAAGTATTTACCATTGGTGGAATTCTCCTACAACAACAGTTATCAAACAAGTATAGGTATGGCTCCATTTGAAGCCTTATATGGACGAATGTGTCGCTCTCCAGTATGTTGGGATGAGGTGGGTGAAGCAACATTGTTGGGACCAAAGTTGGTACGTATGACTACGAAAAAGATCCAAACGATTCAACAACATATACCAATGGCACATGATCGACAAAAGAGTTATGCGGATCTTCATCGAAAGGACGTGGAATTTGGTATTGGGGATCACGTACTGTTACGTATTGCTCCATGGAAGGGAGTTACAAGATTCGGGAAGAGAGGAAAGCTCAATCCACGATTTTTTGGTCCATTTCAGATTCTTGACCGAGTAGGAAATGTGGCCTATAGACTCGCGTTACCTCTAAGCATGTCTTGTGTTTATAATGTTTTTCACATATCTATGCTTCATAAATATGTGAAAGACCCAAACCACATTATTGAGTTAGAACTAGACGAGATAGCCGAAGATTTAACTTGCGAGGAGGTACCTGTTAAGATCTTGGATAGGAAAGAGCATGTCCTGTGCACCAAGGTTATACCATAAGTTAAGATTTTATGGTGGAACCATGCTATTGAATAAATGACCTGGGAGTTGGAATCAAAAATGAAAGCGAGGTACCCTCACCTTTTTGAAACACCAAGTACTTACGTCAATTTCGAGGATGAAATTTCATAAGGAGGGGAGGTTGTACGACCCCAACTTATTATGAATAAAATTAAATTTTCTCTATTTATTAATTTGAAATAATAAGGAGTTAATTTCATATAATACCTTGGTTATGGGTGAAATGTGAAAATTTTACAAAATAAGCAAGTGGTTATAAAATATTTATTTTTGTCGGGGAATATTCATTTGGTCGTGGAATATTCTTGTTGTCAGAGAATATTCATACGACGGCGCAGCCATTCGTGGGCCTCATAACAGAATAACTGTTGGATGAAGAAAATGACAAGTTTGAGTTTTTATAAATAACGACATAGTTATTACTGCTAACACATTGAATGGAATACCCGGTGGTTAAAATACGATGTCTGCGTGGTTCGCACGAAGAGAGCAGATGGTATTGAATAAAGATTTTGAATTATTGATTCTTACATAAGACGGTACTACTCAATAATTGTTACAATAATTATTGTTCAATATTTTATTTTATTGATTCAATAATTATTGCGTTGATATTTTATATTATTGTTATTTTAATAATTGTCACTGCACATTATTTCCCATTATCAGATCAGTAATTCATATTATTTGAATAATATTATTAGATAGTATTATTGGCAATATCTAGAAAGTTCTGTCTAAGGAGAGGTTTGGTCACCTAATTGCGCGCCAGTAAGGAGAAATCCTTATTGGAAAGCCCCGATCTTTCCTGGGAACGGCTTGGTTGTCATTATTGTGATACTGTAATATTATTTATGAATAATTATTTATTGATTTATATGATAAGGAAATATTTATTTTATGTGGCTATTAATGTTGAGGTGTTTTATCAGTATTTTTGTCGGAATGGAGGTATTAAAAATCAAATCAGTGTTCTTGATATATATTACGTGAGTTATAATTTTTAATTCGACCGTTGGATCATTGTGATTTTTAGATATGTTATACATATATAAGTTGAGTATATGTCCATAAATTTTGAACCGTTAAAAATGTATGTATGATTTGTTATGAATTTTAAGAGGTGACTGATTTGAAAATTATGTTATAAATGATTTTTGGTGGAAAATTCTAGAATTGAGTGGGCCCCACTTTTGGTTGGTGAGAAATGTGCCCAAATTTTATTTCAAATGTGGTGGGTGGCAATAGTAGTAGGTAAAGCCATCAGGTAGTAGGTCAAGTCTGCTTCGGCGTGCTAGCTTTTTCTTATAAATAGGTGCTTAGGTTAGAATTGAAAATCACACCAGAAACATAAGCTTTCTCTCTTTCTCTCTCTATATTATCGAGCGTATTTTATGAGTATTTAGATACTTTGAGAGTTGCTATTCAGTACAAGTTTCATTCAGCATCATATCTGACCATTCAGTTCGAAGTACTGTTTCTTTGAGGTAAGGGATGTTATTTTCTTCTTAAATGATATTATTTTTTTCAACATCATTATGTTGAGATATTGTTATGAATTTTATTGTGGAATTTCTACCTTTTTGTGTTGGGGTTACTATTCATGTATACGGCACTATTCACGTATACGACACTATTCACAAATACGGTACTATTCACCGAAAAATGAATTTTTTTTTGTCCCAGATGTCTTTTATGGTTACTATCTTTGACTGTATCCATGTTTAGGTCTTTATTTTTGAATTCTACTTCACACTTGGTTATTATGGAGTATTATTGAATTTGGATAAACCGAAATACGAATCCCTAATATTTGTCCTTCTGTCTCACTAGATTCGTTCTCTAAAATGTTTTTCATCATCCTCAGTCCTTAATGGTGATACTTGATGAATATCTTTGGCCTATAGTGCAAAGATGTATGTTTACCTGATGAATATCTTTGGCCCGTAGTGCAAAGATGAACAGGTGTTAAGATGAACATGACCAACAGGTGATACAAATGAATATCTTTGGCCCGTAGTGCAAAGATGAATGTGTGATGCAAGATGTATATTGATTGATATTACATGGATAAAATATTGATGATGGACTTTAAAATTCATAGATGATAGTAGATTTCATTCTCTACTTAACTCTTCTAATGAATTATTGTTTCCGCTGCAGTTATTGATCTAAAACTTGGTGTCTACTATATTTTATTCAATTTTTTCCTATTGAAGACTAAGGATAATTTTTTGTATATTATCTTAGTCATAATATTCTTTACTGGGCTAGTTGAGCTCACCCTTTTCCTTTTTGTTCCATTTTTCTTCTAAGGAAGCGAGATCATAGCAGGAAGTAGTCGGGGTGTGGAATGATGGTTCTAGACAGTTGTTTAGCAGTCCTCACTATTTTGTAAAATAGTGTGTCAATAATTGTAATGAGGACTTTATATGGGTGTGGATATTGCTTAGAAGACAATATTTGTATTTAAACTCATAGTATGTGTTGTCATATTTTGTACGACAATTGTAATAATAAAGTTGTAGTTATTTTCTGTACCATGTATTTGGCGACTCAGAATGGGTGATGTATACCTATTTTGGGGGCGTCACAGCAAGCCTTCGGTGGAACAACAATGTATTGAAATCATGAACGAAGTGTTCAAGAAGGAAGTATTGAAATGGCTGGATGCAGGTATTATATATCCGATTTCAGATAGTTCATGGGTGAGCCCAGTACAATATGTACCGAAGAAGGGTGGTATGACCGTTGTCTTTAATGAGAACAAAGAGTTTGTTCCAACAAGAATAGTAACGAGGTGGAGAGTCTGCATGGACTACCACAGGCTTAATAAAGCTACAAGGAAAGATCACTTCCCACTTCTATTTATCGATCAGATGTTGGATAGAGGTCATGAGTTTTATTGCCTTCTGGATGGATATTCAGGCTACAATCAGATTGTTATAGCTCCAGAGGACCAAGAAAAGACAACATTTACATGTCCGTATGGTACTTTTTCTTTCAAAAGGATGTCTTTTGGGTTATGCAACGCCCCAACCACCTTTCAGAGATGTATGATGGCTATTTTTTGGATATGGTGGAGCAGAATGTGGAGGTATTTATGGATGATTTTTTAGTATTTGGGGATTCTTTTTATTTATGTCTTGATAATTTGGTGATGGTGTTGAGAAGATGTGTTGAGAAGAACTTGGTATTGAATTGGGAAAAGTGCCATTTTATGGTACAAGAAGGAATAATTTTGGAACATAAGGTGTCGAAGAAGTGACTTGAGGTGGACAGAGCTAAATTAGATACTATTGAAAATTTGCCACCACCAACTTCAGTAAAAGTTGTTCGAAGTTTTCTAGGACATGCAAGCTTTTACCGCAGATTCATTAAAGACTTCTACAAGATAACAAAACCACTTTGCAGTATATTAGAGAAGGATGCACAGTTCAAATTTGATGAAGATTTTGTGTCTGTATTTGAGCACTTGAAGAAAAGGTTAGCTTCAGCACCAGTCATTACAGCACCAGATTGGGACTTGCCATTCGAATTGATGTGTGATGCTAGTGATCATGTTGTGGGGGCTGTTTTGGGTCAGCAAAAGGAAAAGAATTTTCATGTGATATACTATACAAGCAAGACCCTTAATGATGCGCAGTTAAATTATACCACCACAGAGAAGGAATTACTGGTAGTTATGTATGCTTTTGATAAGTTCCGAGCGTATCTGATTGGTACGAGGATGATAGTGTACACGGATCATGCGACAATTTGACACTTAGTGGCAAAGAAGGATGCAAAGCCTCGTTTGATCAGATGGATACTACTATTGCAAGAATTTGATTTAGAGATCAAGGACAAAAAGGGAACTAAGAACCAAGTGGCGAACCACTTATCTCAACTAGAGAATCCGGGAAGGGAGGCAGATGACAAGATTGAGATTAATGAATCCTTTCTAGATGAACAGTTGTTTGTGGTAAAAGGGGAAGTGCCATGGTTTGTAGACTATGTAAACTACTTGGTAAGTAAGATGGTACCTTCTGACTTGGTTGGTCATCAAAAGAAGAAATTCTTGCATGATGTTAAGTGGTTTATATGGGATGAACCATATTTGTTCAAATAATGTGTTGGTCAGATAATAAGGAGATGTATCCCATATAGTGAGACAGAGGGGATTTTGCAGAATTGTCATGCGTCTTTATATGGTGGTCACTACGGTGGAGAGCGAACAGCGGCTAGAGTGTTACAAGAAGGATTTTACTGGCCAACAATTTTCAAGGATGCTTACAGTTTTGTTAAGAGATGTGACAGATGTCAAAGAGTTGAGAATATTTCGAAAAGGAATGAAATGCCATTGAACACGATCCTCAAGGTGGAAATTTTTGATGTTTGGGGGATAGATTTCATGGGCCCTTTCGTTTCTTCATGTGGAAATCTATACACCTTGTTAGCAGTTGATTATGTGTCAAAGTGGGTGGAAGTGGCAGCTCTTCCAATGAATGATGCCAAAGTGGTCCTAAGATTTTTACAAAGGAGTATTTTCACGAGGTTTGGGACTCTAAGGGCTATCATTAGTGATGAAGGCAGTCATTTTTGTAATAGGCAGTTCACAGCTCTATTGGCTAAGTATGGGGTGAATCATCGCATTGCTACAGCTTATCATCCTCAAATTAATGGCCAAGTAGAGGTTTCAAATCGTGAAATTAAGAGAATTTTGGAGAAAGTTGTGAATCCCAGAAGAAAGGATTGGTCATTAAAGCTTGATGATGATGTATGGACATATAGGACTGCTTATAAAACTACGTTGGGCATGTCACCTTTTTAGTTGGTTTATGGAAAAGCATGTCACCTTCCTATAGAGCTTGAGCATAAGGCATATTGAGCAATTCGGAAGCTCAATTTTAATTTGAAGGCTGCAGGAGAAAAACGCCTACTCCAACTCAATGAGTTGGACGAATTCAAATTATAGGTGTATAAAAACTCAAAGCTATATAAGAAAAAGGTGAAGAAATGGCATAATCGCAAGATCATTGAGAGAGTATTTGAGTTGGGACAAAAAGTTATGCTGTTTAATTCAAGACTTAAACTTTTTCCTGGGAAGCTCAAATCAAGGTGGTTAGGGCCATTAATTGTGAAGACAGTTTTTCCACATGGTGCTGTGGAAGTGTTCGATAAATTCCCGGACAAGCCGCTCAAAGTGAATGGACAGCGACTAAAGCATTATTTTGGTTGTGAGGTTGACAGACAAAAACTAACCTCAATTCTTTCTTCAACATGAAATGTCAGAGATAGTCAAGCTAATTGACTATAACTTAGCGCTTGATGGGAGGTAAGCCATTATTTCTATCTTTCTCTCTTGTTTATTCTGTTTAGATTGTTTTTGTTAGTTCATTTTCATATTTAGTTGTGATAGTTTGATTAGTTTTGCATAAGTACCGTGGGAGCTGATTTTGCATATGATTATATTTGAGCATAGCATAGAAAGTATGGTGTCACGATAGTCATTCTTGCTTATTCAGTAGTCCATGCTTAGATATTGTTAATTGGTGTTTGTGCGGGTGTATTGGAATGGATTCATCACTGTTTTGATGTCTTAAGGATGCAAAATGGCAGTGCAGAATGCAGGGTCGCGTGGCTGCGCCATGAAAGCCTTGAAAAACCGCGCGCCCACACTACAAGTCTGTGCAGAAAGAGCAGACGCGTGCCCATGCAATGTCCCCATTCAGAAAACGTACGGTAGCGCCCGATACAGGGTTTTAAATTTTTTTTAGGATTTTAAAGATGTGTCTTGCTCCATATCTCATATTATTTGAAATTACAGAGTGCGTATCTCATTTTTCTCCATAACACGCACGACTCTTCCTTCCCAAACTGTTCAAATTCAAAGGTGTAACGTCTCATCCCACTACATGTTTATCGCATCAGTTCTCCTACCCACGTTCAAAATCTTCACTGATAAAAGTAGGGGTTTTTGGTGGGTGTGTACAATACAAGTTTGCGGGATTCTCTGTTCAGCAGATATCACAATTCCAACAAGCGAGTTTCTAATCTTCTTCATCAAATACAAATGGGTCCAAAGCCTTCTCGCTCTTGCACTCCTGAATCATCATCTGCCAGTAGCCAAAGCGGTGATAATGTTGATTTTTCTAAGTTTGTCAACTTGGATGCTCAGATAGAATACTATAGCATTATGGGAAAGTCATTTGTTTGTGAGCGAGGATTCAAGCCAGATGTGCAAGATGGACAGTTAGTGTAGAGATTAAGGAAAAGTGTTGGCATGGCGTGTGCTCTACGCCACTGGCTGGACCTATGACCATTGTGCGGGAGTTTTATGCAAATGCATGGGAGACGATGAAAGACTTTTCTTTCGTTTGGGGGATTCAAGTGGATTATAGACCGAGAGCTATTCGTGGAGTGTTCAACTTAACCGACCCTCCGGCTGGACGAACGAATTGGGTGGAGGCAGATTGTATGGAGACAGACTTGGACGTTGTTATTATTGATTTATGTATTCTAGGGACTCAGTGCACATGCACTCCTGGCACTAATCAACCCAAGACCTTTCATGCTTCAACTATCAACCGCTTTGCAAAGGCGTGGAATCTCTTTGTGTGTGCCAAACTCATGCCATTATCTCATCGTCATTATGTTACAGTTGAAAGAGCGATTATATTATGGGGGATTATTGTGGGAAAAGATATCGACGTTGATCATTTAATTAATCAGAATATGTTGAGATACATAAGGGGAAGTACTGCGGGAAGTATACCACATACATGCGTTAGATGGACGGATGAGTAGTTGTAGTACCCAAGCAAGGACATTACTCATGCTACAATAGAGAGATTCGAAGATTGGCAAGGGGGTACTCCGCACCCAAGAGGAAAGGGTTTCATCCTTCGTCCCGCATCGTCTATGCCATCATCACAGTTCTCTAAGACGGATGAAGCAGGAACGTTAACCCAAGTCACTGCTGCTACTGGAGATCGACAGCTCCGAATGTTGGAGCAGAAGGTCGACGTTATGTACGACAATTTTGTAGCATTTGCTATGGGTTTGACAAGGTCGCTAGCGGAGGTGTTTACTCAGCAGGGGACTATGCTCGAGTGGCCACAAATTTTGGACAAAGTTCCATTTTCTGCCGGATTCACCACCAAGAGGGTGGTGTAATTTGATCGATGAGGGAGTTCTTCTAACCCTATACCTTCATTCACTGGGACAATGAATATTTTAAGTTTAGGGGTATTGGGTAGTAGGGTAGTTGCTTGTAGTGTTTGCATGTTAGTTTAAATTTTGCATGTTTATTTTGTATGTCGATGTGTTAGTATTTGTTTAGTTGCATGTCTAGTATTTCTAGCTTTGTGGAGTTTAAGTCTAGCCAATGATGAAATTGAATTTTGA
Source organism: Panax quinquefolius (assembly GCA_020205615.1). Classification (NCBI taxonomy): domain Eukaryota; kingdom Viridiplantae; phylum Streptophyta; class Magnoliopsida; order Apiales; family Araliaceae; genus Panax; species Panax quinquefolius. The sequence goes on from CM035163.1 coordinate 80,580,270, forward strand.
AGGATTGTTGAGTTTAATTGATAACATGAGTTTAGATATAATGTTTTACATGATGTAATCCATGGATGTTGTTTAGATGCTTTCGGTTTGCATTGACGTGTTCACAAATGCTTGTAGGTATAAGAGTTATGTGTTTTATTGCTTGATCAAAAATGTGGTTTTTAAAGATAGAATTATGTGTAAAATGGACTTAGACTATGAACACATTGATAATCAAGCTTTGGGAACACATGGGTATGCTTATTATATATATAAAAAGAGAAAAATCTATCTTGAAGCCTTCTTGAGCTGAATTATTCACTCCTTGGAAGAGTCAAGATGGAGCGTAAAATGCATTCGCTGTTAAAACAATATAGCAATAAACACCACGGGAAAGAGCAAAAATTGCCCTCGTTAGTAAAAATAAAGCAGTTTAAACCCATTGTTGAACCTTAATTTGTATTGATGTGTTAGAGTAGTTTTTGTTGCATTAGTATACATGGATCTTGATTTATACTGCAATTTTCTGTTTAGAGCATATTAACTTGTATATTCTTTACCTTAGTCAAGTTTTGGTGAACAAAACACACACACACAACATCTATATAGCAAGTATGGATTATTTGATTGTATGATATTATGTCTATAGCTTAGTTTGAATTTTTATTCTTGAATCTGGATAATTCACTGAGGCATATTGGATTGGAATTCTATTTTAGCTGGAAAAATGTGGGACTCATTTGCATCATAATCTAGTTGCATAACATGTAGTTGCATTTTCATTGTTTAATGTCGTATGCATTGCTTGAGGGCAAGCAATAGTTCAAGATTGGGGGTATTTGATAAGTAGGTTTTACACCTACTTATTGAATATCAATTCACAAGAATTATGCTCATCTCAAATAGATTTTAGTATGTTTTAGTTGCATTTTAAGTTTATTTTACAATACTCGTAATTAGAACTCCTCTGCTATGGAAATGCAGGAAATGGCATTGTTTGACATTGGCAAGGTGGTATGAGGCTAACAAAGGCATGGCAAGTGGAACGTGTGTAGACTAGGAACTGAGCATTGAAGAAAGACTAACAACAAGCAACAGCAGCAGAACATCAGTATGCAGAACACAAAAGCCGCGCGATTGAACAAGATAATTTTCACGCGCCCATGCCATAACCCTGCAGAAGCTAAAATCGCATACACGCGCGCCCGCGCCCATTTTGTACTGGGATCTCGCATGGCCGCGCGAGTCATCTGAAGCTGTTTGTTGACTTATTTTTAAATTTGAAATTTAAAGCGCTTGACCTTATCTAAACTGTTCTGCTTGGCACCAGACATGGAATATGGTTGTTTTTTATCAGTATTCATTAGAGTAATGAGGGTTCTAAGCTTTTGAACTAGTTCTAGAGAGGGTTTCAGCATAGTTTTAAGATTTTCTACATCTTCTCTTAAATTTAGTCATTGAATAATAAATCATTTCATTTTCTTGGAAATTATTGGCGATTTGGACAGCACTTTGGAACGAATTCTACAATTGGGTTTGATCAATTCTATATTCTCTCTCAATTATGATATTTACTTTCTATGTGTTACTATAATCCCATAATGGTTTTCGGTTCAGAAATGAACTAAAACTCCATTATGGGATTCTAATAGATTTTGATATGTAGTCTATAATTATTTGCGTATTTGTTTGATTGTATGTTTATCTTTGGATTATCTATTATGATTGAGCATATTGTATAAATGTTTGATCAGTATTCACCATGTGTACTTATATGGAATTAAAAAATCACATATGAGTATGATTATAATCATGATAGCATGCGCTTATGAGGCTGAAATGTTTAGCTTTATATTTCGTGAACCAGATAGAAATATATTGTTTCTTCGTGTGTAGTAATATAAGAGCATGTCCTACAATTCATTATTGCTGCAATTTCACATAGAAATATAGTGATTTTGTTAGTATTGCTGATTACATGATTTCAATCGCATGTGGAGGTTATGTAAGTATGTCACAATTCATTGAAAAATGGTTATGTCTACTTTTGTGCTCTTGGCTAATTTCCATGATAAATGTATAATTTTGCATGATGGTAATATTTAGATGAAGTATGAAATGAAGTTAGAATCCCATTCTTTCCAAATTTGATTACATTAAATTAAAATTGTGTTTTTAATTACTAATTGATTTTAGAATTAATTACAATTGTGAATTATTCGTTTAAGCATATAAAAAATAGTGATACGATTGGTGTATGATAATTTAGAATCAAAACCTTTCTCCGTGGATCGATACTTTTCTTACTCTGTACTACTTGTTGACCCGCGTATGGTTGCATGAGTTAGAGTCCTTTTGTTAAGACTAAAAAGGAGGCAACAAGTTTTTGGCGCCGTTGCCGGGGAAAGGCATTTAATTTTATTATAATTATCATCAATTTTAAGCTACATTGTATGAATTAGACAAATCTAATCTTGTCTGGTTCTATTTTTGTTTTTGTTTGTATTTCAGGTACTTGTATATATTTTTATGCACACACGGACATCCAATTCCGAGTTGACACCTGCTCAGGATAGTATTAACGGAAGAGGTGGGAAAACAAGAGTGCGTAGAAATTTACAAGCAGCTTTAAAGACCACGACATCTAATATGGTGGCAGAAGAGCAAAGAGAGGAGGACATGGCTTTGAGAGATTATTCGATGCCGAATATTAATGGATTGTAGTCAAGTATAGTCAGATCAGCGATAGCAGCCAATACCTTTGAGATAAAGCTGAGCACTATTCAAATGGTGCATAATTCGGTACAGTTTAGGGGTGCTGCTATAGATGATCCTAATATGCATCTATTGAGCTTCATTGAAATATTTGACACCTTTAGATACAACGGGGTGACAAAGGATGCAATCAGACTTAGACTATTTCCATTTTCATTGCGGGATAAAGCAAGAAGTTGGCTTCACTCTTTACCTTTAGGATCTATCACCACATGGGAGGACCAAGCACAGAAATTATTAGCTAAGTTTTTCCCAATGGCTAAGACTGCAAAGATTAGGACAATAATTTCCCAGTTTTAGTAGCAACAGGGTGAATCTTTATATGAAGCCTGGGAGAGATATAAGGAAATGCTAAGAAAGTGTCCACACCATGGCATGCCGGATTGGATGGTTATTAACATATTTTATAATAGATTGGGATGGCAGTCAAGGCCTATTGTAGATGCAGCTGCAGGAGGAGCTCTATGGGCAAAGAGTTATGAAGAGGCCTATAATCTTATTGAGACGATGACAGCTAATGATTTCCAAAATCCTACAGCCAAGATGCCATAACCCAAAGTTGTAGGTCTGTTAGAAATGGATGTTATCACTCAATTGTCAGCACAGATGACATCCATGGCGAATAAAATTGATTCATTGGCAGAGACTAAGGCAAAGACAGTTGCCTTTATGTGTGAGATATGTGCAGGGTCACATTCAACTGACCAATATACTATTAGTTCAGTGCTGGTGCTGTGGTGCCAACTTCCTTATATAAGTCTCGCGCTACGACACGAGTCTCCAGTGTGTTCTACCCGGACCTAGCGCCACTTTCAGTACAAATGGTCACGCTGCGGTGCCATTATCCAGTAGGTATTGGGCACAGCTCGGCGTTGCAACGCCACCTTTCAAGCCTTGGCTGGCGCTGCGGTGCCAACTCTGTGCACTAGAAAACTTTGACACTTTTCTTACTTAGCGAACTTCCCGGACTCATAATTTGCTCATTTTAACTTCGATTTGGCTCATTCAAAAGCCATTATCTGACAAATGACATGAACTAAGTGTTCATGTAAAAAATTTACATTTTTGAATCCGTTAACACGGAATTCACCATTTAAGTCTGTTATTGCCCCATGGGTTTTTCTTGCCCGTTTTCCCATCGGTTCGATCCACAGATCCGGTTCTTAGTTTGGGATTAAGTTTTAATAGCTTTAACTTAACTTTTGGGCTTACATTATCAAACATTGGGCTTTAACATTATTTCCTTTGGGCTTGTACAATTCCTACACAAATCCTATAAGTCTAATATTGTAACGCCTCAAATTCCAGTCTATCTTCACACCTGGATTTTGTACATCACAAGTACATCATTCATCCAAACATACATCATTATATAGTGAAATATAATAACATATATTCTCAATTACCAGGTTCTAAGACCTTATAACCTCGTTCATTACAAATAATGATAATTACATTATTCTTTACATGTTACAAGGGTGACTTTCATCCGCCACCAAGGATACATAACAGTTCATTAAACTAATCTATAGTTCAGTTAAAATATTCTATATTACAAGTCTTCACTTGATCTTCACGCATATTCTTAATCTGAATGGCTCTTCATCTGGACACTGGTTAGCTTGATCTTTACGGGATCCTTGTGTTCTTCTAATATTGTTCGCTGAAAATTTTCTTCCTTTAAAGCAAGTGTGAGCATTTAATTGCCTAGCAAGTCATAATAGTTGAACAAACAACTTCAAGAATTTAAACATTCCTTTAAAACTTCGATAACCGAACAAAGGTTATGAAGTAGCTTGAATAATAGGAATCATTCTGATTCCTATCATTTTAAAACATTAGTCACATTCACTTTGAAATACTTTCATACTTCTACCTTTTTCATACTCATCCTCTCTTGCTAGAATCATTAGCACAGACTTAACAATAACTGTTCATGTATAAACAGAACATTTTCATATTGAACAGTTCAATCACAGAACAGTTCATCTCATAAAAATACTGAAGTGTTCACATTGTGGCACAAGACCTCATACGTTCTACCACCTTGTACAAATATCGCACATTCACACATTGATAGAACTTCTCAAGTTCAACATCTAAGAAGTTTAAGAAACAAGCATTCATTTAGAATATGAATGAAGTTAGGAAACTTGCCTTACGCATAGCTACAGCTTACGCTGAATTGCTCATTCTAATTCCTATGTAGCACATAAGGAAAACAACACATACACCAATTCGTCATGTATATTTGACTTATGCATTGTTTTAAGCTTAAATTTACTTCTTAGGGTTCGCGTTCTTTCAATTTACGTTTACGCGACAACTTTATTTATCGGTTTAGGGCTTCATGACATACAGAGATGTCTTACTCATACATTCATCATCTTTGATCATTTACATTCTTATCCTCTACTTATAACTCCTCTAGGACTCAGCACACATCACTTCTCTGCTAGTAGTCCACATGTTACTCTAAGTAGTTTCCCACAAACAACCAACAAACAAGTTCCCGTCTCATCTACACTGCCATCAAAGTGAGTTAGATTGGTTGCCAGTTTCATATATACCTTCGCTCTCTAAAGGAATTATTTAACTCAGCTCCCATATGTCAACCATCAAAGGTTACGATTGTACCACAACCTAAACTTATCTTAACTTATCTGAACCATTAAACTATAACACTCGTTAAGTCAATTTCTTATTCGTTATAGCTTTCTGGCAAATAAATGACATACCTCAGAATTCATTTTTATCCAACTTACATTCAGCTTTCATTAATCTTATAAACGTTCATTACGGCTTTCTTGATAATTCATATCTTACCTAATACTTTCGTTATCCATTACATGAACCCCATGTTCATTATTCTTTCTTAATGTCGAAGCCATACGGTTCGCTGTATGTTAAGACCAATCGTTCATCGCAACAGCGTTGCATTCACAACGTATATACACTTTTACACTTATCTCTCATTACCACAATATAACATCAAAAAAAATTTCATTACCCTTGTCACTCAACGTCTAAGAAATCACAACCATAGCAATCCCCCACGTTCGTTTATCGTGACTATGGTCCCCGAATATCGGTTTTGTAACCCGCATTCACATTCTTTGTCCTTTTATCTCGTTTAATCTTTCCGTTCAACCCTTACTAAAGGTTTAATACACTAGATTAAGTGTTACTTACATGAACTACACGTTCAATAGCTTTTGTTACACATCCCCCCAGATTTGAGATATTAAAAGTTCATTATTGGGCATTGCCCTGCACCGACGATGCGGCGCCAGTTCCCTTCACACTTCTAGCACTGCGGCGCCACTAGAGCTGCGGTGCCACTATAAGTGCTATAGCTCACACTGTGGCATGAGTTTGCAGTACTCAGCTCCTCGGTCTGGCGTTGTAGCGCCACCTTACAAGGCATGGCTAGCACTTCGGCGCCAAGCCCTAATTCTTGAAAAAAAAATAATCTAAGTGTTAACTCGTTTTGAGACACTTACTTCCCGATATCATAACGTATTCGTTATAACTCGGAACTAGGTCGTTCCAAATCCATTCTCTTCTTTATCGTACATACTTCAATCCCCCTCTGACAGAACATCATTCTGAATCCGTTAACATACCATTCGATTGGTTTAATCTTCATCCTTCGTTCATTTTACGTTTTTAACGTTCTTCATTCGTTCGTAATTAGGTCATCCGAACTCGGAATTCATTCGTTCTTAGGTCCATGACTCACATTTTCTATGTTCTCTTACATTCTTAGGAAACCCTACACCTTCGGGTTCATTTACACACTTTCTAATTATTGTTCATCTTTTACGAAATTTTTGCATAACTTCGTTATATCTAAGTTTTAATTCATTCTTCATGAACGTTTCTACCGTTCCTAACCAAGAAATAAGCATATAACTTATACACAATGGTTTTAAACTTGTCCATCAACAACAATTATACTACGATGGTTTTAAATTTGTCCATCAACAATGTTCTTCGCGTTCTTCATTCGTTCTTCATTTTTAATCGATATTTTCATTACGATTTCACTTTTTATTGGAAGTCAATGTTATAAAACACCATTCCTTACTTATTTCATAGAATTGTTCATATGATTCATTCTGATCGCTCAAATTCATTACGAATCTTATACTTCCTTAAGAAATTAATAAAATAAACTTTTAATTCTTATTTCTTCATTTTCTCATGATTTCAACCATATATAAATCATTTTTAAATCTTTTACTTCTTATTCTCATTAAGCTATGTTTTAAACATATAAAACTTATAGAAAAATTATACGAGACAAGTTTCAGATTACCTTTATCCTTTAATCTTCTTTCGTCGGACAAAGTTTGCACACGAGAAAGCTTGTCCTCATCCTTTCCTCTTCTTCCTCCCATCTGAACTGTCTCTCTCTCTCTCAAGTGTTGGAGGATTTTCAAAAATCCAATCAAATGAGATTAAGCTCTCATTTTATAGAATTTCCAAGCTAGGGGAAAATAGTCATTTTGCCCCACCAATTACTATTCACACCTCCTTACTATTCCACCTCCTTACTATTCCACATCCTTACTATTCACGAAACTTCCCTTAGAAGTTTCGTGGTTCCGTCTTGCAAAATTCGTCCGACAGTTCGAAAACTATGATTCTCGAAATCCAAATATTTTTGGATATTTCGTCTATCGTTTATAGATTAACTTTTATGTATTCTTCGGATCTCTAAAAAACTAAAAAACACTTTTCCACGCTAAGTGTTTTCCTTCACGTTTTCCCCTTACGTAGTTAAACGAATGAAAAGTACATAACATTAATTTTTGTCTTTTTTATTTCGTCCGATTTTTGCATGTTTTTCGAGAAAAACTTTTATTAGCTTAATTAACTTTTCACGATATATTATCGTCAAATCTTTCGACGGAATGTCATTTATGTGACACCCCCAAATCCAGGTACTCCATTCCCACAAGATTTAGTGTTCACTTACCAAAACCATTATATCTAACTACCCATCATAAAGGATAATGACATAATTTAAATAACTTAAACAATAATCTTTCCCATAAAAGGGTTACATCATCATCAAAATAATCCCAAGTAATCTAACCTTAAATTTATTATATTAATTTGCGGAATACACTGTAAAATAAAACAAGTCTCATAAAATAAAACATTTAACTACATTCAATAAATCTTTAGCACTTGGACATCCTGCCCTTTCCTTTGTTAGTGGGTGGCTCATCAACTTTCTCAACTGTAGCTGCAATGTTAAATGCAAGAGTGAGCAAACAATTTCTCATTGATATAGAAAATAGCAATGATAACAACATGAGAATGAACAACGAATGCTGAACTATAATGAACTTGTTCTGCGAATCAAAAATAGAAAACAAGTTCAAAATCAATATCCGAGGGTCTTAAGACCACGAACTATGTCTCTGGTATTTAGGTATTATTACCTCGACCTTAACAATCATTTAGACTATACAGACCCTTCTTAACGTACTTAGGGGGATCAACCCTTTGTACCATGTATTGTGCATAAACATCTAAACGTTACACGTACAAAATCCCCTATGATAGGGTTGTTCATCTCAGTTTGAATTTAGAATTTCCGCACTAAAGAAAGTTTAGTTTGGAACTAGATTATCAGTGTTTCTAAAATTTTAGAACACTATTCAATTTCCATCATTAAAGGTTTAATACAAGAATGTATAACTGAACAAGGGTATCAAGTTCTAAGATCAGATATCAACGATATATAATTGAATAGACATGATAATAATGTAATGTGCTATAACCAAAAGAGTTAGAATAATCTCATTAGAAGCGATGTATTAGAATAATATATGCTTTGAACAATAATATCAAGGTTTAGAAAAAAAATAAAACTTGCTCGAGGTAACAAATTAGGTTACAAGACCTTATTCAATCGTACATAAGGATAGAATCAATAGTCTTGCTCAATAAAAATTTTGGAACTTGCATTCATTAATAAAAGAATTAAGTTAGAAAGCTTGCTCAATATACGGAGTTAAGGTTTAGGAACTTGCCTTATATGTAAGCTACACAAGTAATAATATTCACCAATTACCCTACATATATCATTGAAATCGCAACAACAATTAGTTACATTAACACCCATTTTATTAGCTTAGTTTTCATTTTAATCAAGTCTATAATCCTTAACTTAGGATTTGATTACCTACTTATTCATGTAACACGAAACTGAATTCTCAATTATATCATAGTATACGACATGGTGATTGTAAAACAATCCAATTCAAGTGATATCACATTACGAACTTTCATAACTTACTAATTCATAATCTATAATTTTGGCGTTGTGATTACAATACACTACTATGCCTTGTAACATGTTTTAGGTCCTTACAAACCATTAAATTATGTTAAGTTAACAATTTCCAAGTCATGCTCTTAACAACTCAAAGACTGGTCTCGATTTACGATCGACCAATTGCCAATATTACATTGATATTACAACTGGATTACGGTATGGCGAAGGCGCGGCACGCCATTATACATTTATTAAAGCGCTACCACATGAAAAGTAAAGTAATGACAGACAATACCATGCGCGTGATGCATCGATCGCTTTTGCGAGAGAGAACTTAGACTCTGTTATAGACCAAACAATCCCAATTCCACAGAAAATCACCCAACTTCAATATCTAAAACGTTGTAATATTATAGTTACACATGCTAAACACCATTCCATATACAAAACATTACATAAACATCATTTTCAGAAATCAAAACCATAGTTTTTCCAAATTTCTTCCATTTTTACACTCTTAATGAATTCGATCTCCACGAATTCGTTTCTTAATCAATTAACATGATTTAAACTACGTTGTTTTTGTTTATTAACATCTTATCACAATCCAACATCGAATTACATATTATGACACACATTAAGCATGAAATTTTTGTACTATCTAAGCCATAATAAGAACATAAACATTAATATTTCAATTTCTTCCTAAAACCCAATTTCTCACGAATTTGATAACAAATATCAAGTATACATGATGATTAATAGATTTTGCAAAATTATACGCACATATATCTACCACCATTCATGTAATTTCCAAATCATATCAATATATATATATATATATACACATATAATACCAAAACTAAAAATAAAAATAGGAATAGTTTATACCTTGAATCTTTCATGTTATGATAGCCTAATTAAGAGAAATCCTTTCCCTAAAACCCCTTTCTCTAACCCTCCAATATCACTGTGTTCTCTTCTTCCAAGCTCTCTCTCAACACTCTGTGTTTCCTTCTCTCTGAACTTAGCCTTAGAAAAAAAATAGACGCGAAAGAAAATATAACTGGCCACAACCCCACGTATGTCAGGTTAAAAAAAAGGCTTCAGTTGAATAATGCCAAAGGCCACAAGGCCATGTTTGGCTAACCAAAACTCCCCCAAACTAGGTTATTTTTATATTATTATATTATATAGTTTCATGTGTCACACTCTAGTTAATTAAATAACTTTAGTTTAGTTAATTTTAAATAACTTATAATATTAATAAAATTCTTATTATCATTATACCTATAATTAATAAATAATTATATATCTAATTTAATTAATAAATTAGAAACATCACTTTATTTATTTATTTCCTTTAAATTAAACAATTCATTTAATTTAACTATTTCCTTAAATATTAAGCAATTGATTTAATTTAATTATTTGCTTAAATTAAATCCTTCACATAAAATTATCATTACTCAATTTAATTTTCACTAATCAATTTAGTTACTAAATTAATTCACCACAATTCATTAATTATTTATTTTCCTAAATAAATAATTATTTAAAATATTTATTCAATTCAATAAATATTTAATTTAAATTACAAATTTCTCGATCGTTACATCCTTCCTCCTTAAAAGGATTTTGTCCCTATAATCACAACTTGAAAAATTTATTCGTTACATTCTTCCCTCCTTAACAAGATTATGTCCCCAGAATCACTATACAAAATCAAGCAAACAGCTGAGGATAATTTTTCATCATAACGCTTTCAAGTTCTCACATAGCTTTTTCAGCATTGTGGTTCCTCCAAATTATCTTAACAGAAGGTATCACCTTATTCCTCAGTACCTGCTCTTTTCTATCAACAATTTGAACAAGGACTTCTTCATATGATAAATTTTTCTCGAACTGTAAAGGCTCATATTCTATTACATGTTTATAGTCAGGCTTATATGGCCTCAATATCAAGATATAAAAATCATTGTGAATATGCTCCAACTCCGGAGGCAAAGCTACCTCGTATGCCACTTCACCAACTCGTCGAAGCACTTCGTAAGGTCCTACAGATCTAGGGCTCAATTTTCCTTTCTTACCAAATCAAATTTTCCCCTTCCAGGGATACACTTTCAAGAAAACATAACTACCGACATCGAATTCCCAATTTTGTCGATGTTGATCGGCATATTTCTTCTGTCTATCTTGTGTTGCGATCAATCTAGCTCGAATAACCTTGATGATTTTAATAGTCTGCTGTACCAATTTTGGACCCAATAGCTGACGTTCACCTACCTCGTCCCAACATAACGGAGTTGCACTTCCTTTCGTTTAACGCTTTGTAAGGCGGCATGCCAATACTCGTGTGATAACTATTATTATAGGCAAATTCTATCAATGGCAAATGATCATTCCAATTTCCATTGAAATCCATGATACATGCTCTGAGCATATCTTCTAGTGTTTGGATGATCCTCTCACTCTGTTCGTCGGTCTGAGGATTGTATGTTGTGCTCATTCTCAGCTGTGTTCCCAAACATTCATGTAACCATTTCCAGAAATTAGTTATGAAACGTGGATCTCTGTCTGATACAATGGACACAGGTACATCGTGTCTTGACATAATTTCCATTACGTACAGTTTTGCTAACTGATCTAGGGTAAACCTAATCTTAATTGGCAAAAAGTGTGCCGACTTCGTCAGTCGATCGACAATCACCCAAATGGCATCGTAACCTTGTTGGGTCGTTGGAAGACCTACCACAAAATCCATTGTGATATGCTCCCATTTCCATTTTGGTATCTCCAACGGTTGTAATAATCTGTCTGGCCTTTGATGTTCAGCTTTAACTTTCTGACACGTTAAGTATTTTGCCACGCATTCAGCCACATCCCTCTTCATATCCGGCCACCAAAAATGATGTTTAAGATCCTGGTACATCTTTGTACTCCCGGGGTGAATCAGATATCTTGAGTTGTGAGCGTCTCTCAGAATTTGTTCTTTAACTTCTAGTACTGGCGGAACCCAAATTCTGCCTTCGAATCGAAGTAACCCTTCTGAATCGATCTTGAATTTGTTTTCCTCACCTTCAGATATCTTCTATTTTATCTTTTCATAGTCTTCATCATGAAGTTGTGTATTTTTCACCTAATCCACCAATGTTGAACCGTTTCCCATCTGGAATAACTTTTCATCGTATTTTGTCGGATATTTGATTTCCAACTCCATCTTAGCCATTTCTGACACTAGCTTCTCCTGAACAGTTAACAACATCAACTTCTCCCGTCCCATTCTGCTTAAGGCATCAGCAACAACAATCGCCTTTCTAGGATGATAGAAAATTTCGCAATCAAAATCTTTAATCAGCTTCAACCATCTTCTTTGTCTCATATTCAAATCTTTTTGTGTAAAGATATACTTCAGACTTTTATGGTCGGTATATATCTCACACCTCTCTCCATAAAAGATAATGTCTCCAAATTTTCAAGGCAAACACCACCGCCGCCAACTCTAAGTCATGATTCAAATCCTCTTTCTGGTAATCTTTCAACTGGCGTGATGCATACGCAATAACTTTGCCATTTTGCATAAGCACACAGTCTAGTCCTTTATGTGATGCGTCACTATACACCACAAAATTTCATGTATCATCAGGCAATGACAACACAGGTGCTTAACTCAACCTCTTCTTTAATTCTCGAAAACACTCCTCGCACTTCTCTGTCCAAACAAACTTAACTGCCTTCCTAGTTAAGTTCGTCAATGGAGTCACGATCTTGGAAAAGTCTTGAATAAAACGCCTGTAATAACCTGCCAATCCTAAGAAACTCCTCACTTCTGACTGTGTCTTCGGCTGATCCCAGTTTATCACAGCTTCAACCTTTGATGGATCTACTGAAATTCCGTCCTTATCAATAACGTGTCTAAAAAACTGCACACGTTCCAACCAAAATTCACATTTTGAGAACTTAGCGTACAACTTCTCTTTTCTCAACGTCTCCAACGTCAATCTCAAATGTTCCACATGTTCTTCCTTGGTTTTAGAATATACCAATATGTCATAAATAAATACCACCACAAATTTGTCTAAGAATGGTTTAAACACCATGTTCATCAAGTCCATGAACGCTGCAGGGGCATTTGTTAAACCAAATGACATAACCAGAAACTCGTAATGACCATACCAAGTTCTGAACACTTTTTTTGGTACATCCCTCGGCCTCACCTTCAACTGATGATAACCACTCCTCTGGTCTATCTTAGAGAAATACCTCGCTCCCTTCAACTGATCGAACAAGTCATTGATTCTAGGTAGTGGATACTTATTTTTGATCGTGACCTTATTCAATCCCCGGTAATCAATGCAGAGCCGCATCGATCTGTCTTTCTTCTTGACAAACAACACCGGCGCTCCCCATGGCGAAACACTCGGCTGAATATATTTCTTGTTAAGCAATTCTTGCAATTGCACCATCAACTCTTTCATTTCTACCGGGGCCATTCTGTATGGTGCCTTAGATATCAGGGTCGTTCCTGGTAGTAACTCAATCACGAATTCAATTTTTCGATCCAGAGGAAGACCCGTCAAATCGTCTGGAAATATGTCTGCTAAATTTCTTATTATCGATATCTCTTCTAGCTTCGCACTCTTCTTCTGTGTATCGACTATATAGGTTAAGTATCCTACACATCCTTGTTTCAACAACTTCTTGGCTTGCATCACCGTCAGATAACTTTCTTGTCGAGGTGACGTGCTGCCAAAGAACACAACCTTTGACGGTGTCATAAGGTTAACACACTTCCTTTGGCAGTCAATTACTGCTCCGTAATTGAATAACTAATCCATTCCCAGTATAACATCAAACTCACCAAGTCTAATTGGTATCAAATGTACTATCATCTCTTGACCCTTTATGACCACTCTACAATTCCTATATATGAATCTAACATGAAAGACTTCCCTATTCGCAATCTCTATACTTAAGGGAAATTCTAATTCTTCATGAGGAAAATCTAAATTTTGAGCAAATTCATCAGATATAAATGAATAAGTAGCACCCAAATCAAATAGTACATAAGAATTAATACCATTAATCAAAATGATACTTGACACCACATCCTTAGACTATCTGACAAAGATCCTACATACCATATTGAAAGTCCTCGCAATAGGGTTCACTTGATGTCTTTGGTCCAAAGGATAGTCAACGCTCCACCACCGTTGTTTCCTTTTCCACCACTTTCACTTCCCGTTGGCTTCTTAGGGCAATCACGAGCCATGTGATCTTTTGAACCGCAGGTAAAGCATGCTCCTTTCTTCAGACTAAAACTGTTCGGTGCAATGTGTCCCTCCTGACCACAGTTGAAGCATACCCTCTTTCCCTTCAAATATACCCTAGTATGGTTCTTCCCGCACGTCGCACAAGCTTCAACTCCAGAAATTGTAATTCTTAAGATTATTAACATCTTTAATGATGTTACTTTAGGTGTATTAAGTACATAATTCACCATCAATCATCTGATATTTCTTTTATATTCAAAAACTTTCTTTACTAGCTACCTTATAGTCTTTGGCCATATGGCTATTTCCTTTCCTTATATAAGTCTCGTATTGCAAGACGAGTCTCCAGTGTGTTCTACCTGGACCTGGAATTGCGGCACCACTTTCAGTACAAATGGTTGCGCTACGGCGTCATTCTCCAGTAGGTATTGGGCACGGCTCGGTGCTACGGCGCAACCTTTCAAGCCTTGCGCTACGGCGTCATTCTCCAGTAGGTATTTGACAGTTTTCTTACTTAGCGAACTTCCCAGACTTGTAATTTGATCATTTTAAGTCCGATTTGACTCGTTCAAAATCCATTAGCTCACAAATCACATAAACTAAGTGTTCATGTAAAGAATTTTACATTTTTGAATCCGTTAACATGGAATTCACTGTTTAAGTTTGTTAGTACGAAAACGATAAACTTTTGTGAATGTTCATAGCTCGTTTCTTCGTTCAAAGTCAGAATTTGACCATTTTTAAGTCCGAAACTCTAAAATCCAAACTTAGACTATTCTCCATCGAAAACCAACATTTTCGAGTTCAATGTTAACTTTTAACTTCCATTCCGAGGATTTCACGATTTTGACGATTATCGTCTAATCTCATAAAATTCGCCAGAACTTTGTTACTTAAGATTTTTACACCATTCCAAATGGATTCATTCCATTATCACAACATATACTATCTAAGTCTACAAATGATAGTTTTGGTTTTAAACTTGTCCATAAACAACAATATTATAATTCTTCAATGTCTTTCAATGGTTTATAACTTTTATACTTATGATTCATTTTCAACATTGTTTATTGAAGTTTACATCCATTAATAACAATCTTTATACTCTGTATCAAACATGCTCTACTACTACTCACTTCTCTATTAAATGAAGAGAGGGAGAATCATGGTTTATGAATCATTACCTTTGTGTTCTAGCTTAATTCTTCTTCTTCTTTCTTGATACAACAAAGTTCTAGCTTTTTTCACTTTTCTCTCTCAATATAAGATGTTGGTGGAAATTAAACAAGCAAGAAATGAACTAGCAAGCTTCCTATTTATAGGATTAACAAGGTGAGGGCTTATGGTCATTAAATCATCCAACCTCCTTTCTCCACCTCCTTACTATTCCATCCTTGGTCACCAAGTAAATCACATTACTTTGTCACTAAGATGGTTGCCTTGTGATCCATGGGGCCCACATGGGTTGCCCCATGGGTTGTTCTTACCCGTTTACCCATCGAGTCGATCCACGGATCTGATTCTTAGTTTGGGCTTCAGTTTTTAATAGCTTTAACTTAACCTTTGGGCTTGCATTATCAAACATTGGGCTTTAACATTATTTCCTTTGGGCTTGTACAATTCCTACACAAATCCTACAAGTTTAATATCATTGGCTAAATGCTTATAACGTATTGCTTACGTATTCTTCTCGTATACTAATTTGTATACTCATTCATTATATATGATATACCATCATTCATACATACTCGTATAATACCTCGTATCATACTTGTATTCATTACCTCGTACAATACTTATGCATCATTGATCATCGTTTATTCATTAAGACTTAATTTCCCTAACGTTCTCAAATTTAGTACGCAAGCGAAAAGCTGCGTTTGTCATACTTAAATTATTATTACATAATCCATCCTTTTTTATTATTCTATCGTTACGTATTTCTCAAAAGTTCAAAAATAATTCCCGAGCGGATATGGATGAATAGTGTTTTTTAAAAAATTTCTCGAAAAACTTTTATTTTTGTCTTGGAAATTCAAACACTTTAATTCTACTATGTAGCCAAAATACTACGATATTCCAACATGTTTAGGTTATAGAATAAAATTCATCTTGCTTACTCATTATAATATAATTTTATTCATTATTTAATCAAATAAAATTATTTTACAAATTATCCAATTTTCTCGGTCGTTACATATATTACTATATTATTACCAATGGGAACTAAGTGTTATTCCATTTAAAACTATTGAAGTTTTCTTTGGCAGTCCAGTGTAAGCCTTCATTCCGTTCTTAAATCCTTTTCTCCACATTTTGCACACACCGTTCTTCACATTGAGAGTCGTGTTGCATGTGTATGCCCAGACTTCGGTCTGTGGCTTTTTATTTCGTTTTGTATATATATTTATATTTATGGTGTAAGACCCCAACTTTTATGAATAAAAATGTATTTTCTATAAATATCATTTTTGAATATTATGGAATGAATTTGATTTAATGTTATAGTTGTGGGTAATATTTATAAATTTTGCAAAGTACACAAGTTGTTATATAATATTCGATTGGTCGGGGAATATTCGTTTTAAACAGGGAATATTTGTACGACGGCACAATCATTGGTGAACCCCACAACGGAATTATTGTCGGATTGAGAAAACGACAAAAATATTTTAATGAAAATAACGGCGGAAGTTTTACCGTTAACTGTTGAAACACCAGGTGTTAAAAGTACAAGAATACGCGTGGTTGCATAGTAGCACACGGTATTGATTATTGGTGCTTACATGAGAAGTTATTAAGTTTTATTCAATTATTGTTGATATTTTATATATTATTAAATCAATAATTGAGATGACAGAGTTATTAATATTATTATTTATATTATTAACGATGTCTAGAAGTTCTGCCAAGGATAGGTTTGGTCACCTAATTGCGCGCCAATAGGGAGAAATCCTTATTGGAAAGCCTCCTCTTTCCTGGGAACGACCTGGTCGATTAATAGTGTGAATAATAATAATGATGATGAAGTTTTGTTTTATTAGTATTATTAATGTAATAAAATGAAAAGCTTTTTATATAAAACAGAATACTTTTATAAAGTTATTCGTTTTATTAGGCCAATAGTAAAAAAAAATTTATAAAATGTAATACTTTTATAAAGTTATTCACTTTATTAGACAATAATTAGAATATATTATATTTTATTATGCATAGTGTTTGCATAGTGCCTTGCATGTTTTTCGACAAAGAAAATCTTTTTAAAAGTTATTCGTTTTATTAGATTATAAATAGAATATATTATATTTTATTGTAAACCAATCTGACGATCAGCTTAAAGTAAATCGATCTAGACCGTTCATGGATTGGTTACTATTTAGTCCATTTTTCTATAAATAGAAAGCTCATTCCTTCATTATTTCTTACGAATTCAATCTTTGAAACTCTAGAGAAACGTAGAGAGAATTATTCTTCTATCTTGAGCGTATTTCTTTAGCGTTTAAGAAAGCTTTGAGCGTAGTGCAAGTTTCTTCAAGTATATCCCCGCCCTACAGTCAGAGTACTCTTCTTTATAAGGAAAGGGGTATTATTTGTTTTCATATTCATGAAGAGAACTTCTGTTATTCCATTCTTTATTATTCTGTAGGAATATCCCGTCTGTGCATTTTTACACCGGACCTGGTTTCGTCTTTATTATTCTGTTGGAATATCCTGTCTGTGCATTTTACGCCAGACCTGATTCCGTTATTTATTATTCTGTTGGAATAACCTGTCTATGTGAAGTACCAAATGCATGGTGATTTCTGTTGTTATTCCATTCTTTATTATTCTGTTTGAATATCTTGTCAGTGCGTATTACGCCTGACCTGGTTCCGTTATTTATTATTTTGTTGGAATAACCTGTCTATGCGAAGTACCGCATGCATGGTGATTTCTTTTGTTATTCCATTCCTTATTATATTCAGTTGGTTAAAATTTTGACTTCTATACTCCATGAAATTAGTGGAATATCATTGATGTTAAGGCTTCATCCAGTATCCTCTCGTGGAAATATTCTTTTGAGCATTCTTAAATTTTACTCTACAAAGAAGTATCATGTTGACAATTTGGACGTTATTAGTTCCTGAATAAATTAATTCTTGAACTTGTTTTATTGAATTCTTATATCATTGTCATCATCCTAATATTTATATTTTGTTGAAAGTCATCTGTGGCCTGTAGTGCATAGATGGACTTGGAATGATTATGACCAGGGATTATTCAGTGTAATCATGACCGTAATGTTACAAATGATGTGGTAAAAGTCTTCATTGGCCCGTAGTGCATTGATGGACAGTTGTTGGCATGATCATGACCATTGATGAATACACAAATATCCTTAGCCCGTAGTGCATGGATAAATTGTGGTTGTGATACAAATGAATATCCTTGGCCGTAGTGCAAGAATGATGTGAATTATTTATTAAGCTGAGTCCCAGTGATAAAAGTGATGAAAAACCTTTTAAATCATAAAAGATAGTAGATTTTATTCTCTACTTGACTCTTTTAATGGATTGCATGTTCTGCTGCAGTTAAACTTGATGTATGTTGTATTTTATCAGTTTAACATTGTTGAAGACTAATGATAACTTATTCTGCATTATCTTAGTCATAATAATTCTTATTGGGCTAGTTGAGCTCACCCTTTCTTTCACTGTTCTCTTCAGGAAATGAGAACGTAGCCGGGACTAGTCGGGGAACGGAGTGAAGGACTAGATGATAGTATTAGTAGTCCTCACTATTCTGTTAAAAAGTGTGTTAATAAATGTAATGAGGACTTATTCTGAGAGTGGATATTGTCTAGAAGACAATATTTGTATTAAAACTTACAGCTCTCTTGTTGTATATTTAAGATTGTATTTGTATTCTGTACCATGTATTTGGCGACTCAGAATAGGTGATGTATACCTATTTTGGGGGCGTCAAAGTTGGTATCAAAGCTTAGGGATATGATCCTGGTACGAGATGTGAGAGAAGAACTAGGAGGGAGAGATTTGAAATTCCTTCGCTAGTATAACCTACCTAAGTTTATTTGATATTTAATTGGTTGGTCAGAGTATAGGGATTATATGTGATATGTTAATTAACCCTTATTTTGTGACAGTATTTGAAAAGAATGTTGAGAACATCAATGGAGCACATGAGAGCATTGAGTCTCCACAGATCAATAATCAGGATAATGTGCATTAGGAAGGCGACAATCCTAATGCAAACAACAACACTGACCAAATGATGAATGATGGAATGTTCTGAGGCTTCATGCAATTTATGCAACATCAGGCGAGAGCGGCTCCTGTCCAAAATGCAGGTGGAAACACTGGCAACTCTCGTGATTCACCACCGCCAAAAAGTTCAAGGAGCTAGGACCACCGGAGTTTTTTGGAGAGCTAAAACCACTTAAGGCGAAGACGTGGATAAAATAGATCAACAAGATATTTGATGTCTTGGGTTGCTCTGAGGAGAAAAAGGTTCCCTTTGCCACCTTCATGTTGCAGGCAGAGGCGAATTACTGGTGGGAATCTGTAAAGCGTACTCAACCTACCACACTGAAGATGTCTTGGGAGAAGTTCCAAGAACTGTTCAACGACAAGTACTTTCCCTAAAGTATTCGTCACATGAAAGAGGTAGAGTTCATTAAACTAGAACAAAACAACATAACCATGTCGCAGTACGAGGCCACGTTTGCCGAGATGTCCCGGTTTGCGTCCCATTTGGTTGATAATGAGGAGAGAATGACGTGAATGTTTCTAAGAGGTTTGAAACCCGAGATACGTTAATATCTTATCTCTCATAAACTGTATTTGTGTTCAGATGTTGTTAATAGGGCTCAGTTATTGGAGCGCGATAATGAGTCAACCCAACCAAAAGAGAGCGGTAAGAAATGATAATACCAAAGATAACACCATCAAGCGATGATAATAAGCGTGGAGGGAATCAACATGCCAGAAATGGTAACCACTTAGGTGGTAATCATGGCCAAAGCAATAAGAATGGACATTTCAAGAAGAGGAGATTCAACAATGATGGAAAGACGTCAGCACCTGCACCCATGGTTAAGGAAAGAGAACGACCACCTATCATATGCTTCAAATACGGAGGGGAAGGACACATCAGTCCAAACTGTGCGATGCCGTCAAAAGCATGTTATAATTATGGAAGAGAAGGTTACCTAGCCCGATTTTGTCATTCACCGAAGACAAGTTCAGCTAGGATGGAGGCACCAAAGGACACCCTAGAAAAGTCAAAGCCAGTAGTGCAAGGGAGAGCGTTTGTCTTGACCTCCAAGAAAGTAAGGAACCCGAATGAGGTCATCACGAGTAAGCTTATCATAAACTCTAGCGAAGTATATACCTTATTTGATACCGAGTCTACCCATTCTTTTATTTCTCCTACTTGCGCTCAACGTTTAAATTTAACTCCGGAGAAATTAGACTTTGACTTATCTGTTGAAACTCCATTGGGAGAAACCTTCATTACATCCACTGTTTATAAGTCTTGTTTGGTTCAAATCGGTACCCTCACATTACATGTCTATCTTATTTCATTGAAAATACTTGCATTTGATGTAATTCTGTGGATTGATTGGTTAACTACTCATCATGCAAAATTGATTATTTTAAGTAAGGTTGTTAGCTTTCATATTCCTAATCAACCTATTATGTGAATTCAAGCAACCAAACCATTAAAATTAATCACTGTCATCTCAAGCCGTAAAGCTATTCATTTATTAAAAAATGGATGTCAAGCTTTCTTAGCTCATGTCACGGATCTAAACAAAAATACGTCATGTTTGAAAGATATTTCTATTCTTAATGAATTTCTTGACGTATTCGCTGAAGAACTTCCTGTCCTACCCCCAGAGCGTGAAATTGAATTTTGTATCAACCTTGAACCTGGTACAAAACCTATTTCCAAAGCCCTATATCGAATGGCTCCTATTGAGCTTTAGGAGTTAAAGACCCAACTACAGGAATTATTAGACATTGGCTTTATTCGTCCTAGTACTTCTCCTTAGGGTGCTCCTGTTCTATTTGTGAAGAAGAAAGATGGGAGTATGCGACTTTGTATTGATTATCGGGAGTTGAATCATGTCACTATCAAAAACAAGTACCCTTTGCCACGTATTGATGACCTGTTTGACCAGTTGCAAGGCGCCAAATTCTTTTCAAAGATTGATCTTCGTTCCGGATATCACCAATTGAAGATTAGAATCGATGACATTCCAAAGACGACTTTCAGAACTCGGTACGGGCATTATGAATTCCTAGTCATGTCTTTTGGATTGACTAATGCTCCTGCTGCCTTTATAGATATGATGAACCGAGTATTCAAGGAATATTTGGATCACTTTGTGGTCGTCTTTATTGATGACATCATTATTTATTCCAAAAGTCGTGAAGATCATGAGCAACACTTGAGGCTGATACTCCAAAAGCTTCGTGAATATAAGCTTTATGCTAAGTTAAAGAAATGTGAGTTCTCGTTTGAGGAAGTAGCATTCCTTGGGCATGTGGTATCAAGTCATGGAATATTTGTTGACCCGACAAAGATTGAAGCCATTCAAAGCTGGGAACAACCTAAATCAGTGACCGAAGTACATAGTTTTCTCGACTTAGCTGGTTATTATCGGAGATTCGTAGAAGTGTTTTCTAGAATCGCTACTCCCTTAACTCAGCTTACTCGGAAAGATACAAAATTCGGTTGGAGTGAGGAATGTGAGAAGAGTTTTCAAGAACTCAAGAGAAGACTCATTTCAGCACCTGTTCTGATAATACCATCTGGCTCTCAGGGATTTGTCATCTATAGTGATGTTTCGGGCAAAGGGTTAGGATGTGTTCTTATGCAACATGGGAAAGTCATAGCCTATGCCTCTCGACAACTCATAGAATATGAGAGGAATTATCCTACTCATGATCTAGAGTTGGCAGCTGTTGTCTTCGCACTTAAAATTTGGAGGCATTACTTGTATGGGGAGAAAGTGGAGATCTTTACGGATCATAAAAGCCTCAAATATTTCTTCACTCAAAAGGAACTAAACATGCGACAGCGACGTTGGCTTGAACTATTGAAAGATTATGATCATACCATCCAATACAATCCTAGAAAAGCGAACATGGTAGCTGACGTATTAAGTAGAAGATCATATGCGGGTACGAGTGTGATATTATCAACGCAAAGGCCCATTTTGTAAGATTTAAAAAGGATGGAGATAGAGATAAAGACTCCACGGACCCAAGTGATGATGGCGAATATACGAGTGGAACCAACTTTAATCGATAAAGTTAAAGCTGCTCAAGCTACAGGCCTGGAGCTGATGCATATGAGGAAGAAAGTACAAGAAGGTGCTATGCCGGAAGCAAGAATCGATGAAGAAGGAATACTTCGAGTCAACTCCAAACTTTGTGTTCCTAATGACCCTAATTTAAAGTATAAAATCATGATGGAGGCGAACAACACACCGTTTGCAATCCATCTGGGAGTACCAAAATGTATCACGATCTTCGACATACATTTGGGTCATTGTTGATAGATTAATCAAGTCTGCTCATTTCTTACCTATACGAGAAACTTATACACTTGAATGCCTTGCTCGTATGTAAATAAACGAGGTTGTAAGATTACATGGTATGCTAGAATCCATAGTTTTTGATCGAGACCCAAGATTCACTTCACGATTTTGGGTTAGTTTGCAAAAAACTATGGGCACGGATTTACGATTTAGTTCGGCATATCATCCTCGAACGGATGGACAATCAGAGAGGACTATTCAAACTCTTGAAGATTTATTAAGACTCTGTATCCTTGACTTCAAGTGAAGTTGGGACAAGTTCTTACCATTGGTGGAGTTTTCCTACAACAACAGTTATCAAGCAAGTATTGGCATTGCTCCATTCGAAGCGTTGTATGGAAGAAAGTGTCGTTCTCCAGTATGCTGGGATGAGGTGGGTGAAACAACTTTGTTGGGACTGGAGTTGGTACATATGACTACAGAAAAGATTCAAACGATCCGACAACGTATAAAAACCTCCCAAGATTGACAAAAGAGTTATGTTGATCTTCATCGAAAGGACATGGAATTCGATATTGGAGATCATGTGTTGTTACGTGTTGCTCCATGTAAAGGAGTTACGAGATTTGGAAAGAGAGGAAAGCTCAATCCTCGATTCATTGGCCCGTTTTTAATCCTCGATCGAGTAGGGACTGTAGCCTATAGACTCGCTTTACCGCCAAGTATGTCTCATGTTCATAACGTTTTTCATATATCCATGTTACGTAAATATGTGAAAGACCCGAACCACATTATTGAGTTAGAACCGGATGAAATAGCGGAAGATTTAATATATGAAGAGGTTCTTGTTTAAATCTTGGATAAGAAGGAACATATTCTACGCTCCAAGGTTATACCTCAAGTCAAAGTTTTATGGAGGAACCACGATGTTAAGGAAATGACCTGGGAGTTAGAATCTAAAATGAAATCAAGGTATCCTTACCTCTTTGACATACCAGGTACGTACCCTAATTTCGAGGGCGAAATTTCATAAGAAGGGGAGATTGTAAGACCCCAACTTTTATGAATAAAGATGAATTTTCTATAATTATCATTTTTAAATATTATGGAATGAATTTGATATAATGTTATATGTAAGACCTTGAATTTTATGAAATAAAAGTATTCAATTTTCCAATTTAGTAAATGGTTAAATTGATAAAAAGTAAAGTTAAGGGTGATATATGATTTTTTTTTTTCAAAATAAGCAAGTGGCTATAAAATACTTATTGTTGTCGGGGAATATTTGTTCGGTCGTGGAATATTCTTGTTGTCGTGGAATATTAAATGCGATTACCATGAGCCGTTTGGGCCCTATAAAGAGAATAACCGCTTGGATGAAGAAAATGACAAGTTTAAGTTTTTATAAATAATCTAGGCGTAGTTATTCTGAATTAACAATCTTTGTTGGAATACACGTGGTTAAAATATAGTAATACACGTTGTTGCACAGTAGCACACAGTATTGCACAGTATTTTTGAATTATTGATTCTTACGTAAGAAGGCACTAATCAATAATTATTACAGTAATTAATGTTCAATATTTTATTTTATTAGTTCAATAATTGTTGCGTTGATATTTTATATTATTGTTATTTCAATAATTGTCATTGCACAGTATTCCCATTATCATATCAATAATTTATATTATTTGGATAATATTATTAGATAGCATTATTGGCAATGTCTAGAAAGTTCTGTCAAGGAGAGGTTTGGTCACCTAATTGCACGCCAGTAAGGAGAAATCCTTATCTAAAGCCCCTCTTTCACGGAACTACACCGTTGTCATAATTGTGATTATGTAATATTATTTGTGAATAATTAATTATTAATTTATATGATAAGGAAATATTTATTTGATGCGAATATAAATGATTGATTTATTTATGTGGTTATAAATGAAGGAATTAATGTTGAAGTGTTTTATTAGTATTTTGTCGAAATGAAGAACAAAATATGGGATTTTCAGAAAAATTAGTTTATTACTTGATTTTGTAAAATTTATAACTCTTTGTGTATAATGAGTTAGGAGATGAGCCATATATCAAAAGAAACCCCTGGAAGTAATCTAAATGTTGAAATTTGAATCACCCAAAAATCCTTTTGTAGATTTATCGAGGTTCGAAGGACTAATAATCCGAAAAATCAGTGTTCTTGAGATATATTGCGTGAGTTATAATTTTTAATCCGACCGTTGGATCGTTGTGATTTTTAGATATGTTATACATATATCAATTGAGTATATGTCCACAAATTATGAACCGTTAAAAATTAACGTATGATTTGTTGTGAATTTTAATAGGTGACTGATTCAGAAATTATTTTTATAAATGTTTTTAGTGAAAAATTCTAGAAGGCGGGCCCACTCTTTGGTTGGTGATTGAATGCATGTGCTGAATTGGATTTTCAATGGTGATGGCTGCCATTTTTTTCAAAATGGCATGCGTATAAAATAAATTAATATTTTATTAATTTAGTCTCCTTTAATGCTTCTAAATTTTCCTATAAATAGGCGCTTAAGTTAGAATTGAAAATCACACCAGAAACAAATTTTCTTTCTCTCTATATTGTCGAGCATATTTTTGTAAGTATTTAGATACTTTGAGAGTTACTATTCAAAGTCTAAGTTTCCTTGACTTTACATCCGATGTTCCTATTCGAATCTTCTTGCTCTTTTTGAGGTAAGAGATTTTAAGGGTTATTATGTTTTTCAGTTTCATACTTTTTCAGACCTTCAAAAATTCTGGAAATTTTGAAATGATAATTTGATTAGTTTCCTAGATTGTGTCAAATAATGGTGATTTTTGGACATATAGATTAGGAGTTATGGATTTTATGAGAAAATACTATTTTAAAAGTAAACTCTTATAACTCCTTGTGGTTAACTCCAAAATTGATGAAATTTTTACTGGGAGTACATCTATATAATATCAGTATAATATAAATTTTGGAATTTTTGGATAAAAGTACAATTTATGATAAATATCTAAATATTCGACAGTTTTGGCTATATGAAAAATAGTAAATGAATTTTAAAGATTCTGAGAAAAATATATGTTCAATATGGGACTATATTATGCTAATTCCCAGAAAAGAAATATTTTTCGAACTGATTTGGTATTTTTCATAAAAATGGACTAGTTATGATTAAATAAATTAAATATGTTATGTGAAGTAACAAAATTGAATACTAGGATTTTATGGCTTGGGAATCCTATATATGGTATATGCAGATTTTTGATGAGGTTGTTGGTTATTGGTGATGAAATCTTATGAGTTTGGCATTTTAGTATGATTAAATGCATTAATTAGTAATGTGTAAAAAATTAAAATAAATTATTTATAAGATTAAGAAATGATTAAAATATTGTGGTAGTATTAATTATATTAGATTATGAGATTATTAAGTGATTTATAACATGTTGATTAAGGTGTTATGAAATCATTGATTTATGAATCTTACTCTTGAAATTAAATGCAGTTGTTGATCGTATTGTTTTTATTATAATATATAACATTTTTATAATTCCGGTGATGAAATTTCTCTTTGACTTAAGTGTAAAGATGAGTAGATTATTGGTATGATCGTGACTATGGGTTCTCTTTGGCCAGTAGTGCAAAGATGAATTGTTGACTGGTATGATCATTACCATTGAATTTACAATTGAATATTTTTAGCTTAAGTGCAAAGGTGAATTGATCAACATGGTTATAAATATTGTTTATATAAATTCTGAAATGATTATATATTTCTTTGAGATATGAATATCTTTGGCCTGTAGTGCAAAGATGAATTGTTGATGAATATCTTTGGTGTGTAGTGCAAAGATGACCTGTTGTTGAATATCTTTGGCATGTAGTGCAAAGATGAACTGTTAATGAGTATCTTTGGCCCGTAGTGCAAAGATGAACTTATTAGTATGATTATGAGCATGAATTGTGGTTTGATATAACCATGATCTTTGATGTTTCAGGTAATGACATGTGCTGAAAAATATCTTCGTCTTGGATGAGAAGAGAAAATTAGAACTACAATTATGATTATGAGTTATTCACATGACTGTGAACAGGATCTGTTGAATAATGTTACAGGGTTAAAGTATTGTTGGTGGACTTTTAACATGGAGAAGATAATAGACTTTATGGTCTATTTGACTCTTCTAATGGATTGCTTTCTCACAGAACTATGGTTGAAAAGTTTTATCATCTACCATATGTTCTAAATCTCTGATTTATTACTGATGAAGGCTATTGATAATTTAATTATCTTTAGTTATGATATTCTTTACTGAGCTAGTTGTGGTCACCCCTTTTACTTCACAATTCCTTTAAGGTAATAAAAGTGTAGCTGGGTCGAGCGAGGATAACAGGGGAATAGTGTGGTGGTCCGAGACTATCAAAGTTTATCAACACATTATAAAACGGCATGACATATAATATATAATTGTATTGAGGACCTAAGATGTGTGTGTCATATATTATACGTCACTTAATAATTGATTTTGGTGAACAACAATAGGGTGAGGTGAACCCAACTTTTGAAGGGTGTTTTGCCACTATCATACAAGATGTCTAATGACATACAATCTCGTGTTATCATAAGAAAGGATTGTGCACATCCACTTAATGAGTATATCTACGAGCACTACCTATATGATCTTGGAGTTGGCTTGAAATGTAATGTTCAATCGCAGACGGTGGAGATAGTTATATGTCAAGAGAAGACTCACCATTGGAAGGAACATGATAGTAATCATCTCGTTTTTCTTTGGGGTCTATTGGATCAACCAAGGATAATTCTCTGGACATATGATATATATCATAACTTAGATTCATGGCCTCTTATGTATGAAGGTATCCTTGTGCATTTCCCAAAGATTTTAATTTCTAAAACAATTCTAGATTGTACGTTTATGTAAGGTATCACTATGAGGTGTTGTCCATAGTTGGGACATGAGTCACAGTTGGTATTAAAACTAACAGTATATGTGTTGTTGTATTTTGCACAAAAATTATAGTAATAAAGTTGTAGTTGTTTTCTGTACCATGTATTTGGCGACTCAGAATAGGTTGGATGGATTAAACCTATTTTGGGGGTGTTACATTTGGTATCAGAGCTTAGGGATATGATCTTTGGCGGAGATCCGGGATTAGAACTAGGAGGGGAGAGACGAGTAATATCCTTCGCTAGTGTGTGTCCTACCTAAGCTTATTTGTTGGTCAGTCATAATATCAGGATATTATGTGATGTGTTAATTTGTTCAATTAACCTTTGTTTTGAAGCTGTATTCTAGAATGATATCTGAAATACAGGAGATAAGCAATGGAGAAATCATGAGGACAGGGAAGATGGAATCTGAGATGAAAGCAAGGTATTCTCAACTCTTTGAAATACCATGTACGTAAATTTTGGGGACGAAATTTCATAAGGAGGGGAGATTGTAAGACCCCGAATTTTCTAAAATAAAAGTATTCAATTTTCCTATTTAGTAAATGGTTAAATTGATAAAAAGTAAAGTTAAGGGTGATATATGAATTTTTTTTTCAAAATAAGCAAGTGGCTATAAAATACTTATTGTTGTCGGGAAATATTTGTTCGGTCGTGGAATATTCTTGTTGTCGGGGAATATTCGTACGACGACGCAGTCATTTGTGGGCCCCATAACAAAATAACCGTCGGATGAAGAAAATGACAAGTTTAAGTTTTTATAAATAACGACGTAGTTGTTACCGTTAACACTGTTGGAATACCTGGTGGTTAAAATATAGTAATACGCATTGTTGCACAGTAGCACACAGTATTGCACAGTATTTTTGAATTATTGATTCTTACGTAAGAAGACACTACTCAATAATTGTTACAGTAATTAATGTTCAATATTTTATTTTATTGGCTCAATAATTACTGCGTTGATATTTTGTATTATTGTTATTTCAATAATTGTCATTGCACAGTATTCCCATTATCAGATCAATAATTAATATTATTTGGATAATATTATTAGATAGCATTATTGGCAATATCTAGAAAGTTCTATCAAGGAGAGGTTTGGTCACCTAATTGCGCGCCAGTAAGGAGAAATCCTTATTGGAAAGCCCCTCTTTCTGAACCGGATCGATCATCATAATTGTGATTCTGTAATATTATTTATGAATAATAACTTATTAATTTATATGATAAGGAAATATTTATTTGATACGGAAAAAATGATGGATTTATTTATGTGGTAATAAATGAAGGAATTAATGCTGAAGTGTTTTATTAGTATTTTGTCGAAATGAAGAACAAAATATGGGATTTTTAGAAAAATTAGTTTATTACTTGATTTTGTAAAATCTATAACTCTTTGTGTATAATTAGTTAGGAGATGAGCCATATATCAAAAGAAAGCCCTGGAAGTAATCTAAATGTTGAAATTTGAATCACCCAAAAATCTTTTATAGATTTATCGTGGTGAATTTTTGAATGAAACTAGTTCGAAGGACTAATAATCCGAAAAATCAGTGTTCTTGAGATATATTACGTGAGTTATAATTTTTAATCCGACCGTTGGATCGTTGTGGATTTTGGATATGTTATACATATATGAGTTGAGTATATGTCCACAAATTTTGAACCGTTAAAAATTAACGTATAATTTGTTATGAATTTTAAGAGGTGACTGATTCAGAAATTGTTTTTATAAATGTTTTTAGTGGAAAATTCTAGAAGGCGGGCCCCACTTTTTGGTTGGTGATTGAATGCATGTGTTGAATTGGATTTTCAAAGGTGATGGCTGTAATTTTTTCAAAATGGCATGCGTATAAAATAAATTAATATTTTATTAATTTAGTCTCCTTTATGCGTTCTAAAGATTTTTCTATAAATAAAGCGCTTAAGTTAGAATTGAAAATCACACCAGAAACAAGTTTTCTTTCTCTCTATATTGTCGAGCATATTTTTGTAAGTATTTAGATACTTTGAGAGTTACTATTCAAAGGTCTGATTTTCCTTGACTTTACATCCGATATTCCTATTGGAAATCTTTGCTCTTTTGATGTAAAGGATTTTAAGGGTTATTATGTTTTTCAGTTTCGTACTTTTTCAAACCTTTGAAAATTCTGGAAAAATTTGAAATGTTAATTTGATGAGTTTTCTAGATTGTGTCCAAAAATTGCGATTTTTGGATGTATAGATTAGGAGTTATGGATTTTATGAGAACATACTATTTTAAAAGTAAACTCTTATACCAAAATTGATGAAATTTTTATTGGGAGTACATCTATATAATATCAATATACCATGTATATTTTGGAATTTTTGGATAAAAGTACAATTTATTATAAATGTCTAAATATTTGGCAGTCTTGGCTATATGAAAAATAGTAAATGAATTTTAAAAATTTCGAGAAAAATATATGTTCAATATGGGACTATATTATGCTAAATCCTAGAAAAGAAATATTTTGGGGCCGATTTGGTATTTTCATGAAAATGGACTATTAAATAAATTAAATATGTTATGTGAAGTAAAAAAATTGAAAAATAGGATTTTATGGCTTGGGAATCCTATATATGGTATATCTGATTTTTGATGAGGTTGTTGGTTATTGGTGATGAAATCTTATGAGTTTAGTATTTTAGTATGATTAAATGCAATAATTAGTAAAGTGTAAACAATTAAAATAAATTATTTATAAGTTTAAGAAATGATTAAAATATTGTGGTAGTATTAATAATATTAGATTATGAGTTTATTAAGTGATTTATAACATTTGGATTAAGGTGTTATGAAATCATTGATTTATGAATCTTACACTTGAAATTAAATGCAGTTGTTGATCGTATTATTTTTATTATCATATATTATATTTTTATAATCCCAGTGATGAAATTTCTCTTTGACTTAATCGTAAAGATGGGTAGATTATTAGTATGATCGTGACTATGAGTTCTCTTTGGCCAGTAGTGCAAAGATGAATTGTTCACTGGTATGATCATGACCATTGAATTTACAATTAAATATTTTTAGCTTAAGTGCAAAGGTGAATTGATCAACATGGTTATAATAATTGTTTATATAAATTCTGAAATGATTATATATTTCTTTGAGATATGAATATCTTTAGCCTGTAGTGCAAAGACGAATTATTGATGAATATCTTTGGCGTGTAGTGCAAAGATGACCTGTTGTTGAATATCTTTGGCCCATAGTGCAAAGATGACCTGTTGTTGAATATCTTTGCCTTGTAGTGCAAAGATGAACTGTTAATGAATATCTTTGGCCCGTAGTGCAAAGATTAACCTATTAGTATGATTATGAACAGGGACTGTGATTTGGTATAACCATGATCTTTGATGTTTCAGGTAAAGACATGTGATGAAAAATATCTTCATCTTAGATGAGAAAAAAAAATTAGAACTACAATTATGATTATGAGTTATTCACATGACTGTGAACAGGATCTGTTGAATAATGTTACAGGGTTAAAGCATTGTTGGTGGACTTTTAACATGGAGAAGATAATAGACTTTATGGTCTATTTGACTCTTCTAATGGATTGCTCGTTCCGCTGCAACTATGGTTGAAAAGTTTTATCATCTACCATATGTTTTAAATCTCTAATTTATTACTGATGAAGGCTATTTATAATTTAATTATCTTTTGTTATGATATTATTTACTGAGCTGCTTTTGCTCACCCCTTTTGCTTCATAATTCCTTTAAGGTAATAAAAGTGTAGCTGGGTCAAGCGGGGATAACAGGGGAATAGTGTGGTGGTCCGAGACTATCAAAGTTTCTTAACACATTATAAAACGGCATGACATACAATATATAATTGTATTGAGGACCTAAGATGTGTGTGTCGTATATTATACGTCACTTAATAATTGATTTTGGTGAACAACAATAGGGTGAGGTGAACCCAACTTTGGAAGGGTGTTTTTCCACTATCATACAAGATGTCTAATGACATACAATCTCGTGTTATCTTAAGAAAGGATTGTGCACATCCACTTGTTGAGTATATCTACGAGCACTACCTATATGATCTTGGAGTTGGGTTGATACATAATGTTCAATCGCAGACGGTGGAGATAGTTATATGTCATGAGAAGACTCACCATTGGAAGGAACATGATAGTAATCTTATCGTTTTTCTTTGGGGTCTATTGGATAACCCAAGGATAATTCTCTGGACATATGAAATCTATCATAACTTATATTTATGGCCTCCTATATACGAAGGTTTCCTTGAGCATTTCCCAAAGATTTTAATTTCTAAAACAATTCTAGATTGTACCTTTATATAAGGTATCATTGTGAGGTGTTGTCCATAGTTGGGACATGAGTCACAATTGGTATTAAAACTCACAGTATATGTGTTGTTGTATTTTGCTTGACAATTGTAGTAATAAAGTTGTAGTTATTTTCTGTACCATGTATTTGGCGACTCAGAATAGGTTGGATGGATTGGACCTATTTTGGGGGTGTCACATTATAGTTGTGGGTAATATTTAGAAATTTTGCAAAGTACGCAAGTTGTTTATAATATTCGATTGGTCGGGAAATATTCGTACGATGGCACAATTATTGGTGGACCCCGCAACGGAATTATTGTCGGATTGAGAAAATGACAAAAAAAATATTTTTTTTAGAATAACAACGGATGTTTTACCGTTAACTATTGAAACACCCGGTGTTAAAAGTACAGGAATACACGTGGTTGCATAGTAGCACACGGTATTGATTATTGATGCTTATGTGAGAAGTCATTCAGTTTTACTCAATTATTGTCGATATTTTATATATTATTAAATCAATAATTGAGATGACAAAGTTATTAATATTATTATTTGCATTATTAACGATGCCTAGAAGTTCTGCCAATGAGATGTTTGGTCACCTAATTGCGCGCCAATAGGGAGAAATCCTTATTGGAAAGCCCGCTCTTTCTTGGGAACGACCTGGTCGATTAACAGTGTGAATAATAATAATGATGATGAAGTTTTGTTTTATTAGTATTATTAATGTAATAAAACATAAAATCTTTTTATATAAAACAATATACTTTTATAAAGTTATTCGTTTTATTAGGCTAATAGTAAAATCTTTTTATATAAAATAGAGTACTTTTATAAAGTTATTCATTTTATTAGACAATAATTAGAATATATTATATTTTATTATGCATAGTGTTTGCATAGTGCCTGCATAGTATTTGCATAGTAAAATCTTTTTAAAAGTTATTCATTTTATTAGATTATAGATAGAATATATTATATTTTATTATAAACCAATCTGGACCGTCCGTTTAAAGTAAATCGATCTGGACCGTTCATGGATTGGTTACTATTCAGTCCATTCTTTTATAAATAGAAGCTCATTCCTCCATTATTTCTTACGAATTCACTGAAACTCTAGAGAGAGAAACTGTAGAGAGAATTATTCTTCTATTTTGAGCGTATTTCTTTAGCGTTTAAGAAAGTTTTGAGCGTAGTGTAAGTTTCTTCAAGTATATCCGCGCCCTATCGTCGGAGTACTCTTCTTTATAAGGTAAGGGGTATTTTTTTTTCATATTCATGAAGAGAACTTCTGTTATTCCATTCTTTATTATTACATTGGAATAACTTTTGTATCTGTGATCTACCCTATACTTGGTGATTTACATTTGTTATTCAATTCGTTATTATTACATTTGGAACATCACATGCATGCGTTTCTGGCGGACCTGGTTACTGTTTTTATTATTACATTGGAATATCACATGCATGCATTATCGTCGGACTGGTTTCTTCTTTATTATTCTATTGGAATATCACATGCATGCGTTTTATCTTGGGACGATTCCGTTATTTATTATTATGTTGGAATAACTTTTTCATGCTAAGTACCGCATGCATGATGATTTTGTTGTTATTCCATTTTTTATTATTACATTGGAATATCACATCGGTGCGTATTACGCTGACACTGGTTCCGTTATTTATTATTCTGTTAGAATAACTTTGTCGGTAATCTTAGCATGCTGGTGATTTCTTTTGTTATTCCATTCTTTATTATACTCAGTTGTTTAAAGTTTTAACTTCTATACTCCATGAAATTGGCGCAATATCCTTGATATTTGCGCTTCATCTAGTATCTTTTCGTGGAAATATTCTTCTGAGCATTCTTAAATTTTACTCTATAAAGAAGTATCATGTTGACAATTTGGACGTTTTTAGTTCCTGAATAAATTAATTCTTGAACTTGTTTTATTGAATTCATATATCATTGTCATCATCATCACCTATTCTGAGTCGCCAAATACATGGTACAAAATATAAATACAATCTTTAATATACAACAAGAAAGCTGTGAGTTTTAATACAAATATTGTCTTCTAGACAATATCCACTCTCAGAATAAGTCCTCATTATATTTATTAACACACTATTTAATAGAATAGTGAGGACTACTAATACTATCATCTGGACCTTCACTCCATTCCCCGACTAGTCCCGGCTACATTTTCATTTCCTGAAGAGAACAGTGAAGGAAAGGGTGAGCTCAACTAGCCCAGTAAGAAATATTATGACTAAGATAATGCAGAATAAATTATCATTAGTCTTCAACAATGTTAAACTGATAAAATACAATAGACATCAAGTTTAACTGCAGCGGAACATGCAATCCATTAAAAGAGTCAAGTAGAGAATAAAATCTACTATATTTTATAATTTAAAAGGTTTTTCATCACTTTTATCGCTGGGACTTAGCTTAATAAATAATCCACCTCATCCCTGCACTACGGCCAAGGATATTCATACGTATCACAACCACAAATTATCCATGCACTACGGGCCAAGGATATTCGTGTATTCATCAATGGTCATGATCATGCCAACAACTGTCCATCAATGCACTACGGGCCAATGAGGACTTTTACCACATCATTTGTAACTTTACGGTTATGATTACACCGAATAATCCCTGGTCATAATCATACCAAGTCCATCTATGCACTACAGGCCACAGATAACTTTCAACAAAATATAAATATGAGGATGATGACAATGATATAAGAATTCAATAAAACAAGTTTAAGAATTAATTTATTCAGGAACTAATAACGTCCAAATTGTCAACATGATACTTCTTTATAGATTAAAATTTAAAAATGCTCAGAAGAATATTTTCATGAAAAGATACTGTATGAAGCGCAAATATCAAGGATATTTCACCAATTTCATGGAGTATAGAAGTCAAAACTTTAACCAACTGAATATAATAAAGAATGGAATAACAACAGAAATCACCATGCATGCGGTGCTTAGCAGAGACAAAGTTATTCCAACGTAATAATAAATAACGGAACCAAGTCAAAGTAATATATGCAATCGATAGGAAATTCTAATAGAATAATAAAGAATGAAATAACAATGAAATCACCATGCATGCGGTGCCTTGATAGACAAAGTTATTCCAACAGAATAATAAATAACGGATCGGTCCCATAAAATGCACAGAGAGGATATTCAAATGAATAATAAAGATGGAACCCAGTCCATGTAAAAGCGCATACAGACATGATATTCCAACAGAATAATAAATACGGAACCAGGTCCGGCGTAAAATGCACAGACAGGATGTTCCAATAGAATAATAACGAATGGAATAACAACATAAATCACCAAGTATAGGGTAGACCGCGTATACAGGTTATTCCAACAGAATAATGAAGAATGGAATAACAGAAGACTGATAAAATACAATAGACATCAAGTTTAACTGCAGCGGAACATGCAATCCATTAAAAGAGTCAAGTAGAGAATAAAATCTACTATCTTTTATGATTTAAAATATTTTTCATCACTTTTATCACTGGGACTTAACTTAATAAATAATTCACATCATCCCTGCACTACGACCAAGGATATTCATTAGTATCACAACCATAATTTATTCATGCACTACGGGCCAAGGATATTTGTGTATTCATCAATGGTCATGATCATGCCAACAACTGTCCATCAATGCACTACAGACCAATGAGGACTTTTACCACATCATCTGTAACATTACGGTCATGATTACACCGAATAATCCTTAATCATAATCATACCAAGTTCATCTATGCACTACAGGACACAAATGACTTTCAACAAAATATAAATATAAGGATGATGACAATGATATAAGAATTCAATAAAAACAAGTTCAAGAATTAATTTATTCAGGAACTAATAACGTCCAAATTGTCAACATGATACTTCTTTATAGAGTAAAATTTAAGAATGCTCAGAAGAATATTTTCACGAAAAGATACTAGATGAAGCGCAAATATCAAGGATATTCCACCAATTTCATGGAGTATAAAAGTCAAAACATTAACCAACTGAATATAATAAAGAATTGAATAACAAAAGAAATCACCATGCATGCAGTACTTCGCATAGACAGGTTATTCCAATAGAATAATAAATAATGGAACCAGGTCAGGCGTAATACGCACCGACAGGATATTCCAACAGAATAATAAAGAATGGAATAACAACAGAAATCACCATGCATATGGTACTTGATGTAAACGAGTTATTCAAATGAATAATAAATAACGGAATCGGTCCCACGTAAAAGCATGCATAGGATATTCCAACAAAATAATAAAGATTTTAACTAGGTCCATCATTATAACGCATGAGATGGGATATTCCAACAGTATAATAAAAACGGAACCAGGTCCGGTGTAAAACGCATGGACAGGATGTTCCAAAAGAATAATTACGAATGGAATAACAACAGAAATCACCAAGTATAGGGTTGACCGCTTATACAGGTTATTCCATCAGAATAATAAAGAATGGAATAACAAAAGTTCTCTTCATGAATATGAAAAAAAAAAAATTAATACCCCTTACCTTATAAAGAAGAGTACTCCGACGGTAGGGCGGGGATATACTTGAAGAAACTTGCACTACGCTCAAAGCTTTCTTAAACACTAAAGAAATACGCTCAAGATACAAGAATAATTGTCTCTACAGTTTCTCTCTCTAGAGTTTCAATGAATTCGTAAGAAATAATGAAGGAATGAGCTTCTATTTATAGAAGAATGGACTGAATAGTAACCAATCCATGAAACGGTCCGGATCGATTTACTTTAAACGAGCAGTCGTTGGTTTACAATAAAATATAATATATTACATTTATAATCTAATAAAATGAATAACTTTTAAAAGATTTTACTATGCAAATACTATGCAAACACTATGCATAATAAAATATAATATATTCTAATTATTGTCTAATAAAATGAATAACTTTATAAAAGTATTATGTTTTATATAAAAAGATTTTACTATTAGCCTAATAAAATGAATAACTTTATAAAAGTATTTTGTTTTATATAAAAAGTTTTTCTGTTTTATTACATTAATAATACTAATAAAATAAAACTTCATCATCATTATTATTATTCACACTATTAATCGACCAAGTCGTTCCCAGAAAAGAGGGGGCTTTCAAATAAGGATTTCTCTCTATTGGCGTGCAATTAGGTGACCAAACCTCTCCTTGGAAGAACTTCTAGACATCGTTAATAATACAAATAATAATATTAATAACTCTGTCATCTCAATTATTGATTTAATAATATATAAAATATCGACAATAATTGAATAAAGCTGAATAACTTATCACATAAGCATCAATAATCAATACCGTATGCTACTATGCAACCACGCGTATTCATGTACTTTTAACACCGGGTGTTTCAACAGTTAACGGTAAAACTTCCGCCGTTATTTTCATAAAAATATTTTTTAGCATTTTCTCAATCCGATAATAATTCCGCTGTGGGGTCCACCAATGATTGTGTCATTGTATGAATATTCACTGTTTAAAACGAATATTCCCCGACCAATCGAATATTATATAACAACTTGCGTACTTTGCAAAATTTATAAATATTACCCACAACTATAACAATTTATCAAATTTATTCCATAATATTCAAAAATGATATTTATAGAAAATACATTTTTATTCATAAAAGTTAGGGTCTTACAATCCCCCCTTCTTATGAAATTTCGCCCTCGAAATTAGGGTACATACCTGGTATGTCGAAGAGGTAAGGATACCTTTATTTCATTTCAGATTCTAACTCCCAGATCATTTCCTCAACATCGTGGTTCCTCCATAAAACTTTAACTTGAGGTATAACCTTGGAGCGTAGAATAAGTTCCTTTTTATCCAAGATTTGAAAAGGAACCTCTTCATACGTTTAATCTTTTGCTATTTCGTCTGGTTCTAACTCAATAATGTGGTTCTGGTCTTTCACATATTTATGTAACATGGATATATGAAAAACGTTATGAACACGAGACATACTTGGCGGTAAAACAAGTCTATAGGCTACAGTCCCTACTCGATCGAGGATTAAAAATGGGCCAATGAATCGAGGATTGAGCTTTCCACTATTTCCAAATCTCGTAACTCCTTTCCATGGAGCAACACGTAACAACACGTGATTTCCAATATTGAATTTCACGTCCTTTCGATGAAGATCAGCATAACTCTTTTGTCGATCTTGGGAGGTTTTTATACGTTGTCGGATCATTTGAATATTTTTCGTAGTCATACGTACCAACTCCGGTCCCAAGAACGTTGTTTCACCCATCTCATCCCAGCATACTAGAGAACGACACTTTCTTCCATACAACGCTTCGAATGGAGCCATGCCAATACTTGCTTGATAACTATTGTTGTAGGAAAACTCCACCAATGGTAAGAACCTGTCCAAACTTCCCTTGAAGTCAAGGACACAGAGTCTTAATAAATCTTCAAGAGTTTGAATAGTCCTCTCTGATTGTCTGTCCGTTTGAGGATGATACATCGAACTAAATCGTAAATCTTCGCCCATAGTTTTTTGCAAACTAACCCAAAATCCTGAAGTGAATCTTGGGACTCGATCAGAAACTATGGATACTGGCATACCATGCAATCTTACAATAGAATAATAAAGACGGAACTAGGTCCGGCGTAAAACGCACAAACATGATATTCCAACAGAATAATAAAGACGAAACCAGGTCCGACGTAAAACGCACAGATAGGATGTTCCAACAGAATAATAACAAATGGAATAACAACGGAAATCACCAAGTATAGGGTAGACCGCATAAACAGGTTATTCAAACAGAATAATATAGAATGGAATAACAGAAGTTCTCTTCATGAATATGAAAAAAATAATACCCCTTACCTAATAAAGAAGAGTACTCCAACGGTAGGGCGGGGATATACTTGAAGAAACTTGCAGTACGCTCAAAGCTTTCTTAAACGCTAAAGAAATACGCTCAAGATAGAAGAATAATTCTCCCTACAGTTTCTCTCTAGAGTTTCAGTGAATTCGTAAGAAATAATGAAGGAATGAGCTTCTATTTATAGAAGAATGGATCGAATAGTAACCAATCCATGAACCGTCCAGATCGATTTACTTTAAATGGATGGTTCAGATTGGTTTACAATAAAATATAATATATGCTATTTATAATCTAATAAAATGAATAACTTTTAAAAAGATTTTACTTTTGCATAATAAAATATAATATATTCTAATTATTGTCTAATAAAACGAATAACTTTATAAAAGTATTCTATTTTATATAAAAAGATTTTAATATTAGCCTAATAAAACGAATAACTTTATAAAAGTTTTCTGTTTTATATAAAAAGCTTTTCTGTTTTATTACATTATTAATACTAATAAAACAAAACTTCATTATCATTATTATTATTATTCACACTATTAATCGACCAGGTCATTCCCAGGAAAGTGGGGACTTTCCAATAAGGATTTCTCCCTATTGGCGCGCAATTAGGTGACCAAACCTCTCCTTGGCAGAACTTCTAGACATCGTTAATAATGCAAATTATAATATTAATAACTCTATCATCTCAATTATTAATTTAATAATATATAAAATATCGATAATAATTAAATAAAACTGAATGACTTCTCACGTAAGCATCAATAATCAATACCGTGTGTTACTATGCAACCACGCGTATTCCTGTACTTTTAACACCGGGTGTTTCAATAGTTAACGGTAAAACTTCCGCCGTTATTTTCATAAAAATATTTTTGTCATTTTCTCAATCAAACAATAATTCCGTTATGGGGTCCACTAATGATTGTGCCATCGTCATTTAATATTCCCCTGCTTAAAATGAATATTCCCCGACCAATTGAATATTATATAACAACTTGCATACTTTGCTAAATTTATAAATATTACCCACAACTATAACATTATATCAAATTTATTCCATAATATTCAAAAATGATATTTATTGAAAATACATTTTTATTCATAAAAGTTGGGGTCATACAATCTCCCCTTCTTTT
This sequence comes from Panax quinquefolius, assembly GCA_020205615.1. Lineage (NCBI taxonomy): Eukaryota > Viridiplantae > Streptophyta > Magnoliopsida > Apiales > Araliaceae > Panax > Panax quinquefolius. The sequence continues at coordinate 80,620,549 of CM035163.1, forward strand.
GAAATTTCGCCCTCGAAATTAGGGTACATACCTGGTATGTCGAAGAGGTAAGGATACCTCTATATCATTTCAGATTCTAACTCCCAAGTCATTTCCTCAACATCGTGGTTCCTCCATAAAACTTTGACTTGAGGTATAACCTTGGAGCGTAGAATATGTTCCTTCTTATCCAAGATTTGAACAGGAACCTCTTCATACGTTAAATCTTCCGCTATTTTGTCTGGTTCTAACTCAATAATATGGTTCGAGTCTTTCACATATTTATCTAACATGGATATATGAAAAATGTTATGAACACGAGACATACTTGGCGGTAAAGAGAGTCTATAGGCTACAGTCCCTACTCGATCGAGGATTAAAAATGGGCCAATGAATCGAGGATTGAGCTTTCCTCTCTTTCCAAATCTCGTAACTCCTTTCCATAGAGCAACACGTAACAACACAAGATCTCCAATATCGAATTCCACGTCCTTTCGATGAAGATCATCATAACTCTTTTGTCGATCTTGGGAGGTTTTTATACTTTATCGGATCGTTTAAATCTTTTTCGTAGTCATACGTACCAACTCCGGTCCCAACAACATTGTTTCACTCACCTCATCCCAGCATACTGGAGAACGACACTTTCTTCCATATAGCGCTTCGAATGGAGCCTTGCCAATACTTGCTTGATAACTGTTGTTGTAGGAAAACTCCACCAATGGTAAGAACTTGTCCCAACTTCCCTTGAAGTCAAGGATACAGAGTCTTAATAAATCTTCAAGAGTTTGAATAGTCCTATCTGATTGTCCGTCCGTTCGAGGATGATACGCCGTACTAAATTGTAAATCCGCGCCCATAGTTTTTTGCAAATTAACCCAAAATCGTGAAGTGAATCTTGGGTCTCGATCAAAAACTATGGATTCTGGCATACCATGTAATCTTACAACCTCGTTTATGTACATACGAGCAAGACATTCAAGTGTATAAGTTTCTCGTATATGTAAGAAATGAGCAGACTTGGTTAATCTATCAACAATGACCCAAATTGCATCTATACCCTGAGAAACCCTGCGAAGACCAGTAACAAAATCCATGGTAATATGATCCCACTTCCATTCTAGAATTTCAAGTGGTTGCAATGGACCTTTTGGTACCTGATGCTCCGCCTTGACTCGTTGACATGTTAGACACCTTGAGATAAACAGCGCTATCTCTCTCTTCATATTACCCCACCAAAATTTATGTCGAAGATCATGATATATTTTAGTACTCCCGGGATGGATTGCAAACGTTGTGTTGTGCGCCTCCATCATGATTTTATACTTTAAATCAGGGTCGTTAGGAACACAAAGTCTGGATTTGACTCGAAGTATTCATTCTTCATCGATTCTTGCTTTCGGCGGCGCTTACCTTCTTGTACTTTCTTCCTCATATACATCACTCCAAGTCCAGAGGTTGAGCGAGGTTTAACTTTATCGATTAAAGTTGGTTCTACTCAGTATATTCGCCATCATCACGTGGGTCCTGGAGTTTTATCTCTATCTCCATCCTTTGCAAGTCATACAAAATGGGTCTTTTGCGTTGACAATATTTCACTCAAGACCAAGATATGATCTTCTACTCAATCGTCGTCGGCTACCACGTTCACTTTTCCGTGGATGGTATTGGATGGTATGATCATAATCTTTCGATAGTTCAAGCCAACGTCAGTGTCGCATGTTTAGTTCCTTTTGAGTGAAGAAATATTTGAGGCTTTTATGATCCGTAAAGATCTCCACTTTCTCCCATACAAGTAATGCCTCCAAATTTTAAGTACGAAGATAACAAATTTATGACTCTAGATCATGAGTAGGATAATTCCTCTCATATTCTTTGAGTTGTCGAGAGGCATAAGCTATGACTTTCCCATGTTGCATGAGAACACATCCTAACCCTTTGCACGAAGCATCATCAGAGATGACAAATCCCTCCGAGCGAGGATGGTATTGTCGAACAGTCTTTGAAATGAGTCTTTCTCTTGAGTTCTTGAAAACTCTTCTCACATTCCTCACTCCAGCCGAATTTTGTATCTTTCAAATTCAGTTGAGTTAAGGGAGTAGCGATTCAAGAAAACCCTTTTACGAATCTCGGATAATAACCAGCTAAGCTGAGAAAGCTATGTACTTCGGTCACTGATTTAGGTTGTTCCCAGCTTTGAATAGCTTCAATCTTTGTTGGGTCAACAGATATTCCATGACTTGATACCACGTGCCCAAGGAATGCTACTTCCTCAAGCCAGAACTAACATTTCTTCAACTAGGCATAAAAATTATATTCACGAAGCTTTTGGAGTATCGATTTCAAGTGTTGCTCATGATCTTCACTATTTTTGGAATGAATAAGGATGTCATCAATAAAGACGACCACAAAGTGATCCAAATATTCCTTGAATACTTGGTTCATCATATCCATAAAGGTAGCAGGAGCATTAGTCAATTCAAAATGTAAAAACCCAAAACCCTAATAAGACTCGTATGTATAAATCCCGTAATAAAAATAAAATTTCTCTATTCTAAATGTGTTATGTGTTATTATATACTTGGTTTGACAAAATTGACCAAATAAAAATTTTATCTGAAAAACGTCGTGCTTGAAACCTCGTGCTTAATTTTTTTTTTCCATAATCGGTCTTTTCGGTAAAATTATTTTGATAAGTTGCTTTGTTGTGCTTACACTGACAAAACGCTTTGTCGTGTTTGTTAGGATTAGTGAGAAATTTAGGTTAGTAAACCTAGGTTAACAAACCCTAACCCTAATTAGCAAAACCCTAACCCTAGTTTATAAATTAAACCCTAATCAGCTAATCTAACCCTAATTAGCTTATGTTAACACCTAATCATGGTTAGTAAACATTAATTCGGTACTAATTAACATTACTTAACATTCCTAATCATTAGAAACAAAATCCTAATCAAGATTAGTAAAGATTTAAGCCTAATTTAGCTACTAATTTGATCAACTAGCTCACAAGTAGGTTGGGAGTCACCATTTCAAGTTCCAAAACATCACATGACATCCTTGCAAACTCCCAAGTAGCAGAAGAGTCACAAATCAGATCTTTATAGAGGCAAGTAGGTGGAAAAATGACCAAAAAGCCAAGTTGAAGAATTCTATAAATAGGAACCTTAGGGCTGAGCAAACTCACGAATTCCCAAAGCCTAGATACACTTATAAACCTATCATATCAAGCCTGGTTGATAACAACAACAACATCAGAAGCTAGAATCACAAATTGCTCAAGAAAAGGCGCAAACCCTAGTTTATAAATTTCTCTATGATCTTATTTAGATTTGTTGTTTAGATGTTTAGAATATTGTATTAGGATGTTAGAATGTATTTTATATTGGTAGAACACATTTTCATAACATCTAGATACCTTAATTAAGCGTTTTATGAAATCTGGGAATTTTGTAAAACTTGGTCTGACGGTTGAATGTCAGGGCTTGTATATTCGTGTGTGTTCATGTTTTGGTCTGTTAATCGATTGGTATTTGTAGCCTGTTAGTAGGTCTTCAATATGGAAAAGAAATCAGGTTCATTTGAACCGTAGATTTCAAGTTATAAGCAGTCAAAGTGGGTTGACCGTTCACGGATGTTAGTTTTCTAGGTTTGCCCAGAAAACTCAAGAACAGTCGAACCGGCTACTTTGACCGACATGTTTAATCGTCTTCTGATTGTTAATTGTTTATGTTTTTGTTATAGATTAGTACCCTGTTATACATACTACATATCTATGATCTTCAATCGAATAAACAACTCATAGGATTACTGGAATTGTTGGTCAAAATCCGTTGACTGAGCATGACCGAGTTTTCTGGGTTTTCCACAAAACTGAAGAACATGAAGAACAACATCTAGTTGTACTTTGACCAACCAATTTAGAGACCTTAGAGTTGTGATCCGATCTAGTTAATGTTATATATATGTACCTTGACATATATACTACATATTACAACAAACAAAATTCACATCTAATACACAGAATCGAAGATATTTAAACCACAAAACCGTTGACCGGCCATGACTTCTATTCTGAGTTACCCAGAAACCCAAGAACAGCTCTGACAATGACTTTGAGCTTATATAACATCTTGTTATGTGTAAGTTAGAGTCTAAGATTTGTTTGATATTGTACTACTGTAAGAATACTATAACACCAACACTTTACCAAACCGAAAATCATTACCAGTAGCTAGTTATTGAATGGTAAAAGTGATCACTTGACCACGACCAAATCACTGCCCAGAAACTCAAGAACACTTACAGCGACACTTTCTGTCACTATAGGGCTTTAGCGACAAATAGAAATTATTTTCTTTAAAAATAAATTATAAAAAAATAGAAATAATTAATAAATAAATATAAAAACATTATTAAAAATTATATTAATTAATTATAATTAAATTTTGATATTTTTTCATAAATTTAATAATTATTTTATATTATTTTATTATTATTAAGAATTTACTTATTAATAAAGAAATTAGAATAATTATTTATAAATACTAAATATTTATGGAAAATATTATTAATGATATAAAATTATATTAAGTGAATATAAATTATTTAATAATAATACTCAATGTTTTTGTAAAATTTTAGGTAAATATTAATTACTTATAAATAGAAATAAATGATTTAAAAATCATTTAAGGGATAAATAAGTATTTTAAATACTTTAAAAATTCTAAAAAAGGTATTATAATGGATAAATAAATTTTATAAATAAAATTTAGTCCTTATGACAGGGGTATTAAATACTAAACCCTATTCAAATCTAACCTGGTATTAAATAAATGTTATAATTGAATATTGTTATCAATATTAACGTGTTAGATTTATTTATATGAATATCGTAGGTACTTATTAACGTTTGAATAGCATAAATTGACTGATCTACGCTCAGGCAAGTTTCCTATACCCAAGTTATTACTTTCGCAAGTTCTCTATCCTTAAATCTCTTATAAAACAAATTTCTTAAACCCTGCTTATTTATTGGACAAGATTTTTATCTTGATATGTTGTTGATATAATACACCTACAATTGAATTACCTTATTATTGAAAAGTTATTGCTATAGTTCCAGAATAACTAAGAAATGAATTGTTTATCCATATGATATTGTTTATTGAGCATAAACTATTGTGTCAAACCAAATTATTTTGGTAAAACAATCTTATACTGAAGTTGAGTATCCCGTAAGGGAGCGAAGTTTAGTCAATTCATATATTGACAGTAGTTTTAGTGTATCTCGAGCACTATATAGGTGATATGTATACTCTAGGATGTTGAATAAGGTGATCCCTATCTCACATCTCGAACAAAATTTCTAAGTCTTTGTGGTACGATGAAATAAGAAAAATTCGAAAATGGTGAAGTTAAAAATCTAGAAACGGTAACAACTATCAGTTGAAATTTGAATTGTTATAATTCTTCAAATCCTATATTGTTATAAATATACAACTTGCTGAGCATGTCGTAGCTCACCCTTGCAAATTATTCCCTTTGTAGTTTTAGATAGTAATCCTGGAACTTCTAGAGTAGATAAAGGGAAGCGTCCCTACATAGATTTGATTATATTCTTGTTTGTTTGAATACCTTGTAATAAGAACTCGTTATGAGAATCATGTAATCGAATCTTAAAATTATGATATATATATATATATATAACATCTTTTATTTCCGCAACCGTGTTTTCTTACATATATAGATGTAAAATTAGACTTCTTCAAATCTAGTTGAGATCCTTGGGAACTATTTAGCTGAGTGAGGGTATTAATAGCATGGACTGTTCATGTTGTTATTAATACTCTGGATTTTAGATAAGTAGTTACTATCGATACAATAGTATAAATTCGTTGGCTTAAACTATACATCTGGGTGAGGGTATTAGTAATATGGACTGTTCATGTTATTACTGGTACTCTGAATTTCGGATAGATAGACTCTAGTCACAGATATAGTTCATATATTCAAGTGAGGGTATCCAAACACAGTAATAGTTCTCTTGAGAATTACCAATTATTATGGGATACTGTGAATCTTGAATTTATGAGAATTGTATCTGATACTCCCTCTATTTAATGTAATCTTATAATCAGATACCATGGGTGTATAGATTTAAAAGCATTATGTTGATTTTATGTAAACACCATATCAGATACTATGGGAGTATAGATATGGGGGCGTTACACAAAAGACATGACTAGGAATTCATAATGCACGTACCGAGTTCTAAAAGCCGTCTTTGGAATGTCATCGGTTCTAATCTTCAATTGGTGTTATCCGGAACGAAGATCAATCTTTGAAAAGAATTTGGCGCCTTGCAACTGGTCAAACAGGTCATTAATACGTGGCAATGGGTACCTATTTTTGATGGTGACATGATTCAACTCACGATAATTAATACAAAGTCGCATACTCCCATCTTTCTTCGTCACGAATAGAACAGGAGCACCCCAAGGAGAAATACTAGGACGAATAAAGCCAATGTCTAACAATTCCTGCAGTTGGGTCTTTAACTCCTGAAGTTCAATAGGAGCCATTCGATATGGGGCTTTGGAAATGGGTTTTGTACCAGGTTCAAGGTCGATACAAAATTTAATTTCACGCTCTAGGGGTAGGCCAAGAAGTTCTTCAGGGAATACGTCAGGAAATTCATTAACAATAGAAATATCATTTAAAACTGACGTATTTTTGTTTAGATCCGTGACATGAGCTAAGAAAGCTTGACATCCGTTTTTTAATAAACAAATAGCTTTATGGCTTAAGATGACAGTGATTGATTTTAATGGTTTGGTTTCTTAAATTCGTATAATAGGTTGATTAGGAATATGAAAGCTAACAACCTTACGAAAACAATCAATTTTTGCATGATGAGTAGTTAACCAATCAATCCCTAGAATTACATCAAATGCGAGTATTTTCAATGAAATAAGATCGACAGGTAATGTGAGGGTACCGATTTGAACCAAATAAGACTTATAAACAATGGATGTAATGAAGGTTTCTCCCAACGAAGTTTCAACAGATAAGTCAAAGTCTAATTTCTTCGGAGTCAAATTTAAACGTTGAGCACAAGTAGGAGAAATAAAAGAATGGTAGACCTGGTATCAAATAAGGTATATACTTCGCTAGAGTTTATGATAAGCTTACCCGTGATGACCTCATTCGGGTTCCTTATTTTTTGGGAGGTCACGACAAACGCTCTCCCTTGCACTACTGGCTTTGACTTTTCTGGGCATCCTTTGGTGCATCCATCCTAGCTGAACTTGTCTTCAGTGAACGACAAAATCGGGCTAGGTGACCTTCTCTTCCACAATTATATCATGCTTTTGACGGCATCGCACAATTTGGACTGATGTGTCCCTCCCCTCCGCATTTGAAGCATATGATAGGTTGTCGTTCTCCTTCCTTAACCACGGGTGCAGGTGATGATGTCTTTCCATCATTGTTGAATCTCTTCTTCTTGAAATGTCCATTCTTATTGCTTTGGCCATGATTACCACCGAAGTGGTTACCATTTCTGGCATGTTGATTCCCTCCACGCTTATTGTCACCGCTTCGATGACTGTTATCACTAGTATTATCATTTTGCCGGCTGCTCTCTTTTGGTTGGTTTGACTTATTATCGCGCTCTAATAACTGAGCCCTATTAACAACATCTGAATACAAACACAGTTTATGAGAGATAAGATATTGACGTATCTCGGGTTTCAAACCTCTTAGAAACATTCGCGTCATTCTCTCCTCATTATCAACTAAATTGGACGCAAACCGGGACAACTCGGCAAACTTGGCTTCGTACTGCGACATGATCATGTTATTTTGTTCCAGTTTAATGAACTCTACCTCTTTCATGTGACGAATACTTTCGGGAAAGTACTTGTCGTTGAACAGTTCTTGAAACTTTTCCCAAAACATCTTCAGTGCGGTAGGTTAAGTATGCTTTACAGATTCCATTGATGTTCTCAACATTCTCGGATGCCATTTTCAAATACCGCCACAAAACAAGGGTTAATTAACATATCACATATAATCCCTATACTCTGACCAACTAATTAAAAATCAAATAAACTTAGGTAGGTCATACTAGCGAAGGAATTCCCCGTCTCTCCCCTCCTAGTTCTTGTCTCACATCTCAACCAGGGATCATATCCCTAAGCTTTGATACCAACAGTGACGCCCCCAAAATAGGTATACATCACCTATTCTGAGTCGCCAAATACATGGTACAGAATACAAATACAATCTTAAATATACAACAACAGAGTTGTAAGTTTTAATACAAACATTGTCTTCTAGACAATATCCACTCTCAGAATAAGTCCTCGTTACATTTATTAACACACTATTTAACAGAATAGTGAGGACTACTAATACTATCATCTGGTCCTTCACTCCGTTCCCCGACTAATCCCGGCTATGTTATCATTTCCTAAAGAGAACAGTGAAAGAAAGGGTGAGCTCAACTAGCCCAGTAAGAAATATTATGACTAAGATAATGCAGAATAAATTATCATTAGTCTTCAACAATGTTAAACTGATAAAATACAATAGACATCAAGTTTAACTGTAGCGGAACATGAAATCCATTAAAAGAGTCAAGTAGAGAATAACATCTATTATCTTTTATGATTTAAAAGGTTTTCATCACTTTTATCGCTGGGACTCAGCTTAACAAATAATTCACATCATCCATGCACTACGGCCAAGGATATTCATTAGTATCACAACCATAATTTATCCATGCACTACAGGCCAAGGATATTTGTGTATTCATCAATGGTCATGATCATGCCAACAACTGTTCATCAATGCACTACGGGCCAATGAGGACTTTTACCACATCATTTGTAACATTACTACCATGATTACCCGAATAATCCACGGTCATAATAATACCAAGTCCATCCATGCACTACAAAACACGATGACTTTCAACAAAATATAAATATGAGGATGATGACAATGATATAAGAATTCAATAAAACAAGTTCAAGAATTAATTTATTCAGGAACTAATAACGTCCAAATTGTCAACATGATACTTTTTTGTAGAGTAAAATTAAGGAATGCTCAGAAGAATATTTCCACGAAAAGATACTGGATGAAGCTCAAATATCAAGGATATTCCACCAATTTCATGGAGTATAGAAGTCAAAACTTTAACCAACTGAATATAATAAAGAATGGAATAACAAAAGAAATCACCATGCATGCGGTACTTCGCATAGATAGGTTATTCCAATAGAATAATAAATAACGGAACCAGGTCAGGCGTAATACGCACCGACATGATATTCCAACAGAATAATAAAGAATGGAATAACAACAGAAATCACCATGCATGCGGTACTTCGCATAGACATGTTATTCCAACAAAATAATAAATAACGGATTCAGGTAAAACATAAAACGCACAGACAGGATATTCCAACAAAATAATAAAGACGAAACCAGGTCCGGTGTAAAACGCACAGACAGGATATTCCAACAGAATAATAACGATGGAACCAGGTCCGACGTAAAATGCACACACAGGATGTTCCAACATAATAATAACGAATGGAATAACAACAGAAATTACCAAGTATAGGGTAGACCGCGTATACAGGTTATTCCAACAGAATAATAAAGAATGGAATAACAGAAGTTCTTTTCATGAATATGAAAAAAATAATACCCCTTACCTTATAAAGAAGAGTACTCCGACAGTAGGGCGATGATATACATGAAGAAACTTGCACTACGCTCAAAACTTTCTTAAACGCTAAAGAAATACGCTCAAGATAGAAGAATAATTCTCTCTACAGTTTCTCTCTCTAGAGTTTCAGTGAATTCGTAAGAAATAATGAAGGAATGAGCTTCTATTTATAGAAGAATGGATTGAATAGTAACCAAATCCATGAACCGTCCGGATCGATTTACTTTAAACGAATGGTCCAGTTGGTTTACAATAAAATATAATATATTCTATTTAGAATCTAATAAAACGAATAACTTTTAAAAAGATTTTACTATGCAAACACTATGCATACACTATGCATAATAAAATATAATATATTCTAATTATTGTCTAATAAAACGAATAACTTTATAAAAGTATTCTGTTTTATATAAAAAGATTTTACTATTAGCCTAATAAAATGAATAACTTTATAAAAGTATTATGTTTTATATAAAAAGTATACATGGTCAACAAGTAATAAAGTGAAAGTAGAGTATCGTTCCCACGAGGAATTATTTGATAAAAATCACCAAGTACTAATTCTTAACCAAACTAATTTAATTTAAACAATCTCAAATCGTGATTTTTCTAATTAATAAAACTAAATTAATCAATTAAAACTAGGTTACTTTATAAATGAATTCAAATAAATAAAGGCTAAGACTCCAATATCCCCAATTATGAACTATAAACCAATTATCCAATTATCCCAATTATTATGTCTACTGAATTGTTAACAGGAAATCTCAAATGCCAAAAGCCCTCTCTCGAGTGTTCAATTGCCTTCTATTTAATCCAGATTAATTTTGCTAAATCTTTATGCAAAACAATTGAATTAAACTCGTTATAATCCCAATTCCTTATGTGTTACATGCGACAAATAGATATTCTCATTCTATTCACAAACCTACTTATTCACTGTGTAAATAACTAAGTCACATGTCACCATGCCCAGTTCTAACCCTAGAATTCCTTTCTCAATTCCTTCTAGAGTAACAAGGTAATTACTGATCAGATAATTAATCAATAAGCATAAGGCAAGATGAAGAATTCACTTCAATATAAATAATTAGAATAAATCAAATAATTAATTCATAATCATAAAAAGTTCAATTGAAATCTTAATGAAAGAGTTAGTTCATAATTAATGAATTAAAATCAAGAATCCACAATTGAATAGACATTAAAAGATAAAAGTAAGAGAAGAGAAGAGAATATAATCTATTGTCAGTAGCCTTGAGACTCCTCTTTCGCTTCTGCTTTGAATCTTCAATGGTCTCCAAGTTTCTTCAATCTCCAAAACTAATAAGAACTAGGGTTATGTTCTAATCTAAAGGAGTGTTTAGTCTAGTCTAATCTGTGACGCCCCCAAAATTAGGTATACATCACCCATCTTGGGCAGTCAGATACATGGTACAGAATTTAAATACAACTTACTAATATAACTGTCGTGTACAATACGACATAAATTGTGAGTTTGAATACAAATATTGTCTACTAGATATTATACAAACTCAAAAGGAGTCCTCATTACAATTATTATCACACTATTTCACAGAATAGTGAGGACTACTAATGCTATCCTCTGGACCATTACTCCGTTCCCCGACTCTCGTCCCAATTATATTCTCATTTCTCAAGATAACTTGATGATAGAAAGGAGAGCTCAACTAGCTCAAGACGAAATATTATGACTAAGATAATGCGAATAAATTATCATTAGCTTCTACAACAAAGTTGTTAAACCTGATAAAATATAATGAACATCAAGTTTAACTACAAATGAACCAAAGAATCAATTAAAAGAGTCAAGTAGAAAATAAAATCTACTATATTTTATGATTTAAAGGTTTTTCATCATTTGTTATAGTGAGACTCAAACTTTAATAAATATTCCACATCATCGAATCACCCCTGCATTACTACGGCCAAAGATATTCTTTAGTATCCGACCATAATTATTCATGCACTACGGGCCAAGAATAGTTGTGTATTCATTAATGGTCACGATCATGCCAACAATCGTCCATCAATGCACTACTGACCCGAGAGGATTTTATCACATCATTTGTAACATTACGGTCATGATTACAAGAATAGTCTCTCGGTCATAATCATACCAAGTCCATCTATGCACCATCTGAATACAAAAATGACTTTCAACATAATATAAACATGAGGATGATGACAATGATATAAGAATTCAATAAAACAAGTTCAAGAATTATTTTATCCGTGAATTATTAACGTCCAAATTGTCAACATGATCTTGTTTTGTAGAGTAAAATTCAAGAATGATCGTAAGAATATTTCCATGAAAGATCTTTGGATGAAACGCAAATATCAAGGATATTCTACTAATTTCATGGAGTATAGAAGTCAAAGTTTTAACTTACTGGGTATAATAAAGAATGGAATAATAAAAGAAATCACCATGCATGCGATGACCATACATGGTAGGTTATTCCAACGAAATAATAAATAACGGAACTAGGTCCCAAAAAAACGCATGCATGGATGTTCCAAAGAATAATAATAAAAAGATTTTGGAGCCAGTCCGGTGTAAAACACATGACGGTGATGTTCCAAATGAATAATAATAATAAAGATTTTAACCAGTCCTGTAAAACACACGCATAAAGATGTTCTAATAGAATAATAGAAGAATGTCACCAAGTATAGGGTAAACCCCGTATACAGGTTATTCCAACAGAACAATAAAGAAATGGAATAACAGAAGTTCTCTTCTTGAATACAAAAGAATAATATCCCTTACCTTAGAAGAACTGAATATTGGAAAAGTGAAGTAGCAGGATACTTTTCTTCTTTCTCTCTATAGTTTCTCTCTCTAGAGTTTCAATGAATTCGTAAGAAATAATGAAGGAATGAACTTTCTATTTATAGAAAAACTGAGGGTGGCTCTTGGTCTTAACGAAGGGTCAAAATGACTCTTGGTAATATTGAAGAGACAACTACTATTTCTGGAAGGGTAATTAACCTTTGGAACAATCAAGAGGCGATTAACTCTTGGTAATATCGAAGGGACAACTAATATTTGCGAAGGGGTAATTAGTATTGACGAAGGTAATTACTATTGACGAAGGTAAATACTATTGAAGAAGGTAATTACTATTGACGAAGGTAAATACTATTGATGAAGGTAATTACTATTCACAAAGATAATTACTATTCACAAAGGTAATTACTATTGATTTAAGACTCTTAGATGATGACATATGGGCCCCCATAAAATAATCAAACTTACCACAAACGTCTCATAACAGACTCTTTATATACATCAAGGATTGAATAAATATTACCACAAATCATTTTATTTTTAATCAACACATTTTTAATCTTTAAACAATTATTAATCATTTATAACTTGTCGTCTCAATTAATAATATAACATATTATACAGATGATACTGTGACAATAATTGAATCAATAATATAAGAGATATGATGCAGCAATTACTGTAGCAATAATTGAGTATAGCTAAGTGACTTCTCACGTAAGCATCAATAATCAATACTGTGTGCTACTATGCAACCACGCGTATTACTGTACTTTTACCACCGGGTAGTTCAACAGTTTTAACGGTAACACCTCCGCCGTTATTTTTATAGAAAGATAATTTTGTCGTTTTCTAACTACGACAATACTTCCGTTGTGGGGTCCACCAATGATTGAGCCGTCGTACGAATATTCCCCGACAAAAAGAATATTCCCCGACCAAACGAATATTTTATAACAACTTGGTTACTTTGCAAAATTTATAATTATTACCCACAACTATAAAATTATATCAAATTTATTCCATAATATTCAAAAATAATATTTATAGAAAATTCATCTTTATTTATAATAGCTGGGGTCTTACAACCTCCTCTTCTTATGAAATTTCGCCCTCGAAATTAGGGTACGTACCTGGTATGTCAAAGAGGTAAGGATACCTTGATTTCATTTCAGATTCTAACTCCCAAGTCATTTCCTCAACATCGTGGTTCCTCCACAAAACTTTGACTTGAGGTATAACCTTAGAGCATAGAATATGTTCCTTCTTATCCAAAATTTGAACAGAACCCTCTTATACGTCAAATCTTACGCTATTTCGTCCGGTTCTAACTCAATAATATGGTTCGGTCTTTCATATATTTACATAACATGGATATGTGAAAACGTTATGAACACGAGACATATTTGGCGGTAAAGCGAGTTTATAGGCCACGCCTCCTACTCGATCGAGGATTAAAATGGATGGATGAATCGAGGATTAAGTTTTCCTCTCTTTCAAAATCTTGTAACTCCTTTCCATGGAGCAACTCTTAACAACACATGATCTCCTATATCGAATTCCACGTCCTTTCGATGAAGATCATCATAACTCTTTTGTCGATTTTGTGAGGTTTTTATACGTTGTCAGATCGTTTGAATCTTTTTCGTAGTCATACGTACCTACTCCGGTCCCAACAACGTTGCTTCACCCACCTCATCCCAGCATACTGGAGAACGACACTTTCTTCCATACAACGCTTCGAATGGAGCCATGCCAATACTTGCTTGATAACTGTTGTTGTAGGAAAACTCCACCAATGGTAAGAACTTGTCCCAACTCCTTGAAATCAAGGACACGAGTCTTAATAGATCTTCAAGAGTTTGAATAGTCCTCTCCGACTGTCCGTCCGTCTGAGGATGATATGCCGAGCTAAATCGTAAGTCTGTGCTCATAGATTTTTGCAAACTAACCCAAAATCGTGAAGTGAATCTTGGGTCTCGATCGTAAACTATGGATCTGCAGCATACCATGCGATCTTATAATCTCATTTATGTACATACGAGCAAGACGTTCAAGTGTATAAGTTTCTCGTATCGGTAAGAAATGAGCAGACTTGTTCAATCTATCAACAATGACCCAAATCGCATCAATGCCTTGAGAAACCTTAGGAAGACCGATGAATCTAAATCCATGGTAATGTGCTCCCACTTCCATTTTGGAATTTCAAGTGGTTGCAATGGACCTCTTGGTACTTGATGCTCCGCTTTAACTCGTTGACAAGTTAGACACCTTGAGATAAACAGCCATATCTCTCTCTTCATATTGCTCCACCAAAATGTATGATTTAATATCATGATACATTTTGGTACTCCCCGAATGGATTGCAAATGGTGTGTTGTGTGCCTCCATCATGATATTATACTTTAAATCGTAATCGTTAGGAACACAAAGTCCGGAGTTGACTCAAGTATTCCTTCTTCATCGATTCTTGCTTCCTAAGATAGCACCTTCTTGCACTTTCTTCCTCATACGCATCGGCTCCAGTGTCCGTAGCTTGGCGCAGCCTTTAACTTTATCGATTAAAGTCGGTTCTACTCAGATACTCGCTATCATCACATGCGTCCCCGAGTCTTTAACTCTATCTCCATCCTTTGTAAGTCACACAAAATGGGCCTTTGCGTTGTGACAATAACGCACTCGTGACTTGTATATGATCTTCTAATCAATCGCTATTACCGTTAACTTTTCGAGAATGGTATTGGATGGTATGATCATAATCTTTCAAAAGTTCAAGCCAATGTCGTTTGTCGCATGTTGAGTTCCTTTTGATTGAAGAAATATTTGAGGCTTTTATGATCCGTAAAGATCTCCACTTTCTCCCCATACAAGTAATGCCTCCAAATTTTAAGTGCAAAGACAATGATACCGCTTAACTCTAGATCATGAGTAGGATAATTCCTCTCATATTCTTTGAGTTGTCGCGAGGCATAGGCTATAACTTTCCATGTTGCATGAGAACACATCCCAACCCTTTTCCCTCAAGCATCATTTGTAGATAACAAATCCCTCCGAGCCGGATGGTATTGCCGTAACAGTCTTTGAAAATAAGTCTCCTCTTGAGTTCTTGAAAACTCTTCTCACATTCTTCGCTCCAACCGAACTTTGTATCTTTTTCGAGTTAGCCGAGTCAATGGAGTAGCGATTCAAGAAAATCCTTCCACGAATCTCCGATAATAACCAAATAAACCGAGAAAGCTACGTGCTTGGTCATTGATTTAGGTTGTTCCCGACTTTGAATAGCTTCAATCTTTCTTTGGGTCAATGATATTCCATGACTTGATACCACGTGCCCAAGGAATGCTACTTCTTTAAGCCAAAACTCTCATTTCTTCAACTTGGCATAAAGCTTAGATTCACGAAGCTTTTGGAGTGTCAGCCTCAAGTGTTGCTCATGATCTTCACGGCTTTTTGAATAAATAAGGATGTCATCAATAAAGACGACCACAAAGTGATCTAAATATTCCTTGAATACTCGGTTCATCATATCCATGAAGGCAGCAGGAGTATTAGTCAATCTAAAGGAAATGACTAGGAATTCATAATGCCCGTACCGAGTTCTGAAAGCCGTCTTTGGAATGTCAGCGGTTCTAATCTTCAATTGGTGATATCCTAACGAAGATCAATCTTTGAAAAGAATTTTGCTCCTTGCAATCGGGTCAAACAGTCATCAATACGTGGCAATGGATACCTATTTTGATGGTGACATGATTCAACTCCCGATAATTAATACAAAGTCGCATACTCCCATCTTTCTTCTTCATGAATAGAACAGAGCACCCCCAAGGAGAAGTACTAGGGCGAATAAAGCCAATGTCTAACAATTCCTGCAGTTGGGTCTTTAACTCCTCGAAGTTTAATAGGAGCCATTCGATATGGGGCTTTAGAAATAGGTTTTGTCTTAGGGTTCAAGGTCGATACAAAATACAATTTCACGCCTGGGGTAGGCCAGAAGTTCTTCGAGGAATACGTCAGAAATTTATTAACAATAGAAATATCGCTCAAAACCGACGTATTTTTGTTTAAATCATGACATGAGCTAAGAAAGCTTGACATCCGCTTTTCAATAAATGAATAGCTTTATGGCTTGAGATGACCGTGATTGATTTTAATGGTTTGGTCGTTTGAATTCGCATAATAGGTTGATTAGGAATATGAAAGCTAACAACCTTAAAAACAATCAATTTTTGCATGATAAGTAGTTAACCAATCAATCCCTAGAATCACGTCAAATGCAAGTATTTTTAATGAAATAAGATCGACGAGTAATGTGAGGGTACGTCTGATTTGAACCAAACAAGACTTATAAATAGTGGATGTAATGAAGGTTTCTCCCAACGGAGTTTCCACAGATAAGTCAAAGTCTAATTTCTCCTGAGTCAAATTTAATCGATGAGCGTAAGTAGGAGAAATAAAAGAATGGGTAGAACCCAGTATCAAATAAAGTATAGACTTCATTAGAGTTTATGATAAGCTTACCCGTGATGACCTCATTCGATTCCTTGCTCTCTCGGGAGGTCACAACAAACGATCTCCTTGCAGACTACCGGCTTTGACTTTTCCGGACGGCCTTTGGTGTCTCCATCCTAGTTGAATTTGTCTTGATGAACGACAAAATCGAGCTAAGTGACCTTCTCTTCCACAATTATAACATGCTTTGGACGGCATGGCGCAGTTCGGACTGATGTGTCCCTCTCCTCTACATTTGAAGCATATGATAGGTGGTCTTTCTCCTTCCTTAACAACGGATGCTGGTGCTGACGTCTTTCCATCATTGTTGAATCTCCTTTTCTTGAAATGTCCATTCTTATTGTTTTGGCCCTGAATACCACCGAAGTGGTTACCATATCTGGCCTGTTGATTCCCTCCACGCTTGTTGTCACCGCTTCGATAACTACTCTCGTTGGTATTATAATTTTACCGTCTGCTCTCTTTTAGTTACGTTGTCTCGTTATCGTGCTCCACTAACTGAGCCCTATTTACAACATCTGAATACAAACAAAGTTTATGAGAAATAAGATGTTGACGTATCTCCGGCTTCAAACCTCTTAAAAACATTCGCGCCATTCTCTCTTCATTATCCACCAAATGGGACGAAACCGTGATAACTCCGTAAATTTTTTCCTCGTATTGCGACACGGGCCATATTGTTTTGTTCCAACTTGATAAACTCCACCTCCTTCATGTGGCGAATACTTTCGGAAAGTATTTGTCATTGAAACGACTCTTGGAACTTCTCCCAAGATATCTTCATAGATAGCGAGTTGAGTACGTTTTTACCGATTCCCACCAAAGAATATGCCTCTCCGCGTAACATAAAGGCGTGAAGGGAACCTTTTGCTCCTCGGAGCATCCCAAGACATCAAATATCTTGGAAATCATGCTTAATCCATGCTTCCGCGAAGTGGTTTTGCTCTCCCTTAAACTCCCGGTGGTCCCAGCTCCTTGAATTGTTTAGCGATGACCGGCCTTCGAGAGTTTTCCGTGTTTCCACCCCGTTTTGGGCGAGAGTCGCTCTCTTTCTTGTTGCATAAATTGCATAAAGCCTCTGAACATTTGATCATTCATCATTTGGTCAAGGTTGTTGTTTGCATGAGGATTGTCGCCATCCTCGATGCATTATTATCCTCGATTATTGATATGTGGTGAATCAACGATCGCTTTGTTTCTATTGCTATTCTCAACATTCTCGGATGTCATTTTCGACATCGCCACAAAACAAAAGGTTAATTGACATGTAACAATTTATCTCTATATTCTCGAATCGACCAATAAAATAGCACATAAACTTAGGTAGGTCATACTAGCGGCGAAGGTATTCCCCGCTCTCCCCTCCTAGTACTATTTTCACATCTTAGCCAGGGATCATATCCCTAAGCTTTGATACCAACTGTGATGCCCCAAAATTAGGTATACATCACCCATCTTGGGCGATCGGATACATGGTACAGAATTTAAATACAACTTACTAATATAAGCATGCGTGTATAATACTGACATAAACCATGAGTTTGAATACAAATATTGTCTACTAGATATTATACAAACTCAAAAGGAGTCCTCATTACAATTATTATCACACTATTTCACGTAATAGTGAGGGACTACTAATGCTATCCTCGGACCATTACTCCGCTCCCGACTCGTCCCAAATTATATTCTCATTTCAAGAGAATAAAGGATGATAAAGGAGAGCTCAACTAGCTCAAGACGAAATATTATGACTAAGATAATGCGTAATAAATTATCATTAGCTTCTACAAATGTTTAAACGATAAAATATAATGAACATCAAGTTTAACTACAAATGAACCAAAGAATCAATTAAAAGAGTCAAGTAGAAAATAAAATCTACTATATTTTATAATTTAAAAGGTTTTTCATCATTTGTTATAAATTTGAGACTCAAACTTTAATAAATATTCCACATCATCGAATCACCCCCGCACTTTACCAAGGATATTCTTTAGTATCACGACCATAATTATTCATGCACTACGGGCCAAGAATAGTTGTGTATTCATTAATGGTCACGATCATGCCAACAATCGTCCATCAATGCACTACTACCATCGAGGATTTTATCACATCATTTGTAACATTACGGTCGTGATTACACCGAATAGTCTCTCGTCATAATCATACCAAGTCCATCTATGCACTACAAAGCCACAAATGACTTTCAACATAATATAAACATGAGGATGATGACGATGATATAAGAATTCAATAAAACAAGTTCAAGAATTATTTTATCCGGAATTATTAACGTCCCAAATTGTCGACATAATCTTACTTTTTGTAGAGTAAAATTCAAGAATGATCGGAAGAATATTTCCATGAAAAGATATCTTTGGATGAAACGCAAATATCAAGGATATTCTACTAATTTCATGGAGTATAGAAGTCAAAGTTTTAACCAACCGGTATAATAAAAATGGAATAACAAAAGAAATCACCATGCATGCAATAGACCAAGACAAAAGTTATTCCAATGAATAATAAATAACGGAACTAGGTCCCATGTAAACGCATGATGCATGGATGTTCTAACAGAATAATAATAAAGACGGAACCGGACCGTGTAAAACACATGCATGTGATGTTCCAATGTAATAATAATAAAAGACGGGCGAGTCAGTCCTGTAAAACACACGACGTGATGTAAACCATGATACAAGTTATTCCAATGAGCAATAATAAAGAAATGGAATAATGTGTTCTCTTCTTGAATACAAAAGAATAATATCCCTTACCTTAGAAGAACTGAATATTGGAAAAGTGAAGTAGTAGAATACTTTTCTTCTTTCTCTCTATAGTTTCGCTCTCTAGAGTTTCAATGAATTCGTAAGAAATAATGAAGGAATGAGCTTTCTATTTATAGAAAAACTGAGGGCGGCTCTTGGTCTTAACGAAGGGTCAAAATAACTCTTGGTAATATTGAAGAGACAACTACTATTTGCAAAGGGGTAATTAACCTTTGGAACACCGAAGAGGCAGTTAACTCTTGGTAATATCGAAGGGACAACTAATATTTGCGAAGGGGTAATTAGTATTGACGAAGGTAATTACTATTGACGAAGGTAAATACTATTGAAGAAGGTAATTACTATTGACGAAGGTAAATACTATTGATGAAGGTAATTACTATTCACAAAGATAATTACTATTCACAAAGGTAATTACTATTGATTTAAGAGACTCTTAGATGATGACATATGGGCCCCCATAAAATAATCAAACTTACCACAAACGTCTCATAATGCACCCTTTATATACATCAAGGATTGAATAAATATTACCACAAATCATTTTATTTTTAATCAACACATTTTAATCTTTCAACAATTATTAATCATTTATAACTTGTCGCCTAAATTAATAATATAACATATTATATAGATGATCTTTGTGACAATAATTGAATCAATAATATAATAGATATGATGCGTGAATTCTTGTAGCAATAATTGAGTATAGCTAAGTGACTTCTCACGTAAGCATCAATAATCAATACCGTGTGCTACTATGCAACCACGCCAGACATTCTTGTACTTTTTTACCACCGGTAGTTCAACAGCTTTAACGGTAACACCTCCGTAGTTATTTTTATAGAAAGATAATTTTGTCATTTTCTAACTACGACAATAATACTTCCGTGGGGTCCACCAATGATTGAGTCAGTCGTATTTAATATTCTCGACAAAAAAGAATATTCCCCACTAAACGTAATATTTTATAACAACTTGCTTACTTTGCAAAATTTATAAATATTACCTACAACTATAACATTATATCAAATTTATTCCATAATATTCAAAATAATATTTATAGAAAATTCATCTTTATTTATAAAAGCCGGGTCTTACATAATCTATGTAATCTCTTTTTATTTTATGCCTTACATCATGTATTTATAGGTTACAAGTCCAATTTTGAGTTTAGGAACAAACCCAATCCAATTTAGAGTCAAAAAGGTGTCAAAATTACCCAAATGTGTCCAGGTCACTTTTTTCTCTTCCCAGCGCTTTCAAATACTGGGCTTGACTTGACGACTTAGACACCGCTTTATAGCGCCCAAACCTGCGCAAATAGGCTTAAAATTAAGCGCCTTGGGCTACCCATTTTCTGACATTTTCTACTCCGACGTCCTTTGAGAAAATGGCCATAACTTCTTCGTCCGAACTCCGATTTTGATGATTCAAGATGATCCGGAAAGAGGAAACATAGATCTACAACGTTCATTCTTTCAGGTTTTAGAAATAACGTCTGGAGCTATAGTCAAATTGGCTCTGAAGTGGCTGCTGTGTAAATGGCAAGTCGAAAACGCGAATCTAGCCACCCCAAACGTCGATCCAAGTAACTTTTGTCCCAATTCCTATAAAACAACATAAAACATGCTTGAATAGACATAAACACTTAAAAACTAATCTAAAAGACTTGAGAACAACAATAAATTAAGTCCGAATGTATCCAATTCATGTGTATAAAACTCACTCATCAAATACCCCCAAACTTAAACATTTGCTTGTCCTCAAGCAAAAACACAAAAGAACTAAAAATAAACAAAATAACTCAACTAAATGAATCCATATGCATAATCTACTTCCTAATATACCTATGAACCGAGTAATAAATCAGTATGATATATAGCAACAGGCCTCAAAGTTACCATTGGTACTCAAACAATATATCCAATCAATTCAAAATCCATAACTCTAACCAATTAGTCAACCCAAACCTGTCACCACCCATGTTGTGTGTGTATGCTTGTTAACCATTCTAACCAACCACAGTTCAATATAAGGAAAATTTCAGTTCCAATTCAATTACTTTTGTGAACATGACAACTCCAGTTAAAACAAAGCAATTACCAAATCTAAGGGTAAATACAGGATTTATTTATACTTTTATTCAACCACGAGGGCATTTTTTCTCTTTCTCGTGTTTTTTTTTCATGGCTGTGCAATGTCTCATTCCATTAGGCTAACAATGCCACCCCTTAGCGAGCTTTCAACCAACGACTCCCAGACCATATAAGACCTTAGGGCGCTAGGTGTTAAGACACCCCTTCGGGCATACTTTCTCAAGTAACAAAGGCCCCAAAACAAAACTAACCACAGTTTTTCTCTTCTTCTTTTTTCATCATCTCTTTTCTTTTTTTTTCTTTTTTCTGGATTTTCTATTTTTTTTTCTTCATCAATTTATTTTTTAGTATATATATCCCATAGATTCCCCCAAACTTAAGCTTTTACGTCATTCCAACCTTTACCGTCAGTTCACTAATTTCCTTAAATTTTAACAAAGATTTTCCCTCAGAAATAAATTATGACACCCTTGAACCAAGTGGATTAAAACAATTAAACTTTAAGTGCTAACCGGTTACATAAGTTTCAGACAGGCTCAGATTATCATCATGATTAATATTAGAACTCATCATCAATTATCAACACTGTTCAAGTTAACATGCAAAACCAATCTTATCATAAGCCGAGCTAAGACCACACCAACCTATCACATGATTCATGCAAAAATAAGAAAAATGCAATTATACTACATGAACACATATATGAAGATGAAAAAAAATACCATGTATTATATGCAACCTAAAAAAACATAATAATGCTAACATATAAAAAAAAATAAACTACTATGCGCAGATAACTAACTATATGTAATACGACACTAAAATGCCCCAAACTTAAACTAGACATTGTCCTCAATGGCTACAATAGAAAAAATAAAGCGGAGGACTTCCCCGAAAAATATAGCAATCTTCCTCCTTGTCCGCTAAGTTTGGAGAATAAAGCTAAGCACATGGAACAAATTGGGCACCACACTTGAATTTGACTTGAATAACTTTTAAAAACCATGATAGAAACAATTTTATTAAATCCTAAATAAATGCAAATTCCAAACTACTAATATAAAACTTAATAAAAATGAAAAATAAAAATTAAACTTGGGTTGCCTCCCAATAAGCGCTTGTTTTATAGTCTTTCAACCTGACTTTGTCTGGTCAACGCTATCCAATTCCTCTACGAAAATTGAGGAACCCTCCATCCATCAGAAGCAATGTCTCTTTTGGGAGGTTCCCATTAGCAAAAACCCTTGAATTGAAGTCACCTAGCATGTTCTTTGTAGATAGGATCCCCATTAAGAACGGCAAACCACTAGGTGTTTCCTCCATTATGTCGATGATCAGATTGGGGCATTGAAGCTTAATAAACATAATGGGATCTTCCTCTATCTTCTCCTTTTCATCCCACCATGACTCCACAACTGCACTAGCTCTTATGTCACAAAGAGCTTTGCCGACGACATGACTGCCAATTGGGCATGGTTTTGCAAAACTACCCGGATTATTGAACTTTGGTGGAGGAGGCACATGGGATACTAATGAAATCGGTACATCTTCGTTGGTACTCAAAGTTAGATCTTCGTCGATCTCCTTTTCTTGGTCCCCAAGTCTTTCCTCTCTTTCAACATCTATATCATTTGGCACATTCGGTTGCAGATTTAGTTCGAGCTCACCATCAGTCTCGGCATCCATGTCATAGAGCCAAGTGTATTGAAGATGGAAGTTCAACGCATGTGCTATCTGCCCCAATTGATTTTCCAGATTCTTGATCGACGCATTTATGCTTTGTGTATTCAAATCTGTTTTATTTTGTTTCCTTTCATGTTCCTCGTGTTTCTTTTCAGAAGCTATAATAAATCCCAAGGCTTCTTCCCAACTTGCTTTCCGCTCTTGTTGTTGTGTCTGATTTTGAAACCCGGAATTGTTTTGTTGTCTCGGGGCTTGAGCTTGAGCTTGATTGTTACTCCATGAAAAATCCGGGTGATACCCCCAATCATGATGATATTTGTTGGGATAGACATAATTATTGGGGTAATAACCACCATAGTGTACCGGCTCGAAACTGATGGCGCATTGATGACTCTTATGATTTCCAGCACAATAATCACAAACCATTGCTACCTGCTGTGTGGATTGTGGATGCCATGTTTCCATTGGTTGAGTCATATTTGTTTATGGCCATTGATACTCAAACTCATCCATGGTACCTGAAAAGAGAGAAATATAGGAAGAGAATTAAAAATAAAAATAAAAATGTTTAAATTAAGACTAATTTGATTGAAATTAATATTGGTAAAAATTATTAAATTAATTCCCCGGCAACGGCGCCAAAAACTTGTTGATCGATTTCACAATCAATGAATACGTGTAAGTATACACGGTCACAAGTAATAAAGTGAAAGTAGAGTATCGTTCCCACGAGGAATTATTTGATAAAAATCACCAAGTACTAATTCTTAACCAAACTAATTTTATTTAAACAATCTCAAATCGTGATTTTTCTAAATAATAAAACTAAATTAATCAATTAAAACTAGGTTACTTTATAAATGAATTCAAATAAATAAAGGCTAAGACTCCAATATCCCCAATTATGAACTATAAACTAATTATCCAATTATCCCAATTATTATGTCTACTGAATTGTTAACAGGAATTCTCAAATGCCAAAAGCCCTCTCTCGAGTTATCAATTGCCTTCTATTTAATCCAGATTAATTTTGCTATATCTCTATACAAAACAATTGAATTAAACTCGTTATAATCCCAATTCCTTATGTGTTACATGCGGCAAATAGATATTCTCATTCTATTCACAAACATACTTATTCATTGTGCAAATAACTAAGTCACATGTCACCATGCCCAGTTCTAATCCTAGAATTCCTTTCTCAATTCCTTCTAGAGTAACAAGGTAATTACTGATCAGATAATTAATCAATAAGCATAAGGCAAGATGAACAATTCACTTCAATATAAATAATTAGAATAAATCAAATAATCAATTCATAATCATAAAAAGTTCAATTGAAATCTTAATGAAAGAGTTAGTTCATAATTAATGAATAAAAATCAAGAATCCATGATTGAATAGACATTAAAAGATAAAAGTAAGAGAAGAGAAGAGAATATAATCTATTGTCAGTAGCCTTGAGACTCCTCTTTCGCTCCTGCTTTGAATCTTCAATGGTCTCCAAGTTGCTTCAATCTCCAAAACTAATAAGAACTAGGGTTGTGTTCTAATCTAAAAGAGTGTTTAATCTAGTCTAATCTATGTAATCTCTCTTTTATTTTATGCCTTACATCATGTATTTATAGGTTACAAGTCCAATTTTGAGTTTAGGAACAAACCCAATCCAATTTAGAGTCAAAAGGTGTCAAAATTAGCCCAAAAGCGGCGTCGGGCCGCACTGACCTCTTCCCGGCTGACCTTTGGGCTTGATGCTCAGACATCGCTTTATAAGCGCCCGTACTGCAAATAGGCTTAAAATTAGCACCCCGGCGCTACCCCATTTTCTGACATTTTCTACTACGACGTCTTTTGGGAAAATGGACATAACTTCTTCGTCCAAACTCTGATTTTGATGATTAAAGATGATCCGGAAAGAGAAAACATAGATCTACAACTTTCATTCTTTGGGTTTTTCGAAAGAACGTCTGGAGCTATAGTCAAATTGGCTCTGAAGTGACTGCTGTGTAAATGGCAAGCCGAAAACGCGAATCTAGCCATCCCAAACGTCGATCCAAGTAACTTTTGTCCCAATTCCTACAAAACAACATAAAACATGCTTGAATAGACATAAACACTTAAAAACTATTCTAAAAAACTTGAGAACAACAATAAATTAAGTCCGAATGTATCCAATTCATGTGTATAAAACTCACTCATCAAATTCTCTCTACAGTTTCTCTCTCTAGAGTTTCAGTGAATTCGTAAGAAATAATGAAGGAATGAGCTTCTATTTATAGAAAAATAGATTGAATAGTAACCAATCCATTAACCGTCTAGATCGATTTACTTTAAACGGACGGTCCAGATTGGTTTACAATAAAATATAATATATTCTATTTATAATCTAATAAAACGAATAACTTTTAAAAAGATTTTACTATGCAAACACTATGCATGAACTATGCATAATAAAATATAATATATTCTAATTATTGTCTAATAAAATGAATAACTTTATAAAAGTATTCTGCTTTATATAAAAAGATTTTACTATTAGCCTAATAAAACGAATAACTTTATAAAAGTATTATGTTTTATATAAAAAGCTTTTCAGTTTTATTACATTATTAATACTAATAAAACAAAACTTCATCATCATTATTATTATTCACACTATTAATCGACTGTGTCGCTCCTGTGAAAGTGAGGGCTTTCCAATAAGGATTTCTCCTATCATTGCCAAGCGCAATTAGGTGACCAAACCTCTCCTTGCTGTAACTTCTGCACATCATTAATAATGCAAATAATAATATTAATAACTCATCATCTATCTCAATTATTGATTTAATAATATATAAAATATCGACAATAATTAAATAAAACCGAATGACTTCTCACGTAAGCATCAATAATCAATCTGGTAATCTTTGCTTTACCACGCCAGTATTCATGTACTTTTTTAACACCGGTGTGTTTCAATAGTTAACGGTAAAACTTCCGCCGTTATTTTCATAAAAATATTTTTGTCGTTTTCTCAATCCGACAATAATTCCGTTGTGGTCTCCGGTCCTCCATTGATGTTCTCAACATTCTCGGATGCCATTTTCAAATACTGCCACAAAACAAGGGTTAATAAACATATCACATATAATCCCTATACTCTGACCAACCAATTAAATATCAAATAAACTTAGGTAGGTCATACTAGCGAAGGAATTCCCCGTCTCTCCCCTCCTAGTTCTTGTCTCACATCTTAGCCAGGGATCATATCCATAAGCTTTGATATCAACTGTGATGCCCCCAAAATAGGTATACATCACCTATTCTGAGTCGCCAAATACATAGTACAAAATACAAATACAATCTTAAATATACAACTAGAGAGCTGTGAGTTTTAATATAAACATTGTCTTATAGACAATATCCACTCTCAAAATAAGTCCTCATTACATTTATTAACACACTATTTAACAGAATAGTGAGGACTACTAATACTATCATATGGACCTTCAATCCATTCCCGACTAGTCCCGGCTACGTTCTCATTTCATGAAGAGAATAGTGAAAGAAATGGTGAGCTCAACTAGCCCAGTAAGAAATATTATGACTAAGATAATGCAGAATAAATTATCATTAGTCTTCAATAGTGTTAAACTGATAAAATACAATAGACATCAAATTTAATTGCAGCGGAACATGCAATCCATTAAAAGAGTCAAGTAGAGAATAAAATCTACTATCTTTTATGATTTAAAAGGTTTTTCATCACTTTTATCGCCGGGATTCAGCTTAATAAATAATTCACATCATCCCTGCACTACGGCCAAGGATATTCATTAGTATCACAACCACAATTTATCCATGCACTACGAGGCAAGGATATTTGTGTATTCATCAATGGTCATGATCATGCCAACAACTGTCCATCAATGCACTACGGGCCAATGAGGACTTTTTCCACATCATTTGTAACATTACGGTCATGATTACACCGAATAATCCCTGGTCATAATCATACCAAGTTCATCTATGCACTACAGGCCATAAATGACTTTCAACAAAATATAAATATGAGGATGATGACAATGATATAAGAATTCAATAAAACAAGTTCAAGAATTAATTTATTCAAGAACTAATAACGTCCAAATTGTCAACATGATACTTCTTTGTAGAGTAAAATTTAAGAATGTTTAAAATAATATTTTCACGAAAAGATACTAGATGAAGCGCAAATATCAAGGATATTCCACCAATTTCATGGAGTATAGAAGTCAAAACGTTAACCAACTGAGTATAATAAAGAATGGAATAACAAAAGAAATCACCATGCATGCGGTACTTCGCATAGACAGGCTGTTCCAACAGAATAATAAATAATGGAACCAGGTCAGGCGTAATACGCACCGACAGGATATTCTAATAGAATAATAAAGAATGGAATAACAACAGAAATCACCATGCATGCAGTATTGCAGATGATGTGTTATTCCAACGTAATAATAAATAATCGGAATCAGTCCGACGTAAAACGCATGCATGTGGATATTCCAATGTAATAATAAAGACGGAACCAGTCCCATGAAAAACGCATGCATGTGAGATATTCAATGTAATAATAAAGACGGAACTAGGTCCCACAGAAAATACATGTACATGATATTCCAATAGAATAATAAAGATTTTAACCAGTGCATGCGTAAAACACACGATAAGATGTTCCAATGTAATAATAACGAATGGAATAACAACGAAATCACCAAGTATAGGGTGAAATGGCGTGATACAAAGTTATTCCAATGAATAATAAAGAATGGAATAACAAAAGTTCTCTTCATGAATATGAAAACAATAATACCTCTTATCTTATAAAGAAGAGTACTCCGACAGTAGGGTGGGGATATACTTTAAGAAACTTGCACTACGCTCAAAGCTTTCTTAAACGCTAAAGAAATACGCTCAAGATAGAAGAATAATTCTCTCTACAGTTTCTCTCTCTAGAGTTTCAGTGAATTTGTAAGAAATAATGAAGGAATGAGCTTCTATTTATAGAAGAATGGACTGAATAGTAACCAATCCATGAACGGTCCAGATCGATTTACAATAAAATATAATATATTCTATTTATAATCTAATCAAACGACAAAAATATTTTTATGAAAAAAATGGCAGAAGTTTTACCGTTAATTATTGAAACACCCGGTGTTAAAAGTACAAGAATACGCGTGGTTGCATAGTAGCACACGGTATTGATTATTGATGCTTACGTGAGAAGTCATTCAGTTTTATTCAATTATTGTCGATATTTTATATATTATTAAATCAATAATTGAGATGACAGAGTCATTCAATTATTGTCGATATTTTATATATTATTTCATTCAGTCATTCACTTTCCTGGGAACGACCTGGTCGATTAATTGTGTGAAAAATAATAATGATGATGAAGTTTTGTTTTATTAGTATTATTAATGTAATAAAACAGAAAAGCTTTTTATATAAACAGAATACTTTTATAAAGTTATTCGTTTTATTAGGCTAATAGTAAAAGCTTTTTATATAAAACAAAATACTTTTATAAAGTTATTCATTTTATTAGACAATAATTAGAATATATTATATTTTATTATGCATAGTGTTTGCATAGTAAAATCTTTTTAAAAGTTATTCGTTTGATTAGATTATAAATAGAATATATTATATTTTATTGTAAACCAATCTAGACCGTTCATGGATTGGTTACTATTCAGTCCATTCTTCTATAAATAGAAGCTCATTCCTTCATTATTTCTTACGAATTCACTGAAACTCTAGAGAGAAACTGTAGAGAGAATTATTCTTCTATCTTGAGCGTATTTCTTTAGCGTTTAAGAAAGCTTTGAGCGTAGTGCAAGTTTCTTCAAGTATATCCCCGCCCTACCGTCGGAGTACTCTTGTTTATAAGGTAAGGGGTATTATTTTTTTCATATTCATGAAGAGAACTTTTGTTATTCCATTCTTTATTATTCTGTTGGAATAACCTGTATACGCGGTCTACCATATACTTGGTGATTTTTGTGGTTATTCCATTCGTTATTATTCTGTTGAAATTTATATGTGGCCTGTAGTGCATAGATGGACTTGGTATGTTTATGACCATGGATTATTCAGTGTAATCATGACCATAATACAACACCGACCAATTAAATATCAAATAAACTTAGGTAGGTTATACTAGCGAAGGAATTCCCCATCTCTCCCCTCCTAGTTCTTGTCTTACATCTTAGCCAGGGATCATATGCCTAAGCTTTGATACTAACTATGATGTCCCCAAAATAGGTATACATCGCCTGTGACACCCCCAAATCCAGTACTTCCATTTCCAAAGGATTTGGTGTTCACTATACAAACATCATCTAACTATCTACCCATAAATAAAATGCAAATCATGCAATAGAATAAATAAATAATAAATCTCTCCCCTTATGGGGTTACATCAACTGCATAATTAAATAAATCCCCGGTTACTCTAACCTTAAATCATCTGTACGGAAAACATAAAAAAATAAGTCTTAAGTAACATCAATACTAATTACATTACATAACCACAATAATAACAGTCTTCATTACTTGCTAATCTTGCCCTTTCTCTTACTAGTGGAAGGTTCGTCTGCTCTTTCGTTCTTAACTATAATGTTATTATTACGCAAGAGTGAGCACGATTGCCCACAAGTATAATAATATAACAATGAATAATAACATACGAGAGAAATAATAACTTCGGATATAAAAGCTCAACTTTTGAATCAAGAATGAATAACAAGAATCAAAAGACTTTTTGAGGGTCATAAAACCTTGAACTATGTCCTAGGTTATCAAGTGTTTATACTTGAAACTTTTAATAGTCATAAGACTATGGACTCTTCTTCTCGTACTTAGGGGGATCAGCCCTTAGTACCATACTGTGCACAATATCTTAACGCTAAAGGTAAATAATCCCCTATACAAGGTTGTTTATCTCAGTTTGACATTCGAGTCCGAACCAAAGGAAGTTTGGTTTGGATAATTCATCAAGTGATTTTGAAATTTAGAACGCTCATCAACTATGGACTAGTCGAATCAATAAGGGTTCGCTAGTCTAATAAGGTTTAACAGTAAATGAATATTTAACTTGAATAACATCTCAAAAGGTATACAATAGAATAATTATTATATAACAACATCATACTTGAAGATTAATAACCTTGAATATACAAGACATGATTGATCAATAATAATGATAACTTTCTCCATGTAGAAAGATGAATTAATCAACTTATATAACGATAACAAGTAGGGTTAGGAAACTTGCTCAACAAAAGTTTAGGGTAAGAAACTTGCCTCTTGCGTAGATTACACGTTAATAAAACTCGTTGTTTGATTTAGATCATATATATCATTCATGTTCACAATACCAATCAATTATCACGTAATAAACATCACAAGTTTATTCTTTGTATAACTCGAGTTCATGACTATACTTAGCCAATTACTACACTTATTGTCAAAAATTAAGACTTCACAAATAATAAGGTGACTATGCATTTAATCATTCCATTTACACGTAATTGTGTTATGGACATGTTAAGAATTTATTTTAACATCTCATTATAGGTCTAACAAATTTTTATAATCATTAAACTAAGTTCCTATCACATTTTTATACTTGTACACTTTTAAAAACTCATTTATGACCATTCTGCTAAGTGGCTTTGCCATTACAAGTAGTATTCCGCAGAATAGGTGTCCTGCATCACAAGACGAGTCTCAGTTCGGAGTTGAAAATTGCACATGACACACTCAGATTTTGAATTTCCAGTTCGCGAAGAACACAAAATTCAGCAAAATAAACTCTATATGATCATTAATTTCACCAAATTAAACATACCCACATGCTAGAATTTATACATAACAATTACCCAACATATATAGAGTGATTTTAACCCATTAAAACACATAATCATAGAATTAAAGCATGCTAATTGTACCGTTTTTGATGTTCTTGAAGTGTTGAACATAATTTCCTAAAATTCAACACCACGGTTTCGTTATAAAACCCAAATCCAACCATTCAAATATCATTTTGTTCGTTTTAGCATGCATAATCATGTAAGGGTGTGAATTTTGCAAAACAATTTATGTTTGACATAAAAAAATCACGTATAAGGCCATATGGCCATATTACATACTCTGAAATCTTTCTGTATAATTTCATGAAACTGAAGATATGGAAACCCATATAATATATATTAAAACATGCTATGATGTTATATTAACACATAATCACATAATTCCTACTCTTTACAATTAACAGAGACCTTACATAGTTTTGAAAGCCATTTTTATCAAAACTTAAATAACGTAAAATATGAGAATTGGGTTGGGGAAAAATTACCCAAAGTGTAGAATATAACTTTTGCGTAAGGTGAAATTCTTCTCAACCGTTTCTTCAATCGTACACTCACAATCTCCTTAACAATTTTCTAAATTCTCAAACTCTCTCTTTTCCTCTCTGCTTAATGCCGGACTTAGCCAAAAAATGAAAAGAAAGAAGACGATAAATAAAAGAATGTACTGATGCGTTGGTGGTCAGTTACCCAGTCATGGGTTAACTGCTCATAACCTCCCTTAGTGCCATGTTTAGCTAGCAAGAAAATAATTTAAAAACCATTTAATTTAATAAAACATTATCATATAGTTTAAATAATGTCACACTCCTTTATAAAATAAATCAATATCTTATTTAATTTACTTTAAATAAAATATAATGATTTCTCAAGAATGCACATAGTCACATAATTAAATTTTCTCATTTAATAATAATATCAATCATTAAATCTCTAATTAATAATTAAATTAATTAAAATACTATCAGGCTTATTAAATATTTCTTTTAATACAATAAGCTCACATAATCACATACTTTGAATAATAAAAATTCTCCACATTAATTTAATAAATATAACACATAAAATTAAATTAATCTACCACAACTTCATCAATTAATCATTTAATCTAATAATTAATTCATCGAAAAATATTTATTCAATCCAATAAATATTTAAAATTAAATCACAAAGTCTCGGTTGTCACATCTTTCCCCTCTTAAAAGGATTCTGTCCCCAGAATCACAATTCAACAATTCGTCCCGTTACATTCTACCCCCCTTACAAAGATTCTGTCCCCAGAATCGCTTATAACAATCCAAGTAAACAATTGAGGATAATTCTTCATCATATTCTCTTCGAGTACCCACGTAGCTTCTTCAGCGTTGTGGTTCCTCCAAATTACCTTAAATGAAGGTATTACTTTATTTCTCAGAACTTGTTCTTTTTGGTCGACAATTTGAACAGGAATTTCTTCGTAAGATAAGTCTTTGTCGAAATGTAGGGGTTCATATTCAATCACGTGCTTATAATCAGGTTTGTTGGGGCGTAGGAATGAGACATGGAAAACGTTGTGGACATTCTCTAGAGCTGGAGGTAATGCTACCTCATAAGCAGCTTCTCTGACCCTTCTCAGAATTTCAAAGGGTCCAATTAATCCTGGGCTTAATTTTCCTTTCTTTCTAAACCTGATCTTTCCCTTCCAAGGAGAGACCTTTAAAAACACATAACTACCAAGCTCGAATTCAACATTCTTATAGTGTTGATCGGCGTATTTCTTCTGTCTATCTTGAGCTGCTGTCAATCTCGCTCGGATCACTTTAACTATTTCTGTTGTTTGTTGTACTAATTTCGGGCCTAGTAGTTGTCTTTCGCCAACTTCATCCTAATATAGTGGAGTTCTGCACTTTCTGCCGTATAACGCTTCATAGGGTGGCATGCCAATACTAACGTGGTAACTGTTGTTGTAGCCGAACTCTACGAGCTGTAGATGGTCATCCCAATTTCCTTTGAAATCGATTATACAAGCTCTTAACATATCTTCCAATGTCTGGATTGTTCTTTCACTCTGTCCATCTGTCTAAGGGTGATATGCCGTACTCATTCGCAACTGTGTACCCATGCATTCCTGTAGACGTTTCCAGAAGTTTGACGTAAAACGCGGATCTCTATCAGAAACAATTGACACCGGAACTTTGTGCCTTAAAACAATCCTTTTCACATATAACCTTGCCAACTGATCTAAGTTGAATATGATTTTGATCGGAAGAAAGTGTTCGGATTTCGTCAATCGGTCAACAATAACCCATACTGCATCGTAGCCTTTCTGGGTCGTCGGTAAGCCAACAACAAAATCCATCGTAATATGTTCCCATTTCCATTCTGGAATCTCTAAAGGTTGTAGCAACCCACTCGGTCTTTGATGTTCTGCATTCACTTTCTGACATGTCAGACACTTGGAAACACATTCTGCAACCTCTCATTTCAAATTTGGCCACCAAAAGCGTTGTCGAAGATCTTGGTACATCTTGGTACTACCAGGGTGAATCGAATATCGTGAGTTATGAGCCTCGCTCAAAATTTCTTCCTTAATCACTGGTACTAGCGGTACCCAAATTCTGCTCTCAAATCTTAGTAGTCCCTCACTGTCTATTTTGAATCTCAGTTCAGTCCCTTCATATATCTTCTTCTTCACTTTCTCACATTCTTCGTCATGAAGTTGAGCCTCCTTAACTTTATCAAGTAAGGTTGTACCAGCTTCCATCTGGAACAGCTTCTCATCAATTTCCATAGGATACTTCACTTTAAATTCCAGCTTCTCCATTGCCAAAATTAGCTCCTCCTGAGCGGTCAACATCACCAATTTCTCCCGACCTTTTCTACTTAGGGCGTCGGCCACCACATTTGCTTTAGCTGGATGGTATAGAATCTCACAATCGTAGTCCTTAATTAACTCCTACCACCTCCTTTGATGCATGTTCAAGTCTTTTTGTGTAAAAATATATTTCAGACTCTTGTGGTCTGTATATATTTCACACTTCTCCCCATAGAGATAGTGCCTCCAGATTTTCAAAACAAAAACCACTACAGCTAACTCCAAATCATGGGTCGGATACCCCTTCTCATAATCTTTCAGTTATCGTGATGCATACGCAATGACTCTGCCATTCTGCATAAGCACACAGCCAAGTCCTTAATGCGATGCATCACTATAAACCACAAAATTTCCTGCGTCATCCGGAACAGATAAAACAGGTGCTGTACTCAACCTCTTTAATTCTTGAAAGCTTTCCTCACACTTCTTCGTCCAAAAGAATTTCACCGATTTCCTAGTCAAATTCGTTAGCGGAGTTGCGATCTTGGAAAAATCCTGAATAAATCTTCTGTAATAACCCGCTAATCCAAGTAAACTTCGTACTTCCGACGGTGTCTTCGACTGGTCCCAATTAATCACAGCTTCGACTTTGGAGGGATCCACCAAAATTCCATCTCTATCAATCACATGCCCAAGAAATTGTACTCTTTCAATCCAAAATTCACATTTCGAAAACTTAGCATACAACTTTTCTCTTCTCAATGTCTCTAATGTCAACCTCAAACGCTCTTCGTGTTCTTCCTTGGTTTTCGAATATACCAAAATGTCGTATATAAATTCCACTACGAATTTGTCCAAAAATGGCTTGAACACTCAATTCATTAAGCCCATAAATGCTGCAGGACCATTCGTTAGACCAAATGACATTACCAGAAATTTGTAGTGACCGTATCATGTTCTAAACGCTGTCTTCGGTACATCCTCTGGTCTCACCTTCAGTTGATTAACCACTTCTCAAATCTATCTTCAAAAAGTATCTTGCTCCCTTTAACTGATCAAACAAATCGTCGATTCGCGGTAATGGATACCTATTCTTAATCGTGACCTTATTCAGTTCTCTGTAGTCGATGCAGAGTCACATCGTTCCATCCTTCTTCTTCACAAATAAA
This sequence comes from Panax quinquefolius, assembly GCA_020205615.1. Classification (NCBI taxonomy): domain Eukaryota; kingdom Viridiplantae; phylum Streptophyta; class Magnoliopsida; order Apiales; family Araliaceae; genus Panax; species Panax quinquefolius. The sequence goes on from CM035163.1 coordinate 80,656,056, forward strand.
ACCGACGCTCCCCATGGTGATACGCTTGGTTGAATATACTTTTTATCCAGTAATTCTTGTAGATGGACCATCAGTTCTTTCATCTCTACCGGTGCCATTCGCTACGGTGCCTTTGATATTGGGGCCATTCATGGAGCCAAATCGATAACGAATTCAACTGCTCTATCTGGAGGAAGTCCCGGCAAATCATCCGAAAATACATCTGTGAAATCTCTCACTACTAGAATCTCATCAATTTTCGGATTCTCTTTACGACTATTGACTATGTATGCTAGATATCCTACACAGCCTTGTCTTAACAATCTCCTGGCCTGCATCATCGTCAGACAACTTGCTTGTCTAGGTGACTTGCTACCGTAAAACACAACCTTTAACGGAGTCATAAGGTTAATACGATTCTTGTGGCAGTCAATTACCGCCCCATAATTGGATAACCAATCCATACCCAAAATAACATCAAATTCTCCAAGTCGAATAGGGATAAGATCTACGTTCATGATATTACCCTTAATATCCACTCTACAGTTCTTATGTACATACTTAACAGGGATTATTTCTCTATTCGCAATTTCTATGTTCATGGGGTATTCTAACTCATCCTTAAGCAGTTCTAAGTTCTTAGCAAAGTCGTCAGATATAAATAAGCAAGTAGCACCCAAATCAAATAATACATACACATTAACTTTATTGATCAGAATTATACCTGACACCACATCGTGAGACGGCACCGCATCTTGCACTGTCATGTTGAACGTTCTGGCTGTCGGTCGATTGGTTGCGGTTGGTCCTGCAATGGTCAAAGTGCTTCCACCAGTATTTCCTCTATTTCCTCCTGAACTCGTCCCTCCTGATCCTTTCTTAGGACAATCTCTTGCAAGATGGTCTTTTGAGCCACAAGTGAAGCAGGCACCCTTCTTTGGGTTTGGATAGTTTGGTGCTATGTGGCCGTCCTGACCACAATTGTAGCACACTCGCTTCCCTTTCATGCAAACTCCCAAGTGAGTTTTTCTGCAGGTTGGACATGCTTCTATCTTCTTCTTCTGCCCTCCTGTTGACTTCCAAATTACCAATTATCGACCACTTCCTCTTCCTCGATGATTACCCCGATGCTACTCCCACCAGTCTTATTATTACCTTCATTCTCACTTTTCTTCTTCTTTTTATCCTGATTGTACTTAGTTACTGCATCGCTTCCACCCTCAGCGAGAATGGCCTTCTCTAACACTCCAGCAAAAGTGTTCAATTGAAACATTGACACCTTGTTATACAACCAGGGCTTCAGTCCCTGTTCGAATCGTCTTGCCTTCCTCTCATCGATGTGCACTTGGTATGTGGCGAACCTAGTCAACTCGTTAAACCTTGCCGCGTAATCAGCTACTGACATACTTCCCTGCCTCAACTCTAAAAACTGAACTTCCATCTGATTTTGTGAACTGGTTGGGAAATACATCTCGAAGAACATCTCTTTAAATCTTTCCCAGGATATTACACCTTCACCTCCTCTCACTATATATTTGCACTCGCCACTAAAAGTCGGGCTTTGACTTTCAAATAAACGTTGCATACGCAGTCTTCTGATCTTCCCTTACCCTAGCAACATCGAACACCTTCTCCATCTCCATTACCCACGTCTGAGCTTCAATTGGGTTTATGGAACCTTTAAACTCTGGCAGTCCCACCGCCTTGAAGTCCTTAAACGAAGTATTTGTTGGAGCTTGGGGTTGATTATTAAGTTCTCCAGTTAAAAGGTTCACCAATTGCTGAACGGAGTTAGCATTGGTGTCGTTGTTATTGTTTGTTGACCCTTCCTGGGCTTGCTGACGATTTTTTCTTCTAGGCGGCATATTTCTATTAAGAATATATGGTTATTAGATCTTTACTCAATCTCTAAAACATTTAAGACTTAACTAACCATTTAATCATAACTCACTTAACACATTACTTCAAATAAACTTTGACATTTCATTTAATTCAAAAGTCTTTACATCATAAGTTAACATCACTGCTATTTACATCAACTATCCTGAGATAAAGAATCTACAGGATTTAAAACATCACAATATTCCTTTATTTATGAATATATCTAAATTCACATCATTAACTATCAAATAGTTTTCACATATTTAAACTAATATTACCACTGTCTGGTGCGCTGGATGGCCTTGCTACGTTCCTCCTCCATGATGCGGCACATCGTTCTGCGATCTAGCATATATGATGCTAGATCCTCAAACTGGATTTGATACTTCCTAACTCGATTTTGGACCGCATCCATTGCATTTTGTAGTGTAGAGTACGTCTCCTCAAGTTTAGCCTTCTTCGCACAGCGATCATCTCTTGCACGATCAGCACGGCCTGACTCTCGTACCCATCCCTCCTCTGCTATGGCAAGCCTCTCTGAGCTCTCCTTCAGATCCTTCTTTAACTTCTCTATTTCTGCTGACTTATCCTTGATTTGACCCTTCTCGTGAACTAGATCCCACTCCACGTTTCCCAAACGTGTGTGAAGAGTCACAATCTCCCTATCCCTCTACTCAATAGTAATCTGCTGACTAACCGCCTGCTCAGTCAGATCCTGAACAGTATCATACAACTCTACGTTACGATCATAGAGTGCATCATACATCTCTGCATCAATGGAGTTCGGTGGGAACTCCTCTTCTTCCTCTTCCTCATGATCCTCCTCTGGATCTGCTCTCCTACCATGCTCCCGACTCAAACCCGAATAAAGGATCAACGGAGATGGCTCTCTCTCAGATAAGCTGCTCCCCGACGACATGAATGTCTCTTGCTCCTCCTCTATAGGTAATCAGGGTTCCTCCTCCCCAGCTCGACTAGCTCTTCCAACATCCGACATCCTGACAACAAAATTTTAAGTTTTAGTTACTAATCCGTGTTAGCGAACACATAGATTAACATATAAGCACATAAAGTCTTTTATTATCTTCAATGAATTTAGAAATTCATTTCTTAGAACTCGATAAGAGTTTACCACTACTATGTTCTTGATCTCCTACAAGGCTACTACCTAAGGTTGTTCCCCAACCTATGATTCATAACCTTACAGCTTTGATACCAACCTGTGACACCCCCAAATCCGGTACTTCCATTTCCACAGGATTTGGTGTTCACTATACAAACATCATCAATCTATCTACGCATAAATAAAATACAAACCATGCAATAGAATAAATAAATAATAAATCTCTCCCCTTATGGGGTTACAACAACTGCATAATTAAATAAATCCCAGGTTACTCTAACCTTAAATCATCTGTGCGGAAAACATAAACAAATAAGTCTTAAGTAACATCAATACTAATTACATTACATAACCACAATAATAACAGTCTTCATTACTTGCTAATCTTTCCCTTGCCCTTACTAGTGGAAGGTTCGGCTGCTCATTCGTTCATAACTGCAATGTTATTATTACGCAAGAGTGAGCACGATTGCCCACAAGTATAACAATATAACAATGAATAATAACATGCGAGAGAAATAATAACTTCGGATATAAAAGCTCAACTTTTGAATTAAGAATGAATAACAAGAATCAAAAGACTTTCTGAGGGTCATAAGACCTTGAACTATGTCCTAGGTTGTCAAGTGTTTATACTTGAAACCTTTAACAGTCATAAGACTATGGACACTTCTTCTCGTACTTAGGGGGATCAGCCCTTAGTACCATACTGTGCACATTATCTTAACGCTAAAGCATAAATAATCCCCTATACAAGGTTGTTTATCTCGGTTTGACATTCGATTCCGCACCAAAGGAAGTTTGGTTTGGATAATTCATCAAGTGATTTTGAAATTTAGAACGCTCATCAACTATGGACTAGTCAAATCAATAAGGGTTCGCTAGTCTAATAAGGTTTAACAGTAAATGAATATTTAACTTGAATAACATCTCAAAAGGTATACAATAGAATAATTATTGTATAACAACATCATGCTTGAAGATTAATAACCTTGAATATACAAGACAGGCTTGATCAATAATAATGATAACTTGCTCAATGTAGAAAGATGAATTAATCAACTTATATAACTATAACAAGTAGGGTTAGGAAACTTGCTCAACGAAAGTTTAGGGTAAGAAACTTGCCTCTTGCGTAGATTACACGTTAATAAAACTCGTTCTTTGATTTAGATTCTACATATTATTCATGTTCACAATACCAATCAATTATCACGTAATAAACATCACAAGTTTATTCTTTGTCTAACTCGAGTTCATGAAAATACTTAGCCAATTACTACACTTATTGTCAAAAATTAAGACTTCACAAACAATAAGGTGACTTTGCATATAATCATTCCATTTACACGTAATTGTGTTATGGACATGTTAAGAATTTATTTTAACATCTCATTATAGGTCTAACAAGTCTTTATAATCATTAGACTAAGTTCCTATCACATTTTTATACTTGCACACTTTTAAAAACTCATTTCTGACCATTCTGCTAAGTGGCACTGCGGCGCCACTTGTATACTATATCTTCATGGCATGGCTTATTTCCATGAAATTCATGGCAAGCAGTGTCTCTAGCGTTAGCGGCGTGAGTCTCGAGCTCGAGTTGGCGTCGGTAGCGTCGCTCACTCCAGATTCTGAATTTCCAGTTCGCGAAGAACACAGAATTCAGCAAAATAAACTATATATGATCATTAATTTCACCAAATTAAACATACCCACATGCTAGAATTTATACATAACCATTACCCAACATATATAGAGTGATTTTAACCCATTAAAACACATAATCATAGAATTAAGGCATGCTAATTGTACCATTTTTGATGTTCTTGAAGTGTTGAACATAATTTCCTAAAATTCAACGCCACGAATTCGTTATAAAACCAAATCCAACCATTCAAATATCATTTTGTTCGTTTTAGCATGCATAATCATGTAAAGATTTGAATTTTGCAAAATAATTTATGTTTAACATATAAAAATCACGTATAAGGCCGTATGGCCATATTACATACTCTAAAATCTTTTACTGTATAATTTCATGAAACTGAAGATATTGAAACCCATATAATATATATTAAAACATGCTAAGATGTTATATTAACACATAATCACATAATTCCTACTCTTTACAATTAACAGAGACCTTACAGAGTTTTGAAAGCCATTTTTATCAAAACTTAAATAACGTAAAATATGAGAATTGGGTTGGGAAAAAATTACCCAAAGTGTAGAATATAACTTTTGCAGAAGGTGAAATTCTTCTCAACTGTTCTTCAATCAGACACTCATAATCACCTTAACAATTTTCTAAATTCTCAAACACTCTCTTTTCCCTCTCTGTTTAATGCCAGACTTAGCCTAAAAAATGAAAAGAAAGAAGACGAATAAATAAAAGAATGAACTGACGCGTTGGTGGTCAGTTACCCAGTCATGGGTTAACTGCCCATAACCTCCCTTAGTGCCATGTTTGGCTAGCAAGAAAATAATTCAAAAACCATTTAATTTAATAAAACATTATCATATAGTTTAAATAATGTCACACTCCTTTATAAAATAAATCAATATCTTGTTTAATTTACTTTAAATAAAATATAATGATTTCTCAATAATGCACATAGTCACATATTTAAATTTTCTCATTTAATAATAATATCAATCATTAAATCTCTAATTAATAATTAAATTAATTAAAATACTATCAGGCTTATTAAATATTTCTTTAATACAATAAGCTCACATAATCACATACTTCGAATAATAAAAATTCTCCACATTAATTTAATAAATATAACATATATGATTAAATTAATCTACCACAACTTCATCAATTAATCATTTAATCTAATAATTAATTCATCGAAAAATGTTTATTCAATCCAATAAATATTTAAAATTAAATCACAAAGTCTTGGTTGTCACATCACCTATTCTGAGTCGCAAAATAAATAGTACAGAATACAAATACAATTTTAAATATACAACAAGAGAACTGTGAGTTTTAATACAAACATTGTCTTCTAGACAATATCCACTCTCAGAACAAGTCCTCATTACATTTATTAACACACTATTTAACAGAATAGTGAGGACTACTAATACTATCATCTGGACCTTCATTCCGTTCCCCGACTAGTCCCGGCTACGTTCTCATTTCCTGAAGAGAACAATGAAAGAAAGGATGAGCTCAACTAGCCCAGTAAAAAATATTATGACTAAGATAATCCAGAATAAATTATCATTAGTCTTCAACAATGTTAAACTGATAAAATACAATAGACATCAAGTTTAATGCAATGAACATCTGATCTATTAAAAGAGTCAAGTAGAGAATAAAATCTACTATCTTTTATGATTTAAAAGGTTTTTCATCAATTTTATCGCTGGGACTCAGCTTAATAAATAATTCACATCATCCCAGCACTACGGCCAAGGATATTCATTAGTATCACAACCACAATTTATCCATGCACTACGGGCCAAGGATATTTGTGTATTCATCAATGGGTCATATCTAAAAATTTTGCAAAGTACGCAAGTTGTTATATAATATTCGATTGGTCGGGGAATATTCGTTTGACGACATAATCATTGGTGGACCCCACAACGGAATTATTGTTGGATTGAGAAAACGATAAAATTATTTTTATGAAAATAATGGCGGAGGATGTTCCAATAGAATAATAACGAATGGATTAACAACAGAAATCACCAAGTATAGAGTAGACCGCGTATACAGGTTATTCTAATAGAATAATAAAGAATGGAATAACAGAAGTTCTCTTCATGAATATGAAAAAAATAATACCTCTTACCTTATAAAGAAGAGTACTCCACTAGTAGAGGCGGGGATATACTTGAAGAAACTTGCACTACGCTCAAAGCTTTCTTAAACGCTAAAGAAATACGCTTACAAGATAGAAGAATAATTCTCTCTACTTTTTCTATCTCTAGAGTTTCAGAGAAATCATAAGAAATAATGAAGGAATGAGCTTATTTATAGAAGAATGGACCTGAATAAGAACCAATCCATTCTTTATTATTACATTGGAATAACTCAGATATCGCTGATCTACCCTATACTTGGTGATTTACATTTGTTATTCCATTCGTTATTATTCTGCGTTGGAACATCCTGTCTGCATGCGTTTCTGGCGGACACGGTTCTCGCTCTTTATTATTCTGTTGGAATATCCTATCTATGCGTTTTACGCCAGACCTGGTTCCGTCTTTATTATTCTGTTGGAATATCCAACTGTGACGCCTCTAAAATAGGTATACATTACCTATTCTGAGTCACCAAATACATGGTACAGAATACAAATACAATATTTAATATACAACAAGAGTGTTTTGAGTTTTAATACAAATATTATCTTCTAAACAATATCCATTCTCAAAATAAGTCCCCATTACATTTATTGTCACTATCATATGGACTGTCACTCCGTTCCCCGACTAGTCCCGGCTACATTCTCATTTCTTGAAGAGAATAGTGAAAGAAAGGGTGAGCTCAACTAGCCAAGTAAGAAATATTATGACTAAGATAATGCAGAATAAATTATCATTAGTCTTCAACAGTGTTAAACTGATAAAATACAATAGACATCAAGTTTAACTGCATCGGAACATGCATTCTATTAAAAGAGTCAAGTAGAGAATAAAATCTACTATCTTTTATGATTTAAATGGTTTTCATCACTTTTATCGCTAGGACTCAGCTTAATAAATAATTCACATCATTCCTGCACTACGGCCAAGGATATTCATTAGTATCACAACCACAATTTATCCATGCACTACGGGACAAGGATATTTATGTATTCATCAATGGTCATGATCATGCCAGCAACTGTCCATCAATGCACTATGGGCCAATGAGGACTTTTACCACATCATTTGTAACATTACGGTCATGATTACACCGAATAATCCTTGGTCATAATCATACCAAGTCCATCTATGCACTACAGGCCACATATGACTTTCAACAAAATATAAATATGAGGATGATGACAATGATATAAGAATTCAATAAAACAAGTTCAAGAACTAATTTATTCAGGAACTAATAACATCCAAATTGTCAACATGATACTTCTTTGTAGAGTAAAATTTAAGAACGCTTAGAAGAATATTTTCACGAAAAGATATTGGATGAAGTGTAAATATCAAGGATATTCCACCAATTTAATAGAGTATAGAAGCCAAAACTTTAACCAACTGAATATAATAAAGAATGAAATAACAAAATAAATCACCATGGATGCGGTACTTCGCATAGTCAGGTTATTCCAATAGAATAATAAATAATGAAACCAGGTCAGGCGTAATACGCACTGACAGAAAAATATAGAATGAAATAACAACAGAAATCACCATGCATGCGGTACTTCGCATAGGCAGGTTATTCAAACAGAATAATAAATAACGGAATCAAGTCCCACAGAAACGCATACGCGAGATAGGATATTCCAATGTAATAATAAAGATTTTAACCAAGTCCGACGTAAAACGCATTGTATACGATATTCCAAATGTAATAATAACGAATGGAATAACAACAAAAATTACCAAGTATAGGGTATACTGCGTATACAGGTTATTCAAACAGAATAATAAAGAATGCAAATAACAGAAGTTCTCTTCATGAATATGAAAAAAAATAATACCCCTTACCTTATAAAGAAGAGTACTCCACTAGAGGCGAGGATATACTTGAAGAAACTTGCACTTTCTACTCAAAGCTTTCTTAAACGTTAAAGAAATACGCCAAGATAGAAGAATAATTCTCTCTACGCTCTCTCTAGAGCTTCAAAGGAATTAAATAAGAAATAATGAAGGAGTGAACTTTTATTTATAGAAAAATGGACCTAATAAGAACTAATCCATGAACATGCCTAGATCGATTTACTTTAAAACGGACGATCCGTATTGGTTTACAATAAAATATAATATATTCTATTTATAATCTAATAAAATGAATAACTTTTAAAAAGATTTTACTATCTGAACACTATGCAGTACTATCATGCAAAACACTATGCATAATAAAATATAATATATTCTAGTTATTGTCTAATAAAATGAATAACTTTATAAAAGTATTCTGTTTTATATAAAAAGCTTTTCTGTTTTATTACATTAATAATATTAATAAAACAAAACTTCATCATCATTATTATTATTCACACTATTAATCGACCGTGTCGCTCCTGGAAAGAGGGGCTTTCCAATAAGGATTTCTCCCTATCATGCCGCAATTAGGTGATCAAACCTCTCCTTGGCAGAACTTCTAGACATCATTAATAATACAAATAATAATATTAATAACTCTGTCATCTCAATTATTGATTTCATAATATATAAAATATCGACAATAATTGAATAAAACTGAATGACTTCTCACGTAAGCATCAATAATCAATACCGTGTGCTACTATGCAACCATGCGTATTCTTGTACTTTTAACACCGGGTGTTTCAACAGTTAAGGGTAAAACTTCCGCCGTTATTTTCATAAAAATATTTTTTTCATTTTCTCAATCCGACAATAATTCCGTTGTGGGATCCACCAATGATTGTGACGTCGTACGAATATTCCCTGTTTAAAATGAATATTTCCCGATCAATCGAATATTATATAACAACTTGCATACTTTGCAAAATTTATAAATATTACCCACAACTATAACATTATATCAAATTTATTCCATAATATTCAAAAATGATATTTATAGAAAATATATTTTTATTCATAAAAGTTGGGGTCTTACAATCTCCCCTTCACACCAAAAAATGATCCCTGGCTAATATGTGAGACAAGAACTAGGAGGGAGGAGATGGGAAATTCCTTCTCTAGTATGACCTACCTAAGTTTATTTGATATTTAATTGGTCGGTCAGAGTATAGGGATAATATGTGATATGTTAATTAACCGTTATTTTGTGGCAGTGTTTGAAAATGGCATCCGAGAATGTTGAGAACATCAATGGAGCATAGGAGACCGTTGAGTCTCCACAGATCAATAACCAAGATAATGCGCATTAGGAAGGCGATAATCCTCATGCAAACAACAACACTGACCAAATGATGAACGATGGAATGATCCAAGGCTTCATGCAATTCATGCAACATCAGGCGAGAGCGGCTCCTGTCCAAAATGCAGGTGGAAACACTGGCAACTCTCGGATGGTCACCACCAAATAGTTCAAGGAGCTGGGACAACCGGAGTTTTTTGGAGAGCCAAAACCACTAAAGGTGAAGACATGGATAAAACAGATCAACAAGATATTTGATGTCTTGGGTTGCTCCGAGGAGGAAAAGGAAACCTTCATTACATCCAGTGTTTATAAGTCTTGTTTGGTTCAAATCGGTACCCTCACATTACCCGTCGATCTTATTTCATTGAAAATACTTACATTTGATGTAATTCTAGGGATTGATTGGTTAACTACTCATCATGCAAAAATTGATTGTTTTCGTAACTTTTATCGCTAGGACTCAGCTTAATAAATAATCCACCTCATCCTTGCACTACGACCAAGGATATTTATAAGTATCACAACCACAATTTATCCATGCACTACGAGTTAAGGATATTTATGTATTCATCAAGGGTCATGATCATGTCAACAACTATCCATCAATGCACTACGGGCAAATGAGGACTTTTACCACATCATTTGTAACATTACGGTCATGATTACACCGAATAATCCCTGGTCATAATCATACCAAGTCCATCCATGCACTACAGGCCACAGATAACTTTCAACAAAATATAAATATGAGGATGATGACAATGATATAAGAATTCAATAAAACAAGTTCAAGATTCAATTTATTCAGGAACTAATAAAGTCCAAATTGTCAACATGATACTTCTTTGTAGAGTAAAATTTAAGAATGCTCAGAAGAATATTTCCACGAAAAGATACTAGATGAAGCGTAAATATCAAGGATATTCCACCAATTTCATGGAGTATATAAGTCAAAACTTTAACCAACTGAATATAATAAAGAATGCAATAACAAAAGAAATCACCAGACATATGGTACTTCGCATAGACAGGTTATTCCAATAGAATAATAAATAACGGAACCAGGTCAGGCGTAATACGCACCGATAGGATATTCCAACATAATAATAAAGAATGGAATAACAACAAAAATCACCATGCATGCTGTACTTCGCATGGATAGGTTATTCCAACAGAATAAGAAATAACGGAATTAGGTCCCACAGAAACGCATGCATGTGATATTCCAATGAATAATAAAGATTTTAACCGTGTCCCATGATAACGCATGCATGTGATATTCTAATAGAATAATAAAAAGATTTTAACCAGTCCCAAGTAAAAACGCATGCAGCAAGATGTGCCAACAGAATAATAACGAATGGAATAACAACAGAAATCACTAAGTATAGGGTAGACCGCGTATACAGGTTATTCCAACAGAATAATAAAGAATGGAATAACAGAAGTTCTCTTCATGAATATGAAAAAAAGTAATACCCCTTACCTTATAAAGAAGAGTACTCCGACGGTAGGGCGGGGATATACTTGAAGAAACTTGCACTACGCTCAAAGATTTCTTAAACGCTAAAGAAATACGCTCAAAATAGAAGAATAATTCTCTCTACAGTTTATCTCTCTAGAGTTTCAGTCAATTCATAAGAAATAATGAAGGAATGAGCTTCTATTTATAGAAGAATGGACTATATAGTAACCAATCCATGAACGATCCAGATCGATTTAATTTAAACGGACGGTCCAGATTGGTTTACAATAAAATATAATATATTCTATTTATAATCTAATAAAACGAATAACTTTTAAAAAGATTTTACTATGCAAACACTATGCATGCACTATGCATCATAAAATATTATATATTCTAATTATTGTCTAATAAAACGAATAACTTTATAAAAGTATTCTGTTTTATATAAAAAGATTTTACTATTAGCCTAATAAAATGAATAACTTTATAAAAGTATTCTGTTTTATATAAAAAACTTTTCTGTTTTATTACATTATTAATACTAATAAAACAAAACTTCATCATTATTATTATTATTCACACTATTAATCGACCAGGTCGTTTCCAAGAAAGAGGGGGCTTTCCAATAAGGATTTCTCCCTATTGGCGCACAATTAGGTGACCAAACCTCTCCTTGGCAGAACTTCTAGACATCGTTAATAATGCAAATAATAATGTTACTAACTTTGTCATCTCAATTATTGATTTAATAATATATAAAATATCAACAATAATTGAATAAAACTGAATGACTTCTCATGTAAGCATCAATAATCAATATCGTGTGCTACTATGCAATCACGCGTATTTTTGTACTTTTAACAACGGGTGTTTCAACAGTTAACGGTAATACTTCCGCCGTTATTTTCATAAAAATATTTTGTCGTTTTCTCAATCCGACAATAATTTCATTCCGGGATCCACCAATGATTGTGACGTCGTACAAATATTCCATGTTTAAAATGAATATTCCCTGATCAATCGAATATTATATAACAACTTGCGTACTTTGCAAAATTTATAATTATTACCCACAACTATAACATTATATCAAATTTATTCCATAATATTCACAAATGATATTTATAGAAAATATATTTTTATTCATAAAAGTTGGGGTCCTACAATCTCCCCTTCACACCGAAGGATGATCCCTGGCTAAGATGTGAGACAAGAACTAGGAGGGGAGAAACGGAGAATTCCTTCGCTAGTATGACCTACCTAAGTTTATTTGATATTTAATTGGTCGGTCAGAGTATAGGGATAATATGTGATATGTTAATTAACACTTGTTTTGTGGCAGTGTTTGAAAATGGCATCCAAGAATGTTGAGAACATTAATGGAGCACAAGAGACCGTTGAGTCTCCACAGATCAATAACCAGCACAATGTGCATCAAGAAGGAGACAATCCTCATGCAAACAACAACATTGACCAAATGATGAACGATGGAATGTTCCAAGGCTTCATGCAATTCATGCAACATCAGGCGAGAGCAGCTCATGTCCAAAATGCAGGTGGAAACACTGGCAACTCTCGGACGGTCACCGCCAAACAGTTCAAGGAGCTGGGACAACCAGAGTTTTTTGGAGAGCCAAAACCACTTAAGGCGGAGACGTGGATAAAATAGATCAACAAGATATTTGATGTCTTGGGTTACTCCGAGGAGGAAAAGGAAACCTTCATTACATCCGCTGTTTATAAGTCTTGTTTGGTTCAAATCGGTACCCTCACATTAACCGTCGATCTTATTTCATTGAAAATACTTACATTTGATGTAATTCTAGGGATTTATTGGTTAACTACTCATCATGAAAAAATTGATTGTTTTCGTAACATTTATCGCTGGGACTCAGCTTAATAAATACTCCACCTCATCCCTACACTACAACCAAAGATATTTATAAGTATCACAACCACAAATTATACACGCACTACGGGTCAATGATATTTGTGTATTCATCAATGGTCATGATCATGCCAACAACTGTCCATCAATGCACTACGGGCAAATGAGGACTTTTACCACATCATTTGTAACATTACTACCAAGATTACAATCAATAATCCTCGGTCATAATCATACCAAGTCCATCCATGCACTACAGGCCACAGATGACTTTCAAAAAAATATAAATATGAGGATGATGACAATGATATAAGAATTCAATAAAACAAGTTTAAGAATCAATTTATTCAGGAACTAATAAAGTCCAAATTGTCAACATGATACTTCTTTGTAGAGTAAAATTTAAGAATGCTCAGAAGAATATTTTCACGAAAAGATACTGGATGAAGCGTAAATATCAAGGATATTCCACCAATTTCATGGAGTATAGAAGTCAAAACTTTAACCAACTGAATATAATAAAAAATGGAATAACAAAAGAAATCATCAGGCATGAGGTACTTCACATAGATAGGTTATTCCATTAGAATAATAAATAACGAAACCAGGTCAGGCGTAATACGCACCGATAGGATATTCCAACATTATAATAAAGAATGGAATAACAACAAAAATCACCATGCGTGCAGTACTTCGAATAGATAGGTTATTCCAACAGAATAATAAATAATGAGATCAGTCCCACAGAAAACGCATGCAGACAAGATATTCCAACGTAATAATAAAGACGGAACCAGGAGTTCTAACATATAACGCGATCGGAGATATTCCAATAGAATAATAAAGATTTTAACCAGTTCCGGCGTAAAATGCACGAGCATGTGATGTTCCAACGTAATAATAACGAATGGAATAACAAATGTAAATCACCAAGTATAGGTAGATCAGCATTATACAAAGTTATTCCAATGTAATAATAAAGAATGGAATAATGTAAGTTCTCTTCATGAATATGAAAAAAAGTAATACACCTTACCTTATAAAGAAGAGTACTCCGACGGTAGGGCGGGGATATACTTGAAGAAACTTGCACTACGCTCAAAGCTTTCTTAAACACTAAAGAAATACGCTCAAGATAGAAGAATAATTCTCTACGCTTTCTCTCTAGAGTTTCAAAGAATTCATAAGAAATAATGAAGGAATGAGCTTCTATTTATAGAAGAATGGATCATATAGTAACTTGATCCATGAATGATCCGGATCGATTTACTTTAATCGGACTGATTACAGATTGGTTTACAATCAAATATAATATATTCTATTTATAATCTAATAAAACGAATAACTTTTAAAAAGATTTTATTATGCAAACACTATGCATGCACTATGCATAATAAAATATAATATATTCTAATTATTGTCTAATAAAACGAATAACTTTATAAAAGTATTCTGTTTTATATACAAAGATTTTACTATTAGCCTAATAAAACGAATAACTTTATAAAAGTATTCTGTTTTATATAAAAAGCTTTTCTGTTTTATTACATTATTAATACTAATAAAACAAAACTTCATCAACATTATTATTATTCACACTATTAATCGACCAGGTCGTTTTCAGGAAAGAGGGGGCTTTCCAATAAGGATTTCTCCGTATTGGCGCATAATTAGGTGACCAAACCTCTCCTTGGCAGAACTTCTAGACATCGTTAATAATGCAAATAATAATATTAATAACTCTGTCATGTCAATTATTGATTTAATAATATATAAAATATCAACAATAATTGAATAAAATTGAATGACTTCTCACGTAAGAATCTATAATCAATACCGTGTGCTACTATGCAACCACGAGTATTTTTGTACTTTGAACAACGGGTGTTTCAACAGTTAACGGTAAAACTTCCGCCGTTATTTTCATAAAAATATTTTTGTCGTTTTCTCAATCCGACAATAATTTCATTGTGGGATCCACCAATGATTGTGACGTTGTACGAATATTCCCTGTTTAAAATGAATATTCCCCGATCAATCGAATATTATATAAACACTTGCGTACTTTGCAAAATTTATAAATATTACCCACAACTATAACATTATATCAAATTTATTCCATAATATTCAAAAAAGATATTTATAGAAAATATATTTTTATTCATAGAAGTTGGGGTCTTATAATCTCCCCTTCACACCGAAAGATGATCCCTGGCTAAGATGTGAGACAAGAACTAGGAGGGGAGAAATGGGGAATTCCTTCGCTAGTAGGACCTACCTAAGTTTATTTGATATTTAATTGGTCGGTCAGAGTATAGGGATAATATATGATATGTTAATTAACATTTGTTTTGTGGCAGTGTTTGAAAATGGCATCCAAGAATGTTGAGAACATCAATGGAGCATAGGAGACCGTTGAGTCTCCACAGATCAATAACCAGCACAATGTGCATCAGGAAGGAGACAATCCTTATGCAAACAACAACACTGACCAAATGATGAATGATGGAATGTTCCAAGGCTTCATGCAATTCATGCAACATCAGGCGAGAGCGGCTCCTGTCCAAAATGCAAGTGGAAACACTGGCAACTCTCGGACGGTCACCGCCAAAAAGTTCAAGGAGCTGGGACAACCAGAGTTTTTTGGAGAGCCAAAACCACTTAAGGCGGAGACGTGGATAAAACAGATCAACAAGATATTTGATGTCTTGGGTTACTACGAGGAGGAAAAGGAAACCTTCATTACATTCACTATTTATAAGTCTTATTTGGTTCAAATCGGTACCCTCACATTACCCGTCGATCTTATTTCATTGAAAATACTTACATTTGATATAATTCTAGGGATTTATTGGTTAACTACTCATCATGAAAAAATTGATTGTTTTTGTAACTTTTATCGCTAGGACTCAGTTTAATAAATAATCCACCTCATCCCTGCACTACGACCAAGGATATTTATAAGTATCACAACCACAAATTATCCATGCACTACGGGTCAAGGATATTTATGTATTCATCAATGGTCATGATCATGCCAACAACTGTCCATCAATGCACTACGGGCAAATGAGGACTTTTACCACATCATTTGTAACATTACGGTCTACCATGATTACAATCAATAATCCTCGGTCATAACCATACCAAGTCCATCCATGCACTACAGGCCACAGATGACTTTCAACAAAATATAAATATGAGGATGATGACAATGATATAAGAATTCAATAAAACAAGTTCAAGAATCAATTTATTCAGGAACTAATAACGTCCAAATTGTCAACATGATATTTCTTTGTAGAGTAAAATTTAAGAATGCTCAGAAGAATATTTCCACGAAAAGATACTGGATAAAGTGTAAATATCAAGGGTATTCCACCAATTTCATGGAGTATAGAAGTCAAAACTTTAACCAACTGAGTATAATAAAGAATGGAATAACAAAAGAAATCACCAGCCATGCGGTACTTCGCATAGACAGGTTATTCCAATAGAATAATAAATAACGAAACCAGGTCAGGCATAATACGCACCGACAGGATATTCCAACATAATAGTGCAAATAATAATATTAATAACTCTGTCATCTCAATTATTGATTTAATAATTTATAAAATATCAACAATAATTGAATAAAACTGAATGACTTCTCACGTAAGCATCAATAATCAATACCATGTGCTACTATGCAACCACGCGTATTCTTGTACTTTTAACACCGGGTGCTTCAACAGTTAACGGTAAAACTTCTGCCGTTATTTTCATAAAAATATTTTTGTCGTTTTCTCAATCCGACAATAATTCCGTTGTGGGGTCCACAAATGATTGTGTCGTTGTACGAATATTCTCCGACCAATCGAATATTATAAACAACTTGCGTACTTTGCAAAATTTCTAAATATTACCCACAACTATAACATTATATCAAATTCATTCCACAATATTTAAAAATGATAATTATAGAAAATTCATCTTTATTCATAAAAGTTGGGATCTTACAATCTCCCCTTCTTATGAAATTTCGCCCTCGAAATTAGTGTACATACCTGGTATGTCAAAGAGGTAAGGATACCTTGATTTCATTTCAGATTCTAACTCCCAAGTCATTTCCTCAACATCGTGGTTCCTCCATAAAACTTTTACTTGAGGTATAACCTTGGAGCGTAGAATATGTTCCTTCTTATCCAAGATTTGAACACGAACCTCTTCATACATTAAATCTTCTGCTATTTCGTCTAGTTCTAACTCAATAATGTGGTTCGGGTCTTTCACATATTTACATAACATGGATATATGAAAAACGTTATGAACACGAGACATACTTGGCGGTAAAGCGAGTCTATAGGCTACAGTCCCTACTCGATCGAGGATTAAAAATGGGCTAATGAATAGAGGACTGAGCTTTCCTCTCTTTCCAAATCTCGTAACTCCTTTCCATGGAGCAACACGTAACAACACATGATCTCCAATATCGAATTCCACGTCCTTTTGATGAAGATCAGCATAACTCTTTTGTCGATCTTGGGAGGTTTTTATACGTTGTCGGATCGTTTGAATCTTTTCGCAGTCATACATACCAACTCCAGTCCCAACAACGTTGTTTCACCCACCTCATCCCAGCATACTGGAGAACGACACTTTCTTCCATAAAACGCTTCGAATGGAGCCACGCCAATACTTGCTTGATAACTATTGTTGTAGGAAAACTCCACCAATGGTAAGAACTTATCCCAACTTCCCTTGAAGTTAAGGACACAGAGCCTTAATAAATCTTCAAGAGTTTGAATAGTCCTCTCATAGACAGGTTATTCCAACAGAATAATAAATAACGGAACCAGGTAAGGCGTAATACACACCGACATGATATTCCAACAGAATAATAAAGAATGGAATAACAACAGAGATCACCATGCATGCAGTACTTCGCATAGACAGGTTATTCCAACAGAATAATAAAAAACGGAATCAGGTCCGATGTAAAATGCACAGACAGGATATTCCAACATAATAATAAAGACGGAACCAAGTCCGGCCTAAAACGCACAGATAGGATATTCCAACAGAATAATAAAGGCGAAACCAGGTTTAGCGTAAAACGCACACACAGGATGTTCCAACAGAATAATAACGAATGGAATAGCAACAGAAATCACCAAGTATAGGGTAGATCAGCGATATCTGAGTTATTCCAACGTAATAATAAAGAATGGAATAATGTGTTCTCTTCATGAATATGAAAAAAAAATACCTTTACCTTATAAAGAAGAGTACTCGACGGTAGAGCGGGGATATACTTGAAGAAACTTGCACTATGCTCAAAGCTTTCTTAAACGCTAAAGAAATACGCTCTAGATAGAAGAATAATTCCCTCTACAGTTTTTCTCTCTAGAGTTTCAGTGAATTCGTAAGAAATAATGAAGAATGAGCTTCTATTTATAGAAGAATGGACCTAATAAGAACTTAATCCATGAACGATCCGGATCGATTTACTTTAAAAACTGACGGTCAGTTGGTTTACAATGAAATATAATATATTCTATTTATAATCTAATAAAACGAATAATTTTTAAAAAGATTTTACTATACAAACTCTATGCATAATAAAATATAATATATTCTAATTATTGTCTAATAAAACGAATAACTTTATAAAAGTATTCTGTTTTATATAAAAAGATTTTACTATTAGCCTAATAAAACGAATAACTTTATAAAAGTATTCTATTTTATATAAAAAGTTTTTCTATTTTATTACATTAATAATACTAATAAAAAAAACTTCATCATCATTATTATTATTCACACTATTAATCGACCAGGTCGTTTCCAAGAAAGAGGGGGCTTTCCAATAAGGATTTCTCCCTATTGGCGTGCAATTAGGTGACCAAACCTCTCCTTGGCAGAACTTCTAGACATCGTTAATAATACAAATAATAATATTAATAACTCTGTCATCTCAATTATTGATTTAATAATATATAAAATATCGACAATAATTGAATAAAACTGAATGACTTCTCACTTAAGCATCAATAATCAAGCCAGGATGGTATTGGATGGTATGATCATAATCTTTCAATAGTTCAAGCCAACGTCGCTGTCGCATGTTTAGTTCCTTTTGAGTGAAGAAATATTTGAGGCTTTTATGATCCGTAAAGATCTCCACTTTCTCCCCATACAAGTAATGCCTCCAAATTTTAAGTGCGAAGATAACAGTTGCCAACTTTAGATCATGAGTAGGATAATTCCTCTCATATTCTTTTAGTTGTCGAGAGGCATAGGCTATGACTTTCCCATGTTGCATGAGAACACATCCTAACCCTTTGCCTGAAGCATCACTGTAGATGACAAATCCCTCTGAGCCAGATGGTATTGTTAGAATAGGTGCTAAAATGAGTCTTCTCTTGAGTTCTTGAAAACTCTTCTCACATTCCTCACTCCAATCAATTTTTGTATCTTTCCGAGTCAGCTGAGTTAAGGGAGTAGCGATTCGAGAAAACCCTTCTATGAATCTCCGCTAATAACCAGCAAAGCCGAGAAAGCTACGTATTTCGGTCACTGATTTAGGTTGTTCCCAGCTTTGAATGGCTTTAATCTTTGTCGGGTCAATAGATATTCCATGACTTGATACCACGTGCCCAAGGAATGCTACTTCCTCAAGCTAGAACTCGCATTTCTTCAACTTGGCATAAAGCTTATATTCGCGAAACTTTTGGAGTATCAGCCTAAAGTGTTGCTCATGATCTTCACGGCTTTTGAAATAAATAAGGATGCCATCAGTAAAGACGACCACAAAGTGATCCAAATATTCCTTTAATACTCGGTTCATCATATCTATGAAGGCAGCAGGAGACTTAGTCAAACGAAGAGACATGACTAGGACTTTATAATGCCCGTACAGAGTTCTGAAAGCCATCTTTGGAATGCCATCGGTTCTAATCTTCAATTGGTGATATCTGGAACGAAGATCAATCTTTGAAATTAATTTGGCGCCTTGCAACTAGTCAAACAGGTCATCAATATGTGGTAATGGGTACCTATTTTTGATGGTGACAAGATTCAACTCCCGATAATCAATACAAAGTTGCATACTCCCATATTTCTTCTTCACGAATAGAACACGAGCACCCCAAGGAGAAGTACTGGACGAATAAAGCCAATGTCTAATAATTCCTGCATTTGGGTCTTTAACTCCTGAAGTTCAATAGGAGCCATTCGATATGGGGCTTTGGAAATAGGTTTTGTACCAGGTTCAAGGTCGATACAAAATTTAATTTCACGCTCTTGGGGTAGGCCAGGAAGTTCTTCAGGGAATACGTCAGGAAATTCATTAACAATAGAAATATCATTCAAAACTGACGTATTTTTGTTTAAATCCGTGACATGAGCTAAGAAAGCTTGACATCCGTTTTTCAATAAATGAATAGCTTTATGGCTTGAGATGACAGTGATTGATTTTAATGGTTTGGTTGCTTGAATTCACATAATAGGTTGATTCGGAATATGAAAGCTAACAACCTTACGAAAACAATCAATTTTTGCATGATGAGTAGTTAACGAATCAATCCCTAGAATTACATCAAATGCAAGTATTTTCAATGAAATAAGATCGACAAGTAATGTGAGGGTACCGATTTGAACCAAACAAGACTTAATAAATAGTGGATGTAATGAAGGTTTCTCCCAACGGAGTTTCAACAGATAAGTAAAAGTCTAATTTCTCCGTAGTCAAATTTAAACGTTGAGTGCAAGTAGGAGAAATAAAAGAATGGGTAGACCCGGTATCAAAGCTTAGGGATATGATCCCTGGCTGAGATACGAGACAAAAACTAGGAGGGGAGAGACGGGGAATTCCTTCGCTAGTATGACCTACCTAAGTTTATTTGATATTTAATTGGTTGGTCAAAGTATAGGGATTATATGTGATATGTTAATTAACCCTTGTTTTGTGGCAGTATTTGAAAATGGCATCCGAGAATGTTGAGAACATCAATGGAGCACAGGAGACCGTTGAGTCTCCACAGATCAATAATCAGGAAAATGTACATCAGGAAGGCGACAATCCTAATGCAAACAACAACACTGACCAAATGATGAACGATGGAATATTCCGAGGCTTCATGCAATTCATGCAACATCAGGCGAGAGCGGCTCAGTTTAATAAATAATCCACCTCATCCCTGCACTACGGCCAAGGATATTCATAAGTATCACAACCACAAATTATCCATGTACTACGGGCCAAGGATATTCATGTATTCATCAATGGTCATGATCATGCCAACAACTGTCCATCAATGCACTACGGGCCAATGAAGACTTTTACCACATCATTTGTAACATTACGGTCATTGATTAACCGAAATAATCCTGGGTCATAATCATACCAAGTCCATCCATGCACTACAGGCCACAAATGACTTTCAACAAAATATAAATATGAGGATGATGACAATGATATAAGAATTCAATAAGACAAGTTCAAGAATTAATTTATTCAGGAACTAATAACGTCCAAATTGTCAACATGATAATTCTTTGTAGAGTAAAATTTAAAAATGCTTAGAAGTATATTTTCACGAAAACATACTAGATGAAGCGCAAATATCAAGGATATTTCACCAATATCATGGAGTATAGAAGTCAATACTTTAACCAACTGAATATAATAAAGAATGAAATAACAAAAGAAATTACCATGCATGCAGTACTTCGCATAGACAGGTTATTCCAACAGAATAATAAATAACGGAACAAGGTCAGGCGTAATATGCACCGACATGATATTCCAACAAAATAATAAAGAATGGAATAACAACATAAATAACCATGCATGCGGTACTTCGCATAGACAGGTTATTCCAACAGAATAATAAATAACGGAATCAAAGCCCGCATAAAACGCATGTATATGATATTCCAAATGTAAAAATAAAGATTTTACCAGTCCGTGTATAACGCATGCATGAGATATTCCAACAGAATAATAAAGAAGACGGAACTAGGTCCCCAGAAACGCATGCATGCATGGATGTTCCAATAGAATAATAACGAATGGAATAACAAATGTAAATCACCAAGTATAGGGTGATCACATATATATAGTTTATTCCAATGTAATAATAAAGAATGGAATAACGTAAGACCGATAAAAAACAATAGACATCAAGTTTAACTGCAGCGGAACATGCAATCCATTAAAAGAGTCAAGTATAGAATAAAATCTACTATCTTTTATGATTTAAAAGGTTTTTCATCACTTTTATCGCTGGGACTCAACTTAATAAATAATTAACATCATCCCTGCACTACAACCAAGGATATTCATTAGTATCACAACCACAATTTATCCATGCACTATGGGCCAAGGATATTTGTGTATTCATCAATGGTCATGATCTTGCCAACAACTGTCCATCATTGCACTACGGACCAATGAGGACTTTTACCACATCATCTGTAACATTATGGTCATGATTACACCGAATAATCCTTAGTCATAATCATAACAAGTCCATCTATGCACTACAGGACACAGATGACTTTCAACAAAATATAAATATGAGGATGATGACAATGATATAAGAATTCAATAAAACAAGTTCAAGAATTAATTTATTCAGGAACTAAAAACGTTCAAATTGTCAACATGATACTTCTTTATAGAGTAAAATTTAAGAATGCTAAGAATAATATTTTCAAGAAAAGATATTGGATGAAGCGTAAATATCAAGGATATTCCACCAATTTCATGGAGTATAAAAGTCAAAACTTTAACCAACTGAATATAATAAAGAATTGAATAACTAAAGAAATCACCAAGCATGCGGTACTTCTCATAGACAGGTTATTCCAACAGAATAATAAATAACGGAACCAGGTCAGGCGTAATACGCACCGGCGTGATATTCCAATGTAATAATAAAGAATGGAATAACAATGTAAATCACCATGCATGTGGTACTTGATGTACGAGTTATTCCAATGTAATATTAAATAATGGAATCAGTCCCAAGATAAAATGCACGTATGTGATATTCAACAGAATAATAAAGATGGAACTGTGTCCGGCGTAAAAGCGATAGATAGGATGTTCCAATGTAATAATAACGAATGGAATAACAATAGAAATCACCAAGTATAGGTAGATCACAGTAAACAAGTTATTCCAACGTAATAATAAAGAATGGAATAACAAAAGTTCTCTTCATGAATATTAAAAATAATACCCTTACCTTATAAAGAAGAGTACTCTCAAAGAGGGCTGGATATACTTTAAGAAACTTGCACTACGCTTTCAAGCTTTCTTAAACGCTAAAGAAATACGCTTAAGATAGAAGAATAATTCTCTCTACGCTTTCTCTCTAGAGTTTTAGTGAATTCGTAAGAAATAATGAAGGAATGAGCTTCTATTTATAGAAGAATGGATCTAATAGTAACCAATCCATGAACGGTCGGATCGATTTACTTTAAACCGACGGTCCAGTTGGTTTACAATAAAATATAATATATTCTATTTATAATCTAATAAAACGAATGTCTTTTAAAAAGATTTTACTATCTGCAAACATTATTAGTAACTATGCAAACACTATGCATAATAAAATATAATATATTCTAATTATTGTCTAATAAAACGAATAACTATATAAAAGAATTCTGTTTTATTTAAAAAGATTTTACTATTAGCCTAATAAAATGAATAACTTTATAAAAGTATTCTATTTTATATAAAAAGATATTCTGTTTTATTACATTAATAATACTAATAAAACAAAACTTCATCATCATTATTATTATTCACACTATTAATCGACCAGGTAGTTCCTAGGAAAGAGGGGGCTTTGCAATAAGGATTTCTCCCTATTTGCGCGCAATTAGGCGACCAAACCTCTCCTTGACAAAACTTCCAGACATCGTTAATAATACAAATAATAATATTAATAACTCTGTTATCTCAATTATTGATTTAATAATATATAAAATATCGATAATAATTGAATAAAACTGAATGACTTCTCACGTAAGCATCAATAATCAATACCGTGTGCTACTATGCAACCACGCGTATTCTTGTACTTTTAACACAGGATGTTTCAACAGTTAACGATAAAACTTCTGCCGTTATTTTCATAAAAATATTTTTTGTATTTTCTCAATCCGACAATAATTTCGCTGTGGGGTCCAACAATGATTGTGCCGTTGTACGAATATTCCTTGTTTAAAATGAATATTCCCTAACCAATCAAATATTATATAACAACTAGCGTACTTTACAAAATTTATAAATATTACCCACAACTAGAAAATTTTATCAAATTTATTCCATAATATTCAAAAATGATAGTTATAGAAAATACATTTTTATTTATAAAAGTTAGGGTCTTACAATCTCCCCTTCTTATGAAATTTCGCCTTCAAAATTAGGGTACATACCTGGTATGTCGAAGAGGTAAGGATACCTTGATTTTATTTCAGATTCTAACTCCTAAGTAATTTCCTCAACATCGTGGTTCCTCTATAAAACTTTGACTTGAGGTATAACCTTGGAGCGTAGAATATGTTCCTTCTTATCCAAGATTTGAACAGGAACCTCTTCATACGTTCAATATTCCGCTATTTAGTCTGGTTCTAACTCAATAATGTGGTTCTGGTCTTTCACATATTTACGTAACATAGATATATAAAAAATGTTATGAACACGAGAAATACTTGGCGGTAAAGTGAGCCTATAGGATACAGTCCCTACTCGATCGAGGATTAAAAATGGGCAAATGAATCGAGGATTGAGCTTTCCTCTCTTTCCAAATCTCATAACTCCTTTCCATGGAGCAACACGTAACAACACATGATCTCCAATATCGAATTCCACGTCCTTTCGATGAAGATCAGCATAACTCTTTTGTCGATCTTGGGAGGTATTTATTCGTTGTCGGATCGTTTGAATCTTTTTCGTAGTCATACGTACCAACTCCAGTCCCAACAACATTGTTTCACCCACCTCATCCTAGCATACTGGAGAATGACACTTTCTTCCATACAACGCTTCGAATGGAGCCATGCTAATACTTTCTTGATAACTGTTATTGTAGGAAAACTCCACCAATGGTAAGAACTTGTCCCAACTTCCCTTGAAGTCAGGGATACAGAGTCTTAATAAATCTTCAAGAGTTTGAATAATCCTCTCTGATTGTCCGTCCGTTCGAAGATGCTACGCCAAACTAAATCGTAAATCTGTGCCCATAGTTTTTTGCAAACTAACCCAAAATTGTGAAGTGAATCTTGGGTCTCGATCAGAAACTATGGATATTGGCATACCATGCAATCTTACAACCTCGTTTATGTATATACGAGCAAGACATTCAAGTGTATAAGTTTCTCGTATAGGTAAGAAATGAGCAGACTTGGTTAATCTATCAACAATGACCCAAATTGCATCTATACCTCGAGAAACCCCGGGAGACCAAAGAATTGAAATCCATGGTAATGTGCTCCCACTTCCATTCTGGAATTTCAAGTGGTTGCAATGGAACTTTTGGTACCTGATGCTCCACCTTGACTCGTTGACATGTTAGACACCTTGAGATAAACAGAGCTATCTCTCTCTTCATATTGCCCCACCAAAATTTATGTCGAAGATCATGATACATTTTAGTACTCCCAGGATGGATTGCAAACGGTGTGTTGTGCGCCTCCATCATGATTTTATACTTTAAATTAGTGTCGTTAGGATCACAAAGTCTGGAGTTGACTCGAAGTATCCATTCTTCATCGATTCTTGCTTTCGGCATAGCACCTTCTTGTACTTTCTTCCTCATATACATCAGCTCCAAGTCTGTAGCTTGAGCAGGTTTAACTTTATCGATTAAAGTCGGTTCTACTCGTATATTCACCATCATCACGTGGGTCCTTAGAGCTTTTATCTCTATCTCCATCCTTTGCAAGTTATACAAAATGGGCCTTTGCGTTGACAATATCACACTCTCACCCGCATATGATCTTTTACTCAATGCGTCAGCTACCACGTTCGCTTTTCCAGGATGGTATTAGATGGTATGATTATAATCTTTCGACAGTTCAACCCAACGTCGGAGTCGCATTTTAGTTCCTTTTGAGTGAAGAAATATTTGAGGCTTTTATGATCCGTAAAGATCTCCACTTCCCCCCCATACAAGTAATGCCTCCAAATTTTAAATGCGAAGACAACAACTGCCAACTCTAGATCATGAGTAGGATAATTCCTCTCATATTCTTTGAGTTGTCGAGAGGCATAGGCTATGACTTTCCCATGTTGCATGAGAACACATCCTAACTCTTTGCCTGAAGCATCACTATAGATGATAAATCCCTCCGAGCCAGATGGTATTGTCATAACAGGTGCTGAAATGAGTCTTCTCCTGAGTTCTTGAAAACTCTTCTCACATTGCTCACTCAAACCGAATTTTATATCTTTTCGAGTCAGCTGAGTTAAGGGAGTAGCGATTCGAGAAAACCCTTCTACGAATCTCCGATAATAACCAGCTAAGCCGAGACAGCTACTTACTTCGGTCAATGATTTAGGTTGCTCCCAACTTTGAATAGCTTCAATCTTTGCTGGGTCAACAGATATTCCATGCCTTGATACCACGTGCCCAAGGAATGCTACTTCCTCAAGCCAGAACTCACATTTCTTCAACTTGGCATAAGATTATATTCACGAAGCTTTTGGAGTATCAGCCTCAAGTGTTGCTCATGATCTTCACGGCTTTAGGAATAAATAAGGATGTCATCAATAAAGACGACCACAAAGTGATCCAAATATTCCTTGAATACTTGGTTCATCATATCCATAAAGGCAGCAGGAGCATTAGTCAATCCAAAATGTAAAACCCCAAAACCCTAATAAGACTCGTATGTATAAATCCCGTAATATAAATAAAATTTCTCTATTCTGAATGTGTTATGTGTTATTATATACTTGGTTTGACAAAATTGACCAAATAAAATTTTTATCTGAAAAACGTCGTGCTTGACACCTCGTGCTTAATTTTTTTTTTCCATTATCGAACTTTTCTGTAAAATTATTTTGACAAAACACTTTGTCGTGCTTGTTAGGATTAGTGAGAAATTTAGGTTTGTAAACCTAGGTTAACAAACCCTAACCCTAATTAGAAAAACCCTAACCCTAGTTTATAAATTAAACCCTAATTAGCTAATCTAACCCTAATTAGCCTATGTTAACACCTAATCATGGTTAGTAAACTTTAATTCGGTACTAATTAACATTACTTAACATTCCTAATCATTAGAAACAAAATCCTAATCAAGATTAGTAAAGATTTAAGCCTAATTAAGCTACTAATTTTATAAACTAGCTCACAAGTAGGTTGGGAGTCACCATTTCAAGTTCCAAAACATCACATGACATGCTTCCAAACTCCCAAGTAGCAGAAGAGTCACATATCAGATCTTTATAGAGGCAAGTAGGTGGAAAAATGACCAAAAAGCCAAGTTGAAGAATTCTATAAATAGGAACCTTAGGGCTGAGCAAACTCACGAATTCTCAAAGCCTAGATACACTTATAAACCTATCATATCAAGCCTAGTTGATAGCAACAACAACATCAGAAGCTAGAATCACAAATTGCTCAAAAAAAAGTGCAAACCCTAGTTTATAAATTTCTCTATGATCTTATGTTAGATTTGTTGTTTAGATGTTTAGAATATTGTATTAGGATGTTAGAAAGTATTTTATATTGGTAGAACATGTTTTCATGACATCTAGATACCTTAATTAAGTGTTTTATGAAATCTGGGAATTTTGTAAAACTTGGTCTGACAGTCGAATGTCAGGGCTTGTAGATTCGCGTGTGTTCATGTTTTGGTCTGTTAATCGATTGGTATTTGTAGCCTGTTAGTAGGTCTTCAATATGGAAAAGAAATCAGGTTCATTTGAACCGTAGATTTCAAGTTATAAGCAGTCAAAGTGGGTTGACCATTCACGGATGTTGGTTTTCTGGGTTTGCCCAGAAAACACAAGAACAGTCGAACCGACTACTTTGACCGACCTGTTTAATCGTCTTCTATTTGTTAATTGTTTATGTTTTTGTTATAGATTAGTACCCTGTTATACATACTACATATCTATGATCTTCAATCGAACAAACAACTCATAGGATTACTGGAATTGCTGGTCAAAATCCGTTGACTGAGCATGACCGAGTTTTCTGGGTTTTCTACAAAACTGAAGAACATAAAGAACAACATCTAGCTGCACTTTGACCAACCAATTTAGAGACCTTAGAGTTGTGATCCATTCTAGTTAATGTTATATATATGTACCCTGACATATATACTACATATTACAACAAACAAAATACACATCTAATATACATAATCGAAGATATTTAAACCACAAAACAGTTGACCGGCCATGACTTCTATTCTGGGTTACCCAGAAACCCAAGAAGAGCTCTGACAATGACTTTGAGCTTCTATAACATCTTGTTATATGTAAGTTAGAGTTTAAGATTTGTTTGATATTGTACTACTGTAAGAATACTATAACACCAACACAACACCAAACCGAAAATCATTACCAGTAGCTAGTTATTGAATGGTCAAAGTGATCACTCGACCACGACCAAATCACTGCCCAGAAACTCAAGAACACCTACAACGACACTTTCTGTCACTATAGGGCTTTAGCGACAAACAGAAATTATTTTCTTTAAAAATAAATTATAAAAAATTAGAAATAATTAATAAATAAATATAAAAACAGTATTAAAAATTATATTAATTTATTATAATTTAATTCTGATATTTTTTCATAAATTTAATAATTATTTTATATTATTTTATTATTATTAAGAATTTACTTATTAATAAAGAAATTAGAATAATTATTTATAAATACTAAATAATTATGGAAAAATATTATTAATGATATAAAAATTATATTAAGTGAATATAAATTATTTAATAATAATACTCAATGTTTTTGTAAAATTTTAGGTAAATATTAATTACTTATAATAGAAATAAATGATTTAAAAATCATTTAAGGATAAATAAGTATTTTAAATACTTTAAAATTCTAAAAAGGTATTATAATGGATATATAAATTTAATAAATAAAATTTAGTCCTTGTGACAGGGGTATTAAATACTAAACCCTATTCAAATCTAACCCGGTATTAAATAAATGTTATAATTGAATATTATTATCAATATTAACATGTTAGATTTATTTATATGAATATCGTAGGTACTTATTAACGTTTGAATAGCATAACTTGACTGATCTACGCTCAGACAAGTTTCCTATACCCAAGTTATTACTTTTGCAAGTTCTCTATCCTTAAATCTCTTATAAAGCAAATTTCTTAAACCCTGCTTATTTATTGGACAAGATTTTTATCTTGATATGCTGTTGATATAATACACCTATAATTGAATTTCCTTATTATTGAAAAGTTATTGCTATAGTTCCAGCATAACTAAGAAATGAATTGTTTATCCATATGATATTGTTTATTGAGCATAAACTATTGTGTCAAAACAAATTGTTTTGGTAAGACAATCTTATACTGAAGTTGAGTATCCCGTAAGGGAGCGAAGTTTAGTCAATTCATATATTGACAATAGTTTTAGTGTATCTCGAGCACTATAGGTGATATGCATACTCCTAGGATGTTGAATAGGTTGATCCCCTATCTCACATTTGAACAAAATTTATAAGTCTTTGTGACTGACAGAAATAAGAAAAATTCCAAAAATGGTGAAGTTAAAAATCCAGAAATGGTAACAACTATCAGTTGAAATTTGAATTGTTATAATTCTTCAAATCCTATAGTGTTATAAATATACAACTTGCTGAGCATGTCGTAGCTCACCCTTGCAAAGTATTCCCTTTGCAGTTTTAGATGGTAATCCTGGAACTTCTAGAGTAGATAAAGGGAAGCGTCCCTACATAGATTAGATTATATTCTTGTTTGTTTGAATACCTTGTAATAAGAACTTGTTATGAGAATCATGTGATCGAATCTTAAAATTATGATATATATATATAACATCTTTTATTTCCGCATCCGTGTTTTCTTACATATATAGATATAAAATTAGACTTCTTCAAATCTAGTTGAGATCCTAGGGAACTATTTAGCTGAGTGAGGGTATTAATAGCATGGACTGTTCATGTTGTTATTAATACTCTGGATTTCAGATAAGTAGTTACCATCGATACGATAGTATAAATTCGTTGGCTTAAACTATACATCTGGGTGAGGGTATTAGTAATATGGACTGTTCATGTTATTATATATTCAAGTGAGGGTATCCAAACACAGTAATAGTTCTCTTGAGAATTACCAATTGTTATGGGATACTGTGAATCTTGAATCTATGAGAATTGTATCTGATAGTCCCTCTATTTAATGTAATCTTATAATCAGATACCATGGGTGTATAGATTTAAAAGCATTATGTTAATTTTCTGTAAACACCATATCAGATACTGTAGGAGTATAGATATGGGGACGTTACACAAAAGACATGACTAGGAATTCATAATGCCCGTACCGAGTTCTAAAAGCCGTCTTTGGAATGTCATCGGTTCTAATCTTCAATTGGTGATATCCGGAACGAAGATCAATCTTTGAAAAGAATTTGGCGCCTTGCAACTGGTCAAACAAGTCATCAATACGTGGAAATGGGTACCTATTTTTGATGGTGATATGATTCAACTCCCGATAATTAATATAAAGTCGCATACGCCCATCTTTCTTCTTCACGAATAGAACAGGAGCACCCCAAGGAGAAGTACTAGGACGAATAAAGCCAATGTCTAACAATTCCTGCAGTTGGGTCTTTAACTCCTGAAGTTCAATAGGAGCCATTCGATATGGGGATTTGGAAATGGGTTTTGTACCAGGTTAAAGGTCGATACAAAATTCAATTTCATGCTCTAGGGGTAGGCCAGGAAGTTCTTCAAGGAATACGTCAGGAAATTCATTAACAATAGAAATATCATTTAAAATTGACGTATTTTTGTTTAGATCCGTGACATGATCTAAGAAACCTTGACATCCATTTTTCAATAAACGAATAGCTTTATGGCTTAAGATGACAGTGATTGATTTTAATGGTTTGGTTGTTTGAATTCGTACAATAGGTTGATTAGGAATATGAAAGCTAACAACCTTACGAAAATAATCAATTTGTGCATGATGAGTAGTTAACCAATCAATCCCTAGAATTACATCAAATGCGAGTATTTTCAATGAAATAAGATAGACAGGTAATGTTAGGGTACCGATTTAAACAAAATAAGACTTATAAACAGTGGATGTAATGAAGGTTTCTCCCAATGGAGTTTCAACAGATAAGTCAAAGTCTAATTTCTCCGGAGTCAAATTTAAACGTTGAGCGCAAGTAGGAGAAATAAAATAATGGGTAGACTCAGTTTCAAATAAGGTATATACTTCGCTAGAGTTTACGATAAGCTTACCCGTTATGACCTCATTCAAGTTCCTTATTTTTTAGGAGGTCACGACAAACGCTCTCCCTTGCACTACTGGCTTTGACTTTTCTGGGGCGTCCTTTACTACATCCATCCTAGCTGAACTTGTCTTCGGTGAATGACAAAATCGGGCTAGGTGACCTTCTCTTCCACAATTATAACATGCTTTTGACGGCATCGCACAGTTTGGACTGATGTGCCCCTCCCCTCCGCATTTGAAGCATATGATTGGTAGTTGTTCTCCTACATTAACCATGGGTGCAGGTGCTGACGTCTTTCCATCATTGTTGAATCTCCTCTTCTTAAAATGTCCATTCTTATTGCTTTGGCCATGATTACCACCGAAGTGGTTACCATTTCGCATGTTGATTCCTCCACGCTTATTGTCACCGCTTGATGATCAAGTTATCACCGGTATTTTCATTTCGCCGTACCGCTTCTTTTGGTTGGGTTGACTCATTATCGCGCTCTAATAACTGAGCCCTATTAACAACATCTAAATGCAAACACAGTTTATGAGAGATAAGATATTGACGTATCTCGGGTTTCAAACCTCTTAGAAACATTTATGTCATTCTCTCCTCATTATCAACTAAATGGGACGCAAACCGGGACAACTCGGCAAACTTGGCTTTGTACTGCGACATGGTCATGTTGTTTTGTTCCAGTTTAATAAACTCTACCTCTTTCATGTGACGAATACTTTCAGGAAAGTACTTATCGTTGAATTGTTCTTAAAACTTTTCCCAAGACATCTTCAGTGCGGCAGGTTGAGTACGCTTTACAGATTCCATTGATGTTCTCAACATTCTCGGATGCCATTTTCAAATACTGCCACAAAACAAGGGTTAATTAACATATCACATATAATCCCTATACTCTGACCAACCAATTAAAAATCAAATAAACTTAGGTAGGTCATACTAACGAAGGAATTCCCCGTCTCTCCCCTCCTAGTTCTTGTCTCATATCTCAGCCAGGGATCATATCCCTAAGCTTTGATACCAACTGTGACGCATCCAAAATAGGTATACATCACCTATTCTGAGTCGCCAAATACATGGTATAGAATATAAATACAATCTTAAATATACAACAAGAGAGCTGTGAGTTTTAATACAAACATTGTCTTCTAGACAATATCCACTCTCAAAATAAATCCTCATTACATTTATTAACACACTATTTAACAGAATAGTGAGGACTACTAATACTATCAGCTGGACCTTCACTCCGTTTCCCGACTAGTCCAGGCTACGTTCTCATTTCCTAAAGATAACAGTGAAAGAAAGGGTGAGCTCAACTACCCCAGTAAGAAATATTATGACTAAGATAATGCAGAATAAATTATCATTAGTCTTCAACAGTGTTAAACTGATAAAATACAATAGACATCAAGTTTAACTGCAGTGGAACATGCAATCCATTAAAAGAGTCAAGTAGAGAATAAAATCTACTATCTTTTATGATTTAAAAGGTTTTCATCACTTTTATCGCTAGGACTCAGCTTAATAAATAATTCACATCATCCCTGCACTACAGCCAATGATATTCATTAGTATCACAACCACAATTTATACATGCACTACGGGCTAAGGATATTTGTGTATTCATCAATGGTCATGATCATGCCAACAACTGTTCATCAATGCAATACGGGCCAATGAGGACTTTTACCACATTATTTGTAACATTACGGTCATGATTACACCGAATAATCCCTGGTCATAATCATACCAAGTCCATCCATGCACTACAGGCCACAGATGACTTTCAACAAAATATAAATATGAGCATGATGACAATGATATAAGAATTAAATAAAACAAGTTCAAGAATTAATTTATTCAGGAACTAATAACATCCAAATTGTCATCATGATACTTCTTTGTAGAGTAAAATTTAAGAATGCTTAGAAGAATATTTCCACGAAAAGATACTGGATAAAGCTCAAATATCAAGGATATTCCACCAATTTCATCGAGTATAGAAGTCAAAACTTTAACCAACTGAATATAATAAAGAATGGAATAACAAAAGAAATCACCATGCATGCGGTACTTCGCATAGATAGGTTATTCCAATAGAATAATAAATAACGGAACCGAATCAAAGCGTAATACGCACCGAAGCGGGATATTCCAACATAATAATAAAGAATGGAATAATAATGTAAATCACCACGCATGCGTACTTACTTCGTAGACAAAATGCTATTCCAACAGATAATAAATAACGGAATCAGTCCCACATAAAACGCATACGAGGATATTCCAATGTAATAATAAAGACGGAATCAGGTCCAACAGAAAACGCATGCATGTGATATTCCAACAGTAATAATAAATATTTTAACCGAGTCCCAGATAAAATGCATGTATGTGATGTTCCAATGTAATAATAACGAATGGTATAACAACAGAAATCACCAAGTATATGGTAGACCGCGTATACAGTTTATTCCAATAGAATAATAAAGAATGGAATAACAGAAGTTCTCTTCATGAATATGAAAAAAATAATACCCCTTGCCTTATAAAGAAGAATACTCCGAAGGTATGGCAGGGATATACTTGAAGAAACTTGTACTACGCTCAAAGCTTTCTTAAACGCTAAAGAAATACGCTCCAGATAGAAGAATAATTCTCTCCACAGTTTCTCTCTCTAGAGTTTCAGTGAATTCATAAGAAATAATGAAGGAATGAGCTTCTATTTATAGAAGAATGGATTGAATAGTAACCAATCCATGAACGGTCCAGATCGATTTACTTTAAACGGACGGTCCAGATTTGTTTACAATAAAATATAATATATTCTATTTATAATCTAATAAAACGAATAACTTTTAAAAATATTTTACTATGCAAACACTATGCAGGCACTATGCATAGTAAAATATAATATATTCTAATTATTGTCTAATAAAACGAATAACTTTATAAAAGTATTATGTTTTATATAAAAAGATTTTACTAGTAGCCTAATAAAATGAATAACTTTATAAAAGTATTCTGTTTTATATAAAAAGCTTTTCTGTTTTATTACATTAATATTACTAATAAAACAAAACTTCATCATCATTATTATTATTCACACTATTAATCGACCAGGTAGTTTCCAGGAAAGAGTGGGCTTTCCAATAAGGATTTCTCTCTATTAGCGCGCAATTAGGTGACCAAACCTCTCCTTGGTAGAACTTCTAGACATCGTTAATAATGCAAATAATAATATTAATAACTCTGTCATCTCAATTATTGATTTAATAATATATAAAATATCGACAATAATTTAATAAAACTGAATGACTTCTCACGTAAGCATCAATAATCAATACTGTGTGCTACTATGCAACCACGCATATTCTTTTACTTTTAACAACGGGTGTTTCAACAGTTGACGGTAAAACTTCCGTTGTTATTTTCATAAAAATATTTATGTCGTTTTCTCAATCCGAAAATAATTCCATTGTGGGGTCCACCAATGATTGTGAATATTCCCCGGCCAATCGAATATTATAAACAACTTGCGTACTTTGCAAAAATTCTAAATATTACCCACAACTATAACATTATATCAAATTCATTCCATAATATTTAGAAATGATAATTATAGAAAATTCATCTTTACTCATAAAAGCTGGGGTCTTACAATTTTCAACTGTGACTCCCCCAAAATAGGTATACATCACCTATTCTGAGTCGCCAAATACATGGTACATAATACAAATACAATCTTAAATATACAACAAGAGAGCTGTGAGTTTTAATACAAACATTGTCTTCTAGACAATATCCACTCTTAGAATAACTCCTCATTACATTTATTAACACAATATATAACAGAATAGTGAGGACTACTAATACTATCAACTGGACCTTCACTCCGTTCCCTGACTAGTCCCGACTATGTTCTCATTTCCTAAAGAGAATAGTTAAAGAAAGGGTGAGCTCAACTAGCCTAGTAAGAAATATTATGACTAAGATAATGCAGAATAAATTATCATTAGTCTTCAACAATGTTAAACTGATAAAATACAATAGACATCAAGTTTAACTGCAGTGGAACATGCAATCCATTAAAAGAGTCCAGTAGAGAATAAAATCTATTATCTTTTATGATTTAAAAGGTTTTTCATCACTTTTATCACTAGGACTCAGCTTAATTAATAATTCACGTCATCCCTGCACAACGGCCAAGGATATTCATAGGTATCACAACCACAAATGATCCATGCACTACGGGCCAAGGATATTCGTGTATTCATCAATGGTCATGATCATGCCAACAACTGTCCATCAATGCACTACGGGCCAATGAGGACTTTTACCACATCATTTGTAACATTATGGTCACGATTACAATCAAATAATCCCAGTCATAATCATACCAAGTCCATCCATGCACTACAGCCATGATTTACTTTCAACAAAATATAAATATGAGGATGAGGACAATGATATAAGAATTAAATAAAACAAGTTCAAGATTTAATTTATTCAGGAACTAATAACGTCCAAATTGTCAACATGATACTTCTTTGTAGAGTAAAATTTAAGAATGCTTAGAAGAATATTTTCACGAAAAGATACTGGATGAAGCTCAAATATCAAGGATATTCCACCAATTTCATCGAGTATAGAAGTCAAAACTTTAACCAACTGAATATAATAAAGAATGGAATAACAAAAGAAATCACCATGCATGCTGTACTTCGCATAGACAGGTTATTCCTATAGAATAATAAATAACGGAACCAAGTTATGCGTAATACGCACCGACAGGATATTCCAACATAATAATAAAGAATGGAATAACAACAGAAATCACCATGCATGCGGTATTGCATAGACAAAAAGTTATTCCAATGTAATAATAAATAACGGAATCAGTCCCAGCATAAAACGACAGAGAGGATATTCCAACAGAATAATAAAGATTTTAACCAAAATCCGTCAGAAAACGCATGCATGTGATATTCCAATAGAATAATAAAAACGGAACCAGGTCTGGCGTAAAAAGCACAAACAGGATGTTCCAACAGAATAATAACGAATGGAATAACAACAGAAATCACCAAGTATAGGGTATACCCCGTATACAGGTTATTCTAATAGAGCTTCTATTTATAGAAGAATGGATTGAATAGTAACCAATCCATGAACAGTTCAGATTGATTTACTTTAAACGGACGGTCCAGATTGGTTTACAATAAAATATAATATATTCTATTTATAATCTAATAAACGAATAACTTTTAAAAAGATTTTACTATGCAAACACTATGCAGGCACTATGCATAGTAAAATATAATATATTCTAATTATTGTCTAATAAAACGAATAACTTTATAAAAGTATTATGTTTTATTTTAAAAGATTTTACTATTAGCCTAATAAAATGAAAAACTTTATAAAAGTATTCATTTTTTATATAAAAGTTTTTCCTGCTTTTATTACATTAATAATACTAATAAAACAAAACTTCATCATCATTATTATTATTCATGATTAATCGACCAAGTCGCTCCTCGAGAAAGAGGGGCTTTCCAATAAGGATTTCTCCTATCAGCGCAATTAGGTGACCAAACCTCTCCTCGGCGTAACTTCTGAACATCGTTAATAATGCAAATAATAATATTAATAACTCATCATCTCAATTATTGATTTAATAATATATAAAATATTGACAATAATTGAATAAAACTGAATGACTTCTCACGTAAGCATCAATATTCAATACTGTGTGCTACTATTCAACCACGCGTATTCTTGTACTTTTACCAACGGGTGTTTCAACAGTTAACGGTAAAACTTCCGTCGTTATTTTCATAAAAATATTTTTGTCATTTTCTCAATCAGACAAAAATTCCGTTGTGGGGTCCACCAATGATTGTGAATATTCCCTGGCCAATCGAATATTATAAACAATTTGCGTACTTTGCAGAAATTCTAAATATTACCCACAACTATAACATTATATCAAATTCATTCCATAATATTTAGAAATGATAATTATAGAAAATTCATCTTTATTCATAAAAGTTGGGGTCTTATAATTTTCAACTGTGACGCCCCCAAAATAGGTATACATCACCTATTATGAGTCGCCAAATACATGGTACAGAATACAAATACAATCTTAAATATACAATAAGAGAGCTGTGAGTTTTAATACAAACATTATCTTCTAGACAATATCCACTCTCAGAATAAGTCCTCATTACATTTATTAACACACTATTTAACAGAATAGTGAGGACTACTAATACTATCATTTTGACCTTCACTCCGTTCCCTGACTAGTCCCGGCTACGTTTTCATTTCCTAAAGAGAACAGTGAAAGAAAAGGTGAGCTCAACTAGCCCAGTAAGAAATATTATGACTAAGATAATGCAGAATAAATTATCATTAGTCTTCAGTAATGTTAAACTGATAAAATACAATAGACATCAAGTTTATCTGAAGTGAAAAATGCAATCCATTAAAAGAGTCAAGTAGAGAATAAAATCTACAATATTTTATGATTTAAAAGGTTTTTCATCACTTTTATCACTGGGACTCAGCTTAATAAATAATTCACGTCATCCCTGCACAACGGCCGAGGATATTCATAAGTATCACCACCACAAACTATCCATGCACTACGGGCCAAGGATATTCGTGTATTCATCAATGGTCATGATCATGCCAACAACTGTCCATCAATGCACTACGGGCCAATGAGGACTTTTACCACATCATTTGTAACATTTACCAAGTCCATCCATGCACTACAGGCCACAGATGACTTTCAACAAAATATAAATATGAGGATGATGACAATGATATAAGAATTCAATAAAACAAGTTCAAGAATTAATTTATTCAGGAACTAATATCGTCCAAATTGTCAACATGATACTTCTTTGTAGAGTAAATTTTAAGAATGCTTAGAAGAATATTTCCACGAAAATATACTAGATGAATCTCAAATATCAAGAATATTCGACCAATTTCATCGAGTATAGAAGTCAAAACTTTAAGCAACTGAATATAATAAAAACTGTAATAACAAAAGAAATCACCATGCATGCGGTACTTCGCATAGACAGGTTATTCCAATAGAATAATAAATAACGGAACCAGGTCGCATAATACGCATGCCGGCGTGGATATTCCAACATAATAATAAAGAATGGAATAACAATGAA
This sequence comes from Panax quinquefolius, assembly GCA_020205615.1. Classification (NCBI taxonomy): domain Eukaryota; kingdom Viridiplantae; phylum Streptophyta; class Magnoliopsida; order Apiales; family Araliaceae; genus Panax; species Panax quinquefolius. The sequence goes on from CM035163.1 coordinate 80,695,131, forward strand.
ATCACCATGCATGCGAAGATTGCATGTAGACAAAGTTATTCCAATGTAATAATAAATAACGGATCGTGTCCCATATAAAATGCACAGAGAGGATATTCCAACGGGATAATAAAGATGGAACCAGTGTCCATGTAAAACGCGTACATGATGTGATATTCCAACAGAATAATAAATACTGGAACCAGTCCGACGTAAAATGCACGCATGTGATGTTCCAAATGTAATAATAATGAATGGAATAACAAAAAATCACCAAGTATAGGGTATACCCCGTATACAGGTTATTCTAATAGAATAATAAAGAATGGAATAACAGAAGTTCTCTTCATAAATATGAAAAAATAATACCCTTGCCTTATAAAAGAAGAGTACTCACTAGTAGAAGCGGGGATATACTTGAAGAAACTTGCACTTCGCTCAAAAGCTTTCTTAAACGCTAAAGAAATACGCCAAGATAGAAGAATAATTCTCTCTACAGTTTCTCTCTCTAGAGTTTCGGTGAATTCATAAGAAATAATGAAGGAATGAGCTACTATTTATAGAAGAATGTATTTAATAGTAACCAATCCATGAACGGTCCAGATCGATTTACTTTAAACGGACGGTCCAGATTGGTTTACAATAAAATATAATATATTCTATTTATAATCTAATAAAACGAATAACTTTTAAAAAGATTTTACTATGAAAACACTATGCAGGAACTATGCATAGTAAAATATAATATATTCTAATTATTGTCTAATAAAACGAATAACTTTATAAAAGTATTATGTTTTATATAAAAGATTTTATTATTAGCCTAATAAAATGAATAACTTTATAAAAGTATTCATTTTATATAAAAAGCTTTTTCATTTTATTACATTAATAATACTAATAAAACAAAACTTCATCATCATTATTATTATTCACAATTAATCGACCAGGTCGTTCCTAGGAAAGAGGGGGCTTTCTAATAAGGATTTCTCCTAATGGCGCGCAATTAGGTGACCAAACCTCTCCTTGGCAGAACTTCTAGACATCGTTAATAATGCAAATAATAATATTAATAACTCTGTCATCTCAATTATTGATTTAATAATATATAAAATATTGACAATAATTGAATAAAACTGAATGACTTCTCACGTAAGCATCAATAATCAATATTGTGTGCTACTATGCAACCACACGTATTCTTGTAATTTTAACAACAGGTGTTTCAACAGTTAATGGTAAAACTTCCGTCGTTATTTTCATAAAAATATTTTTGTCATTTTCTTAATGCGAAAATAATTCCGTTGTGGGGTCCACCAATGATTGTGAATATTTCCCGACCAATCGAATATTATAAACAACTTGCGTACTTTGCAAAATTCTAAATATTACCCACAACTATAACATTATATCAAATTCATTCCATAATATTTAGAAATGATAATTATAGAAAATTCATATTTATTCATAAAAGTTGGGGTCTTACAATTTTCAACTATGACGCCCCCAAAATAGGTATATATCACCTATTCTGAGTCGCCAAATACATTGATACAGAATACAAATACAATCTTAAATATACAACAAGAGAGCTATGAGTTTTAATACAAACATTGTCTTCTAGACAATATCCACTCTCAGAATAAGTCCTCATTACATTTATTAACACAATATTTAACAGAATAGTGAGGACTACTAATACTATCAACTGGACCTTCACTCCGTTCCTTGACTAGTCCCGACTATGTTCTCATTTCCAGAAGAGAATAGTTAAAGAAATGGTGAGCTCAACTAGCCCAGTAAGAAATATTATGACTAAGGTAATGTAGAATAAATTATCATTAGTCTTCAACAATGTTAAACTGATAAAATACAATAGACATCAAGTTTAACTGCAGTGGAACATGCAATCCATTAAAAGAGTCAAGTAGAGAATAAAATCTACTATCTTTTATGATTAAAAAGGTTTTTCATCACTTTTATCACAAGGAATCAGCTTAATAAATAATTCACGTCATCCCTGCACAACGGCCAAGGATATTCATAAGTATCACAACCACAAATTATCCATGCACTACGGGCCAAGGATATTCGTGTATTCATCAATGGTCATGATCATGCCAACAACTGTCCATCAATGCTCTACGGGCCAATGAGGACTTTTACCACATCATTTGTAACGTTACGGTCATGATTACACCGAATAATCCCTTGTCATAATCATACCAAGTCCATCCATGCACTACAGGCAACATACTTTCAACAAAATATAAATATGAGGATGATGACAATGATATAAGAATTCATTAAAAAAAGGTTCAAGAATTAATTTATTCAGGAACTAATAACGTCCAAATTGTCAACATGATACTTCTTTGTAGAGTAAAATTTAAGAATGCTTAGAAGAATATTTTCACGAAAATATACTGGATGAAGCTCAAATGTCAAGGATATTCCACCAATTTCATCGAGTATAGAAGTCAAAACTTTAACCAACTGAATATAATAAAGAATGGAATAACAAAAGAAGTCACCATGCATGCGGTATTTTTTGCGTATGTTATTCCAATAGAATAATAAATAACGGAACGTGTCAGCGTGTATGTCAATCGGCGTGATATTCCAACATAATAATAAAGAATGGAATAACAATGAAATCACCATGCATGCGATTGCTTGGATGTATACGTGTTATTCCAATGTAATAATAAATAATCGGAATCGATTACGGCATAAAATGCAGAGAGAGGATATTCAACGTAATAATAAAGAAGCGGAACCGGTCGGTTGTAAAACGCATGACGATGGATATTCCAACGAGAATAATAAATACGGAACCAGTCAAAGCGTAAAATGCATGCATGGATGTTCCAAAAGAATAATAATGAATGGAATAACAACGAAATCATCAAGTATAGGGTGAATCACAGCGTACAAAGTTATTCCAATGTAATAATAAAGAATGGAATAACAGAAGTTCTCTTCATGAATATAAAAAAAATAATACCCCTTGCCTTATAAAGAAGAGTATTCCGACGGTAGGGCAAGGATATACTTGAAGAAACTTGCACTACGCTCAAAGTTTTCTTAAACGCTAAAGAAATACGCTCAAGATAGAAGAATAATTCTCTCTACAGTTTCTCTCTCTAGAGTTTCAGTGAATTCATAAAAAATAATGAAGGAATGAGCTTCTATTTATAGAAGAATGGATTGAATAGTAACCAATCCTTGAACGGTCCAGATCGATTTACTTTAAAACGGACGGTCTGTTGGTTTACAATAAAATATAATATATTCTATTAATAATCTAATAAAATGAATAACTTTTAAAAAGATTTTACTATGCAAACACTATACGCAGCACTATGCATAGTAAAATATAATATATTCTAATTATTGTCTAATAAAACGAATAACTTTATTAAAGTATTATGTTTTATATAAAAAGATTTTACTATTAGCCTAATAAAATGAATAACTTTATAAAAGTATTACATTTTTTTATATAGAAAGCTTTTACTGCTTTTATTACATTAATAATACTAATAAAACAAAACTTCATCATCATTATTATTATTCACACTATTAATCGACGGGTTTGTTCCCAAAGAAAGAGGGGCTTTCCAATAAGGATTTCTCCTATTAGCGCCATTATTAGGTGACCAAACCTCTCCTCGGCGTAACTTCTAGATATCGTTAATAATGCAAATAATAATATTAATAACTCATGTATCTCAATTATTGATTTAATAATATATAAAATATCGACAATAATTGAATAAAACTGAATGACTTCTCACGCAAGCATCAATAATCAATATTGTGTGCTACTATGCAACCACGCGTATTCTTGTACTTTTAACAACGGGTGTTTCAACAGTTAACGGTAAAACTTCCGTCGTTATTTTCATAAAAATATTTTTGTCATTTTCTCAATCCGACAATAATTCCTTTGTGGGGTCCACCAATGATTATGAATATTCCCCGGCCAATCGAATATTATAAACAACTTGCGTACTTTGCAAAAATTCTAAATATTACCCACAACTATAACATTATATCAAATTCATTCCATAATATTTAGAAATGATAATTATAGAAAATTTAACTTAATTCTAAAAGTTGGGGTCTTACAATTTTCAACTGTGACGCCCCCAAAATAGGTATACATCACCTATTCTGAGTCGCCAAATATATGGTACAGAATACAAATACAATCTTAAATATACAACAAGAGAGCTGTGAGTTTTAATACAAATATTGTCTTCTAGACAATATCCACTCTCAGAATAAGTCCTCATTACATTTATTAACACAATATTTAACAGAATAGTGAGGACTACTAATACTATCAACTGGACCTTCACTCTGTTCCCTGACTAGTCCCGACTATGTTCTCATTTCCTAAAGAGAATAGTTAAAGAAAGGGTGAGCTCAACTAGCCCATTAAGAAATATTATGACTAAGATAATGCAGAATAAATTATCATTAGTCTTCAACAATGTTAAACTGATAAAATACAATAGACATCAAGTTTAACTGTAGTGGAACATGCAATCTATTAAAAGAGTCAAGTAGAGAATAAAATCTTCTATCTTTTATGATTTAAAAGGTTTTTCATCACTTTTATCACTAGGACTCAGCTTAATAAATAATTCACGTCATCCCTGCACAACGGCCAAGGATATTCATAAGTATCACAACCACAAATTATCCATGCACTACGGGCCAAGGATATTCGTGTATTCATCAATGGTCATGATCATGCCAACAACTGTCCCATCAATGCTCTACGGCCAATGAGGACTTTTACCACATAATTTGTAACATTACGGTCATGATTACACCGAATAATCCCTGGTCATAATCATACCAAGTCCATCCATGCACTACAGGCCACAGATGACTTTCAACAAAATATAAATATGAGGATGATGACAATGATATAAGAATTCAATAAAACAAGTTCAAGAATTAATTTATTTAGGAACTAATAACGTCCTAATTGTCAACATGATACTTCTTTGTAGAGTAAAATTTAAGAATGCTTAGAAGAATATTTCCACGAAAAGATACTGGATGAAGCTCAAATATCAAGGATATTCCACCAATTTCATCGAGTATAGAAGTTAAAACTTTAACCAACTGAATATAATAAAGAATGAAATAACAAAAGAAATCACCATGCATGCGGTGCCTTATGACATAAACGAGTTATTCCAATAGAATAATAAATAACGGAACTAGGTCAAAGCGTAATACGCACCAATGCGTGATATTCCAACATAATAATAAAGAATGGAATAACAACGAAATCACCATGCATGCGCGCAGATTTAGCAGACAAAGTTATTCCAACGGATAATGAATAACGGAATCGGTCCCAATAAAAACGCATGAGAGGATATTCAAACAGAATAATAAAGACGGAACCAGGTCCGGCGTAAAACGTATATGATCATGCACATAACTGTCCATCAATGCACTACGGGCCAATGAGGACTTTTACCACATCATTTGTAACATTACGGTCATGATTACACTGAATAATCCCTGGTCATAATCATACCAAGTCCATTCATGCACTACAAGCCACAGATGACTTTCAACAAAATATAAATATGAGCATGATGACAATGATATAAGAATTCAATAAAACAAGTTCAAAATTAATTTCTTCAGGAACTAATAACGTCCAAATTTTCAACATGATACTTCTTTGTAGAGTAAAATTTAAGAATGCTTAGAAGAATATTTCTACGAAAAGATACTGGATGAAGCGTAAATATCAAGGATATTCCACCAATTTCATGTAGTGTAGAAGTCAAAACTTTACATAACTGAGTATATAATAAAGAATGGTATAATAAAAGAAATCACCAGTACGCGGTACTTGTGATGTACAAAGTTATTCCAATGTAATAATAAATAACGGAACCGTGTCAAAGTAATACGCACCGACGTGATATTCCAATGTAATAATAAAGAATTGAATAACAACAGAAATCACCATGCATGCGGTACTTTGCATGATGATGTGTTATTCCAATGTAATAATAAATAATGGAATCAGTCCCATAAAATGCATGTATATGATATACCAATAGAATAATAAGGATGTAATCCAGAACCGGTGATAACGCATGCACAAGATATTCCAACAGAATAATAAAGACTTTAACCAGTCCAAATAGAAAATGCATGAGACAAGATGTTCCAACAGAGTAATAATGAATGGAATAACAATGTAAAATCACTAAGTATAGGGAAGATCAGCGATATCTGAGTTATTCCAATGAATAATAAAGAATAGAATAATGTAAGTTCTCTTCATGAATATGAAAAAAAAAATACCCCTTACCTTATAAAGAAGAGTACTCCGACGGTTGGGTGGGAATATAGTTGAAAAAACATGCTCTATGCTCAAAGCTTTCTTAAACGCTAAAGAAATACGCTCAAGATAGAAGAATAATTCTCTCTACAGTTTCTCTCTCTAGAGTTTTAATGAATTCGTAAGAAATAATGAAGGAACGAGCTTCTATTTATAGAAGAATGGACTGAATAGTGACCAATCCATGAACGATCCAGATCGATTTACTTTAAACGGACGGTCCAGATTGGTTTATAATAAATATATAATATAATCTATTTATAATCTAATAAAACGAATAACTTTTAAAAAGATTTTATTATGCAAACACTATGCATAATAAAATATAATATATTCTAATTATTGTCTAATAAAATGAATAAAAAGATTTTACTATTAGCCTAATAAAATGAATAACTTTATAAAAGTATTCTGTTTTATATAAAAAGCTTTTCTGTTTTATTACATTAATAATAATAATAAAACAAAACTTCATCATCATTATTATTATTCAAACTATTAATCGACAAGGTCGTTCCCAGGAAAGAGTTGGCTTTCCAATAAGGATTTCTCCGTATTGGTGCGCAATTAGGTGACCAAACCTCTCCTTGGCAGAACTTCTAGACATCGGTAACTCTATCATCTCAATTATTGATTTAATAATATATAAAATATCGATAATAATTGAATAAAACTGAATGACATCTCACGTAAGCATCAATAATCAATACCACGTGCTACTATGTAACCACACGTATTCTTGTACTTTTAACACCGGGTGTTTCAACAGTTAACGGTAAAACTTCCGTCGTTATTTTCATTAAAATATTTTTGTCATTTTCTCAATCCGACAATAATTCTTTTGTGGGGTCCACCAATGATTGTGTCGTCGTACGAATATTCACTGTTTAAAATGAATATTCCCCGACCAATCGAATATTATATAACAACTTGCGTACTTTGCAAAATTTATAAATATTACCCACAACTATAATATTATATCAAATTTATTCCATAATATTCAAAAATGATATTTATAGAAAATACATTTTTATTCATAAAAGTTGGGGTCTTACAATATCAATTGTGACGCCCCCAAAATAGGTATACATCACCTATTCTAAGTCGCCAAATACATGGTACAAAATACAAATACAATCTTAAATATACAATAAGAGAGCTGTGAGTTTTAATACAAACATTGTCTTCTAGACAATATCCACTCTCAGAATAAGTCCTCATTACATTTATTAACACACTATTTAACAGAATAGTGAGGACTACTAATACTATCATCTGGACCTTCATTCCGTTCCCCAACTAGTCCCGGCTACGTTCTCATTTCCTGAAGAGAACAATGAAAGAAAGGGTGAGCTCAACTAGCCCTGTAAAAAATATTATGACTAAGATAATCAAGAATAAATTATCATTAGTCTTCAACAATCTTAAATTGATAAAATACATTAGATATCAAGTTTAACTGCAGTGAAACATGCAATCCATTAATAGAGTCAAGTAGAGAATAAAATCTACTATCTTTTATGATTTAAAAGGTTTTTCATCACTTTTATCGCCGACTCGACAATAAATAATTCACATCATCCTCGCACGCCACGGCCAAGGATATTAATTAGTATCACAACCACAATTTATCCATGCACTACGGGCCAAGGATATTTGTGTTTTCATCTATGGTCATGATCATGCCAAGAACTGTCCATCAATGCACTACGGGCCAATGAGGACTTTTACCACATCATTTGTAACATTACGGTCATGATTACACCAAATAATCCCTGGCCATAATCATACCAAGTCCATCCATGCACTACAGGCCACAGATGACTTTCAACAAAATATAAATATGAGCATGATGACAATGATATAAGAATTCAATAAAACAAGTTCAAGAATTAATTTATTCAGGAACTAATAACGTCCAAATTGTCAACATCAAGAATGCTCAGAAGAATATTTCCATAAAAAGATACTGGATAAAGCTTAAATATCAAGGATATTCCACCAATTTCATCGAGTATAGAAGTCAAAACTTTAACCAACTGAATATAATAAAGAATGGAATAACAAAAGAAATCACTATGCATGCGGATTGTGATAGATTGTGTTATTCCAATAGAATAATAAATAACGGAACCGGTCAGTATGTAATGCGCCTAAGCGTGATATTCCAACATAATAATAAAGAATGGAATAATAATAGAAATCACCATGCATGCGGTACTTCGCATAGACAGGTTATTCCAACAAAATAATAAATAACGGAATTAGGTTCGATATAAAACGCATGTGAGACGATGATATTCCAACAGATAATAAAGATGGAACTGTGTCCGGCGTAAACGCATGTATATGATATTCCAATGTAATAATAAAGATTGAACCAGTCCAACGTAAAATGCATGCATGTGATGTTGTTCGATAATAATAATAACGAATGGAATAACAATGTAAATCACCAAGTATAGGGTAGTATCGCGATACAAAGTTATTACAACGTAATAATAAAGAATGGAATAACAGAAGTTCTCTTCATAAATATGTAAAAAATAATACCCCTTACCTTATAAAGAAGAGTACTCTGACGGTAGGGCGAAGATATACTTGAAGAAACTTGCACTACGCTCAAAGCTTTCTTAAACGCTAAAGAAATACGCTCAAGATAGAAGACTAATTCTCTCTACAGTTTCTCTCTCTAGAGTTTGAGTGAATTCGTAAGAAATAATGAAGGAATGAGCTTCTATTTATAGAAGAATGGATTGAATATTAACCAATCCATGAATCGTCCAGATCGATTTACATTAAACGGACGGTCCAGATTGGTTTACAATAAAATATAATATATTCTATTTATAATCTAATAAAACGGATAACTTTTAAAAAGATTTTAATATGCAAACACTATGCAGGCACTATGCAAACACTATGCATAATAAAATAAAATATATTCTAATAATTATCTAATAAAATGAATAACTTTATAAAAGTATTTTGTTTTATATAAAAAGATTTTACTATTAGCCTAATAAAACGAATAACTTTATAAAAGTATTCTGTTTTATATAAAAAGCTTTTCTGTTTATTACATTAATAATACTAATAAAGCAAAACTTCATCATCATTATTATTATTCACACTATTAATCGACCAGGTCGTTCCCAGGAAAGTGGGGGATTTCTAATAAGGATTTCTCGCTATTGGCATGCAATTAGGTGACCAAACCTCTCCTTGGCAGAACTTCTAGATAACGTTTATAATACAAATAATAATATTAATAACTCTGTCATCTCAATTATTGATTTAATAATATATAAAATATCGACAATAATTAAATAAAACTGAATGACTTCTCACGTAAGCATCAATAAACAATACCGTGTGCTACAATGCAACCACGTGTATTCTTGTACTTTTAACACTGGGTGTTTCAATAGTTAACGGTAAAACTTCCGCCGTTATTTTCATAAAAATATTTTTGTCGTTTTCTCAATTCAACAATAATTCTGTTGTGGGGTCCACCAATGATTGTGCCGTCTTATGAATATTCCCTGTTTAAAATGAATATTCCCCGACCAATCGAATATTATATAACAACTTGCATACTTTGCTAAATTTATAAATATTACCCACAACTATAACATTATATCAAATTTATTCTATAATATTCAAAAATGATATTTATTGAAAATACATTTTTATTAATAAAAGTTGGGGTCTTACAATCTCCCCTTCTTATGAAATTTTGCCCTCGAAATTAGGGTACATACCTGGTATGTCGAAGAGGTAAGGATACCTTGATTTCATTTCAGATTCTAACTCCCAGATCATTTCCTCAACATCGTGGTTCCTCCGTAAAACTTTGACTTGAGGTATAACCTTGGAGCGTAGAATATGTTACTTCTTATCCAAGATTTGAACAGGAACCTCTTCATAGGTTAAATCTTTCGTTATTTCGTCTGGTTCTAACTCAATAATGTGGTTCGAGTCTTTCACATATTTATGTAACATGGATATATAAAAAACATTATGAACACGAGACATACTTGGCAGAAAGCGAGTCTATAGCTCGCAATTCCCTACTCGATCGAGGATTAAAAATGGGCCAATGAATCGAGTATTGAGCTTTCCTCTCTTTCCAAATCTCGTAACTCCTTTGCATGGAGCAACACGTAACAACACATGATCTCCAATATCGAATTCCACGTCCTTTCGATGAAGATCAGTATAACTCTTTTATCGATCTTGGGAGGTTTTTATACATTGTCGGATCGCTTGAATCTTTTTTGTAGTCATACTTACCAACTCCGGTCCAATGGTAAGAACATGTCCCAACTTCCTATGAAGTCAAGGACACAGAGTCTTAATAAATTTTTAAGAGTTTGAATAGTCCACTTTGATTGTCCGTCCGTTTGAGGATGATATGCCGAACTAAATCGTAAATCCGTGCCTATAGCTTTTTGCAAACTAACCCAAAATCGTGAAGTGAATCTTGGGTCTCGATCAAAAACTATGGATACTGGTATACCATGCAATCTTGCAACCTTGTTTATGTACATACGAGCAAGACGTTCAATTGTATAAGTTTCTCGTATAGGTAAGAAATGAGTAGACTTGGTCAATTTATCAACAATGACCCAAATTGCATCTATGCCTTAAGTAACTTTGGGAAGACCAGTAACGAAATCCATGGTAATGTGCTCCCACTTCCATTCTGAAATTTCAAGTGGTTACAATGGACCTTTTGGTACTTGATGTTCCGCCTTGACTCGTTGACAGGTTAAACACCTTGAGATAAACATCGCTATCTCCCTCTTCATATTGCCCCACCAAAATTTATGTCGAAGATCATGATACATTTTGGTACTCCCAAGATGGATTACAAACGGTGTGTTGTGCGCCTCTATCATGATTTTATACTTTAAATCGAGGTCGTTAGGAACACAAAGTCTGGATTTGACTCGAAGTATTCCTTCTTCATCGATTCATGCACTCAAAGTCTGTTGAGCACCTTCTTGTACTTTCTTCCTCATATGCATCAGCTCCAAGTCTGTAGCTTGAGCAACTTTAACTTTATCGATTACAGTTGGTTCTACTCGTATATTCACCATCATCACGTGGGTCCCTGGAGTTTTTATCTCTATCTCCCTCCTTTGCAAGTCATACAAAATGGGCCTTTGCGTTGACAATATCACACTCTGCATTCAAGATATGATCTTCTACTCAATAAATCGCCCTACCACGCTTCGCTTTTCCGTGATGGTATTGATGTTATGATCATAATCTTTCAATAGTTCAAGCCAACGTCGTTGTCGCATGTTTAGTTCCTTTTGAGTGAAGAAATATTTGAGGCTTTTATGATCCGTAAAGATCTCCACTTTCTCTCCATACAAGTAATGCCTCCAAATTTTAAGTGTGAAGACAACAGCTGCCAATTCTAGATCATGAGTAGGATAATTCCTCTCATATTCTTTGAGTTGTTGAGAGGCATAGGCTATGACTTTCCCATGTTGCATGAGAACACATCCTAACCCTTTGCCTAAAGCATCACTGTAGATGACAAATTCCTCCGAGCCAGATGGTATTGTCAGAATATGTGCTGAAATGAGTCTTCTCTTGAGTTCTTGAAAACTCTTCTCACATTCCCCACTCCAATCGAATTTTGTATCTTTCCTAGTCAGCTGAGTTAAGGGAGTAGCGATTCGAGAAAACCCTTCTACGAATCTCCGATAATAATCAGCTAAGCCGAGAAAGCTACGTACTTTGGTCACTGATTTAGGTTGCTCCCAGCTTTGAATAGCTTCAATCTTTGCTGGGTCAACAGATATTCCATGACTTGATACCACGTGCCCAAGGAATGCTACTTCCTTAAGCCAGAACTCGTATTTCTTCAGCTTGGCATAAAGCTTATATTCAAGAAGCTTTTGGAGTATCAGCCTCAAGTGTTTCTCATGATCGTCACGGCTTTTTGAATAAATAAGGATGTCATCAATAAAGACGACCACAAAGTGATCCAAATATTCCTTGAATACTCGGTTTATCATATACATGAAGGCAACAGGAGTATTAGTCAATCCAAAAGACATGACTAGGAATTCATAATGCCCGTACCGAGTTCTGAAAGCGGTCTTTGGAATGTCATTGGTTTTTATCTTCAATTGGTGATATCCAGAACGAAAATCAATATTTGAAAATAATTTGGCGCCTTGAAACTGGTCAAACAGGTCATCAATACGTGGTAATGGGTACCTATTTTTGATGGTGACAAGATTCAACTCCCGATAATCAATACAAAGTTGCATACTCCCATATTTCTTCTTCACGAATAGAACACGAGCACCCCAAGGAGAAGTACTGGACGAATAAAGCCAATGTCTAATAATTCCTGCATTTGGGTCTTTAACTCCTGAAGTTCAATAGGAGCCATTCGATATGGGGCTTTGGAAATAGGTTTTGTACCAGGTTCAAGGTCGATACAAAATTTAATTTCACACTCTTGGGGTAGGCCAGGAAGTTCTTCAGGGAATACGTCAGGAAATTCATTAACAATAGAAATATCATTCAAAACTGACGTATTTTTGTTTAAATCCGTGACATGAGCTAAGAAAGCTTGACTTCCGTTTTTCAATAAACGAATAGCTTTATAGCTTGAGATGACAGTGATTGATTTTAATGGTTTGGTTACTTGTATTCGCTTAATAGGTTGATTAGGAATATGAAAGCTAACAACCTTACGAAAACAATCAATTTTTGTATGATGAGTAGTTAACCAATCAATCCCTAGAATTACATCAAATGCAAGTATTTTCAATGAAATAAGATCGACAGGTAATGTGAAGGTACCGATTTAAACCAAACAAGACTTATAAACAGTGGATGTAATGAAGGTTTCTCCCAACGGAGTTTCAACAGATAAGTCAAAGTCTAAATTCTCTAGAGTCAAATTTAAACGTTGAGCGCAAGTAGAAGAAATAAAAGAATGTGTAGAACCGGTATCAAATAAGGTATATACTTCGCTAGAGTTTATGATAAGCTTACCCGTGATGACCTCATTTGGGTTCCTTGCTTTCTGGGAGGTCACGACAAATGCTCTCCCTTGAACAGTAGGCTTTGACTTTTCTGGGGCATCCTTTGCTGCCTCCATCCTAGCTGAACTTATCTTCGGTGAACGACAAAATCGGGCTAGGTGACCTTCTCTTCCACAATTATAACATGATTTTGATGGCATCGCACAGTTTGGACTGATGTGTCCCTCCCCTCCGCATTTGAAGCATATGATAGGTGGTCGTTCTCCTTCCTTAACCACGGGTGCATGTGCTGATGTCTTTCCATAATTGTTGAATTTCCTCTTCTTGAAATGTCCATTCTTATTGCTTTGGCTATGATTGCCACCGAAGTGGTTACCATTTCTGGCATGTTGATTCCCTCCACGCTTATTGTCACAGGTTCGATGACTGTTATCACTGGTATTATCATTTTGCCGGATGCTCTCTTTTGGTTTGGTTGACTCATTATCGTGTTTCAATAACTGAGCCATATTAACAACTTCCGAATACAAACACAGTTTATGAGAGATAAGATATTGACGTATCTCGGGTTTCAAACCTCTTAGAAACATTCGCTATAACGCCCCGAAATCCGGTCTATCTTCACACCCGGATTCTGTACATCACGATCCCATCTTCTTCTAAACATACATCATTATATAGCTAAATATAACAACATATACTCTCAAATCCCAGGTTCTAAAAACCTTATACCCTTTTTCATTACAAATAATGATAAATACATTATTCATTTCATCTTAAAAGAGTGACTTTTATCCGCCACCAAGGATACATAACAGTTCTTCAAACTAATCTAAAGTTCATTTAACTTATTATATATTACAAGTCTTCGCTCAATCTTCTCGCTCATCTACATTCTGAATGGCACTTCATCTGGATACTGTCAGCTTGATCTTTACGGGATCCTTAAGTTCTTCTAACATCGTTCGCTGAAAATGTTTTTCATTTAAAGCAAGTGTGAGCATTCAATTGCCCAACAAGTCATCACAGTTGACAAACATCTTCAAGAATTCAAACATTCTTTTAAGACTTCGATAACCGAACAAAGGTTATGAAGCAACTTGAATAATAGGAATAATCTCGATTCCTATCATTTTAAAATAATATTCACTTTCATTTTAAAATACTTTCATTCTTCTACCTTTTTCATACTCATTCTGTCTGGCTAGAATCATTAGCACAGACTTAACAATAACGGATCATGTATGAACAGAGCATTCTCTTATTGAACAGTTAAATCACAGAATAGTTCATCTCATAGAAATACCGAAGTGTTCACATTGTGGCACAAGGCCTCATACGTTCTACCACCTTATACAAATATCGCACATTAGCACATAGATGAAACTTCTCAAGTTCAACATTTGAGAAGTTCAAGAAACTAACATTCATTTGAAATATGAATGAAGTTAGGAAACTTACCTTACGCCCAGCTACAACTTACGCCTAACTGCTCATTTCAATTACGTCATGTATATATGATTTATGCATTAGTTTGCTTAACTTTACTTCTTAGGGTTTGCGTTCTTATCACCTAAGTTTACACGACCACTTTCATTATCGCTCTACGGCTTCATGATATACGGAGATGTCTTACTTATACGTTCATCATCTTTGATGTTTTACATTCTTATCTTCTTCTTATAACTTCTCTAGGACACAGCACACATCGCTTCTCTACTTGTAGTCCATATGGTACTTTGAGTGGTTTCCCACAAACAACCAACAAACAAGTTCTTGTCTCGTCTACACTGCCCATAATAGTGAATTAGATCGATTGCCAGTTTTGTATATACCTTCACTCTCTGAAGGAATTGTTTAGCCCAGCTCCCATATGTCAACTATCAAAGGTTACGATTGTACTACAACTTAACTTATCTTAACATATCCGAACTTATTAAACTATAATCTTTGTTAAGTTAATTTCTTATTCCTTATGGCTTCCTGGCAACTAAATGCCACACCTCAGTATTCACTCTTTATCATCTAAGTCATATAGTCTTTTGTATACTCAGAGCGATCATTCCCTTTTAATCCTTAACTCGGCTTTGTTACGTTAAACGTTATTATCTTTAATTCAACTTCTTTACCGTTCACGGTTTAATCATTGACCTTCACCATCTTACGGTCAAACCATACACGGGGTGTAGGTTCTATCCGTTTAATATTTGTGTACCCTCAATCCTTCACGTCGGTTAAAGTGTTCAACGCATACATTTTATTCTAACGTTCTCATCCGACTCGCATTCGGCTTCCATTAATCTTATTACCGTTCATTACGGCTTTCTTAATACCATTCATATCTTCCTTATTACTTTCGTTATCCATTACTTGAACCCCATGTTCATTAGTCATTCTTAATGTCCAAGCCATACCGTTCGTTGTATGCTAAGATCGCTTATATATCACAACAGCATTGCGTTCGCAGCGTCTATACGGTTTACACTTATCTCTCACTATCATGACATAAAATCAAAATGTTATTCATTAACCTCGTCGCTCAACGTTTAAGGAATCACAACCATAGCAATCCTCCACATTCGTTTATCGTAACTACGGTCCCCTGATATCGGTTTAAGTGTCCGTGTTTACATTATTTCTCTTTTACTCTCATATAATCTTTTCGTTCGACCTTCATTAAAGGTTTAATTCACTTGTTTAAGTTTTATATTAGTTGCACAATATGTTCTTTATCTTCCCGTATGTTTCCCCCAAGAGTTGAGCAGTTAAAAGCTCTTCTCCTTTTTTTCACTACAATGGCCATGGCGCCCTCTCCTTCTATCTCTCGCGCTCTGCGCTTCGAGTTTGCGATGCATACCTTCTCTGATGCGGCGTTGCAAAGACCGCTTTACAAAGGCATGGTTGGCGCCACGGCGCCAAGCCCTAATTCTTGATAATTTCTTCTAAGTGTTAAGTTTATTTTGAGACGCTACTTCCCGATCTCATAACTCCTTCGTTATAACTCGAAACGAGGTTATTCCAAAGCCACTCTCTTCCTTATCTTACGTACTTCAATACCCCCAGACAGAACTTCGTTCTGAATCCGTTAACGTGCCATTCAATTGGCTTAATCTTCACCCTTCGTTTATTTTATGTTTTTAACGCTCTTTGTTTGTTCGTCCGTAATTCGGTCATCCGAACTTGGAATTCATTCGTTCTTGAGTCCACGACTCACGTTTTCTATGTTCTCTTACATTCTTATGAAACCCTATATGTTCGGGTTCATTTACTAACTTTCTAATTCTTGTTTGTCTTTTACAAAATTTTCGCCATAACTTCGTTATAGCTAAGTTTTAATTCGTTCTTCATGATCGTTTCTACCGTTCCTAACCAAGCAATATGCGTCTAACTTATATGCGATGGTTTTAAACTTGTCCATCAACAACAAATATCCTACGATGGTTTTAAATTTGTCCATCAACAACGTTCTTCGTGTTTTTCTCATGTTCTTCGTGTTCTTCGTTCGTTCTTCGTTTTAATCGATATTTTGGATTACGATTTCACTTTTTATTGGAATTTGATGTTATAGATCATCATTCCTTATTTATTAGACCTACTTATTGATATAATCCACTCGGATCGTTCTAATTCATTACGAATCTAATACTTCCTTAAGAAATTTATTTACTAAACTTCAAATTCTTATTTTCTTATTTCTCATGATTTCAACCATATGAAATCATCCCTAACATCATCTACTTCTTATCTTCATTAAGTTATGTTTTAAACATATAAAAATTTAAAGAAAATCTAACATAGAAGTTAGGTTTTAATACCTTTCCTCTTTATTTTTCTTCCGCTAGACAAAACCAGCGATTTGCTAGCTTTTCCATTTCACAAACATTTTCAATCCGAACATTCATGCTCATGCTCTTCCTTCTCCCTCTCCATCTGAATTCTCTCTCTCTCTCTGTAGTGTAGGATTTTTCAAAATCTCATTTAAATGAAATAAGCTTCCTATTTATAGATTTTCCAAAGCTAGGGAAAAATAGTCATTTCACCCTAACCTCCTTACTATTCACACCTCCATACTATTCATTACTTAAGTGTTAAGTTAACTTAGCCCTTAAGTCTACTTAGCCTTTAAGTTACGTGGTTCTGTCTTTTGGGTTTTCGTCCGACAGTTTTAAAAACTGCGATTCTCAGAATCCAAATATTTTTGGATATTTCGTCTTTCCTTTACCGATTAACTTTTACATATTCTTCGGATTTCCGAAAAATAGAAAAATACTTTTTGGCGTTAAGTGTTTTCCTTCACGTTTTACCCTAACGTAGTTAAACGAGTGAAAAGTACACATCAATACTTTTCGTTATTTTTATTTTGTCCGATTTTTGCACGTTTTTTCGAGAAAAACTTTTATCGGCTTACTTAACTTTTCACGACATATTATCGTCAAATCTTTTAATGGAATGTCATTTTGACATACCGAAATCTCAGAATGGCCTAGGTTATTCAAACCCTAACCCTTAGGTTTCGTCAGGTGAATAGTGCCTATTTCGTCTTTTTCCCAAAAATATTTTTGTTCCCAGAAAATTTTCAATTTTATCTTGAAAATTCTTAATCGCTTAGTCTAGCTCGTAGCCAGAATCCTCCCGACTTATAATCATCCTAGGTTCTAGAATGATTAATAAACACATATCATATAATATTATTAATAAAAATTCATTTTATTAATAACTAATTCTTTAAACTTAAATTCTGGAAAATCCAAATTTCCGGGGCGTTACATTCGCGTCATTCTCTCTTCATTAACAACCAAATGGGACGCAAACTGGGACAACTCGGCAAACTTGGCTTCGTAATGCGACACGATCATGTTGTTTTATTCCAGTTTAATGAACTCTACCTCTTTCATGTGACGAATACTTTCGGGAAAGTACTTATCGTTGAACAGTTCTTGAAACTTTTCCCAAGACATCTTTAGTGCGGCAAGTTGATTACGCTTTACAGATTTCCACCAGTAATTTGCCTCTGCCCACAACATGAAGGTGGAAAAGTGAACCTTTTGCTCCTCGGAGCAACCTAAGACATCAAATATCTTGTTGATTTGTTTTATCCACGTCTACGCCTTAAGTGGTTTTGGCTCTCCAAAAAACTCCGGTGGTCCCAACTCCTTGAACTGTTTAGCGGTGACCGTCCGAGAGTTGCCAGTGTTTCCACCTGTATTTTGGACAGGAGCCGCTCTCGCGTGATGTTGCATGAATTGCATGAAGCCTCGGAACATTCCATCATTCATCATTTGGTTAGTGTTGTTGTTTGCATGAGGGTTGTCGCCTTCCTGATGCACATTGTCCTAGTTATTGATCTGTGGAGACTCAATGGTCTCCACATGCTCCATTGATGTTCTCAACATTCTCGGATGCCATTTTCAAATACTGCCACAAAACAAGGGTTAATAAACATATCACATATAATCCTTATACTCTGACCAACCAATTAAATATCAAATAAACTTAGGTATGTCATACTAGCGAAGGAATTCCCCGTCTCTCCCCTCCTAGTTCTTGTCTCACATCTCAGCCAGGGATCATATCCCTAAGCTTTGATACCAACTGTGATGCCCCCAAAATAGGTATACATCACCTATTCTGAGTCGTCAAATACATGGTACAAAATACAAATACAATTTTAAATATACAACACGAGAGCTATGAGTTTTAATATAAACATTGTCTTCTAGACAATATCCACTCTCAGAATAAGTCCTCATTACATTTATTAACACACTATTTAACAGAATAGTGAGACTACTAATACTATCATCTGGACCTTCACTCCATTCCTCGACTAGTCCCGACTACGTTCTCATTTCCTGAAGAGAACAATGAAAGAAAGGGTGAGCTCAACTAGCCCAGTAAGAAATATTATGACTAAGATAATGCAGAATAAATTATCATTAGTCTTCAATAGTGTTAAACTGATAAAATACAATAGACATCAAGTTTAACTGCAGCGGAACATGCAATCCATTAAAAGAGTTTAGTAGAGAATAAAATCTACTATCTTTTATGAATTAAAAGGTTTTTCATCACTTTTATTGCTGGGACTCAGCTTAATAAATAATCCACATCATCCCTGCACTACGGCCAAGGATATTCATTAGTATCACAACCACAATTTATCCATGCACTACGGGCCAAGTATATTTGTGTATTCATCAATGGTCATGATCATGCCAACAACTATCCATCAATGTACTACGGGCCAATGAGGACTTTTATCACATCATTTGTAACATTACGGTCATGATTACACGAAATAATTCTTGGTCATAATCATACCCAGTCCATCTATGCACTACAGGCCACATATGACTTTCAACAAAATATAAATATTAGGATGATGACAATGATATAAGAATTCAATAAAACAAGGTCAAAAATTAATTTATTCAGGAACTAATAACGTCCAAATTGTCAACATGATACTTCTTTGTAGAGTAAAATTTAAGAATGCTCAGAAGAATATTTTCACGAAAAGATACTGGATGAAGCGCAAATATCAAGGATATTCCACCAATTTCACGAAGTATAGAAGTCAAAACGTTAACCAACTTAGTATAATAAAGAATGGAATAACAAAAGAAATCACCATGCACGCGGTACTTGCATGATGGCAAAAGTTATTCCAATAGAATAATAAATAACGGAACCAGTCAGCGCGTATAATACGTCGCAAGCGGATGATATTCCAACATAATAATAAAGAATGGAATAACAATGAAATCACCATGCATGCGGTATTGCCGCGTATGCGAGTTATTCCAATGTAATAATAAATAACGGAATCATGTCCGACGTAAAATGCATGCATGTGATATTCCAATGTAATAATAAAGACGGAACCAAGTCCGCAAAATACGCACGCATGTGATATTCCAAATAGAATAATAAAGATGGAACCAGTCCTGCGTAAAATGCATGCATACATGATATTCCAACGAATAATAAAGACAGAATTAGGTCCGGCAGTAAACGCATGCATGTGATGTTCTAATGTAATAATAACGAATGGAATAACAACAGAAATCACCAAGTATAGGGTAGACCGCGTATACAAGTTATTCTAACAGAATAATAAAGAATGGAATAACAAAAGTTCTCTTCATGAATATTAAAAAAATAATACCCCTTACCTTATAAAGAAGAGTACTCCGACAGTAGGGCGGGGATATACTTTAAAAAACATGCACTACGCTCAAAGCTTTCTTAAACGCTAAAGAAATACGTTTAAGATAGAAGAATAATTCTCTCTACAGTTTCTCTCTCTAGAGTTTTAGTGAATTCGTAAGAAATAATGAAGGAATGAGCTTCTATTTATAGAAGAATGGACTGAATAGTAACCAATCCATGAACGGTCCAGATCGATTTACTTTAAACTAATGGTCCAGATTGGTTTACAATAAAATATAATATATTCTATTTATAATCTAATAAAATGAATGTCTTTTAAAAAGATTTTACTATGCAAACATTATGCAGGCACTATGCAAACACTATACATAATAAAATATAATATATTCTAATTATTGTCTAATAAAACGAATAACTTTATAAAAGTATTCTGTTTTATATAAAAAGATTTTACTATTAGCCTAATAAAACGAATAACTTTATAAAAGTATTCTGTTTTATATAAAAAGATTTTCTGTTTTATTACATTAATAATACTAATAAAACAAAACTTCATTATTATTATTATTATTCACACTATTGATCGATCAGGTCGTTCCCAGGAAAGAGGGGGCTTTCCAATAAGGATTTCTCCCTATTGGCGCGCAATTAGGTGACCAAACCTCTCCTTGGCAGAACTTCTAGACATCGTTAATAATATTAATAACTCTATCATCTCAATTATTGATTTAATAATATATAAAATATCGACAATAATTGAATAAAACTGAATGACTTCTCACGTAAGCATCAATAATCAATACCGTGTGCTACTATGCAACCACGCGTATTCTTGTACTTTTAACAACGGGTGTTTCAACAATTAACGGTATAACTTCCACCATTTTTTTCATAATTTGTCGTTTTCTCAATCCGACAATAATTCCGTTGTGGGGTCCACCAATGATTTTGCCATCGTATGAATATTCCCTGTTTAAAACGAATATTCCCAGACCAATTGAATATTATATAACAACTTGCGTACTTTGCAAAATTTATTAATATTACCCACAACAATAACATTATATCAATTTTATTCCATAATATTCAAAAATGATATTTATAGAAAATACATTTTTATTCATAAAAGTTGGGGTCTACAATCTCCCCTTCTTATGAAATTTCGCCCTCAAAATTAGGATATATACTTGGTATGTCGAAGAGGTAAGGATTCCTTGATTTCATTTCAGATTCTAACTCCAGGTCATTTCCTCAACATCGTGTTTCCTCCATAAAACTTTGACTTGAGGTATAACCTTGGAGCGTAGAATATGTTCCTTCTTATCCAAGATTTGAACAAGAACCTCTTTATATGTTAAATCTTCTGCTATTTCGTCTAGTTCTAACTCAATAATGTGGTTCGGGTCTTTCACATATTTACATAACATGGATATATGAAAAATGTTATGAACACAAGACATACTTGGCGGTAAAGCGAGTCTATAGGCTACAGTCCCTATTCGATCGAGGATTGAAAATGGGCCAATGAATCGAGGATTGAGCTTTCCTCTCTTTCCAAATCTCGTAACTCCTTTCCATGGAGCAACACATAACAACAAATGATCTCCAATATCGAATTCCACGTCCTTTCGATGAAGATCAACATAACTCTTTTGTCGGTCTTGTGAGATTTTTATACGCTGTCGGATCGTTTAAATCTTTTCCGTAGTCATACTTACCAACTCCGGTCCCAACAACGTTGTTTCACCCACCTCATCCCAGCATACTTGAGAACGACACTTTCTTCCAAACAATGCTTCGAATAGAGCCATGCCAATACTTGCTTAATAACTGTTGTTGTAGGAAAACTCCACCAATGGTAAGAACTTGTCCCAACTTCCCTTGAAGTCAAGGACACAGAGTCTTAATAAATCTTCAAGAGTTTGAATAGTCCTCTCTGATTGTCCATCCATTTGAGGATGATATGCCGAACTAAATCATAAATCCGTGCCTATAGCTTTTTGCAAACTAAACCAAAATCGTGAAGTGAATCTTGGGTCTCGATCAGAAACTATGGATACTGGCATTCCATGCAATCTTACAACCTGGTTTATGTACATACGAGCAAGACGTTCAAGTGTATAAGTTTTTCGTATAGGTAAGAAATGAGCAGACTTGGTGAATCTATCAATAATGACCCAAATTGCATCTATACCCTGAGAACCCTTGGAAAAACCAGTAACAAAATCCATGGTAATGAGCTCCCACTTCAATTCTAGAATTTCAAGTGGTTGCAATGGACCTTTTGATACCTGACGCTCCGCTTTGACTCGTTGACACGTTAGACACCTTGAGATAAACAGCGCTATCTCTCTCTTCATATTGCCCCACCAAAATGTATGTTGAAGATCATGATACATTTTAGTACTCCCAAGATGGATTGCAAACGGTGTGTTGTGCGCCTCCATCATGATTTTATACTTTAACTAAGGGTCGTTAGGAACACAAAGTCTGGAGTTGACTCAAAGTATTCCTTCTTCATCGATTCTTTCTTCCGGCATAGCACCTTCTTGTTGTTTCTTCCTCATATGCATCAGCTCCAGGTCTGTAGCTTGAGCAGCTTTAACTTTATTGATTAAAGTCAGTTCCACTCATATATTCATCAGCATCACTTGGGTCCCTGGAGTCTTTATCTCTATCTCCATCCTTTGCAAATCATACAAAATGGGTCATTGCATTGACAATATCGCACTCGTACCCGCATATGATCTTTTACTCAATGCGTCAGCTACCACGTTCGCTTTTCCAGAATGGTATTGGATGGTATGATTATAATCTTTCAACAGTTCAAGCCAACGTCGCTGTCGCATGTTTAGTTCCTTTTGAGTGAAGAAATATTTGAGGCATTTATGATCAGTAAAGATCTCCACTTTCTCCCCATACAAGTAATGCCTCCAAATTTTAAGTGCGAAGACAACAGCTGCCAACTCTAGATCATGAGTAAGATAATTCCTCTTATATTCTTTGAGTTGTCGAGAGGCATAGGCTATGACTTTCCCATGTTGCATGAGAACACATCCTAACCCTTTGCCTGAAGTATCACTGTAGATGACAAATCCCTCCGAGCCAGATGGTATTGTCAGAACAGGTGCTGAAATGAGTCTTCTCTTGAGTTCTTAAAAACTCTTCTCACATTCCTCACTCCAACCGAATTTTGTATCTTTCTGAGTCAGCTGAGTTAAGGGAGTAGCGATTCGAGAAAACCCTTCTACGAATCTCTGATAATAACCAGCTAAGCCGAGAAAGCTACATACTTTGGTCACTAATTTAGGTTGCTCCCAGCTTTGAATAGGTTCAATCTTTGCTGGGTCAATAGATATTCCATGACTTGATACCACGTGCCCAAGGAATGCTACTTCCTCAAGCCAGAACTCAAATTTCTTCAACTTGGCATAAAGCTTATATTCACGAAGCTTTTGGAGTATCAGCCTCAAGTGTTTCTCATGATCTTCACGGCTTTTGGAATAAATAAGGATGTCATCAATAAAGACAACCACAAAGTGATCCAAATATTCATTGAATACTCGGTTCATCATATCTATGAAGGCAGCAGGAGTATTAGTCAATCCAAAAGACATGACTAGGAATTCATAATGCCTTTACCGAGTTCTGAAAGTCGTCTTTGGAATGTCATCGGTTCTAATCTTCAATTGTTGACATCCGGAACGAAGATTAATTTTTTAAAAGAATTCGGCGCCTTGCAACTGGTCAAACAGGTCATCAATATGTGGCAATGGGTGTGACGCCCCCAAAATTAGGTATACGCCACCCATCTTGGGTCGCCACTTACATGGTACATAAATTCAAATACAACTTACTAACCTAACTCTGTCAGGTAATAATACGACATAAACCGTGAGTTTGAATACAAATATTGTCTACTAGATATTATACAAACTCAAAAGGAGTCCTCATTACAACTATTATCACACTATTTCACGTAATAGTGAGGACTACTAATGCTATCCTCTCGACCATTACTTCGCTCCCCGACTGTCTCAAATTATGTTCTCATTTCAAGAGAACAAAAGTGAAAGAAAAGGGTGAGCTCAACTAGCCCAAGAAGAAATATTATGACTAAGATAATGCGTAATAAATTATCATTAGCCTTCAACAAAGGTTAAACCGATAAAATACAATAGACAAAACAGTTTAATCTGCAATGAAATAAGCAATCCATTAAAAGAGTCAAGTAGAGAATAAAGTCTACTATCTTTTAGGTTTTAAAAGGTTTTCATCAATTTTTATCGGCGAGACTCAAATTTAATAATAAACCACCACATCTAATCATCCCCGTATCACGGTCAAGGATTTTCATCAAATTATCAATGGTCATGACTATACCGAATCACCCCTGGGTCATAATCATACCAAAAACTATCCATCATCGCATTACAGCCACCGAGGACTTTTGTCACATCATTTATATCAAGTCATGATTATACTTAATGATCCTCGTCATAATCATACTAAGTTCATCTATGCACGTAAGCCAAAGATAACATAATATAACATGAGGATGATGACAATGACATAGTAATTCAATAAAACAAGTTCAAGAATTATTTAATCCATGAATTATTAACGTCCTAAATTGTCAACATGATACTTGTTTTCAGTAGAGTAAAATTCAATAATGATCGTAAGAATATTTTCATGAAAAGATATCGGATGAAACGCAAATATCAAGGATATTCTACTAATTTCATGGAGTATAGAAGTCAAAGTTTTAACCAACCGGGTATAATAAAGAATGGAATAACAAAAGAAATCACCATGCATGCGATGCCGCGATGTACAAAGTTATTCCAATGTAATAATAATAACGGAACCGTGTCCGTGAAATTCACACCGATGTGATGTTCCAATGTAATAATAAAGATGGAACCGGATCCGGTAAAACACACGCGATATGGATATTCCAATGAATGATAAAGATTTTAACCAGTCCTGTAAAACACACGCATGTGATGTTCCAACAGAATAATAAAAAGCGGAACCAGTCCTGTAAAACACATGCATGTGATGTTCCAATGAATAATAGAAGAATGTTACCAAGTATAGGGTAAATCACAGATATAAAGTTATTCCAATGAATAATAAGCAATGGAATAACATAAGGATTTCACCAAGTATAGGGTATCGCCACGTATCACAAAGTTATGTATAGGGTATGCCACTTTTACAAAAAGTTATTCCAACGTAATAATAATGAATGGAATAATGTAAGTTCTCTTCAAGAAGAAAGAATAACACCCCTTCACCGTAAAAGAACCTAATATAGAAGTAGTGAAGTAGCGAATACTCTTCTTCTTTCTATAATTTTCTCTATAGCTTCTCTCTATAATTTCTCTCTCTAGAGTTTTAATGAATTCGTAAGAAAATAATGAAGAAAATGAGTTTCTATTTATAGGAAAATGGAATGCATAGTAACTAATCCATGAACGGTCCAGATTGATTTACTTTAATCGACGGTCCATATTTAAAGAAAAATCTTTTAAATAAAATATAATATATTCTATTTATATAAAAACATTTTACTATGCAAACACTATGCAATACTATATGCAAAACACTATGCAAAACACTATGCAACACTATGCATAATAAAATATAATATATTCTATTTATAGAATAACTTTAATAAAGTATTCTATTTTATATAAAAGATGTTTCGCATTTTATTACGTTAATAATACGAATAAAACAAAACGTCATTATCGCTATAATAATTCATATTATTAATCGACAATAATGGAATCAAACTGAGTAACTTCTCACATAAGCATCAATAATTAATACCGTGTGCTACTATGCAACCACACTTATTACTGTACTTTTACTACCGAGTAGTTCAACAGTAACCACGGTAAAACTTCCGCCGTTATTTCAATAAAATATTTTTGTCGTTTTCTCAATCCGACAATAATTACGCTAGTGGGGTCCACCAATGATTGAGTAGTTATGCGAATATTCCTGCTAAACCGAATATTCCCCGACCAATCGAATATAATATAACCACTTGCATACTTTGTAAAATTTATAAATACTACCCACAACTATAATATTATCTCAAATTCACACCATAATATTAAAAAATTATTTTGACAAAATTTAAATCTTTATTGATAAAATCTGGGGTCTCACAATCTCCCCTCCTTATGGAATTTCGCCCTCGAAATTAGGGTACGTACCTGGTATGATAAAGAGATGAGAATACCTTGAATACCTTTATCATTGAAAACATTAAATTCATTTTTGCAATCCGGCCAAAGATATTCATTAACAATTCATCTTTGCACTACAGGCCAAAGATATACAACTGTAAAACCAATAATGCTGAGACTCAGCTTAATAGTATCACAACCATGAATTATCCATGCACTACTGGCTAAGGATATTCGTGTTTTCAATTACGGTCATGATTATACCGAATAATCCGTGGTCATAATCATACCAAGTCTATCAATGCACTACGGCCAAAGATGACTTTTACCACATCAATGAATTAATATTTCATTCTTTGAGACTCAAATCAATAATTAATCCATATCATCGAATCATCCCCGCACTACGTGCCAAGGATATTCATTAGTATCACGACCACAAATTATCCATGCACTACTACCAAAGATAATCGTGTATTCATTAGTATCACGACCACAAATTATCCATGCACTACTACTAAAGATAATTGTGTTTTCAATTACTGTTATGATTATACCGAATGATCCTGGTCATCAAATCATACCAAGTCCATCTATGCACGTAAGCCACGAGATGACTTTGAACACATCCATGAATTAATATTTCATTCTTTGAGACTCAAATTTCAATAATTAATCCACATCGTCAATCATCCCCGCACTTTCACGTGCTAAGGATATTCATTAGTATCACGACCACAAATTATCCATGCACTACTACCAAAAGATAATTGTGTTTTTAATTACTGGTTATGATTATACCAAACAATCCTCGGTCATAATCATACCAAGTCCATCTATGCTCTACAGCCATGTATTTGACTTTAAAAAAATATAAACATGAGGATAATGATATAAAGAATCAATCAAATAAGATAAAGGATAAATATTAAACATTTATAATATAATTTATCCGAGGATTCAAGAATATCCCCATGTTATCAATCACTTAATAATCTCATAATCTAATATCATTAATATTATACCAATATTTTAATCACTTCTTAAATTTATAAACAATTTATCTCAATTGTTTACGCTTTACCATATAATGCATTTCATCATTCAAAATGCCATACTCATAAAATATCATCACCAATTATCAAATCCTCATCAAAAAATATATGCATATACTATATAGGATTTTCTAGCCATAAAATCCTATTTTCAACTTTGTTACTTCACATAACATATTTAACTCATATGTTCATAACTAAACTATTTTCATGAAAATACCAAATCAGTCCCAAAAATATTTCTTTTCTGGGATTTAGCATAATATAGTCCCATAATGAAAATATATTTTTCTCTAATTTTTAAAATTCATTTACTATTTTTTAAAAATCAATTTCTAATTAATTCCTTAAGAAATTAGCTACCTCAAGTTTAACTCCAAAATTTCCCAAATCTTGGCAGGACCTTACACATGTTAACGTGAGCTTCTAGTTTAAATTTCATGGTCATCGGAGTTATAGAACTCCGGTTATAGCGTTTTTTAATTTCGAAAAATCTAAATATTGAAATAGTCATAACTTGCTCATTTTAAGTCGAATGAGCTCATTTTTGGACAGGAGATACTTTATACCATATAGCTTCATGTCCCAAAAGGCCAGAATTTTTCTCATAATTTAAGTGGCCGAAACAGCCCCTTAAAGTTTCTGGGCAGTAGCATTTTCGAAATTTACAGCTTTGGCCTCCTTTGCTAAAATCAGTCCACACAAAAATCTACAACACCTTTTCCAGTAATTCCACTTGGATTAGTTAGGTAACTCATAGATCTAACTCTAGGATTTGACCACATTCAAAAATTCAAAATATAATAGGAGATATGGTCAATTAAATTTCATGTTACGTTTTTCACTAAAATCTGATTTTCAACTCTTTGTGATTTCTAAGAAACTTTCATGTTTTCTCATAATAACCAACATAACTCATTATAACACTTACTAATACCACGTATACCCATGATTTTCATTAGTCCAATGCTTTTATTATGACTTTCATCATAATACACATAAACAGATCCTTTTAGTTGAAGAAATATTTGAGGGTTTAAGAAATGGGTTTTTGTACTGGGGTCAATACAAAATTCGATTTCACGTTCTAGGGTAGGCTAGGAAGTCTTCAAGAATACGCCAAGAAATTTATTAATGATAGAAATATCATTCAAAACTGTTACTCTCGTCCAAGACTTGGACAGTACGTCACATTGATACCTATTAACTTGCCATCTTCAGTCATGACGTCGCCTACAGAAAGTCTGGCTTCGGTGCATTCCACACAAGAAAGTCAACAACGAAAGGTTCGGGGCTCTTTACTTATGGCTTGATATAACAAAGTTGATTAACTTTAGGGTTTGGTTACTTTGAATTCAGATAACAAAGTTGGTTAGGAATATGAAAGCTAACAACCTTACAAAAGAATAATGAGTAGTTAATCAATCGTTTTCAAAAAATTACCTCAAAGGCAAGTATTTTCAAAGAGATAAGATCGACAGTAACGTGAAAGTGTTTATTTGAAACAACAAGATTAATAAACGATTGGAGGTAACGAAGGTTTCTCCCAACGAAGTTTCAATAGATAAATCAAAGTCTAATTTCTTCAGAGTCAAATTTAAACGTTGAACGCAAGCAAGAGAGATAAAAGAATGGGTAGAACCCCAGATTCTAATAAGGTATAGACTTCGCAAGAGCTTACGATTAACTTACCCGTGATAATTTTATTTAGGTTCCTCGTCACGAGAAAAAACGCTCTCTCTTAAACTACCGGCTCTGGTTTGTCTGGGACAGCCTTTGGTGCCTCCATCCTAGTTGAATTCGTCTTGGGTAAACGACAAAATCGAGCTAAGTGGCCTTCTCTTCCACAATTATAACATGCTTTGGATGGCATGGCGCAGTTCGGACTGATGTGTCCCTCTACTCCGCATTTGAAGCATATGATAGGTGGTCCTTCTCCTTCCTTAACAACAGTCTTTGATCTTTGACGTCTTTCCATCATTGTTGAATCTCCTTTTCTTGAAATGTCCATTCTTATTATTTTGGCCCTGATTACCACCGGAGTGGTTACCATATCTGGCCTGTTGATTTCCTCCACGCTTGTTGTCACCGCTTCGATGACTACTCTCCCTGGTATTATAATTTTGCTTACCTCTTCTTTTAGTTAAGTTGACTCGTTATCGCTCCACTAATCGAGCCCTATTTACAACATCCTAATAAAAACACGCTTTATGAGAAATAAGATGTTGGACGTATCTCGCTTCAAACCTCTTAAAAACATTCGCGCCATTTCTCTTCATTATCTACCAAGTGGGACGAAACCGTGATAACTCCGCAAACTTTGCCTCGTATTGCGACACGGTCATATTGTTTTGTTCCAACTTGATAAACTCCACCTCCTTCATGTGGCGAATACTTTCGTGAAAGTATTTGTCGTTGAACGACTCTGGAACTTCTCCCAAGATATCTTCAAGACAAAGAAGTTGAGTACGCTTTCCGATTCCCACCAAGAATCTTCCTCTCGCAACATAAAAGCGTAGCAAGGGAACCTTTTGCTCCTCGGAGCATCCCAAGACATCAAATATCTTGGTAATCTGCTTTATCCATGCTTCCGCCAGAAGTGGTTTTGGCTCTCCCTTAAACTCCGGTGGTCCCAACTCCTTGAATTGTTTAGCGGTGACCGCCTTAGAGAGTTTTCCGTGTTTCCACCCCACGTTTTGAATGAGAGTCGCTTTACTTTGATGTTGCATGAATTCTAAAACCTTTTAAGCGTCTGGTCATTCATCAATTGATCGGTGTTGTTGTTTACAGGAGGATTATCGCCATCCTGTTGCACATTGTCCTGATTATTGATATGTGGAGAATCAACAGTCTCTTGTGCTCCATTGCTATTCTCAACATTCTCGGATGCCATTTTCAAACACTGCCATAAAATAAGGGTTAATTAACATATCACATATTATCCCTATACTCGTGAGACCAATTAAATACCAAATAAATTTAGGTAGGTCATACTAGCGAAGGAATTCCCGCCTCCCCTCCTAGTACTATTCTCACATCTTAGCCGTGGATCATATCCTAAGCTCGATACCAACCGTGACGCCCCCAAAATTAGGTATACGCACCCATCTTGGGTCGCCACTTACATGGTACATAAATTCAAATACAACTTACTAACCTAATCTGTAGGTATACAATACGACATAAACCGTGAGTTTGAATACAAATATTGTCTACTAGAGATTATACAAACTCAAAAGGAGTCCTCATTACAACTATTATCACACTATTTCACGAGAATAGTGAGGACTACTAATGCTATCCTCCTCGGACCATTACTTCGTTCCCAGACTCGTCTCCAAATATGTTCTCATTTCACGAAGAGAACAAATGAAAGAAAGGGTGAGCTCAACTAGCCCAAGAAGAAATATTATGACTAAGATAATGCGAATAAATTATCATTAGCCTTCAACAAGTTAAAACCGATAAAATACAATAGACAAACAGGTTTAACTGCGGTGAATAAGCAATCCATTAAAAGAGTCAAGTAGAGAATAAAGTCTACTATCTTTTAGGTTTTAAAAGGTTTTCATCAATTTTTATCATTGAGACTCGACTTAATAATAAACCACCACATCTAATCATCCACGTACCACGGTCAAGGATTTTCATCAAATTATCAATGGTCATGACTATACCGAATCACCCCGGTCATAATCATACCAAAAACTATCCATCAACGCATTACACAGCCATCGAGGACTTTTGTCACATCATTTATATCAAGTCATGATTATACCGAATGATCCTCGGTCATAATCATACTAAGTTCATCTATGCACGTAAGCCAAAGATAACATAATATAACATGAGGATGATGACAATGACATAGTAATTCAATAAAACAAGTTCAAGAATTATTTAATCCATGAATTATTAACGTCCAAATTGTCAACATGATATCTTTGCTTGTTAGAGTAAAATTCAATAATGATCGTAAGAATATTTTCATGAAAAGATATCGGATGAAACGCAAATATCAAGGATATTCTACTAATTTCATGGAGTATAGAAGTCAAAGTTTTAACCAACCGGGTATAATAAAGAATGGAATAACAAAAGAAATCACCATGCATGCGGTGATTGCGATGTAGGCGAGTTATTCCAATGTAATAATAATAACGGAACCAGTCGTGTGAAATTCACAATCGATGTGATGTTCCAATGTAATAATAAAGATGGAACCGGATCCGGTGTAAAACACACGATAGATATTCCAACAGAATGATAAAGATTTTAACCCGAATCCGGTGTAAAACACATGCATGTGATGTTCCAACGTAATAATAAAAAGCGGAACCAGTCCGTTGTAAAACACACGCATGGATGTTCCAATGTAATAATAGAAGAATGTCACCAAGTATAGGGTAAATCACGTATACAAAGTTATTCCAATGTAATAATAAGCAATGGAATAACATAAGGATTTCACCAAGTATAGGGTATGCCACGTGATACAAAGGTTATGTATAGGGTATGCCACTTTTACAAAGTTATTCCAATGTAATAATAATGAATGGAATAATGTAAGTTCTCTTCAAGAAGAAAGAATAACACCCCTTACCGTAAAAGAACCGAATATAGAAGTAGTGAAGTAGCGAAATACTCTTCTTCTTTCTATAATTTTCTCTCTATAGCTTCTCTATAATTTCTCTCTCTGTAGTTTCAATGAATTCGTAAGAAAATAATGAAGGAATGAGTTTCTATTTATAGGAAAATGGAATGCATAAGAATTAATCCATGAACGGTCCAGATTGATTTACTTTAATCGACGGTCCATATTTAAAGAAAAATCTTTTAAATAAAATATAATATATTCTATTTATATAAAAACATTTTACTATGCAAACACTATGCAATACTATGCAAAACACTATGCAAAACACTATGCAACACTATGCATAATAAAATATAATATATTCTATTTATAGAATAACTTTAATAAAGTATTCTATTTTATATAAAGATGTTTCGCTTTTATTACGTTAATAATACTAATAAAACAAAACGTCATTATCGCTATAATAATTCATATTATTAATCGACAATAATGGAATCAAACTGAGTAACTTCTCACATAAGCATCAATAATTAATACCGTGTGCTACTATGCAACCACACTTATTATCGTATTTTTACTACCGAGTAGTTCAACAAGAACTACCAGAAAACTTCCGCCAGTTATTTCAATAAAATATTTTTGCGCTTTCAATCCGACAATAATTACATTAGGGGTCCACCAATGATTGAGCCGTTATATTTAATATTCCCTCGCTAAACCGAATATTCCCCGACCAATCGAATATAATATAACCACTTGCATACTTTGTAAAATTTATAAATACTACCCACAACTATAATATTATCTCAAATTCACACCATAATATTAAAAAATTATTTTGACAAAATTTAAATCTTTATTGATAAAATCTGGGGTCTCACAATGGGTACCTATTTTTGATGGTGACATGATTCAACTCCCGATAATCAATACAAAGTCGCATACTCCCATCTTTCTTCTTCACGAATAGAACAGGAGCACCCCAATGAGAAGTACTAGGATGAATAAAGACAATGTCTAATAATTCCTGCAGTTGGGTCTTTAACTCCTGAAGTTCAATAGGAGCCATTCGATATGGGGCTTTGGAAATGGGTTTTGTACCATGTTCAAGGTCGATACAAAATTCAATTTCACATTCTGGGGGTAGGCCAGGAAGTTCTTCAGGGAATACGTCAGGAAATTCATTAACAATAGAAATATCATTCAAAACTGACGTATTTTTGTTTAGATCCGTGACATGAGCTAAGAAAGCTTGACATCCGTTTTTCAATAAACGAATAGCTTTCTGGCTTGAGATGACAGTGATTGATTTTAATGGTTTGGTTGCTTGAATTCGCATAATAGGTTGATTAGGAATATGAAAGCTAACAACCTTACGAAAACAATCAATTTTTGCATGATGAGTGGTTAACCAATCAATTCCTAGAATTACATCAAATGCAAGTATTTTCAATGAAATAAGATC
This sequence comes from Panax quinquefolius, assembly GCA_020205615.1. Taxonomy (NCBI): domain Eukaryota; kingdom Viridiplantae; phylum Streptophyta; class Magnoliopsida; order Apiales; family Araliaceae; genus Panax; species Panax quinquefolius. The sequence goes on from CM035163.1 coordinate 80,729,022, forward strand.
GACAAGTAATGTGAGGGTACCGATTTGAACCAAACAAGACTTATAAACAGTAGATGTAATGAAGGTTTCTCCCAACGAAGTTTCAACAGATAAGCAAAGTCCAATTTCTCCGGAGTCAAATTTAAACGTTGAGTCCAAGTAGGAGAAATAAAGGAATGGGTAGAACCGGTATCAAATAAGGTATATACTTTGCTAGAGTTTATGATAAGCTTACCCGTGATGACCTCATTCGGGTTCCTTGCTTTATGGGAGGTCACGACAAACGCTCTCCCTTGGTGCCTCCATCCTAGCTGAACTTGTCTTCGGTGAACGATAAAATCGGGCTAGGTGACATTCTCTTCCACAATTATAGCATGCTTTTGACGACATCGTACAGATTAGACTGATGTGTCCCTCCCCTCCGCATTTGAAGCATACGATAGGTGGTCGTTCTCCTTCCTTAACCACGGGTGCAGGTGCTGACGTCTTTCCATCATTGTTGAATCTCCTCTTCTTGAAATTTCCATTCTTATTGCTTTGGCCATGATTACCACCGAAGTGGTTACCATTTCGCATGTTGATTCCTCCACGCTTATTGTCATTATCGCTCGATGATCAAGTATCATTGGTATTATCATTTTGCCTGCTACTCTCTTTTGGTTGGGTTGACTCATTATCGCGCTCCAATAACTGAGCCCTATTAACAACATCTGAATATAAACATAGTTTATGAGAGATAAGATATTGACGTATCTCAGGTTTCAAACCTCTTAGAAACATTCGCGTCATTCTCTCCTCATTATCAACCAAATGGGACGCAAACCAGGACAACTCAACAAACTTGGCTTCGTACTACGACACGGTCATATTGTTTTGTTCCAGTTTAATGAACTCTACCTCTTTCATATGATGAATACTTTCAGGAAAGTAATTGTCATTGAACAGCTCTCGGAACTTCTCCTAAGACATCTTCAGTGCGGCAGGTTGAGTACGCTTTACAGATTCCCACCAGTAATCCGCCTCTGCCCGCAACATGAAGGTGGCAAAGGTAACCATTTGCTCCTTGGAGCAACCCAAGACATCAAATATCTTGTTGATCTATTTTTTCCACGTCTCCGCCTTAAGTGGTTTTGGCTCTCCAAAAAACTCCGGTGGTCCCAGATCCTTGAACTGTTTGGTAGTGACCATCCAAGAGTTGCCAATGTTTCCACCTGCATTTTGGACAGGAGCCGCTCTCTCCTGATGTTGCATGAATTTCATGAAGCCTCAGAACATTCCATTGTTCATCATTTGGTCAGTGTTGTTGTTTGCATTAGGATTGTCGCCTTCTTGATGCACATTATCCTGATTATTGATCTGTGGAGACTCAACGGTCTCCTGTGCTCCATTGATGTTCTTAACATTCTCGGATGCCATTTTCAAATACTGCCACAAAACAAGGGTTAATTAACATATCACATATAATCCCTATACTTTGACCAACCAATTAAATATCAAATAAACTTAGGTAGGTCATACTAGCAAAGGAATTCCCCGTCTCTCCCTTCCTAGTTCTTGTCTCACATCTCAGCCAGGGATCGTATCCTTAAGTTTTGATACCAACTGTGATGCCCCCAAAATAGGTATACATCACCTATTCTGAGTCACCAAATACATGGTACAGAATACAAATACAATCTTATAAATAAGATCGACAGGAAATGTGAGGCTACCGATATAAACCAAATAAGACTTATAAATAGTGGATGTAATGAAGGTTTCTCCCAACGGAGTTTCAACAGATAAGTCAAAGTCTAATTTCTCTGGAGTCAAATTTAAACGTTGAGCGCAAGTAGGAGAAATAAAAGAATGGGTAGACCTGGTATCAAAAAAGTTATATACTTCGCTAGAGTTTATGATAAGCTTACCCGTGATGACCTCATTCAGGTTCCTTATTTTTTAGGAGGTCACGACAAATGCTCTCCCTTGCACTACTGGCTTTGACTTTTCTGGGGCGTCCTTTACTGCATCCATCCTAGCTGAACTTGTCTTCGGTGAACGACAAAATCGGGCTACTTGACCTTCTCTTCCACAATTATAACATGCTTTTGACGGCATCGCACAGTTTGGACTGATGTGCCCCTCCCCTCCGCATTTGAAGCATATGATTAGTGGTTGTTCTCCTACATTAACCATGGGTACAGGTGCTGACGTCTTTCCATCATTGTTGAATCTCCTCTTCTTAAAATGTCCAATCTTATTGCTTTGGCCATGATTACCACTGAAGTGGTTACCATTTCTGGCATGTTGATTCCCTCCACGCTTATTGTCACCGCTTCGATGACTGTTATCACTGGTATTTTCATTTTGCCGGCTGCTCTCTTTTGGTTGGGTTGACTTATTATCACGCTCTAATATCTGAGCCCTATTAACAACATCTAAATGCAAACACAGTTTATGAGAGATAAGATATTGACGTATCTCGGGTTTCAAACCTCTTAGAAACATTCGTGTCATTCTCTCCTCATTATCAACTAAATGGGACGCAAACCGGGACAACTCGGCAAACTTGGCTTTGTACTGCGACATGGTCATGTTGTTTTGTTCCAGTTTAATGAACTCTACCTCTTTCATGTAACGAATACTTTCGGGAAAGTACTTGTCGTTGAATAGTTCTTAAACCTTTTCCCAAGACATCTTCAGTGCGGCAGGTTGAGTACGCTTTACAGATTCCATTGATGTTCTCAACATTCTCGGATGCCATTTTCAAATACTGCCACAAAACAAGGGTTAATTAACATATCACATATAATCCCTATACTCTGACCAACCAATTAAAAATCAAATAAACTTAGGTAGGTCATACTAACGAAGGAATTCCCCGTCTACCCCCTCTTAGTTCTTGTCTCATATCTCAGCCAGGGATCATATCCCTAAGCTTTGATACCAACTGTGACGCCCCCAAAATAGGTATAATTCACCTATTCTGAGTCGCCAAATACATGGTACAGAATATAAATACAATCTTAAATATACAACAAGAGAGCTGTGAGTTTTAATACAAACATTGTCTTCTAGACAATATCCACTCTCAGAATAAGTCCTCATTACATTTATTAACACACTATTTAAAAGAATAGTGAGGACTACTAATACTATCATTTGGACCTTCACTCCATTCCCCGACTAGTCCAGGCTACGTTCTCATTTCCTAAAGAGAACAGTGAAAGAAAGGGTGAGCTCAACTACCCCAGTAAGAATTATTATGACTAAGATAATGCAGAATAAATTATCATTAGTCTCCAATAGTGTTAAACTAATAAAATACAATAGACATCAAGTTTAACTGCAGCGGAACATGCAATCCATTAAAAGAGTCAAGTAGAGAATAAAATCTACTATCTTTTATGATTTAAAAGGTTTTCATCACTTTTATCGCTAGGACTCAGCTTAATAAATAATTCACATCATCCCTGCACTACGACCAATGATATTCATTAGTATCACAACCACAATTTATACATGCACTACGGGCCAAGGATATTTGTGTATTCATCAATGGTCATGATCATGCCAACAACTGTTCATCAATGCAATACGGGCCAATGAGGACTTTTACCACAGCATTTGTAACATTACGGTCATGATTACACCGAATAATCCTTGGTCATAATCATACCAAGTCCATCCATGCACTACAGGCCACAGATGACTTTCAACAAAATATAAATATGAGAATGATGACAATGATATAAGAATTAAATAAAACAAGTTCAAGAATTAATTTATTCAGGAACTAATAACGTCCAAATTGTCATCATGATACTTCTTTGTAGAGTAAAATTTAAGAATGCTTAGAAGAATATTTCCACAAAAAGATCTTGGATAAAGCTCAAATATCAAAGATATTCCACAAATTTCATCAAGTATAGAAGTCAAAACTTTAACCAACTGAATATAATAAAGAATGGAATAACAAAAGAAATCACCATGCATGCGGTACTTCGCATAGACAGGTTATTCCAATAGAATAATAAATAACGGAACCAGGTCAGGCGTAATACGCACCGACAGGATATTCCAACAGAATAATAAAGAATGGAATAACAACAGAAATCACCACGCATGTGGTACTTCAGCGTATGACAAAGTTATTCCAATGTAATAATAAATAACTAATCAGTCCCAAGATAAAACGCATGCAGAGGATATTCCAACAAAATAATAAAGATTTTAATCAGTCCCACGTAAAAACATGCATGCATGTGATATTCCAACAGAATAATAAATACGGAACCAGTGTCCCCAGTAAACCGCATGCATGGGATGTTCCAATAGAATAATAACGAATGGAATAACAACAGAAATCACCATGCATGCGGTACCAGCGCAGACAAAGTTATTCCAATGTAATAATAAATAACGGAATCGATCCCAGCATAAAATGCACAGAGAGAGGATATTCCAATGTAATAATAAAGAAGGAACCATGTCCTGCCAGAAAACGCATGCATGTGATATTCCAATGTAATAATAAATACTAAACTAGGTCCAAAACAAAAATGCACATGCATGTGATGTTCCAAATGTAATAAAAATGAATGGAATAACAATGTAAATCACCAAGTATAGGGTAGATCATATACAAAGTTATTCCAACAAAATAATAAAGAATGGAATAATGAAGTTCTCTTCATGAATATGAAAAAATAACACCCTCATTTATAAAGAAGAGTACTCACTCGACTAGTAGGGGCATGGATATACTTGAAGAAACTGGCACTATGCTCAAAGCTTTCTTAAACGCTAAAGAAATACGCTCGAGATAGAAGAATAATTCTCTCTACAGTTTTTCTCTCTAGAGTTTCAGTGAATTCATAAGAAATAATGAAGGAATGAGCTTCTATTTATAGAAGAATGGATTGAATAGTAACCAATCCATGAACGGTCTAGATCGATTTACTTTAAACGGACGATCCAGGTTGGTTCACAATAAAATATAATATATTCTATTTATAATCTAATAAAACGAATAACTTTTAAAAAGATTTTACTGTGCAAACACTATGCAGGCACTATGCATAGTAAAATATAATATATTCTAATTATTGTCTAATAAAACGAATAACTTTATAAAAGTATTATGTTTTATATAAAAAGATTTTACTATTAGCCTAATAAAATGAATAACTTTATAAAAGTATTCTGTTTTATATAAAAGCTTTTTATGTTTTATTACATTAATATTACTAATAAAACAAAACTTCATCATCATTATTATTATTCACACTATTAATCGACGTGTCATTTCCGGAAAGAGGGGGCTTCCAATAAAGATTTCTCCCTATTAACGCCAAGAATTAGGTGACCAAACCTCTCCTCGGCGAGTAACTTCTGACATCGTTAATAATGCAAATAATAATATTAATAACTCATCATCTCAATTATTGATTTAATAATATATAAAATATCGACAATAATTTAATAAAACTGAATGACTTCTCACGTAAGCATCAATAATCAATACTGTGTGCTAATATGCAACAACGGGTGTTTCAACAGTTAACGGTAAAACTTCCGTTGCTATTTTCATAAAAATATTTTTGTCATTTTCTCAATCTAACAATAATTCCGTTGTAGGGTCCACCAATGATTGTGAATATTCCCCGGCCAATCGAATATTATAAACAACTTGCGTATTTTACAAAAATTCTAAATATTACCCACAACTATAACATTATATCAAATTAATTCCATAATATTTAGAAATGATAATTATAGAAAATTCATCTTTATTCATAAAAGTTGGGGTCTTACAATTTTCAACTGTGACGCCCCCAAAATAGGTATACATCACCTATTCGAAATACCAAATACATGGTACGTAATACAAATACAATCTTAAATATACAATAAGAGAGTCATGAGTTTTAATACAACCATTGTCTTCTAGACAATATCCACTCTCGAAATAAGTCCTCATTACATTTATTAACACAATATTTAATGTAATAGTGAGGACTACTAATACTATCAACTGGACCTTCACTCGCTTCCACGACTAGTCCCGACTATGTTCTCATTTCAAAGAGAATAGTTAAAGAAAGGGTGAGCTCAACTAGCCTAGTAAGAAATATTATGACTAAGATAATGCGTAATAAATTATCATTAGTCTTCAACAATGTTAAACCGATAAAATACAATAGACATCATGTTTAACTCTGCGAAATGAACATGCAATCCATTAAAAGAGTTAAGTAGAGAATAAAATCTATTATCTTTTATGATTTAAAAGGTTTTTCATCACTTTTATCACTAGGACTCAGCTTAATAAATAATTCACGTCATCCCTGTACAACGGCCAAGGATATTCATAGGTATCACAACCACAAATTATCCATGCACTACGGGCCAAGGATATTCGTGTATTCATCAATGGTCATGATCATGCCAACAACTGTCCATCAATGCACTACGGGACAATGAGGACTTTTACCACATCATTTGTAACATTATGGTCATGTTTACACCGAATAATCCCTGGTCATAATCATACCAAGTTCATCCATGCACTACAGGCCACAGATGACTTTCAACAAAATATAAATATGAGGATGAGGACAATGATATAAGAATTCACTAAAATAAGTTCAAGATTTAATTTATCCAGAAACTAATAACGTCCAAATTGTCAATATGATACTTCTTTGTAGAGTAAAATTTAAGAATGCTTAGAAGAATATTTCCACGAAATGATACTGGATGACGCTCAAATATCAAGGATATTCCACCAATTTCATCGAGTATAGAAGTCAAAACTTTAACCAACTGAATATAATAAAGAATGGAATAACAAAAGAAATCACCATGCATGCGGTACTTACATGTATGTGTTATTCCAATAGAATAATAAATAACGAAACCAATTCAAAGCGTAATACGCGCACCGATGGTGATATTCCAACATAATAATAAAGAATGGAATAACAATGTAAATCACCATGCATGTGGTACTTGAATATACAAAGTTATTCTAACGTAATAATAAATAACGAATCAGTCCCAGATAAAACGCACAGAGAGAGGATATTCCAAATGTAATAATAAAGATTTAACCCGTGTCCGCATAAAACGCACGTAAAGGATATTCCAACAGAATAATAAATACTAACCGTGTCCCACGTAAAGTGCACAAACAGGATGTTCCAATGTAATAATAACGAATGGAATAACAAATGAAATCACCAAGCATAGGGTGTATCCAGTATATCAAAGTTATTCCAATGTATAATAAAGAATGGAATAATGAAGTTCTCTTTATGAATATAAAAAAATAATACCCCTTTCCTTATAAAGAAGAGTACTCACCAGAATAGTGCGGGATATACTTGAAGAAACTTGCACTACGCTCAAATCTTTCTTAAACGCTAAAAGAAATACGCTTAAGATAGAAGAATAATTCTCTCTACGCTTCTCTCTAGAGTTTCAAAGAATTCATAAGAAATAATGAAGGAATGAGCTTCTATTTATAGAAGAATGGATTGAATAGTAACCAATCCATGAACGGTCCAGATAGATTTACTTTAAACGGACGGTCCAGATTGGTTTACAATAAAATATAATATATTCTATTTATAATCTAATAAAACGAATAACTTTTAAAAAGATTTTACTATGCAAACACTATGCATATTAAATATAATATATTCTAATTATTGTCTAATAAAACGAATAACTTTATAAAAGTATTATGTTTTATTTAAAAAGATTTTACTATTAGCCTAATAAAATGAATAACTTTATAAAAGTATTCTGTTTTATATAAAAAGCTTTTCCGCTTTTATTACATTAATAATACTAATAAAATAAAACTTCATCATCATTATTATTATTCACACTATTAATCGACCGAATTCGCTCCTGTGAAAGAGGGGGCTTTCCAATAAGGATTTCTCCTATCATGCAGCAATTAAGTGACCAAACCTCTCCTCAAGGCGAACTTCTAGACATCGTTAATAATGCAAATAATAATATTAATAACGCTGCCATCTCAATTATTGATTTAATAATATATAAAATATTGACAATAATTGAATAAAACTGAATGACTTCTCACGTAAGCATCAATATTCAATACTGTGTGCTACTATGCAACAACGCGTATTCTTGTACTTTTAACAACGGGTGTTTCAACAGTTAACGGTAAAACTTCCGTCGTTATTTTCATAAAAATATTTTTGTCGTTTTCTCAATCAGATAAAAATTCCGTTGTGGGGTCCACCAATGATTGTGAATATTCCCCGGCCAATCAAATATTATAAACAACTTGCGTACTTTGCAAAAATTCTAAATATTACCCACAACTATAACATTATATCAAATTCATTCTATAATATTTAGAAATGATAATTATAGAAAATTCATATTTATTCATAAAAGTTGGGGTCTTATAATTTTCAACTGTGACGCCCCCAAAATAGGTATACATTACCTATTCTGAGTCGCCAAATACGTGGTACAGAATACAAATACAATCTTAAATATACAACAAGAGAGCTATGAGTTTTAATACAAACATTGTCTTCTATACAATATCGACTCTCAGAATAACTCCTCATTACATTTATTAACACATTATTTAACAGAATAGTGATGACTACTAATACTATCATCTGGACCTTTACTCCGTTCCCCGACTAGTCCCGGCTACGTTCTCATTTCCTAAAAGAACAGTGAAAGAAAAGGTGAGCTCAACTAGCCCAGTAAGAAATATTATGACTAAGATAATGCAGAATAAATTATCATTAGTCTTCAATAATGTTAAACTGATAAAATACAATAGACATCAAGTTTATCTGCAGTGGAACATGTAATCCATTAAAAGAGTCAAGTAGAGAATAAAATCTACTATCTTTTATGATTTAAAAGGTTTTTCATCACTTTTATCACTGGGACTCAGCTTAATAAATAATTCACGTCATCCCTGCACAACGGCCAAGGATATTCATAAGTATCACAACCACAAACTATCCATGCACTACGGGCCAAGGATATTCGTGTATTCATCAATGGTCATGATCATACCAACAACTGTCCATCAATGCACTACGGTCCAATGAGGACTTTTACCACATCATTTGTAACATTACGGTCATGATTACAATCAAAAATCCTCAATCGTAATCATACCAAGTCCATCCATGCACTACAAAAGCCACGATGACTTTCAACAAAATATAAATATGAGGATGATGACAATGATATAAGAATTTAATAAAACAAGTTCAAGAATTAATTTATTCAGGAACTAATAACGTCCAAATTGTCAACATGATACTTCTTTGTGGAGTAAAATTTAAGAATGCTTAGAAGAATATTTCCACGAAAATATACTAGATGAAGCTCAAATATCAACGATATTCCACCAATTTCATCGAGTATAGAAGTCAAAACTTTAACCAACTGAATATAATAAAGAATGGAATAACAAAAGAAATCACCATGCATGTGGTACTTCGCATAGACAGGTTATTCCAATAGAATAATAAATAACGGAACCAGGTCAGGCATAATACGCACCGACAGGATATTCCAACATAATAATAAAGAAAGGAATAACAACAGAAATCACCATTCATGCAGTACTTCGAATAGACAGGTTATTCCAATAGAATAATAAATAACGGATCAGGTCCGACATAAAATGCACAGAGAGGATATTCCAATGTAATAATAAAGATTTTAAATCAATCCAGGCGTAAAACGCATGCGGTGATATTCCAACAGAATAATAAATACGGAACCAGGTCCGGCGTAAAATGCACATACAGGATGTTCCAACAAAATAATAACGAATGGAATAACAACAGAAATCACCAAGTATAGGGTATACCCCGTATACAGGTTATTCCAATAGAATAATAAAGAATGGAATAATAGAAGTTCTCTTCATGAATATAAAAAAAATAATACCCCTTGCCTTATAAAGAAGAGTACTCCGACGGTAGGGCGGGGATATACTTGAAGAAACTTGCACTACGCTCAAAGCTTTCCTAAACGCTAATGAAATACGCTCAAGATAGAATAATAATTCTCTCTACAGTTTCTCTCTCTAGAGTTTCAGTGAATTCATAAGAAGTAATAAAGGAATGAGCTACTATTTATAGAAGAATGGATTGAATAGTAACCAATCCATGAACGGTCCAGATCGATTTACTTTAAACGGATGGTCCAGATTGGTTTACAATAAAATATAATATATTCTATTTATAATATAATAAAACGAATAACTTTTAAAAAGATTTTACTATGAAAATACTATGCAGGCACTATGCATAGTAAAATATAATATATTCTAATTATTGTCTAATAAAACGAATAACTTTATTAAAGTATTATGTTTTATATAAAAATATTTTACTATTAGCCTAATAAAATGAATAATTTTATAAAAGTATTCTGTTTTATATAAAAAGCTTTTCTGTTTTATTACATTAATAATACTAATAAAACAAAACTTCATCATCATTATTATTATTCATAGTATTAATCGACCAGGTCGTTCCCAGGAAAGAGGGGGCTTTCCAATAAGGATTTCTCCTATTGGCGCGCAATTAGGTGACCAAACCTCTCCTTGGCAGAACTTCTAGACATCGTTAATAATGTAAATAATAATATTAAAAACTCTGTCATCTCAATTATTGATTTAATAATATATAAAATATCGACAATAATTGAATAAAACTGAATGACTTATCACGTAAGCATCAATAATCAATATCGTGTGCTACTATGCAACCACACGTATTCTTGTACTTTTAACAACGGGTGTTTCAACAGTTAACGGTAAAACTTCCGTCGTTATTTTCATAAAAATATTTTTGTCCTTTTCTCAATCCGAAAATAAATCCGTTGTGGGGTCCACCAATAATTGTGAATATTCCCCGACCAATCGAATATTATAAACAACTTGCGTACTTTGTAAAAATTCTAAATATTACCCACAACTATAACATTATATCAAATTCATTCCATAATATTTAGAAATGATAATTATAGAAAATTCATATTTATTCATAAAAGTTGGGGTCTTACAATTTTTTAAATCATGGCGCCCCCAAAATAGGTATACATCACCTATTCTGAGTCGCCAAATACATGGTACAGAATACAAATACAATCTTAAATATACAACAAGAGAGCTGTGAGTTTTAATACAAACATTGTCTTCTAGACAGTATCCACTCTCAGAATAAGTCCTCATTACACTTATTAACACAATTTTTAATAGAATAGTGAGGACTACTAATACTATCAACTGGACCTTCACTCCGTTCCCTGACAAGTCCCGACTATGTTCTCATTTCCTAAAGAGAATAGTTAAAAAAAGGGTGAGCTCAACAAACCCAGTAAGAAATATTATGACTAAGATAATGCAGAATAAATTATCATTAGTCTTCAACAATGTTAAACTGATAAAATACAATAGACATCAAGTTTAATCTGCGAAGGGAACATGCAATCCATTAAAAGAGTCAAGTAGAGAATAAAATCTACTATCTTTTATGATTTAAAAGGTTTTTCATCACTTTTATCACTAGGACTCAGCTTAATAAATAATTCACGTCATCCCTGCACAACGGCCCAGGATATTCATAAGTATCACAACCACAAATTATCCATGCACTATGGGCCAAGGATATTCGTGTATTCATCAATGATCATGATCATACCAACAACTGTCCATCAATGCACTACGGGCCAATGAGGACTTTTACCACATCATTTGTAACATTACAGTCATGATTACATCGAATAATCCTTGTCATAATCATACCAAGTCCATCCATGCACTACAGGGCCACAGATGACTTTCAACAAAATATAAATATGAGGATGATGACAATGATATAAGAATTCAATAAAAAAAGTTCAAGAATTAATTTATTCAGGAACTAATAACGTCCAAATTGTCAACATGATACTTCTTTGTAGAGTAAAATTTAAGAATGCTTAGAAGAATATTTCCACGAAAATATATTTGGATGAAGCTCAAATATCAAGGATATTCCACCAATTTCATCGAGTATAGAAGTCAAAACTTTAACCAACCGAATATAATAAAAATGGAATAACAAAAGAAGTCACCATGCATGCGGTACTTTGCATGTATGTGTTATTCCAATAGAATAATAAATAACGGAACCAAAGTCGAGCGTAATATGCACCCACAAGATATTCCAACATAATAATAAAGAATGGAATAACAATGAAATCACCGTACATGCGGTGCCCAGCATAAACGAGTTATTACAACAAAATAATAAATAACAAAATCGTGTCCCAAGATAAAATGCACAGAGAGGATATTCCAATGTAATAATAAAGACGGAACCCGTGTCCCACAGAAATGCATGCATGTGATATTCCAATGTAATAATAAATACGTAACCGTGTCCTGGTGTAAAATGCATGCACAAGATGTTCCAATGTAATAATAACGAATGGAATAACAAATGTAAATCACCAAGTATAGGGTAGATCATGCGTATATAGGTTATTCCAATGTAATAATAAAGAATGGAATAATGTAAGTTCTCTTCATGAATATAAAAAATAATACCCCACGCCTTATAAAAAGAGTACTTCTACTAGTAGTGGCGAGGATATACTTGAAGAAACTTGCACTACGCTCAAAGCTTTCTTAAACGCTAAAGAAATACACTCAAGATAGAAGAATAATTCTCTCTACGCTTTCTCTCTCTAGAGTTTTAGTGAATTCATAAGAAATAATGAAGGAATGAGCTTCTATTTATAGAAGAATGGATTGAATAAGAACCAATCCATGAGCGGTCCTGATCAATTTACTTTAAACAGACGGTCCGTATTGGTTTACAATAAAATATAATATATTCTATTAATAATCTAATAAAACGAATAACTATTAAAAAGATTTTACTATGTAAACACTATGCAGGCACTATGCATAGTAAAATATAATATATTCTAATTATTGTCTAATAAAACGAATAACTTTATAAAAGTATTATGTTTTATATAAAAAGATTTTACTATTAGCCTAATAAAATGAATAACTTTATAAAAGTATTCTGTTTTATATAAAAAACTTCATCATCATTATTATTATTCACACTATTAATCGACCATGTTGCTCCCAGGAAAGAGGGGGCTTTCTAATAAGGATTTCTTCCTATTAGCGCGCAATTAGGTGACCAAACCTCTCCTTGGCAGAACTTCTAGAAATCGTTAATAATGCAAATAATAATATTAATAACTCTGTCATGTCAATTATTGATTTAATAATATATAAAATATCGACAATAATTGAATAAAACTGAATGACTTCTCACGTAAGCATCAATAATCAATACTGTGTGCTACTATGCAACCACGCGTATTCTTGTACTTTTAACAACGGGTGTTTCAACAGTTAACGGTAAAACTTCCGTCGTTATTTTCATAAAAATATTTTTGTCGTTTTCTTAATCCGACAATAATTCCTTTGTAGGGTCCACTAATGATTATGAATATTCCCCGGCTAATCGAATATTATAAACAACTTGCGTATTTTGCAAAAATTCTAAATATTACCCACAACTATAACATTATATCAAATTCATTCCATAATATTTAGAAATGATAATTATAGAAAATTTAACTTTATTCATAAAAGTTGGGGTCTTACAATTTTCAACTGTGACGCCCCCAAAATAGGTATACATCACCTATTCTGAGTCGCCAAATACATGGTACAGAATACAAATACAATCTTAAATATACAACAAGAGAGCTGTGAGTTTTAATACAAACATTGTCTTACAGGCGATTCACCTCTCGAGAATAAGTCCTCATTACACTTATTAACACAATTTTTAATAGAATAGTGAGGACTACTAATACTATCAACTGGACCTTCACTCCGTTCCCTGACAAGTCCCGACTATGTTCTCATTTCCTAAAGAGAATAGTTAAAAAAAGGGTGAGCTCAACAAACCCAGTAAGAAATATTATGACTAAGATAATGCAGAATAAATTATCATTAGTCTTCAACAATGTTAAACTGATAAAATACAATAGACATCAAGTTTAACTGCAGTGAAACATGCAATCCATTAAAAGAGTCAAGTAGAGAATAAAATCTACTATCTTTTTTGATTTAAAGGTTTTTCATCACTTTTATCACTAGGACTCAGCTTAATAAATAATTCACGTCATCCCTGCACAACGGCCCAGGATATTCATAAGTATCACAACCACAAATTATCCATGCACTATGGGCCAAGGATATTCGTGTATTCATCAATGATCATGATCATACCAACAACTGTCCATCAATGCACTACGGGCCAATGAGGACTTTTACCACATCATTTGTAACATTACAGTCATGATTACATCGAATAATCCCTGGTCATAATCATACCAAGTCCATCCATGCACTACAGGCCACAGATGACTTTCAACAAAATATAAATATGAGGATGATGACAATGATATAAGAATTCAATAAAAAAAGTTCAAGAATTAATTTATTCAGGAACTAATAACGTCCAAATTGTCAACATGATACTTCTTTGTAGAGTAAAATTTAAGAATGCTTAGAAGAATATTTCCACGAAAATATACTGGATGAAGCTCAAATATCAAGGATATTCCACCAATTTCATCGAGTATAGAAGTCAAAACTTTAACCAACTGAATATAATAAAAATGGAATAACAAAAGAAGTCACCATGCATGCGGTACTTTGCATAGACAGGTTATTCCAATAGAATAATAAATAACGGAACCAGGTCAGGCGTAATATGCACCGACAAGATATTCCAACATAATAATAAAGAATGGAATAACAACAGAAATCACCGTGCATGCGGTACTTCGCATAGACAGGTTATTACAACAAAATAGTAAATAACAAAATCAGGTCCGGCATAAAATGCACAGAGAGGATATTCCAACAGAATAATAAAGACGGAACCAGGTCCCACAGAAATGCATGTAGACGTGATATTCCAATGTAATAATAAATACAGAACCAGGTCCGGTGTAAAATGCACAGACAAGATGTTCCAACAGAATAATAACGAATGGAATAACAACAGAAATCACCAAGTATAGGGTAGACTGCGTATATAGGTTATTCCAACAGAATAATAAAGAATGGAATAACAGAAGTTCTCTTCATGAATATAAAAAAATAATACCCCATGCCTTATAAAAAAGAGTACTCCGACGGTAGGGCGAGGATATACTTGAAGAAACTTGCACTACGCTCAAAGCTTTCTTAAACGCTAAAGAAATACACTCAAGATAGAAGAATAATTCTCTCTACAGTTTCTCTCTCTAGAGTTTTAGTGAATTCATAAGAAATAATGAAGGAATGAGCTTCTATTTATAGAAGAATGGATTGAATAGTAACCAATCCATGAACGGTCCAGATCAATTTACTTTAAACGGACGGTCCAGATTGGTTTACAATAAAATATAATATATTCTATTTATAATCTAATAAAACGAATAACTATTAAAAAGATTTTACTATGTAAACACTATGCAGGCACTATGCATAGTAAAATATAATATATTCTAATTATTGTCTAGTAAAACGAATAACTTTATAAAAGTATTATGTTCTATATAAAAAGATTTTACTATTAGCCTAATAAAATGAATAACTTTATAAAAGTATTCTGTTTTATATAAAAAACTTCATCATCATTATTATTATTCACACTATTAATCGACCATGTTGCTCCCAGGAAAGAGGGGGCTTTCTAATAAGGATTTCTTCCTATTAGCGCGCAATTAGGTGACCAAACCTCTCCTTGGCAGAACTTCTAGAAATCGTTAATAATGCAAATAATAATATTAATAACTCTGTCATGTCAATTATTGATTTAATAATATATAAAATATCGACAATAATTGAATAAAACTGAATGACTTCTCACGTAAGCATCAATAATCAATACGTGTGTACTACTATGCAACCACGCGTATTCTTGTACTTTTAACAACGGGTGTTTCAACAGTTAACGGTAAAACTTCCGTCGTTATTTTCATAAAAATATTTTTGTCGTTTTCTTAATCCGACAATAATTCCTTTGTAGGGTCCACTAATGATTATGAATATTCCCCGGCTAATCGAATATTATAAACAACTTGCGTATTTTGCAAAAATTCTAAATATTACCCACAACTATAACATTATATCAAATTCATTCCATAATATTTAGAAATGATAATTATAGAAAATTTAACTTTATTCATAAAAGTTGGGGTCTTACAATTTTCAACTGTGACGCCCCCAAAATCGGTATATATCACCTATTCTGAGTCGCCAAATACATGGTACAGAATACAAATACAATCTTAAATATACAACGAGAGCTGTGAGTTTTAATACAAACATTGTCTTCTAGACAATATCCACTCTCAGAATAAGTCCTCATTACATTTATTAACACAATATTTAAAAGAATAGTGAGGACTACTAACACTATCAACTGGACCTTCACTCCGTTCCTTGACTAGTCCCGACTATGTTCTCATTTCCTGAAGAGAATAGTTAAAGAAAGGGTGAGCTCAACTAGCCCAGTAAGAAATATTATGACTAAGATAATGCAGAATAAATTATCATTAGACTTCAACAATGTTAAACTGATAAAATACAATAGACATCAAGTTTAACTGTAGTGGAACATGCAATCAATTAAAAGAGTCAAGTAGAGAATAAAATCTACTATCTTTTATGATTTAAAAGGTTTTTCATCACTTTTATTACTAGGACTCAGCTTAATAAATAATTCACGTCATCCCTGCACAACGGCTAAGGATATTCATAAGTATCACAACCACAAATTATCCATGCACTACGGGCCAAGGATAATCGTGTATTCATCAATGGTCATGATCATGCCAACAACTGTCCATCAATGCTCTACGGGCCAATGAGGACTTTTACCACATCATTTGTAACATTACTATCCATGATTACAATCAATAATCCTCGGTCATAATCATACCAAGTCCATCCATGCACTACAGCCACAAATGACTTTCAACAAAATATAAATATGAGGATGATGACAATGATATCAGAATTCAATAAAACAAGTTCAAGGATTAATTTATCCAGGATATTCCACCAATTTCATTGAGTATAGAAGTTCAAATATCAAGGATATTCCACCAATTTCATCGAGTATAGAAGTTAAAACTGTAACCAACTGAATATAATGAAGAATGAAATAACAAAAGAAATCACCATGCATGCGGTACTTCACATAGACAGGTTATTCCAATAGAATAATAAATAACGGAACCGGTCGGTAAATACGCACCGGAGCGTGGATATTCCAACATAATAATAAAGAATGGAATAACAACAGAAATCACCATGCATGCGGTATTGCAGATGTAAACAAAGTTATTCCAACGAGAATAATAAATAACTAAATCAGTCCTAAAACATAAAACGCACGTAGAGAGGATATTCAAATGAATAATAAAGACGGAACCAGGTCCCACGTAAAATGCATGCAGACAGACATTCCAATGAATAATTAATACTGGAACCGGTCCCACATAAAATGCATAGATGGGGATGTTCCAATAGAATAATAACGAATGGAATAACAACGAAATCACCAAGTATAGGGTGAGGCACGTATCTGAGTTATTCCAATGAATAATAAAGAATGGAATAATAGAAGTTCTCTTCATGAATATGAAAAAAATAATACCCATTGCCTTATAAAGATGAGTACTCCGACGGTAGGGCGGGGATATACCTGAAGAAACTTGCACTTACGCTCAAAGCTTTCTTAAACGCTAACGAAATACGCTCACGATAGAAGAATAATTCTCTCTACAGTTTCTCTCTCTAGAGTTTCAGTGAATTCATAAAAAATAATGAAGGAAGAGCTTCTATTTATAGAAGAATGGATTGAATAGTAACCAATCCATGAATGGTCCAGATCAATTTACTTTAAACGAACGATCTAGATTGGTTTACAATAAAATATAATATATTCTATTTATAATCTAATAAAATGAATAACTTTTAAAAAGATTTTACTATGCAAACACTATGCAGGCACTATGCATAGTAAAATATAATATATTCTAATTATTGTCTAATAAAACGAATAACTTTATAAAAGTATTATGTTTTATATAAAAAGATTTTACTATTAGCCTAATAAAATGAATATTTTTATAAAAGTATTACATTTTATATAAAAAGCTTTTCTGTTTTATTACATTAATAATTCTAATAAAAAAACTTCATCATCATTATTATTATTCACACTATTAATCGACCAGTGTCGTTCCTGAGAAAGGAGGGCTTTCGATAAAGGATTTCTCCCTATCGGCGCAAGAATTAGGTGACCAAACCTCTCCTTGGCGAACTTCTAGACATCGTTAATAATGGAAATAATAATATTAATAACTCTGTCATCTCAATTATTGATTTAATAATATATAAAATATCGACAATAATTGAATAAAACTGAATGACTTCTCACGAAAGCATCAACATTCAATACTGTGTGCTACTATGCAACCACGCGTATTCTTGTACTTTTAACAACAGGTGTTTCAATAGTTAACGGTAAAACTTCCGTCGTTATTTTCAAAAAAATATTTTTGTCATTTTCTCAATCCGACAATAATTCAGTTGTGGGGTCCACCAATGATTGTGAATATTCCCCGGCCAATAGAATATTATAAACGACTTGCGTACTTTGCAAAAATCCTAAATATTACCCACAACTATAACATTATATCAAATTCATTCTATAATATTTAGAAATGATAATTATAGAAAATTCAACTTTATTCATAAAAGTTGGGGTCTTACAATTTTCAACTGTGACGCCCCCAAAATAGGTATACATCACCTATTCTGAGTCGCCAAATACATGGTACAGAATACAAATATAATCTTAAATATACAACAAAGAGAGTCATGAGTTTTAATACAAACATTGTCTTCTGTAGACAATATCCACTCTCGAAATAAGTCCTCATTACATTTATTAACACAATATTTAATGTAATAGTGAGGACTACTAATACTATCAATCGGACCTTCACTCCGCTTCCTGACTAGTCCCGACTATGTTCTCATTTCCTGAAGAGAATAGTTAAAGAAAGGGTGAGCTCAACTAGCCCAGTAAGAAATATTATGACTAAGATAATGCAGAATAAATTATCATTAGTCTTCAACAATGTTAAACTGATAAAATACAATAGACATCAAGTTTAACTGCAGTGGAACATGCAATCCATTAAAAGAGTCAGGTAGAGAATAAAATCTACTATCTTTTATGATTTAAATAATTTTTCATCACTTTTATTTCTGGGACTCAACTTAATAAATAATTCACGTCATCCCTGCACAATGGCCAAGGATATTCATAAGTATCACAACAACAAATTAACCATGCACTACTGGCCAAGGATATTCGTGTATTCATCAATGGTCATGATCATGCCAACAACTGTCCATCAATGCACTACGGGCCAATGAGGACTTTTACCACATCATTTGTAACATTATGGTCATGTTTACACCGAATAATCCCTGGTCATAATCATACCAAGTCCATCCATGCACTACAGGCCACGGATGACTTTCAACAAAATATAAATATGAGGATGAGGACAATGATATAAGAATTCAATAAAATAAGTTCAAGATTTAATTTATCCAGGAACTAATAACGTCCAAATTGTCAACATGATACTTCTTTGTAGAGTAAAATTTAAGAATGCTTAGAAGAATATTTCCACGAAAAGATACTAGATGAAGCGTAAATATCAAGGATATTCCACCAATTTCATGGAGTGTAGAAGTCAAAACTTTAAACAACTGAGTATAATAAAGAATGGTATAACAAAAGAAATCACCAGGCATGCGGTACTTTGCATGTATGACTTATTCCAATGTAATAATAAATAATGTAACCGTGTCGGGCATAATACCCAATCGGCATGATATTCCAATGTAATAATAAAGAATCGAATAACAACAAAATCACCATGCATGCGGTACTTTGTATGTATGAAAAGTTATTCCAATGTAATAATAAATAATGGAATCAGTCCCACGTAAAATGCATGTATATGATATACCAATAGAATAATAAAGATGTAAACCAGTCCGACGATATAACGCATGTATAGGATATTCCAATGAGAATAATAAAGACGGAACCGGTCCCACGTGAAATGCATGTGCATAAGATGTTCCAACAGAGTAATAACGAATAGAATAACAAATGTAAATCACTAAATATAGGGTAGATCACAGATACAAAGTTATTCCAATGTAATAATAAAGAATGGAATAATGTAAGTTCTCTTCATGAATATGAAAAAAAATAATACCCCTTACCTTATAAAGAAGAGTACTCCGACGGTTGGGTGGGAATATAGTTGAAAAAACATGCTCTACGCTCAAAGCTTTCTTAAACGCTAAAGAAATACTCTCAAGATATAAGAATAATTCTCTCTACAGTTTCTCTCTCTACAGTTTCAGTGAATTCGTAAGAAATAATGAATGAACGAGCTTCTATTTATAGAAGAATAGACTGAATAGTGACCAATCCATGAACGATCCAGATCGATTTACTTTAAACGGATGGTCCAGATTGGTTTATAATAAATATATAATATATTCTATTTATAATCTAATAAAACGAATAACTTTTAAAAAGATTTTATTATGCAAACACTATGCAGGCATTATGCAAACACTATGCATAATAAAATATAATATATTCTAATTATTGTCTAATAAAATGAATAACTTTATAAAAGTATTCTGTTTTATATAAAAAGATTTTACTATTAGCCTAATAAAATGAATAACTTTATAAAAGTATTTTGTTTTATATAAAAAGCTTTTCTGTTTTATTACATTAATAATAATAATAAAACAAAACTTCATCATCATTATTATTATTCACACTATTAATCGACCAGGTCGTTCCCAAGAAAGAGTTGGCTTTCCAATAAGGATTTCTTCGTATTGGCGTGCAATTAGGTGACCAAACCTCTCCTTGGCAGAACTTCTAGACATCGGTAATAATATAAATAATAATATTAATAACTCTGTCATCTGAATTATTGATTTAATAATATATAAAATATCGACAATAATTGAATAAAACTGAATGACATCTCACGTAAGCATCAATAATCAATACCATATGCTACTATGCAACCACACGTATTCTTGTACTTTTAACACCGGGTGTTTCAACAGTTAACGGTAAAACTTCCGTCGTTATTTTCATAAATATATTTTTGTCATTTTCTCAATCCGACAATAATTACATTTGTGAGTCCAAAGAATGATTGTGTCGTCATTTAATATTCACCGCTTAAAATGAATATTCCCCGACCAATCGAATATTATATAACAATTTGCGTACTTTGCAAAATTTATAAATATTACCCACAACTATAATATTATATCAAATTTATTCCATAATATTCAAAAATGATATTTATAGAAAATACATTTTTATTCATAAAAGTTGGGGTCTTACAATATCAATTGTGACGCCCCCAAAATAGGTATACATCACCTATTCTAAGTCGCCAAATACATGGTACAAAATACAAATACAATCTTAAATATACAATAAGAGAGCTGTGAGTTTTAATACAAACATTGTCTTCTAGACAATATCCACTCTCAGAATAAGTCCTCATTACATTTATTAACACACTATTTAACAGAATAGTGAGGACTACTAATACTATCATCTGGACCTTCATTCCGTTCCCCAACTAGTCACTCTGCTACGCTTCTCATTTCACAAGAGAACAATGAAAGAAAGGGTGAGCTCAACTAGCCCAGTAAAAAATATTATGACTAAGATAATCTAGAATAAATTATCATTAGTCTTCAACAATGTTAAATTAATAAAATACAATAGATATCAAGTTTAACTGCAGTGAAACATGCAATCTATTAATAGAGTCAAGTAGAGAATAAAATCTACTATCTTTTATGATTTAAAAGGTTTTTCATCACTTTTATCATTGACTCGACAATAAATAATTCACATCATCCTTGCATTACGACCAAGGATATTAATTAGTATCACAACCACAATTTATCCATGCACTACGGGCTAAGGATATTTGTGTTTTCATCAATGGTCATGATCATGCCAACAACTGTCCATCAATGCACTACGGGCCAATGAGGACTTTTACATCATCATTTGTAACATTACGGTCATGATTACACCGAATAATCCTTGGTCATAATCATACCAAGTCCATCCATGCACTACAGGCCACAGATGACTTTAAACAAAATATAAATATGAGCATGATGACAATGATATAAGAATTCAATAAAATAAGTTCAAAAATTAATTTATTCAGGAACTAATAACGTCCAAATTGTCAACATGATACCTCTTTGTAGAGTAAAATTTAAGAATGCTCAGAAGAATATTTCCATGAAAAGATACTGGATGAAGCTCAAATATCAAGGATATTCTACCAATTTCATCGAGTATAAAAGTCAAAACTTTAACCAACTGAATATAATAAAGAATGGAATAACAAAAGAAATCACCATGCATGCGGTACTTCGCATAGACAGGTTATTCTAATAGAATAATAAATAACGGAACCAGTTCAGGCGTAATATGCACCGACAGGATATTCCAACATAATAATAAAGAATGGAATAACAATAGAAATCACCATGCATACGGTACTTTGCATAGACAGGTTATTCTAACAAAATAATAAATAACGGAATTAGGTTCGATATAAAACGCACAGACAGGATATTCTAACAGGATAATAAAGACGAAACTAGGTCCGACGTAAAACGCACAGATAGGATATTCCAAAAGAATAATAAAGATTGAACCAGGTCCAACGTAAAATGCACAGACAGGATGTTCCAACATAATAATAACGAATGGAATAACAACAGAAATCACCAAGTATAGGGTAAACCGCGTATACAGGTTATTACAACAGAATAATAAAGAATGGAATAACAGAAGTTCTCTTCATAAATATGAAAATATAATACCCCTTACCTTATAAAGAAGAGTACTCCGACGGTAGGGCGGGGATATACTTGAAGAAACTTGCACTATACTTAAAGGTTTCTTAAACGTTAAAGAAATACGCTCAAGATAGAAGAATAATTCTCTCTACGCTTTCTCTCTAGAGTTTTAGTGTATTCGTAAGAAATAATGAAGGAATGAGCTTATTTATAGAAGAATGGACTGAATATTAACCAATCCATGAACCGTCCAGATCGATTTACTTTAAACGGACGGTCCAGATTGGTTTACAATAAAATATAATATATTCTATTTATAATCTAATAAAACGAATAACTTTTAAAAAGATTTTACTATGCAAACACTATGCAGTACTATGCATAATAAAATATAATATATTCTAATAATTATCTAATAAAATGAATAACTTTATAAAAGTATTTTATTTTATATAAAAAGATTTTACTATTAGCCTAATAAAACTAATAACTTTATAAAAGTATTCTGTTTTATATAAAAAGCTTTTCATTTATTACATTAATAATACTAATAAAACAAAACTTCATTATCATTATTATTATTCACACTATTAATCGACCGTGTCGTTCCTGTGAAAGTGGGGATTTCTAATAAGGATTTCTCGCTATCATGCGTGTAATTAGGTGACCAAACCTCTCCTCAAGCGAAACTTAGACATTGTTTATAATACAAATAATAATATTAATAACATTGTCATCTCAATTATTGATTTAATAATATATAAAATATCGAAATGATAATTAAATAAAAGCGAATGACTTCTCACGTAAGCATCAATAATCAATACCGTAAAGCTTACTATGCAACCACGCCAGTATTCTCGTACTTTTAACAAGGGTGTTTCAATAGTTAACATAAAACTTCCGCCGTTATTTTCATAAAAATATTTTTTGTCGTTTTCTCAATCCGAATAATAATTACATTGTGGGGTCCAAAGAATGATTGTGTCGCCGTATCTAATATTCCCCTGTTTAAAATCGAATATTCCCCAACCAATCGAATATTATATAACAACTTGCATAGTTTGCTAAATTTATAAATATTACCCACAACTATAACATTATATCAAATTTATTCCATAATATTCAAAAATGATATTTATAGAAAATACATTTTTATTCATAAAAGTTGGGGTCTTCTAATATCAATTGTGACACCCCAAAATAGGTATACATCACCTATTCTAAGTCGCCAAATACATGGTACAAAATACAAATACAATCTTAAATATACAATAAGAGAGTCATGAGTTTTAATACAAACATTGTCTTCTAGACAATATCCACTCTCAGAATAAGTCCTCATTACATTTATTAACACACTATTTAATGTAATAGTGAGGACTACTAATACTATCATCTGGACCTTCATTCCGTTCCCCAACTAGTCCTGGCTACGTTCTCATTTCCTGAAGAGAACAATGAAAGAAAGGGTGAGCTCAACTAGCCCAGTAAAAAATATTATGACTAAGATAATCTAGAATAAATTATCATTAGTCTTCAACAATGTTAAACTGATAAAATACAATAGACATCAAGTTTAACTGCAGTGGAACATGCAATCCATTAAAAGAGTCAGGTAGAGAATAAAATCTACTATCTTTTATGATTTAAATAATTTTTCATCACTTTTATTTCTGGGACTCAACTTAATAAATAATTCACGTCATCCCTGCACAATGGCCAAGGATATTCATAAGTATCACAACAACAAATTAACCATGCACTACTGGCCAAGGATATTCGTGTATTCATCAATGGTCATGATCATGCCAACAACTGTCCATCAATGCACTACGGGCCAATGAGGACTTTTACCACATCATTTGTAACATTATGGTCATGTTTACACCGAATAATCCCTGGTCATAATCATACCAAGTCCATCCATGCACTACAGGCCACGGATGACTTTCAACAAAATATAAATATGAGGATGAGGACAATGATATAAGAATTCAATAAAATAAGTTCAAGATTTAATTTATCCAGGAACTAATAACGTCCAAATTGTCAACATGATACTTCTTTGTAGAGTAAAATTTAAGAATGCTTAGAAGAATATTTCCACGAAAAGATACTAGATGAAGCGTAAATATCAAGGATATTCCACCAATTTCATGGAGTGTAGAAGTCAAAACTTTAAACAACTGAGTATAATAAAGAATGGTATAACAAAAGAAATCACCAGGCATGCGGTACTTTGCATAGACAGCTTATTCCAACAGAATAATAAATAATGTAACCAGTCGTCGCATAATACCCAATCGGCACGATATTCCAATGTAATAATAAAGAATCGAATAACAACAGAAATCACCATGCATGCGGTACTTTGCATAGACAGGTTATTCCAACAGAATAATAAATAATGGAATCAGGTCCGACGTAAAATGCACAGACATGATATACCAATAGAATAATAAAGACAGAACCAGGTCCGACGTATAACGCACAGATAGGATATTCCAACAGAATAATAAAGACGGAACCAGGTCCGGCGTAAAATGCACAGACAAGATGTTCCAACAGAGTAATAACGAATAGAATAACAACAGAAATCACTAAATATAGGGTAGACCGCGTATACAGGTTATTCCAACAGAATAATAAAGAATGGAATAACAGAAGTTCTCTTCATGAATATGAAAAAAAATAATACCCCTTACCTTATAAAGAAGAGTACTCCGACGGTTGGGTGGGAATATAGTTGAAAAAACATGCTCTACGCTCAAAGCTTTCTTAAACGCTAAAGAAATACTCTCAAGATATAAGAATAATTCTCTCTACAGTTTCTCTCTCTCTGGGTTTGAGGTGAATTAAGTAAGAAATAATGAATGAACGAGCTTCTATTTATAGAAGAATAGATCGAATAGTGACTAATCCATGAAACGATCCGGATCGATTTACTTTAAACGGATGGTCAGTTTGGTTTATAATAAATATATAATATATTCTATTTATAATCTAATAAAACGAATAACTTTTAAAAAGATTTTATTATCTGAAACACTATGCAGGCATTATGCAAACACTATGCATAATAAAATATAATATATTCTAATTATTGTCTAATAAAATGAATAACTTTATAAAAGTATTCATTTTATATAAAAGATTTTACTATTAGCTTTAATAAAATGAATAACTTTATAAAAGTATTTTGTTTTATATAAAAAGCTTTTCATTTTATTACATTAATAATAATAATAAAACAAAACTTCATCATCATTATTATTATTCACACTATTAATCGACCGTGTCGCTCCCGAAAGAGTTGGCTTTCCAATAAGGATTTCTTCAGATTGGCGCGTGCGATTAGGTGACCAAACCTCTCCTTGGCGTAACTTCTGATACATCGGTAATAATATAAATAATAATATTAATAACTCATCTCATCTAATTATTGATTTAATAATATATAAAATATCGATAATAATTGAATAAAATCAATGACATCTCACGTAAGCATCAATAATCAATACCATATGCTACTATGCAACCACACGTATTCTTGTACTTTTAACACCGGGTGTTTCAACAGTTAACGGTAAAACTTCCGTCGTTATTTTCATAAATATATTTTGTCATTTTCTCAATCCGATGATAATTACATTGTGAGTCCAAAGATGATTGTGTCGTCGCATTTAATATTCAACTTTAAAATGAATATTCCCCACCAATCGAATATTATATAACAATTTATGTACTTTGCAAAATTTATAAATATTACCCACAACTATAATATTATATCAAATTTATTCCATAATATTCAAAATGATATTTATAGAAAATACATTTTTATTCATAAAAGTTGGGGTCTTACAATATCAATTGTGACGCCCCCAAAATAGGTATACATCACCTATTCTAAGTCGCCAAATACATGGTACAAAATACAAATACAATCTTAAATATACAATAAGAGAGCTGTGAGTTTTAATACAAACATTGTCTTCTAGACAATATCCACTCTCAGAATAAGTCCTCATTACATTTATTAACACACTATTTAACAGAATAGTGAGGACTACTAATACTATCATCTGGACCTTCATTCCGTTCCCCAACTAGTCCTGGCTACGTTCTCATTTCCTGAAGAGAACAATGAAAGAAAGGGTGAGCTCAACTAGCCCAGTAAAAAATATTATGACTAAGATAATCTAGAATAAATTATCATTAGTCTTCAACAATGTTAAATTAATAAAATACAATAGATATCAAGTTTAACTGCAGTGAAACATGCAATCTATTAATAGAGTCAAGTAGAGAATAAAATCTACTATCTTTTATGATTTAAAAGGTTTTTCATCACTTTTATCGCTGGGACTCAGCTTAATAAATAATTCACATCATCCTTGCATTACGACCAAGGATATTAATTAGTATCACAACCACAATTTATCCATGCACTACGGGCTAAGGATATTTGTGTTTTCATCAATGGTCATGATCATGCCAACAACTGTCCATCAATGCACTACGGGCCAATGAGGACTTTTACATCATCATTTGTAACATTACGGTCATGATTACACCGAATAATCCTTGGTCATAATCATACCAAGTCCATCCATGCACTACAGGCCACAGATGACTTTAAACAAAATATAAATATGAGCATGATGACAATGATATAAGAATTCAATAAAATAAGTTCAAAAATTAATTTATTCAGGAACTAATAACGTCCAAATTGTCAACATGATACCTCTTTGTAGAGTAAAATTTAAGAATGCTCAGAAGAATATTTCCATGAAAAGATACTGGATGAAGCTCAAATATCAAGGATATTCTACCAATTTCATCGAGTATAAAAGTCAAAACTTTAACCAACTGAATATAATAAAGAATGGAATAACAAAAGAAATCACCATGCATGCGGTACTTCGCATAGACAGGTTATTCTAATAGAATAATAAATAACGGAACCAGTTCAGGCGTAATATGCACCGACAGGATATTCCAACATAATAATAAAGAATGGAATAACAATAGAAATCACCATGCATACGGTATTTTTGCATGATAAAAAGTTATTCTAACAAAATAATAAATAACGGAATTAGGTTCGATATAAAACGCACAGACAGGATATTCTAACAGGATAATAAAGACGAAACTAGGTCCGACGTAAAACGCACAGATAGGATATTCCAAAAGAATAATAAAGATTGAACCAGGTCCAACGTAAAATGCACGGACAGGATGTTCCAACATAATAATAACGAATGGAATAACAACAGAAATCACCAAGTATAGGGTAAACCGCATTATCAAAAGTTATTACAATGTAAATAATAAAGAATGGAATAACAGAAGTTCTCTTCATAAATATGAAAATATAATACCCCTTACCTTATAAAGAAGAGTACTCCGACGGTAGGGCGGGGATATACTTGAAGAAACTTGCACTATACTTAAAGGTTTCTTAAACGTTAAAGAAATACGCTCAAGATAGAAGAATAATTCTCTCTACAGTTTCTCTCTCTAGAGTTTTAGTGTATTCGTAAGAAATAATGAAGGAATGAGCTTCTATTTATAGAAGAATGGACTGAATATTAACCAATCCATGAACCGTCCAGATCGATTTACTTTAAACGGACGGTCCAGATTGGTTTACAATAAAATATAATATATTCTATTTATAATCTAATAAAACGAATAACTTTTAAAAAGATTTTACTATGCAAACACTATGCAGGCACTATGCATAATAAAATATAATATATTCTAATAATTATCTAATAAAATGAATAACTTTATAAAAGTATTTTATTTTATATAAAAAGATTTTACTATTAGCCTAATAAAACTAATAACTTTATAAAAGTATTCTGTTTTATATAAAAAGCTTTTCTGTTTATTACATTAATAATACTAATAAAACAAAACTTCATTATCATTATTATTATTCACACTATTAATCGACCAGGTCGTTCCCAGGAAAGTGGGGGATTTCTAATAAGGATTTCTCGCTATTGGCGTGTAATTAGGTGACCAAACCTCTCCTTGGCAGAACTTCTAGACATTGTTTATAATACAAATAATAATATTAATAACATTGTCATCTCAATTATTGATTTAATAATATATAAAATATCGACAATAATTAAATAAAACTGAATGACTTCTCACGTAAGCATCAATAATCAATACCGTGTGCTACTATGCAACCACGCGTATTCCTGTACTTTTAACACCGGGTGTTTCAATAGTTAACAGTAAAACTTCCGCCGTTATTTTCATAAAAATATTTTTGTCGTTTTCTCAATCCGAAATGATAATAATTTCATTGTGGGGTCCAAAGAATGATTGTGTCGCCGCATTTAATATTCCCTCGCTTAAAACGAATATTCCCCGACCAATCGAATATTATATAACAACTTGCATAGTTTGCTAAATTTATAAATATTACCCACAACTATAACATTATATCAAATTTATTCCATAATATTCAAAAATGATATTTATAGAAAATACATTTTTATTCATAAAAGTTGGGGTCTTACAATATCAATTGTGACGCCCCCAAAATAGGTATACATCACCTATTCTAAGTCGCCAAATACATGGTACAAAATACAAATACAATCTTAAATATACAATAAGAGAGCTGTGAGTTTTAATACAAACATTGTCTTCTGTACAATATCCACTCTCGAAATAAGTCCTCATTACATTTATTAACACACTATTTAATGTAATAGTGAGGACTACTAATACTATCATCCTGGACCTTCATTCCGCTCCCCAACTAGTCACGCTACGCTTCTCATTTCAAGAAGAGAACAATGAAAGAAAGGGTGAGCTCAACTAGCCCAAGAAAAATATTATGACTAAGATAATCTAGAATAAATTATCATTAGTCTTCAACAATGTTAAATTAATAAAATACAATAAATATCAAGTTTAACTGCAAAGGAAACATGCAATCTATTAATAGAGTCAAGTAGAGAATAAAATCTACTATCTTTTATGATTTAAAAGGTTTTTCATCACTTTTATCGCTGGGACTCAGCTTAATAAATAATTCACATCATCCCTGCATTACGGCCAAGGATATTAATTAGTATCACAACCACAATTTATCCATGCACTACGGGCCAAGGATATTTGTGTTTTCATCTATGGTCATGATCATGCCAACAACCGTCCATCAATGCACTACGGACAATGAGGACTTTTACATCATCATTTGTAACATTACTGGCCATGATTACAATCGAATAATCCTTGGTCATAATCATACCAAGTCCATCCATGCACTACAAAATACACGATGACTTTAAACAAAATATAAATATGAGCATGATGACAATGATATAAGAATTCAATAAAATAAGTTCAAGAATTAATTTATTCAGGAACTAATAACGTCCAAATTGTCAACATGATACCTCTTTGTAGAGTAAAATTTAAGAATGCTCAGAAGAATATTTCCATGAAAAGATACTGGATAAAGCTCAAATATCAAGGATATTCTACCAATTTCATCGAGTATAAAAGTCAAAACTTTAACCAACTGAATATAATAAAGAATGGAATAACAAAAGAAATCACCATGCATGCGGTATTCGCATAGACAGTTATTCTAATAGAATAATAAATAACGGAACCAGTTCAGGCGTAATATGCACCGACAGGATATTCCAACATAATAATAAAGAATGGAATAACAATAGAAATCACCATGCATGCGGTACTTTGCATAGACAGGTTATTCTAACAAAATAATAAATAACGGAATTAGGTTCGATATAAAACGCACAGACAGGATATTCTAACAGGATAATAAAGACGAAACTAGGTCCGGCGTAAAACGCACAGATAGGATATTCCAAAAGAATAATAAAGATTGAACCAGGTCCAACGTAAAATGCACAGACAGGATGTTCCAACATAATAATAACGAATGGAATAACAACAGAAATCACCAAGTATAGGGTAAACCGCGTATACAGGTTATTACAACAGAATAATAAAGAATGAAATAACAGAAGTTCTCTTCATAAATATGAAAAAAATAATACCCCTTACCTTATAAAGAAGAGTACTCCGACGGTAGGGCGGGGATATACTTGAAGAAACTTGCACTATACTCAAAGGTTTCTTAAACGTTAAAGAAATACGCTCAAGATAGAAGAATAATTCTCTCTACAGTTTCTCTCTCTAGAGTTTTAGTGTATTCGTAAGAAATAATGAAGGAATGAGCTTCTATTTATAGAAGAATGGATTGAATATTAACCAATCCATGAACCGTCCAGATCGATTTACTTTAAACGGACGGTCCAGATTGGTTTACAATAAAATATAATATATTCTATTTATAATCTAATAAAACGAATAACTTTTAAAAAGATTTTACTATGCAAACACTATGCAGGCACTATGCAAACACTATGCATAATAAAATATAATATATTCTAATAATTATCTAATAAAATGAATAACTTTATAAAAGTATTTTATTTTATATAAAAAGATTTTACTATTAGCCTAATAAATCTAATAACTTTATAAAAGTATTCTGTTTTATATAAAAAGCTTTTCTGTTTATTACATTAATAATACTAATAAAACAAAACTTCATTATCATTATTATTATTCACACTATTAATCGACCAGGTCGTTCCCAGGAAAGTGGGGGATTTCTAATAAGGATTTCTCGCTATTGGCGTGTAATTAGGTGACCAAACCTCTCCTTGGCAGAACTTCTAGACATTGTTTATAATACAAATAATAATATTAATAACATTGTCATCTCAATTATTGATTTAATAATATATAAAATATCGATAATAATTAAATAAAACCGAATGACTTCTCACGTAAGCATCAATAATCAATACCGGTATTGCTACTATGCAACCACGCCAGATTCTGTGCATTTTTTTAACACCGGGTGTTTCAATAGTTAACGATAAAACTTCCGCCGTTATTTTCATAAAAATATTTTTGTCGTTTTCTCAATTCGACAATAATTCCGCTAATGGGGTCCACTAATGATTGTACTTAGTCGCATTTAATATTCCCCGCTTAAAACGAATATTCCCCGACCAATCGAATATTATATAACAACTTGCATACTTTGCTAAATTTATAAATATTACCCACAACTATAACATTATATCAAATTTATTCCATAATATTCAAAAATGATATTTATTGAAAATACATTTTTATTAATAAAAGTTGGGGTCTTACAATATCCCCTTCTTATGAAATTTTGCCCTCGAAAATAGGGTACATACCTGGTATGTCGAAGAGGTAAGGATACCTTGATTTCATTTCAGATTCTAACTCCCAGGTCATTTCCTCAACATCGTGGTTCCTCCGTAAAACTTTGACTTGAGGTATAACCTTGGAGCGTAGAATATGTTCCTACTTATCCAAGATTTGAATAGGAACCTCTTCATAGGTTAAATCTTTCGCTATTTCGTCTGGTTCTAACTCAATAATGTGGTTCGAGTTTTTCACATATTTATGTAACATGGATATATAAAAAACGTTATGAACACGAGACATACTTGGCGGTAAAGCGAGTCTATAGGCTACAGTCCCTACTCGATCGAAGATTAAAAATGGGCCAATGAATCGAGTATTGAGCTTTCCTCTCTTTCCAAATCTCGTAACTCCTTTGCATGGAGCAACACGTAATAACACATGATCTCCAATATCGAATTCCACGTCCTTTCGATGAAGATTAGTATAGCTCTTTTATCGATCTTGGGAGGTTTTTATACGTTGTCGGATCGTTTGAATCTTTTTTGTAGTCATACGTACCAACTCCGGTCCAATGGTAAGAACATGTCCCAACATCCCATGAAGTCAAGGACACAGAGTCTTAATAAATTTTCAAGAGTTTGAATAGTCCACTTTGATTGTCCGTCCGTTTGAGGATGATATGCCGAACTAAATCGTAAATCCGTGCCTATAGCTTTTTGCAAACTAACCCAAAATCGCGAAGTGAATCCTGGGTCTCGATCAGAAACTATGGATACTGGCTTACCATGCAATCTTGTAACCTCGTTTATGTACATACGAACAAGACGTTCAAGTGTATAAGTTTCTCGTATAGGTAAGAAATGAGCAGACTTGTTTAATTTATCAACAATGACCCAAATTGCATTAATGCCTTAAGTAACTTTGGGAAGACCAGTAACGAAATCCATGGTAATGTGCTCACACTTCCATTCTGGAATTTCAAGTGGTTGCAATGGACCTTTTGGTACTTGATGTTCTGCCTTGACTCGTTGACAGGTTAAACACCTTGAGATAAACATCGCTATCTCCCTCTTCATATTGCCCCACCAAAATGTATGTCGAAGATCATGATACATTTTGGTACTCCCTTGATGGATTACAAACGGTGTGTTGTGCGCCTCCATCATGATTTTATACTTTAAATCGAGGTCGTTAGGAACACAAAGTCTGGATTTGACTCGAAGTATTCCTTCTTCATCGATTCATGCACTCAAAGTCTGTTGTGCACCTTCTTGTACTTTCTTCCTCATATGCATCAGCTCCAAGTCTGTCGCTTGAGCAGCTTTAACTTTATCGATTACAATTGGTTCTACTCGTATATTCACCATCATCACGTGGGTCCCTGGAGTTTTGATCTCTATCTCCCTCCTTTGCAAGTCATACAAAATGGGCCTTTGCGTTGACAATATCACACTCGTACCCGCATATGATCTTCTACTCAATGCGTCAGCTACCACGTTCGCTTTTCCAGGATGGTATTGGATGTTATGATCATAATCTTTCAATAGTTCAAGCCAACGTCGTTGTCGCATGTTTAGTTCCTTTTGAGTGAAGAAATATTTGAGGCTTTTATGATCCGTAAAGATCTCCACTTTCTCTCCATACAAGTAATGCCTCCAAATTTTAAGTGTGAAGACAACAACTGCCAACTCTAGATCATGAGTAGGATAATTTCTCTCATATTCTTTGAGTTGTTGAGAGGCATAGGCTATGACTTTCCCATGTTGCATGAGAACACATCATAACCCTTTGCCTGAAGCATCACTGTAGATGACAAATTCCTCCGAGCCAGATGGTATTGTCAGAATATGTGCTGAAATGAGTCTTCTCTTGAGTTCTTGAAAACTCTTCTAACATTCCTCACTCCAATCGGATTTTGTATCTTTCCGAGTCAGCTGAGTTAAGGGAGTAGCGATTCAAGAAAACCCTTCTACGAATCTCCGATAATAATCAGCTAAGCCGAGAAAGCTACGTACTTCGGTCACTGATTTAGGTTGCTCCCAACTTTGAATAGCTTCAATCTTTGCTGGGTCAACAGATATTCCATGACTTGATACCACGTGCCCAAGGAATGCTACTTCCTTAAGCCAGAACTCGTATTTCTTCAACTTGGCATAAAGCTTATATTCACAAAGCTTTTGGAGTATCAGCCTCAAGTGTTTCTCATGATCGTCACGGCTTTTTGAATAAATAAGGATGTCACCAATAAAGACGACCACAAAGTGATCCAAATATTCCTTGAATACTTGGTTTATCATATCCATGAAGGCAGTAGGAGCATTAGTCAATCCAAAAGACATGACTAGGAATTCATAATGCCCGTACCGAGTTCTGAAAGCGGTCTTTGGAATGTCATCCGTTTTTATCTTCAATTGGTGATATCTAGAATGAAAATCAATCTTTGAAAAGAATTTAGCGCCTTGCAACTGGTCAAACAGGTCATCAATACGTGGTAATGGGTACCTATTTTTGATGGTGACAAGATTCAACTCCCGATAATCAATACAAAGTCGCATACTCCCATCTTTCTTCTTCACGAATAGAACAGGAGCTTCCCAAGGAGAAGTTCTGGACAAATAATGCCAATGTCTAATAATTCCTGCAGTTGGGTCTTTAACTCCTGAAGTTCAATAGGAGCCATTCGATATGGGGCTTTGGAAATAGGTTTTGTACCAGGTTCAAGGTCGATACAAAATTCAATTTCACGCTCTTGGGGTAGGCCAGGAAGTTCTTCAGGGAATACGTCAGGAAATTCATTAACAATAGAAATATCATTCAAAACTGACGTATTTTTGTTTAAATCCGTGACATGAGCTAAGAAAGCTTGTCATCTGTTTTTCATTAAATGAATAGCTTTATGGCTTGAGATGACAGTGATTGATATTAATGGTTTGGTTGCTTGTATTCGCATAATAGGTTGATTTGGAATATGAAAGCTAACAACCTTACGAAAATAATCAATTTTTGTATGATGAGTAGTTAACCAATCAATCCCTAGAATTACATCAAATGCAAGTATTTTCAAAGAAATAAGATCGACAGGTAATGTGAAGGTACCGATTTAAACCAAACAAGACTTATAAACAGTGGATGTAATGAAGGTTTCTCCCAGCGGAGTTTCAACAGATAAGTCAAAGTCTAATTTCTCTAGAGTCAAATTTAAACGTTGAGCGCAAGTAGAAGAAATAAAAGAATGTGTAGAATCGATATCAAATAAGGTATATACTTCGCTAGAGTTTATGATAAGCTTACCCGTGATGACCTCATTTGGGTTCCTTGCTTTCTGGGAGGTCACGACAAATGCTCTCCCTTGAACTACTGGCTTTGACTTTTACGGGCGCGCTTTCTTTGCCTCCATCCTAGCTGAACTTATCTTCGGTGAACGACAAAATCGGGCTAGGTGACCTTCTCTTCCACAATTATAACATGATTTTGATGGCATCGCACAGTTTGGACTGATGTGTCCCTCCCCTCCGCATTTGAAGAATATGATATGTGGTCGTTCTCCTTCCTTAACCATGGGTGCATGTGCTGATGTCTT
Organism: Panax quinquefolius; assembly: GCA_020205615.1. Taxonomy (NCBI): domain Eukaryota; kingdom Viridiplantae; phylum Streptophyta; class Magnoliopsida; order Apiales; family Araliaceae; genus Panax; species Panax quinquefolius. The sequence goes on from CM035163.1 coordinate 80,764,904, forward strand.
TCCATAATTGTTGAATCTCCTCTTCTTGAAATGTCCATTCTTATTGCTTTGGCTATGATTACGACCGAAGTGGTTACCATTTCTGGCATGTTGATTCCCTCCACGCTTATTATCACGGGTTCGATGGTATTATCACTTTGGTATTATCATTTTGCTTAAATTTGCTCTCTTTTTTGGTTGGGTTGACTCATTATCGTGTTCCAATAACTGAGCCATATTAACAACATCTGAATACAAACACAGTTTATGAGAGATAAGATATTGACGTATCTCGGGTTTCAAACCTCTTAGAAACATTCGCTGTAATGCCCCGAAATCCGGTCTATCTTCACACCCGGATTCTGTACGTCACGATCCCATCTTCTTCCAAACGTACATCATTATATAGCTAAATATAACAACATATACTCTCAAATCCCAGGTTCTAAAAACCTTATACCCTTTTTCATTACAAATAATGATAAATACATTATTCATTTCATCTTAAAAGAGTGACTTTTATCCGCCACCAAGGATACATAATAGTTCTTCAAACTAATCTAAAGTTCATTTAACTTATTAAATATTACAAGTCTTCGCTCAATCTTCTCGCTCATCCACATTCTGAATGGCACTTCATCTGGATACTGTCAGCTTGATCTTTACGGGATCCTTAAGTTCTTCTAACATCATTCGCTGAAAATGTTTTTCATTTAAAGCAAGTGTGAGCATTCAATTGCCCAGCAAGTCATCACAGTTGACAAACATCTTCAAGAATTCAAACATTCTTTTAAGACTTCGATAACCGAACAAAGGTTATGAAGCAACTTGAATAATAGGAATAATCTCGATTCCTATCATTTTAAAATAATATTCACTTTCATTTTAAAATACTTTCATTCTTCTACCTTTTTCATACTCATTCTGTCTGGCTAGAATCATTAGCACAAACTTAACAATAACGGATCATGTATGAACAGAGCATTCTCTTATTGAACAGTTAAATCATAGAATAGTTTATCTCATAGAAATACCGAAGTGTTCACATTGTGGCACAAGGCCTCATACGTTCTACCACCTTATACAAATATCACACATTAGCACATAGATGGAACTTCTCAAGTTCAACATTTGAGAAGTTCAAGAAACTAACATTCATTTGAAATATGAATGAAGTTAGGAAACTTGCCTTACGCCCAGCTACAACTTACGTAGAACTGCTCATTTCAATTACGTCATGTATATATGATTTATGCATTAGTTTGCTTAACTTTACTTCTTAGGGTTTGTGTTCTTATCACCTAAGTTTACATGACCACTTTCATTATCGCTCTACGGCTTCATGATATACGGAGATGTCTTACTTATACGTTCATCATCTTTGATGTTTTACTTTCTTATCTTCTTCTTATAACTTCTCTAGGACACAGCACACATCGCTTCTCTACTAGTAGTCCATATGGTACTTTGAGTGGTTTCCCACAAACAACCAACAAACAAGTTCTCGTCTCGTCTACACTGCCCATAATAGTGAGTTAGATCGGTTGCCAGTTTTGTATATACCTTCGCTCTCTGAAGGAATGGTTTAGCCCAGCTCCCATATGTCAACCATCAAAGGTTACGATTGTACTACAACTTAACTTATCTTAACATATTCGAACTTATTAAACTATAATCTTCGTTAAGTTAATTTCTTATTCCTTATGGCTTCCTGGAAACTAAATGCCACACCTCAGTATTCACTCCTTATCGTCTAAGTCATAGAGTCTTTTGTATACTCAGAGCGATCATTCCATTTTAATCCTTAACTCGGCTTTGTTACGTTAAACGTTATTATCTTTAATTCAACTTCTTTACCATTCACGGTTTAATCATTGACCTTCATCATCTTACGGTCAAACCATACACGGGGTGTAGGTTCTATCCGTTTAATATTTGTGTACCCTCAATCCTTCACGTCGGTTAAAGTGTTCAACGCATACATTTTATTCTAACGTTCTCCTCCGACTCGCATTCGGCTTCCATTAATCTTATTACCGTTCATTACGGCTTTCTTAATACCATTCATATCTTACTTATTACTTTCGTTATCCATTACTTGAACCCCATGTTCATTAGTCATTCTTAATGTCCAAGCCATACCGTTCGTTCTATGCTAAGATTGCTTATATATCACGGCAGCATTGCGTTCGCAGCGTCTATATGGTTTACACTTATCTCTCACTATCATGACATAAAATCAAAATGTTATTCATTAACCTCGTCGCTCAACGTTTAAGGAATCACAACCATAGCAATCCTCCACATTCGTTTATCGTAACTACGGTCCCCGGATATCGGTTTCGTAATCCGTGTTTACATTATTTCTCTTTTACTCTCATATAATCTTTTCGTTCAACCTTCATTAAAGGTTTAATTCACTTGTTTAAGTTTTATATTAGTTGCATAATATGTTCTTTATCTTCCCGTACGTTTCCCCCAAGAGTTGAGCAGTTAAAAGTGAAAGTAGTATGCACACAAGCCAATCATGTTTGATGATAAAGCATATACTTTGTAACAATCTTATTCATTTATTAATAAAAAGTATTAATTTATTAAAGGCTTTTAATTATCTACATGATGCTGTTTTATAATATGTGATAAACCCATAGTTTTAAGCAATGCTTTTAGAATAATGATGATGATCATTCTAATGAGATCTAAATTCTTAGAAAGCTTAAAACTAAAATAGTTCCCAATCATTGGATTACTAAATTGGGGATTAGTGAATCCGGATAGATTGGTACATACGTTACTTGCTCATTGGATGAGGATGATTGATCTCATGATCATTTGTGTGGAGACACTAAAGCAAGTATGTAGGTGCTTATTAGAGAATAAGTTCACTGAACGTGGCTCGCTAAGGAATACCTAATGGAGTTTTACTTGCTTGTCATTGGAAATCCCTGTAGTGATAGTAGTACAAGTGATCCTTGGACTTGAGATCATCATAGTATCTTGTGTATGATGAGTTATACTTTGACTTATTCCTTAAGACCCTTAGGGTATATAAAAGGGTATGCTTGGGTATAACAAATTGTACATTGAGATAATATATGATCAATAAAGAATCTACCACTTCTAATAAAAGAAGAGAAATGTCCTATGTGATTCGATAAATGACAACCTAGTAGTCCTTGGCCAAAGCAGAATGAAATTAGAAAGGAGTTTCTAATTTGCATTATTTGGAGTTGTGCATTTAAGAGTCGAAATACATATAATTAAATAAAATAAGACTTGACAGTAATTCCATGTCTTATATTTAATTGGGATCATTGTATGGTGGAAGGATTGAATTATGCAGTAACTATTTACTCAAAGGTTCTTTTATGATTAATTTTGAAATCTATATTATCCGGAAAGTCGTTGATCGCTAGGGAGGCTTATCCTATTGTAGAATAAATATTATTTATTTAAATAAATTAATTATTTAATTTATTTATTTAAATAAGATTAGAATTGTTCTAATTGATTTATTCACAACCTGTTTAATAGGGAGAACCTAAAGGGTCACACCATAAAAGGAAGAATAATTATTTAAGAAGTTAATGGCATAATCGTAATAATATAGTTAAGTATATTTAATTTAATCTATGGTGATAGAATAAATTAAATAGCTTAATATTTATTATTTAATATTTTAGAAATATTAAATATAAATTAATAAGAGGAGTCTTATTAATATTATTACAATTATTATTATTTTAATTTCTAAAAGAGTTTAGGAATTAATTTAATATAAGTACTCTCATTTATTCCTAATAGGATTAGGAGGAAAATTAATTAAAGGAGTTTAATTAATTATCCCTAATAAGATTAGGGGAGCCCATTTAATTAAAAGAGTTTAATTAAATAATACCTTATTTTATTAAATAAGGTTACCTGATATCTTTATAAGATGTGTCTTATATCAGATATAAATATACTGCATATAATTCAATTTGTTGGAGAGTACGTTCTTTTCTATAGAGATAGAAAACTAGGGTTTGAGCCAAATACCCATCTTCTTGAATTCTTATTATTCCTTGGTGGATCACCTCTAGAGGCCAAACACTTGGGTGGCTAACGTTGATCAAAGGAAAGAACCAAACCCGGTGGATTCAAGTTGAACGCGAAAAGGATTGGAGGTGAACTCGTACCTGAGGAAGCTCGTTTCTACAAGGGTATGATTTCATAATTCATCTTTTCGTTTAATTAATAATTGTGCATAAAGGGTGATCCGGGTATATGGTTTGTAAATTTTTAAACTCTGATTTTTACACGCTTCCACATTATTTTTGCAATTTGATTGCGCACATGAATATTACAAACCTAACAAAAAGCTCTTCTCTGGCTTTTTCACTACACGAAGTCAAGCTGTTCTTTCACTCTCCTTCTATCTCTCTATCTCTGACTATGGCTCGAGTTTAAAGTACTTGGCTCTGCAGTGCGGCACTACAAAGACCGCCTTACAGGCATGGTTGGCCATGCTGGCTGAGCCCTAATTCTTGATAATTTCTTCTAAGTGTTAAGTTTATTTTGAGACGCTACTACCCGATCTCATAGCTCCTTCGTTATAACTCGGAACGAGGTTATTGCAAAGCCACTCTCTTCCTTATCTTACGTACTTCAATACTCCCAGACAGAACTTCTTTCTGAATCTGTTAACGTGCCATTCAATTGGCTTAATCTTCACCCTTCGTTTATTTTATGTTTTTAACGCTCTTTGTTTGTTCGTCCGTAATTCGGTCATCCGAACTCGGAATTCATTCGTTCTTGAGTCCACGACTCACATTTTCTATGTTCTCTTACATTCTTATGAAACCCTATATGTTCGGGTTCATTTACTAACTTTCTAATTCTTGTTTGTCTTTTACAAAATTTTCGCCATAACTTCGTTATAGCTAAGTTTTAATTCGTTCTTCATGAACGTTTCTACCGTTCTTAACCAAGCAATATGCGTCTAACTTATATGCGATGGTTTTAAACTTGTCCATCAACAACAAATATCCTACGATGGTTTTAAATTTGTCCATCAACAACGTTCTTCGTGTTCTTCGCATGTTCTTCGTGTTCTTCATTCGTTCTTCGTTTTAATCAATATTTTGGATTACGATTTCACTTTTTATTGGAATTTGATGTTATAGATCATCATTATTAATTTATTACACCTACTTATTGATATAATCCACTCAGATCATTCTAATTCATTACGAATCTTATACTTTCTTAAGAAATTTATTTACTAAACTTCAAATTCTTATTTTCTTATTTCTCATGATTTCAACCATATGAAATCATCCCTAACATCATCTACTTCTTATCTTCATTAAGTTATGTTTTAAACATATAAAAATTTAAAGAAAATCTAACATATAAGTTAGGTTTTAATACCTTTCCTCTTTATTTTTCTTCCGCTAGACAAAACCAGCGATTTGCTAGCTTTTCCATTTCACGAACATTTTCGATCCGAACATTCATGCTCATGCTCTTCCTTCTCCCTCTCCATCTGAATTCTCTCTCTCTCTCTCTCTCTCTGTAGTGTAGGATTTTTCAAAATCTCATATAAATGAAATAAGCTTCCTATTTATAGATTTTCCAAAGCTAGGGAAAAATAGTCATTTCACCCTAACCTCCTTACTATTCACACCTCCATACTATTCATTACTTAAGTGTTAAGTTAACTTAGCCCTTAAGTCTACTTAGCCTTTAAGTTACGTGGTTCCGTCTTTTGGGTTTTCGTCCGACAGTTTTAAAAACTGCGATTCTCAGAATCCAAATATTTTTGGATATTTCGTCTTTCCTTTACCGATTAACTTTTACGTATTCTTCGGATTTCCAAAAAACAGAAAAATACTTTTTGGCGCTAAGTGTTTTCCTTCACGTTTTACCCTAACGTAGTTAAACGAGTGAAAAGTACACATCAATACTTTTCGTTATTTTTATTTTGTCTGATTTTTGCACGTTTTTTCGAGAAAAACTTTTATCGGCTTACTTAACTTTTCACGACATATTATCGTCAAATTTTTTGACGGAATGTCATTTTGACATACCGAAATCTCAGAATGGCCTAGGTTATTCAAACCCTAACCCTTAGGTTTCGTCGGGTGAATAGTGCCTATTTCGTCTTTTTCCCCAAAAATATTTTTGTTCCCAGAAAATTTTCATTTTTGTCTTGAAAATTCTTAATCGCTTAGTCTAGCTCGTAGCCAGAATCCTCCCGACTTATAATCATCCTAGGTTCTAGAACGATTAATAAACACATATCACATAATATTAATAATAAAAATTCATTTTATTAATAAATAATTCTTTAAACTTAAATTCAGGAAAATCCAAATTTCTGGGGCGTTACATTCGCGTCATTCTCTCTTCATTATCAACCAAATGGGACGCAAACCAGGACAACTCGGCAAACTTGGCTTCGTACTGCGACACGATCATGTTGTTTTATTCCAGTTTAATGAACTCTACCTCTTTCATGTGACGAATACTTTCGGGAAAGTACTTATCGTTGAACAGTTCTTAAAACTTTTCCCAAGACATCTTTAGTGCGGCAAGTTGATTACGCTTTACAGATTTTCACCAGTAATTTGCCTCTGCCCACAACATGAAGGTGGCAAATTGAACCTTTTGCTCCTCGGAGTAACCTAAGACATCAAATATCTTGTTGATCTGTTTTATCCACGTCTACACCTTAAGTGGTTTTGGCTTACCAAAAAACTCCGGTGGTCCCAGCTCCTTGAACTGTTTAGCGGTGACCGTCCGAGAGTTGCCAGTGTTTCCACCTGCATTTTGGACAGGAGCCGCTCTCGCCTGATGTTGGATGAATAGCATGAAGCCTCGGAACATTCCATCATTCATCATTTGGTTAGTGTTGTTGTTTGCATGAGGGTTGTCGCCTTCCTGATGCACATTGTCCTGGTTATTGATCTGTGGAGACTCAATGGTCTCCTGTGCTCCATTGATGTTCTCAACATTCTCGGATGCCATTTTCAAATACTGCCACAAAACAAGGGTTAATAAACATATCACATATAATCCCTGTACTCTGACCAACCAATTAAATATCAAATAAACTTAGGTATGTCATACTAGCGAAGGAATTCCCCGTCTCTCCCCTCCTAGTTCTTGTCTCACATCTCAGCCAGGGATCATATCCCTAAGCTTTGATACCAACTGTGACTCCCCCAAAATAGGTATACATCACCTATTCTGAGTCACCAAATACATGGTACAAAATACAAATACAATTTTAAATATACAACAAGAGAGCTATGAGTTTTAATACAAACATTTTCTTCTAGACAATATCCACTCTCAGAATAAGTCCTCATTACATTTATTAACACACTATTTAACAGAATAGTGAGGACTACTAATACTATCATCTGGACCTTCACTCCATTCCTCGACTAGTCCCGGCTACGTTCTCATTTCCTGAAGAGAACAATGAAAGAAAGGGTGAGCTCAACTAGCCCAGTAAGAAATATTATGACTAAGATAATGCAGAATAAATTATCATTAGTCTTCAATAGTATTAAACTAATAAAATACAATAGACATCAAGTTTAACTGCAGTGGAACATGCAATCCATTAAAAGAGTTAAGTAGAGAATAAAATCTACTATCTTTTATGATTTAAAAGGTTTTTCATCACTTTTATTGTTGGGACTCAGCTTAATAAATAATCCACATCATTCCTGCACTACGGCCAAGGATATTCATTAGTATCAAAACCATAATTTATCCATGCACTACGGGCCAAGTATATTTGTGTATTCATCAATGGTCATGATCATGCCAACAACTATCCATCAATGCACTACGGGCCAATGAGGACTTTTATCACATCATTTGTAACATTACGGTCATGATTACACGGAATAATTCTTGGTCATAATCATACCCAGTCCATCTATGCACTACAGGCCACATATGACTTTCAACAAAATATAAATATTAGGATGATGACAATGATATAAGAATTCAATAAAACAAGTTCAAAAATTAATTTATTCAGGAACTAATAACGTCCAAATTGTCAACATGATACTTCTTTGTAGAGTAAAATTTAAGAATGCTCAGAAGAATATTTTCACGAAAAGATACTGGATGAAGCGCAAATATCAAGGATATTCCACCAATTTCATGGAGTATAGAAGTCAAAACGTTAACCGACTGAGTATAATAAATAATGGAATAACAAAAGAAATCACCATGTATGCGGTACTTCGCGATGTATTGCGAGTTATTCCAATGTAATAATAAATAACGGAACCGGTCAAAGCGTAATACGCACCGGCGGGATATTCCAAAAAATAATAAAGAATGGAATAACAACAGAAATCACCATGCATGCGGTACCGCATGATGCGAGGTTATTCCAATGTATAATAAATAACGGAATCAATCCGACGCAAAATGCATGAATAGGATATTCCAATGTAATAATAAAAGGCGGAACCGAGTCTAACAAAAATTGCATGCACGTGATATTCCAACGAACAATAAAGACGGACCCGTGTCCTGCGAAAAATGCATGCGTAAATGATATTCCAATAGAATAATAAAGATGAGAACCAGTGTCAAGCGTAAAAGCATGTGACGTGATGTTCCAAATGAATAATAACGAATGGAATAACAAATGTAAATCACCAAGTATAGGGTAGAATGGCGTGATACAAGTTATTCCAACAGAATAATAAAGAATGGAATAATAGAAGTTCTCTTCATGAATATTAAAAAAATAATACCCCTTACCTTATAAAGAAGAGTACTCCGATAGTAGGGCGGGGATATACTTTAAGAAACTTGCACTACGCTTAAAGCTTTCTTAAACGCTAAAGAAATACGTTTGAGATAGAAGAATAATTCTCTCTACAGTTTCTCTCTCTAGAGTTTTAGTGAATTCGTAAGAAATAATGAAGGAATGAGCTTCTATTTATAGAAGAATGGACTGAATAGTAACCAATCCATGAACGGTCTAGATCAATTTACTTTAAACGGACGGTCCAGATTGGTTTACAATAAAATATAATATATTCTATTTATAATCTAATAAAACGAATGTCTTTTAAAAAATTTTTACTATCCAAACATTATGCAGGCACTATGCAAACACTATGCATAATAAAATATAATATATTATAATTATTGTCTAATAAAACGAATAACTTTATAACAGTATTCTGTTTTATATAAAAAGATTTTACTATTAGCCTAATAAAACGAATAACTTTATAAAAGTATTCTGTTTTATATAAAAAGCTTTTCTGTTTTTATTACATTAATAATACTAATAAAATAAAACTTTATCATCATTATTATTATTCACACTATTGATCGATCAGGTTGTTCCCAGGAAAGAGGGGGCTTTCCAATAAGGATTTCTCCCTATTGGCGCGCAATTAGGTAACCAAACCTCTCATTGGCAGAACTTCTAGACATCGTTAATAATATTAATAACTCTATCATCTCAATTATTGATTTAATAATAAATAAAATATCGACAATAATTGAATAAAACTGAATGACTTCTCACGTAAGCATCAATAATCAATATCGTGTGCTACTATGCAACCACGCGTATTCTTGTACTTTTAACACCAGGTGTTTCAACAATTAACGGTAAAACTTCCGCCGTTTTTTTCATAAAAATATTTTTGTCGTTTTCTCAATCCGACAATAATTTCGTTGTGGGGTCCACCAATGATTTTGCCATCGTATGAATATTCCCTGTTTAAAACGAATATTCCCAGACCAATCGAATATTATATAACAACTTGCGTACTTTGCAAAATTTATAAATATTACCCACAACTATAACATTATATCAAATTTATTCCATAATATTCAAAAATGATATTTATAGAAAATACATTTTTATTCATAAAAGTTGGGGTCTACAATCTCCCGTTCTTATGAAATTTCGCCCTCAAAATTAGGATACATACTTGGTATGTCGAAGAGGTAAAGATACCTTGATTTCATTTCAGATTATAACTCCCAGGTCATTTCCTCAACATCGTGTTTCCTCCATAAAACTTTGACTTGAGGTATAACCTTGGAGCGTAGAATATGTTCCTTCTTATCCAAGATTTGAACAAGAACCTCTTCATATGTTAAATCTTCTGCTATTTCGTCTAGTTCTAACTCAATAATGTGGTTCGGGTCTTTCACATATTTACGTAACATGGATATATGAAAAATGTTATGAACACAAGACATACTTGGCGGTAAAGCGAGTCTATAGCCTCTGAGGTCCCTACTCGATCGAGGATTAAAATGGGCCAATGAATCGAGGATTGAGCTTTCCTCTCTTTCCAAATCTCGTAACTCCTTTCCATGGAGCAACACATAACAACAAATGATCTCCAATATCGAATTCCACGTCCTTTCGATGAAGATCAACATAACTCTTTTGTCGGTCTTGTGAGATTTTTATACCGCCTGGATCGTTTAAATCTTTTCTCAGTAGTCATATCGTACCAACTCCGGTCCCCAACAACGTTGTTTCACCCACCTCATCCTCGCATCTTTGGAGAACGACACTTTCTTCCAAACAACGCTTCGAATAGAGCCATGCCAATACTTGCTTGATAACTGTTGTTGTAGGAAAACTCCACCAATGGTAAAAACTTGTCCCAACTTCCCATGAAGTCAAGGACACAGAGTCTTAATAAATCTTCAAGAGTTAGAATAGTCCTCTCTGATTGTCCATCCATTTGAGGATGATATACCGAACTAAATCATAAATCCGTGCCTATAGCTTTTTGCAAACTAAACCAAAATCGTGAAGTGAATCTTGGGTTTCGATCAGAAACTATGGATACTGGCATTCCATGCAATCTTACAACCTCGTTTATGTACATACGAGCAAGACGTTCAAGTGTATAATTTTTTCGTATATGTAAGAAATGAGCAGACTTGGTGAATCTATCAATAATGACCCAAATTGCATCTATACCTTGAGATACCTTGGAAAAACCAGTAACAAAATCCATGGTAATGAGTTCCCACTTCAATTCTAGAATTTCAAGTGGTTGCAATGGACCTTTTGATACCTGATGCTCCGCCTTGACTCGTTGACACGTTAGACACCTTGAGATAAACAGCGCTATCTCTCTCTTCATATTGCCCCACCAAAATGTATGTTGAAGATCAGGATACATTTTATTACTCCCAAGATGGATTGCAAACGGTGTGTTGTGCGCCTCCATCATGATTTTATACTTTAAATAAGGGTCGTTAGGAACACAAAGTCTGGAGTTGACTCGAAGTATTCCTTCTTCATCGATTCTTTCTTCCGGCATAACACCTTCTTGTAGTTTCTTCCTCGTATGCATCAGCTCCAGGTCTGTAGCTTGAACAACTTTAACTTTATCGATTAAAGTTGGTTCCACTCATATATTCGTCAGCATTACTTGGGTCCCTAGAGTCTTTATCTCTATCTCCATCCTTTGCAAATCATACAAAATGGGCCATTACATTGACAATATCGCACTCGTACCCGCATATGATATTCTACTCAATGTGTCAGCTACCACGTTCGCTTTTCCAGAATGGTATTGGATGGTATGATCATAATCTTTCAACAGTTCAAGCCAACGTCGCTATCGCATGTTTAGTTCCTTTTGAGTGAAGAAATATTTGAGGCATTTATGATCAGTAAAGATCTCCACTTTCTCCCCGTACAAGTAATGCCTCCAAATTTTAAGTGCGAAGACAACAGCTGCCAACTCTAGATCATGAGTAGGATAATTTCTCTCATATTCTTTGAGTTGTCGAGAGGAATAGGCTATGACTTTCCCATGTTGCATGAGAACACATCCTAACCCTTTGCACGAAGCATCATCAGAGATGACAAATCCTCTCGAGCCGGATGGTATTGTTAGAACAGTCTTTGAAATGAGTCTTCTCTTGAGTTCTTGAAAACTCTTCTCACATTCCTCACTCTGATCAATTTTGTATCTTTAAGAGTCACCGAGTTAAGGAGTAGCGATTCGAGAAAACCCTTCTACGAATCTCTGATAATAACCAGCTAAGCCGAGAAAGCTACGTACTTCGGTCACTAATTTAGGTTGCTCCCACCTTTGAATAGGTTCAATCTTTGCTGGGTCAACAGATATTTTATGACTTGATACCACATGCCCAAGAAATGCTACTTCGTCAAGCCAGAACTCACATTTCTTCATCTTGGCATAAAGCTTATATTCACGAAGCTTTTGGAGTATCAGCCTCAAGTGTTGCTCATGATCTTCACAACTTTTGGAATAAATAAGGATGTCATCAATAAAGACGACCACAAAGTGATCCAAATATTCCTTGAATACTCGGGTTCACATAATCCATGAAGGTAGCGGAGCATTAGTCAATTCAAAAGACATGACTAGGAATTCATAATGCCCGTACCGAGTTCTGAAAGTCGTCTTTGGAATGTCATCGGTTCTAATCTTCAATTGGTGATATCCGGAACGAAGATTAATTTTTGAAAAGAATTCGGCGCCTTGCAACTGGTCAAACAGGTCATCAATATGTGGCAATGGGTACCTATTTTTTATGGTGACATGATTCAACTCCCGATAATCAATACAAAGTTGCATACTCCCATCTTTCTTCTTCACGAATAGAACAGGAGCACCCCAATGAGAACTACTAGGACGAATAAAGACAATGTCTAACAATTCCTGCAGTTGGGTCTTTAACTCCTGAAGTTCAATAGGAGCCATTCGATATGGGACTTTGGAAATGGGTTTTGTACCATGTTCAAGGTCGATACAAAATTCAATTTCACATTCTGGGGGTAGGCCAGGAAGTTCTTCAGGGAATACGTCAGGAAATTCATTAACAATAGAAATATCATTCAAAACTGACGTATTTTTGTTTAGATCTGTGACATGAGCTAAGAAAGCTTGACATCCGTTTTTCAATAAACGAATAGTTTTATGGCTTGAGATGACAGTGATTGATTTTAATGGTTTGGTTGCTTGAATTCGCATAATAGGTTGATTAGGAATATGAAAGCTAACAACCTTACGAAAACAATCAATTTTTGCATGATGAGTGGTTAACCAATCAATTCCTATAATTACATCAAATGCAAGTATTTTCAATGAAATAAGATCGACAGGTAATGTGAGGATACCGATTTGAACTAAACAAGACTTATAAACAGTGGATGTAATGAATGTTTCTCCCAACGGAGTTTCAACAGATTAGTCAAAGTCGAATTTCTCCGGAGTCAAATTTAAACGTTGAGTGCAAGTAGAAGAAATAAAGGAATGGGTAGAACCGGTATCAAATAAGGTATATACTTTGCTAGAGTTTATGATAAGCTTACCCGTGATGACCTCATTCGGGTTCCTTGCTTTATGGGAGGTCACGACAAACGCTCTCCCTTGGTGCCTCCATCCTAGCTGAACTTGTCTTCGGTGAACGACAAAATCGGGCTAGGTGACATTCTCTTCATCAATTATAACATGCTTTTGACGACATCGCACAGATTGGACTAATGTGTCCCTCCCCTCCGCATTTGAAGCATACGATAGGTGGTCGTTCTCCTTCCTTAACCACAGGTACAGGTGTTGACGTCTTTCCATCATTGTTGAATCTCCTCCTCTTGAAATGTCCATTCTTATTGCTTTGGCCATGATTACCACCAAAGTGGTTACCATTTCTGGCATGTTGATTCCCTCCACGCTTATTGTCACCGCTTGATGATCATTATCATTAGTATTATCATTTTGCTCACTCTCTTTTGGTTGGTTTGGTTGACATTATCGCGCTCCAATAATCGAGCCCTATTAACAACATCTCGAATATAAACACAGTTTATGAGAGATAAGATATTGACGTATCTCAGGTTTCAAACCTCTTAGAAACATTCGCGTCATTCTCTCCTCATTATCAACCAAATGGGACGCAAACCGGGACAACTCAACAAACTTGGCTTCGTACTACGACACGGTCATATTGTTTTGTTCCAGTTTAATGAAATCTACATCTTTCATGCGACGAATACTTTCAGGAAAGTAATTGTCATTGAACAGCTCTTGGAACTTCTCCCAAGACATCTACAAGTCAAGGCGGGTTGAAAATACCGCTTCTGATTCCCACCAAAGAATCCGCCTCTTGCCCAAAGAACATGAAGGTGGCAAAGGCAACCTTTTGCTCCTTGGAGCAACCCAAGACATCAAATATCTTGTTGATCTATTTTATCCACGTCTCCGCCTTAAGTGGTTTTGGCTCTCCAAAAAACTCTGGTGGTCACAGATCCTTGAACTGTTTGGCGGTGACCGTCTGAGAGTTGCCAGTGTTTCCACCTGCATTTTGGACAGGAGCCGCTCTCACTTGATGTTGCATGAATTGCATGAAGCCTCGGAACATTCCATCGTTCATCATTTGGTCAGTGTTGTTGTTTGCATTAGGATTGCCGCCTTCTTGATGCACATTATCCTGATTATTGATCTGTGGAGACTCAACGGTCTCCTGTGCTCCATTGATGTTCTCAACATTCTCGGATGCCATTTTCAAATACTGCCACAAAACAAGGGTTAATTAACATATCACATATAATCCCTATACTCTGACCAACCAATTAAATATCAAATAAACTTAGGTAGGTCATACTAGTGAAGGAATTCCCCGTCTCTCCCCTCCTAGTTCTTGTCTCACATCTCAGCCAGGGATCATATCCTTAAGTTTTGATACCAACTGTGATGCCCCCAAAATAGGTATACATCACCTATTCTGAGTCACCAAATACATGGTACAGAATACAAATACAATCTTTAGTATACAACAAGAGAGCTGTGAGTTTTAATACAAACATTGTCTTCTAGATAATATTCACTCTCAGAATAAGTCCTCATTACATTTATTAACACACTATTTAACAGAATAGTGAGGACTACAAATACTATCATCTGGACCTTCACTCCGTTCCCCGACTAGTCCCTGCTACGTTCTCACTTCCTGAAGAGGACAGTGAAAGAAAGGGTGAGCTCAACTAGCCCAGTAAGAAATATTATAACTAAGATAATGCAGAATAAATTATCACTAGTCTTCAACAATGTTAAATAGATAAAATACAATAGACATCAAGTTTAACTGCAGCGGAACATGCAATCCATTAAAAGAGTCAAGTAGAGAATAAAATCTATTATCTTTTATGATTTAAAAGGTTTTTCATCACTTTTATCACTAGGACTCAGCTTAATAAATAATTCACGTCATCCCTGCACAACGGCCAAGGATATTCATAGGTATCACAACCACAAATTATCCATGCACTACGGGCCAATGAGGACTTTTACCACATCATTTGTAACATTACGGTCATGATTACACCGAATAATCCCTTGTCATAATCATGCCAAGTCCATCTAAGAACTACAGGCCACAGAAGACTTTCAACAAAATATAAATATGAGGATGTTGACAATGATATAAGAATTCAATAAAACAAGTTCAAGAATTAATTTATTCAGGAACTAATAACGTCCAAATTGTCAACATGATACTTCTTTGTAGAGTAAATTTAAGAATGCTCAGAAGAATATTTTCACGAAAAGATACTAGATGAAGCGCAAATATCAAGTATATTCCACCAATTTCATGGATTATAGAAGTCAAAACTTTAACCAACAAAATATAATAAAGAATGGAATAACAACAGAAATAACCATGCATGCGGTACTTCGCATGGACAGTTTATTCCAATAGAATAATAAATAATCGAATCAGTCCCAAAAGAGTAAAGCGTGCGAATAGGATATTCCAACAGAATAATAAAGGCGGAATCGAATCCCAATAAAAATGCACGAACATGATATTCCAATGTAGATAATAAAGAAGCGGAAACAGTCCCACAAAAACGCATGTGACATGTGATGTTCTAACGGAATAATAACGAATGGAATAACAACAGAAATCACCAAGTATAGGGTAAGTATGCAATTTGTTATATAATATTCGATTGGTCGGGGAATATTCGCTTTAAACAAGGAATATTCGTACGACGGTACAATCATTGGTGGACCCCACAACGGAATTATTGTCGGATTGAGAAAATGACAAAAATATTTTTATGAAAATAACGGCGGAAGTTTTACCGTTAACTGTTGAAACACCCGGTGTTAAAAGTACAAGAATACGCGTGGTTGCATAGTAGCACACGGTATTGATTATTGATGCTTACATGAGAAGTCATTCAGTTTTATTCAATTATTGTCGATATTTTATATATTATTAAATCAATAATTGAGATGACAAAGTTATTAATATTATTATTTGTATTATAAACGATGTCTAGAAGTTCTGCCAAAGAGAGGTTTGGTCACCTAATTGCGCGCCAATTGCTAGAAATCCTTATTGGAAAGCCCCCTCTTTCCTGGGAACGACTTGGTCGATTAATAGTTTGAATAATAATAATGATGATGATGTTTTGTTTTATTAGTATTATTAATGTAATAAAATAGAAAAGCTTTTTATATAAAACAGAATACTTTTATAAAGTTATTCGTTTTATTAGGCTAATAGTAAAATCTTTTTATATAAAACAGAATACTTTTATAAAGTTATTCATTTTATTAGACAATAATTAGAATATATTATATTTTATTATGCATAGTTTTTGTATAGTAAAATCTTTTTAAAAGTTATTCGTTTTATTAGATTATAAATAGAATATATTATATTTTATTGTAAACCAATCTAGATCGTTCATGGATTGGTTACTATTTAGTCCATACTTCTATAAATAGAAGCTCATTCCGTCATTATTTCTTACGAATTCACTGAAACTTTAGAGAGAAAAACTGTAGAGAGAATTATTCTTCTATCTTGAGCGTATTTCTTTAGCGTTTAAGAAAGTTTTGAGCGTAGTGCAAGTTTCAAACAACACCCACCAATTAAATATCAAATAAACTTATGTAGGTCACTTCCATTTCCACATCTTAGCTGTGATCATATCCCTAGGTGTTCAAAATAGGTATACATCACCGGTGACACAAAATCCGTATCATCTATCTATCTACCCTATAAATAAAATGCAAACCATGCAATAGAATAAATAAATAATAAATCTCTCCCCTTATGGGGTTACATCAACTGCATAATTAAATAAATCCCAGGTTACTCTAACCTTAAATCATCTGTGCGGAAAATATAAACAAATAAGTCTTAAGTAACATCAATACTAATTACATTATATAACCACAATAATAACAGTCTTCATTACTTGCTAATCTTGCCCTTGCCTTTACTAGTGGAAGGTTCGTCTGCTCTTTCGTTCTTAACTGCAATGTTATTATTACGCAAGAGTGAGCACGATTGCCCACAAGTATAATAATATAACAATGAATAATAACATGCGAGAGAAATAATAACTTCAGATATAAAAGCTCAACTTTTGAATCAAGAATGAATAACAAGAATCAAAAGTCTTTCTGAGGGTCATAAGACCTTGAACTATGTCCTAGGTTGTCAAGTGTTTATACTTTAAACCTTTAATAGTTATAAGACTATGGACTCTTCTTCTCGTACTTAGGGGATCACCCTTAGTACCCCATATCATGCATAATATCTTAACGCTAAAGCGTAAATAATCCCCTATACAGGTTGTTCATCTCGGGTTTGACATTCGAGTCCGCACTCAAAGGAAGTTTGGTTTGGATAATTCATCAATGGATTCTAAAATTTAGAACGCTTTATCAACTATGGACTAGTCGAATCAATAAGGGTTCGCTAGTCTAATAAGGTTTAACAAGAAATGAATATTTAACTTGAATAACATCTCAAAAGGTATACAATAGAATAATTATTGTATAACAACATCATGCTTGAAGATTAATAACCTTTAATATACAAGACAAAGCTTGATCAATAATAATGATAACTTTCTCAATGTAGAAAGATGAATTAATCAACTTATATAACGATAACAAGTAACAAGTAGGGTTTAGGGGAAACTTGCTCAACGTAAATTTAGGGTAAGAAAACTTGCTCAATGTAACAAGATAAGGTTTAGAAACTTGCCTTACACGTTAATAAAACTCGCTTTTTTGATTTAGATCCTACATATCATTCATGTTCACAATACCAATCAATTATCACGTAATAAACATCACAAGTTTATTCTTTGTCTAACTCGAGTTCATGACTATACTTAGCCAATTACTACACTTATTGTCAAAAATTAAGACTTCACAAACAATAAGGTGACTATGCATTTGATCATTCAATTCACACGTAATTGTGTTATGGACATGTTAAGAATTTATTTTAACATCTCATTATAGATCTAACAAGTCTTTATAATCATTAGACTAAGTTGCTATCACATTTTTATACTTTTACACTTTTAAAAACTCATTTCTGACCATTTCTCTAAGTAAGTAGCCATGACACCACTTTTATACTTTTATATTATGTCTTGCATGGTAATGCCAAGTGTATGGCGTCATGTATGTGTGTGTGTATGAGTCTCAGGCTCGAGTTGAAATATGCATGACGACACTCAAGATTCTCAATTTCCATTCACAAGAAACACACGTAATTCAAATAAATAAACTCTATATGATCATTAATTTCACCAAATTAAACATACCCACATGCTAGAATTTATACATAACCATTACCCAACATATATAGAGTGATTTTAACCCATTAAAACACATAATCATAGAATTAAAGCATGCAAATTGTACCGTTTTTGATGTTCTTGAAGTGTTGAACATAATTTCCTAAAATTCAACGCCACAGATTCGTTATAAAACCAAATCCAACCATTCAAATATCATTTTGTTCGTTTTAGCATGCATAATCATGTAAGGGTGTGAATTTTGCAAAACAATTTATGTTTGACATATAAAAATCACGTATAAGGCCATATGGCCATATTACATACTCTGAAATCTTTTACTGTATAATTTCATGAAACTGAAGATATGGAAACCCATATAATATATATTAAAACATGCTATGATGTTATATTAACACATAATCACATAATTCCTACTCTTTACAATTAACAGAGACCTTACAGAGTTTTGAAAGCCATTTTTATCAAAACTTAAATAACGTAAAATATGAGAATTGGGTTGGGGAAAAATTACCCAAAGTGTAGAATATAACTTTTGCAGAAGGTGAAATTCTTCTCAACTGTTCTTCAATCAGACACTCACAATCTCCTTAACAATTTTCTAAATTCTCAAACTCTCTCTTTTCCCTCTCTGTTTAATGCCACACTTAGCCAAAAAATGAAAAGAAAGAAGACGTATAAATAAAAGAATGAACTGACGCGTTGGTGGTCAGTTACCCAGTCATGGGTTAACTGCCCATAACCTCCCTTAGTGCCATGTTTGGCTAGCAAGAAAATAATTCAAAAACCATTTAATTTAATAAAACATTATCATATAGTTTAAATAATGTCACACTCCTTTATAAAATAAATCAATATCTTATTTAATTTACTTTAAATAAAATATAATGATTTCTCAATAATGCACATAGTCACATAATTAAATTTTTTTCATTTAATAATAATATCAATCATTAAATCTCTAATTAATAATTAAATTAATTAAAATACTATCGTGCTTATTAAATATTTCTTTTAATACAATAAGCTCACATAATCACATACTTCTTTAATAATAAAATTCTCCACATTAATTTAATAAATATAACACATATAATTAAATTAATCTACCACAACTTCATCAATTAGTCATTTAATCAAATAATTAATTCATCGAAAAATATTTATTCAATCCAATAAATATTTAAAATTAAATCACAAAGTCTCGGTTGTCACGTCTTTCCCCTCTTAAAAGGATCCTGTCCCTAGAATCACAATTCAACAATTCGTCCCATTACATTCTCCCCCCCTTACAAAGATTCTGTCCCCAGAATCGCTTATAACAATCTAGGTAAATAATTGAGGATAATTCTTCATCATATTCTCTTCGAGTTCCCACGTAGCTTCTTCAGCATTGTGGTTCCTCCAAATTACCTTAAATGAAAGTATTACTTTATTTCTCAGAACTTGTTCTTTTCTTGGCCGATAATTTGAACAGAATTTCTTCAGAAGACAAGTCTTTGTCGAAAATGAAGGGTTCATATTCAATCACGTGCTTGTAATCGGGTTTGTAGGGGTCGTAGGGACCGAGACATGGAAAACATTGTGGACATTCTCTCAGAGATGGAGGTAAAGCTACCTCATAAGAAACTTCTCCGACCCTTCTCAGAACTTCAAAGGGTCCAATGAATCTTGGGCTTAATTTTCCTTTCTTTCCGAACTTGATCTTTCCCTTCCAAGGAGAGACCTTTAAAAACACATAACTACCCGGCTCGAATTCAACATTCTTACGGTGTGGATCGGCGTATTTCTTCTGTCTATCTTGAGCTGCTGTCAATCTTGCTCGGATCACTTTGACTATTTCTGCTGTTTGTTGTACTAATTTCGGGCCTAGTAGTTGTCTTTCGCCAACTTCATCCCAATATAGTGGAGTTCTCACTTTCTTCGTAGTATAACGCTTCATAAGGTGGCATGCCAATACTAGCGTGGTAATCAAGTTGTAAAAGAACTCTACGAAGCGATAATGGTCATCCCAATTTCCTTTGAAATCCATTATACAAGCTCTTAACATATCTTCCAATGTCTCAATTGTTCTTTCACTCATTCCATCCGTCATCGAGGGTGATATGTCGTACTCATTCGCAATCTGTGTACCCATGCATTCCTCAGACATTTCCGTAAGTTCGACGTAAAACGCGATCTCTATCGAAACAATTGACACCGAACTCCGTGCCTTGAAACAATCTCTTTCACATATAACCTTGCCAACTGATCTAAGTTGAATCTGATTTTGATCAGAAGAAAGTGTGCGGATTTCGTCAATCAATCAACAATAACCCATACTGCGTCGTAGCCTTTCTGGGGCATCGGTAGGCCAACAACGAAATCCATCGTAATATGTTCCCATTTCCATTCTAGAATTTCTAAAGGTTGTAGCAACCCACTTGGTCTTTGATGTTCTGCTTTCACTTTCTGACATGTCATACACTTTGAAACACATTCTGCAACCTCTAGTTTCAAATTTGGCCACCGAAAGTGTTGTCGAAGATCTTGGTACATCTTGGTACTACCAGGTGAATCGAATATCTTGAGTTATGAGCCTCGCTCAAAATTTCTTCCTTAATCTCTCGTAATCAAGGCGGTACCCAAATTCGCTTCTCAAATCTTAGTAGTCCCTCACTATCTATTTTGAATCTCGGTTCACCCTTCAATATATCTTCTTCTTCACTTTCTCACATTCTTCATCGTCCGAAGTTGAGCCTCCTTAACTTTATCCAAGAAGGTTGTACCAACTTGCATCCGGAATAACTTCTCATCAATTTCCATAGGATACTTCACTTCCAATTCCAAATTTTTCCATTGCTAAAATTAGCTCCTCCCGAGCGGTCAACGCCATCAATTTCTCCCGACCTTTTCTACTTAGGGCGTCCTACCACCACATTTGCCTTACTTGAATGGTATAGAATCTCACAATCGTAGTCCTTAATTAACTCCAACCACCTTCTTTGGCGATATTCAAGTCTTTTTGTGTAAAATATATTTTTCAACTCTTGTGATCTCAGATATATTTCACACTTCTCCCCATAGAGATAGTGCCTCCAATTTTCAAAGCAAAAACCACTCGCAATTAACTCCAAATCATGGGTCTGATACCCTTCTATAATCTTTCGTTGTTGTGATGCATACACAAATGACTCGCCATTCTCGCATAAGCACACACCAAGTCCTTTATGCGATGCATCACTATAAACCACAAAATTTCCTGTGTCATCCTAAGAGATAACACAGTGTTGTACTCAACCTCTTCTTTAATTCTTGAAAGCTTTCCTCACTTCTTCTCCGTCCCAAACGAATTTCACCGATTTCCTAGTCAAATTCACCACAGAGTTGCGATCTTGGAAAATCTCGAATAAATCTTCTCGTAATAACCCGCCAATCCAAGAAAACTTCTTACTTACCGACGCGCCGTCTTCTACTGGTCCCAATTAATCACAGCTTCGACTTTGGAGGGATCCACCAAAATTCTGTCTCTATCAATCACATGCCCAAGAAATTGTACTCTTTCAATCCAGAATTCACATTTATAAAACTTAGCATACAACTTTTCTCTTCTCAATGTCTCTAATGTCAACCTCAAACTCTATTCATGTTCTTCCTTGGTTTTCAAATATACCAAAATGTCGTATATAATTACCACTACGAATTTGTCCAAAAACGGCTTGAACACTCCATTCATTAAGCCCATAAATGTTGCAGGAGCATTCGTTAGACCAAATAACATTACCAGAAATTCATAGTGACCGTATCGTGTTCTAAACACTGTGTTCGATACATCCTCTGGTCTCACCTTCAGTTGATGAGAACCACTTCTCAAATCTATCTTCGAAAAGTATCTTGCTCCCTTTAACTGTTCAAACAAATCGTCGATTCGCGGTAATGGATACCTATTCTTAATCGTGACCTTATTCGGGTTCTCTCATAGTCGATGCAGAGCCGCATCGTTCCATCCTTCTTCTTCACAAATAAAACCGGCGCTCCCCACGGTGATACGCTTGGTTGAATATACTTTTTATCCAGTAATTCTTGTAGTTGGACCATCAGTTCTTTCATCTCTACCGGTGCCATTCGGTACGGTGCCTTCGATATTGGGGCCATTCCTGGAGCCAAATCGATAACGAATTCAACTGCTCTATCTGGAGGAAGTCCCGGAAAATCATCCAAAATACGTCTGCAAAATCTCTCACTACTGGAATCTCATCAATTTTCGGATTCTCTTTACGACTATCGACTATGTATGCTAGATATCCTACACAGCCTTGTCTTAACAATCTCCTGGCCTGCATCATCGTCAGATAACTCGCTTTTCTAGGCAACTTGTTACCATAAAACATAACCTTTGACGGAGTCATAAGGTTAATACGATTCTTCTGGCAGTCAATTACCACCCCATAATTGGATAACCAATCCATACCCAAAATAACATCAAATTCTCCAAGTCAAATAGGGATAAGATCTACGTTCATGATATTACCCTTAATATCCACTCTACAGTTGTTATGTACATACTTAACAGGGATTATTTCTTTATTCGCAATTTCTATGTTCATGGGGTATTCTAACTCATCCTTAAGCAGTTCTAAGTTTTTAGCAAAGTCATCAGATATAAATGAGCAAGTAGCACCCGAATCAAATAATACATACGCATTAACTTTATTGATCGCAATGATACCTGACACCACATCGTGAGACTGCACCACATCTTGCAGACCGTCATGTTGAACGTTCGGCAATCGATTTGGTTGATTGCGGTTGGTCCCGCGATTGGTCGAGTGCTTCCACCAAGATTTCCTCTATTTCCTCCCTGAACTCGTCCCTCCCGATCCCTTCTTAGACAATCTCTTGCAAGATGGTCCTTTGAGCCACATGTGAAACAGTGCACCTTCTTTGGGTTTGGACAGTTAGGTGCTATGTGGCCTTCGACCACAATTGTAGCACACTCGCTTCCTTTTCATGCAAACTCCCAAATGAGTTTTTTCGCAGTTGGACACGCTTCGATCTTCTTTTTCCGCCTCCTTGTGACTTCCAAATAACGAATTATCGACCACTTCTCTCTTCTAGGCCGTGATTACCCCAGCTGCTACTCCCACCATCTTGTTATTACCTTCCTTCTCACTCTTCTTCTTCTTCTTCTCCTCGATTATACTTAGTTATCGCATCGCTTCCACCCTCAACGAGTATGGCCTTCTCTAACACTCCAAAGAAAAGTGTTCAATTGAAACATCGACACTTTTCTATACAACCAGGCTTCAAATCCTCGCTTCAAATCGCCTTACCTTCCTCTCATCGGTATGTGCACTTGGTATGTGGAAAACCCTAGCCAACTCATTAAACCTTGCCGCATAATCCGCCATCGACATATTCCCTGCTTTTAACTCTAGAAACTAAACTTCCATCCGATTTTGTGAACTAGCCGGAAAATACATCTCAAAAACATCTCTTTAAATCTTTCCCAGATATTACACCTTCACCTCCTCTCTCACTTTGTTTGCTCGCCACCAATAGATGGCTTCGACTTCAAAGATAAACGCTGCATAAGCAATCTTCTCTCGATCTTCCCTTACCCTAGCAACATCGAACACCTTCTCCATCTCCATTACCCACGTCCCGAGCTTCAATTGGGTTTATGGAACCTTAAACTCAAGGCGGTCCCACCGCCTTTGAAGTCCTTAAACGAAGTATTTGTTGGAGCTTGGGGTTGATTATTAAGTGCTCCAGCTAAAAGGTTCACCAATTGCTAAACGGAGTTAGCATTGGCGTCGTTGTTATTGTTCGTTGACCCTTCCTAGGCTTGCTGACGATTTTGTCTTCTAGGCGGCATATTTCTATTAAGAATATACGCTTATTAGATCTTTACTCAATCTCTAAAACATTTAAGAGTTAACTAACCATTTAATCATAACTTACTTAACACATTACTTCAAATAAACTTTGACATTTCATTTAATTCAAAAGTCTTTACATCATAAGATAACATCAGTGCTATTTACATCAACTATCCCAAGATAAAGAATCTACAGGATTTAAAACATCACAATATTCCTTTATTTATGAATATATCAGAATTTACATCATTAACTATCAAATAGTTTTCACATATTTAAACTAATACTGTTACTGTCTGTTAAGGCACTGGATGGCCTTGCTACGTTCCTCCTCCATGATGTGGCACATCGTTGTGCGATCTAACATATATGATGGTAGATCCTCAAACTGGATTGGATACTTCCTAACTTGATCTTGGACCACATCCATTGCATTTTGTAGTGTAGAGTACGTCTCCTCAAGTTTAGCCTTCTTTACACAAATGATCATCTCCTCGCGATCGATCAAGACGACGCGACTTTTGTACCCAAATTCCTCCTCCTATATGGCAAGCCTCTCCGAGCTCTCCTTCGGATCCTTCTTTAACTTCTATTTTCATGGACTTATCCTCGGTTTGACCCTTCTCGTGAACTAGATCCCACTCCACGTTTCCCAAACATGTGTGAAGAGTCACAATCTCCCTATCCCTCTACTCAATAGTAATTTGCTGACTAACCGCCTGCTCAGTCAGATCCCGAACAGTATCCTATAACTCTACGTTATGATCATAGAGTGCATCATACATCTCTGCATCAATGGAGTTCGGTGGGAACTCCTCTTCTTCCTCTTCTTCTTCCTCTTCCTCATGATCCTCCTCTAGATTTTTCTTCGGCTCATGCTCCTGACCAAAGAATGAATATGATCAACGGAGATGGCTCTCTGTACTATAAATTTGTTCCTCGATGACATGAATGTCTCGGGCTCCTCCTCTATAGGTAATCGGGGTTCCTCCTCCCAAATTTCGACTAGCTCCTCCAACATCCGACATCCTGACAACAAAATTTTAAGTTTTAGTTACTAATCCGTGCTAGCGAACACATAGATTAAAACATAAGCACATAAAGTCTTTTATTATCTTCAATGAATTTAGAAATTAATTTCTTAGAACTCGATAAGAGTTTACCACTACTATGTTCTCGATCTCCTATAAGGCTACTACCTAAGGTTGTTCCCCCACCTAAGGTTCATATTCTTACATCTTTGATACCAACCTGTGACAGCTCCAAATCCGGTACTTCCATTTCCACAGGATTTGGTGTTCACTGTACAAACATCATCTATCTATCTACCCATAAATAAAATACAAACCATGCAATAGAATAAATAAATAATAAATCTCTCCCTTTATGGGGTTACATCAATTGCATAATTAAATAAATCCCAGGTTACTCTAACCTTAAATTATCTCTGCGGAAAACATAAACAAATAAGTCTTAAGTATCATCAATACTAATTACATTACATAACCACAATAATAACAGTCTCCATTATTTGCTAATCTTGCCCTTGCCCTTACTAGTGGAAGGTTCGTCTGCTCTTTTGTTCTTAACTGCAATGTTATTATTACGCAAGAGTGAGCACGATTGCCCACAATTATAATAATATAACAATGAATAATAACATGCGAGAGAAATAATAACTTCGCATATAAAAGCTCAACTTTTGAATCAAGAATGAATAACAAGAATCAAAATACTTTATGAGGGTCATAAGACCTTGAACTATGTCCTAGGTTGTCAAGTGTTCATACTTGAAACCTTTAACAGTCAAAAGATTATGGACTCTTCTTCCCGTACTTAGGGGGATAAGCCCTTAGTACTATACTGTGCACAATATCTTAACACTAAAGCGTAAAGAATCCCCTATACAGGGTTGTTTATCTCAGTTTGACATTCGAGTCCACACCAAAGAAAGTTTGGTTTGGATAATTCATCAAGGGATTCTGAAATTTAGAACACTCATCAACTATGGACTAGTCGAATCAATAAGGGTTCGCTAGTCTAATAAGGTTTAACAGTAATTAAATATTTAACTTGAATAACATCTAAAAAGGTATACAATAGAATAATTATTGTATAACAACATCATGCTTGAAGATTAATAACCTTGAATATACAAGACAAGCTTGATAACTTGCTCAATGTAGAAAGTTGAATTAATCAACTTATATAACGATAACAAGTAGGGTTATGAAACTTGCTCAACGAAAGTTTAGGGTAAGAAACTTGCCTCTTGCGTAGATTACACGTTAATAAAACTCGTTCTTTGATTTAGATCCTACATATCATTCATGTTCACAATACCAATCAATTATCACGTAATAAACATCACAAGTTTATTCTTTGTTTAACTCCAGTTCATGACTATACTTAGCCAATTACTACAGTTATTGTCAAAAATTAAGACTTCACAAACAATAAGGTGACTATGCATTTAATCATTCCATTTACACGTAATAGTGTTATGGACATGTTAAGAATTTATTTTAACATCTCATTATAGGTCTAACAAGTCTTTATAATCATTAGACTAAGTTGCTATCACCTTTTTATACTTGTACACTTTTAAAAACTAATTTCTGACCATTCTGCTAAGTGGTATTGCATGGCTACCACATTTATACTATGTCTTAGCTTAGCGCCACAGGTATCATGGTGTCTGGCATGTGGAGGCGATGGGCACGCTGAAGTCTCAAAGTTCGAGTTGGCCATACACGACGACACTCCAGATTCTGAATTTCCAGTTCGCGAAGAACACAGAATTCAGCGAAATAAACTCTATATGATCATTAATTTCACCAAATTAAACATACCCACATGCTAGAATTTATACATAACCATTACCCAACATATATAGAGTGATTTGAACCCATTAAAACACATAATCATAGAATTAAAGCATGCAAATTGTACCGTTTTTTATGTTCTAGAAGTTTTGAACATAATTTCCTAAAATTCAACGCCACGGATTCATTATAAAACCAAATCCAACCATTCAAATATCATTTTTTTGGTTTTAGCATTCATAATCATGTAAGGGTGTGAATTTTACAAAATAATTTATGTTTGACATATAAAAATCACATATAAGGCCATATGGCCATATTACATACTCTGAAATCTTTTACTGTATAATTTCATGAAACTGAAGATATAGAAACCCATATAATATATATTAAAACATGCTATGATGTTATATTAACATATAATCACATAATTCCTACTCTGTACAATTAACAGAGACCTTACAGAATTTTGAAAGCCATTTTTATCAAAACTTAAATAACGTAAAATATGAGAATTGGGTTGGGGAAAAATTACCCAAAGTGTAGAATATAACTTTTGTAGAAGGTGAAATTCTTCTCAACTGTTCTTCAATCAGACACTCACAATCTCCTTAACAATTTTCTAAATTCTTAAAATCTCTCTTTTCCCTCTCTGTTTAATGCCAGACTTAGCCAAAAAAATGAAAAGAAAGAAGACGAATAAATAAAAGAATGAACTAATGCGTTGGTGGTCAGTTACCCAGTCTTGGGTTAACTGCCCATAGCCTCCCTTAGTGCCATGTTTGGCTAGCAAGAAAATAATTCAAAAACCATTTAATTTAATAAAACATTATCATATAGTTTAAATAATGTCACACTCCTTTTTAAAATAAATCAATATCTTATTTAATTTACTTTAAATAAAATATAATGATTTCTCAATAATGCACATAGTCACATAATTAAATTTTTTCATTTAAATATAATATCAATCATTAAATCTCTAATTAATAATTAAATTAATTAAAATACTATTAGGCTTATTAAATATTTCTTTTAATATAATAAGCTCACATAATCACATACTTGAATAATAAAATTCTCCACATTAATTTAATAAATATAACACATATAATTAAATTAATCTACCACAACTTCATCAATTAATCATTTAATCTAATAATTAATTCATCAAAAAATATTTATTCAATCCAATAAATATTTAAAATTAAATCACAAAGTCTCGGTTGTCACATCACCTATTCTGAGTCGCCAAATACATGGTACAGAATACAAATACAATCTTAAATATACAACAAGAGAGTCATGAGTTTTAATACAAACATTGTCTTCTGACATAATATCCACTCTCGAATAAGTCCTCATTACATTTATTAACACACTATTTAATGTAATAGTGAGGGACTACTAATACTATCATCCGACCTTCACTCCGCTCCCGACTAGTTCCCGGCCACGCTCTCATTTCTGAAGAGAACAAATGAAAGAAAGGGTGAGCTCAACTAGCCCAATAAAAAATATTATGACTAAGATAATCCAGAATAAATTATCATTAGTCTTCAACAATGTTAAACTGATAAAATACAATAGACATCAAGTTTAACTGCAGCGGAACATAAAATCTATTAAAAGAGTCAAGTAGAGAAAAAAAATCTACTATCTTTTATGATTTAAAAGGTTTTTCATCACTTTTATCGCTGGGACTCAGCTTAATAAATAATTCACATCATCCCTGCACTACGTCCAAGGATATTCATTAGTATCACAACCACAATTTATCCATACACTACGGGCCAAGGATATTTGTGTATTCATCAAATGGGTCATATCTAAAAATTTTGCAAAGTACGCAAGTTGTTATATAATATTTGATTGGTTGGGGAATATTCGTTTTAAATAGGGAATATTCGTACGAAAGCACAATCATTGGTGGACCCCACAACGGAATTATTGTCGGATTGAGAAAACGATAAAATTATTTTTATAAAAATAACGGCGGAGGATGTTCCAACAGAATAATAACGAATGGAATAACAACAGAAATCACCAAGTATAGGGTAGACTGCGTATACAGGTTATTCCAATAGAATAATAAAGAATGGAATAACAGAAGTTCTCTTCATGAATATGAAAAAAATAATACCTCTTACCTTATAAAGAAGAGTATTCCGACGGTAGGGCGGGGATATACTTGAAGAAACTTGCACTACGCTCAAAGCTTTCTTAAACACTAAAGAAATACGCTCAAGATAGAAGAATAATTCTCTCTACAGTTTCTCTCTCTAGAGTTTAAGTGAATTCGTAAGAAATAATGAAGGAATGAGCATCTATTTATAGAAGAATGGACTGAATAGTAACCAATCCATTCTTTACTTTTCTGTTGGAATAACCTGTATACACGGTCTACCCTATACTTGGTGATTTCTGTTGTTATTCTATTTGTTATTATTTTGTTGGAACATCCTCATATGCGCTTTACGCCTAATTCTAGTTTCGCCTTTATTATTCATTGGAATATCCGTCATGCGCTTTTACGCCGGACCGGTTCCGCTTTTTATGATTCTATTGAATATCCAATCTCATGACGCCTCCAAAATAGGTATACATTACCTATTATGAGACGCCAAATACATGGTACAGAATACAAATACAATATTTAATATACAACAAGAAAGTTTTGAGTTTTAATACAAATATAATCTTCTAGACAATATCCATTCTCAGAATAAGTCCCCATTACATTTATTGTCACTATCATATAGACCAATCATCAAGGTTCCCTTTACTAGTCCCGCCATACATTGTCATTTCACAAGAGAACAGTGAATGAAAGGGTGAGCCTAACTAGCCCAGTAAGAAATATTATGACTAAAATAATGCAAAATAAATTATCATTAGTCTTCAACAGTGTTAAACTGATAAAATACAATAGACATAAAGTTGAACTGCAGCGGAACATGCAATCCATTAAAAGAGTCAAGTAGAGAATAAAATCTATTATCTTTTATGATTTAAAAGGTTTTCATCACTTTTATCGCTGGGACTCAGCTTAATAAATAATTCACATCATTCCTGCACTACGGGCAAGGATATTCATTAGTATCACAACCACAATTTATCCATGCACTACGGGCGAAGGATATTTATGTATTTATCAATGGTCATGATCATGCCAACAACTGTCCATCAATGCACTACGGGCCAATGAGGACTTTTACAACATCATTTGTAACATTATGGTCATGATTACACCGAATAATCCCTGGTCATAATCATACCAAGTCCATCTATGCACTACAGGCCACATATGACTTTCAACAAAATATAAATATGAGGATGATGACAATGATATAAGAATTCAATAAAACAAGTTCAAGAATTAATTTATTCAGGAACTAATAACGTCCTAATTGTCAACATGATACTTCTTTGTAGAGTAAAATTTAAGAATGCTCAGAAGAATATTTTCACGAAAAGATACTGGATGAAGCGCAAATATCAAGAATATTCCACCAATTTAATGGAGTATAGAAGCCAAAACTTTAACCAACTAAATATAATAAAGAATGGAATAACAAAAGAAATCACCATTGATGCGGTACTTCGCATAGTCAGGTTATTCCAATAGAATAATAAATTATGGAACTGTGTCAAAGCGTAATACGACCGGCGTGATATTCCAATGTAATAATAAAGAATGAAATAACAATGTAAATCACCATGCATGCGGTACTTGCGCATGCACGATATTCCAATGTAATAATAAAGACAAAACCGTGTCCCAAGTAAAAACGCATAGACATGATATTTCAATGTAATAATAAAGATGTAACCAGTCCCACGTAAACGCACGGATACGATATTCCAATGTAATAATAACGAATGGAATAACAAATGTAAATCACCAAGTATAGGGTATACCGTATATATATAGGTTATTCAAACAGAATAATAAAGAATTCAAATAACAGAAGTTCTCTTCATGAATATGAAAAAAATATAATACCCCTTACCTTATAAAGAAGAGTACTCTGACGGTAGGGCGGGGATATACTTGAAGAAACTTGCACTACGCTCAAAGCTTTCTTAAACGCTAAAGAAATACGCCAAGATAGAAGAATAATTCTCTCTACGCTTTCTCTCTAGAGTTTCAAAGAATTCGTAAGAAATAATGAAGGAATGAGCTTCTATTTATAGAAGAATGGACCTAAGAACCAATCCATGAAACGATCCGGATCGATTTACTTTAAATAGATTTTATCCAGATTGGTTTATAATAAAATATAATATATTCTATTTATAATCTAATAAAAACGAATAACTTTTAAAAGATTTTACTATGCAAACACTATACAAGCACTATGCATAATAAAATATAATATATTCTAATTATTGTCTAATAAAACGAATAACTTTATTAAAATATTCTATTTTATATAAAAAGATTTTACTATTAGCCTAATAAAACGAATAACTTTATAAAAGTATTCTATTTTATATAAAAATCTTTTCTGTTTTATTACATTAATAATACTAATAAAACAAAACTTCATCATCATTATTTTTATTCACACTATTAATCGACCAGTGTCGTTCCTGTGAAAGAGGGGGCTTTCAATAAGGATTTCTCCCTATCATAGCCGCAATTAGGTGACCAAACCTCTCCTTGGCAGAACTTCTAGACATCGTTAATAATGCAAATAATAATATTAATAACTATGTCATCTCAATTATTGATTTAATAATATATAAAATATCAACAATAATTGAATAAAACTGAATGACTTCTCACGTAAGCATCAATAATCAATACCGTGTGCTACTATGCAACCACGCGTATTCTTGTACTTTTAACACCGGGTGTTTCAACAGTTAACGGTAAAATTTCCGCCGTTATTTTCATAAAAATATTTTTGTCGTTTTCTCAATCCGACAATAATTCCGTTGTGGGATCCACCAATGATTGTGACGTCGTACGAATATTCCCTGTTTAAAATGAATATTCCTCGATCAATCAAATATTATATAACAACTTGCGTACTTTGCAAAATTTATAAATATTACCCACAACTATAAAATTATATCAAATTTATTCCATAATATTCGAAAATGATATTTATAGAAAATATATTTTTATTCATAAAAGTTGGGGTCTGACAATCTCCCCTTCACACAGAAAGATGATCACTGGCTAAGATGTGAGACAAGAACTAGGAGGGAAGAGACGGGGAATTCCTTCGCTAGTATGACCTACCTAAGTTTATTTGATATTTAATTGGTCGGTCAGAGTATAGGGATAATATATGATATGTTAATTAACCCTTGTTTTGTGGTAGTGTTTGAAAATGGCATCCCAGAATGTTGAGAACATCAATGGAGCACGGGAGACCGTTGAGTCTCCACAGATCAATAACCAGGACAATGTGCATCAGGAAGGCGACAATCCTCATGCAAACAACAACATTGACCAAATGATGAAAGATGGAATGTTCCAAGGCTTCATGCAATTCATGCAACATCAGGCGATAGCGGCTCCTGTCCAAAATGCAGGTGGAAACACTGGCATCTCTCGGACAGTCACCGCCAAACAGTTCAAGGAGTTGTGACAACCGAAGTTTTTTGGAGATCCAAAACCACTTAAGGTGGAGACGTGGATAAAACAGATCAATAAGATATTTGATGTCTTGGGTTGCTCCGAGGAGAAAAAGGAAACCTTCATTACATCCACTGTTTATAAGTCTTGTTTGGTTCAAATCGGCACCTTCACATTACCCATCGATCTTATTTCATTGAAAATACTTACATTTGATGTAATTCTAGGGATTGATTGGTTAACTACTCATCATGCAAAAATTGATTGTTTTCGTAACTTTTATCGATGGGACTCATCTTAATAAATAATCCACCTCATCCCTGCACTACGACCAAGGATATTTATAAGTATCACAACCACAAATTATCCATGCACTACGGGTCAAGGATATTTGTGTATTCATCAATGGTCATGATCATGCCAACAACTGTCCATCAATGCACTACGGGCAAATGAGGACTTTTACCACATCATTTGTAACATTACTACCATGATTACATCAATAATCCTCGCTCATAATCATACCAAGTCCATCCATGCAATACAGGCCACATATGACTTTCAACAAAATATAAATATGAGGATGATGACAATGATATAAGAATTCAATAAAACAAGTTCAAGAATTAATTTATTCAGGAACTAATAACGTCCAAATTGTCAACATGATACTTCTTTGTAGAGTAAAATTTAAGAATGCTCAGAAGAATATTTTCACGAAAAGATACTGGATGAAGCACAAATATCAAGGATATTCCACTAATTTAATGGAGTATAGAAGCCAAAACTTTAACCAACTGAATATAATAAAGAATGGAATAACAAAAGAAATCACAATGGATGCGGTACTTCGCATAGTCAGGTTATTCCAATACAATGATAAATAATGGAACCAGGTCAGGTGTAATACGCACCCACATGATATTCCAATAGAATAATAAAAAATGAAATAACAACAGAAATCACCATGCATGCGGTATTTCGCATAGGCAGGTTATTCTAACAGAATAATAAATAACGGAATCAGGTCCGACGTAAAACGCATAGACAGGATATTCCAACAGAATAATAAAGACGAAACCAGGTCCGACATAAAACACACAGACATGATATTCCAACAGAATAATAACGAATGGAATAACAACAGAAATCACCAAGTATAGGGTATACCGCATATACAGGTTATTCAAATAGAATAATAAAGAATGCAAATAACAGAAGTTTTCTTCATGAATATGAAAAAAATATAATACCCCTTACCTTATAAAGAAGAGTACTCCGACGGTAGGGCGGGGATAAACTTGAAGAAACTTGCACTACGCTCAAAGCTTTCTTAAACGCTAAAGAAATACGCTCAAGATAGAAGAATAATTCTCTCTACAGTTTCTCTCTCTAGAGTTTCAGTGAATTCATAAGAAATAATGAAGGAATGAGCTTCTATTTATAGAAGAATGGACTGAATACTAACCAATCCATGAACGATTCAGATCGATTTACTTTAAACGGACGGTCCAGATTGGTTTACAATAAAATATGATATATTCTATTTATAATCTAATAAAACGAATAACTTTTAAAAAAAATTTACTATGCAAATACTATGTAGGCACTATGCATAATAAAATATAATATATTCTAATTATTGTCTAATAAAACGAATAACTTTATAAAAGTATTCTGTTTTATATAAAAAGATTTTACTATAAGCCTAATAAAATGAATAACTTTATAAAAGTATTCTATCTTATATAAAAAGCTTTTCTGTTTTATTACATTAATAATACTAATAAAACAAAACTTCATCATCATTATTATTATTCACACTATTAATCGACCAGGTCGTTCCCAGGAAAGAGGGGGTTTTCCAATAAGAATTTCTTCCTATTGGCGCGCAATTAGGTGACCAAACCTCTCCTTGGCAGAACTTCTAGACATCGTTAATAATGCAAATAATAATATTAATAACTCTGTCATCTCAATTATTAATTTAATAATATATAAAATATCAACAATAATTGAATAAAACTGAATGACTTCTCACGTAAGTATCAATAATCAATACCATGTGCTACTATGCAACCACGCGTATTCTTGTACTTTTAACACCGGGTGTTTCAACAGTTAACGGTAAAACTTCCGCCGTTATTTTCATAAAAATATTTTTGTCAATTTCTCAATCCGAAAATAATTCCGTTGTGGGATCCACCAATGATTGTGACGTCGTACGAATATTCCCTGTTTAAAATGAATATTTCCCGATCAATCGAATATTATATAACAACTTGCGTACTTTGCAAAATTTATAAATATTACCCACAACTATAACATTATATCAAATTTATTCCATAATATTCAAAAATGATATTTATAGAAAATATATTTTTATTCATAAAAGTTGGGGTCTTACAATCTTCCATTCACACCGAAAGATGATCCTTGGCTAAGATGTGAGACAATAACTAGGAGGGAAGAGACGGGGAATTCTTTCGCTAGTATGACCTACCTAAGTTTATTTGATATTTAATTGGTCGGTCAGAGTATAGGGATAATATGTGATATGTTAATTAACCCTTTTTTTGTGGCAGTGTTTGAAAATGGCATCCCAAAATGTTGAGAACATCAATGGAGCTCAGAAGACCGTTGAGTCTCCACAGATCAATAACCAGGACAATGTGCATCAGGAAGGCGACAATCCTCATGCAAACAACAACACTGACCAAATGATGAACGATGGAATGTTCCAAGGCTTCATGCAATTCATGCAACATTAGACGAGAGCGGCAACTGTCCAAAATGCAGGTGGAAACACTGGCAACTCTCGGACGGTCACCGTCAAACAGTTCAAAGAGCTGGGACAACCGGAGTTTTTTGGAGAGCCAAAACCACTTAAGGCGGAGACGTGGATAAAATAGATCAACAAGATATTTAGGGTTGCTCCAAGGAGGAAAAGGAAACCTTCATTACATCCACTGTTTATAAGTCTTGTTTGGTTCAAATCGGTACCCTCACATTACCCGTCGATCTTATTTTATTGAAAATACTTACATTTGATGTAATTCTAGGGATTGATTGGTTAACTACTCATCATGAAAAAATTAATTGTTTTCATATCTTTTATCGCTGGGACTCAGCTTAATAAATAATCCACCTCATCCCTGTACTACGACCAAGGATATTTATAAGTATCACAACCACAAATTATCCATGCACTATGGGTCAAGGATATTTGTGTATTCATAAATGGTCATGATCATGCCAACAACTATCCATCAATGCACTACGGGCAAATGAGGACTTTTACCACATCATTTGTAACATTACGATCATGATTACACCGAATAATCCCTGGTCATAATCATACCAAGTCCATCCATGCACTACAGGCCACAGATGACTTTCAACAAAATAAAATTATGAGAATGACGACAATTATATAAGAATTCAATAAAACAAGTTCAAGAATCAATTTATTCAGGAACTAATAACGTCCAAATTGTCAACATGATACTTCTTTGTAGAGGAAAATTTAAGAATGCTCAGAAGAATATTTCCACGAAAAGATATTGGATAAAGCGTAAATATCAAGGATATTCCCCCAATTTCATGGAGTATAGAAGTCAAAACTTTAACCAACTGAGTATAATAAAGAATGGAATAACAAAAGAAATCACCAGGCATGCGGTACTTCGCATAGACATGTTATTCCAATAGAATAATAAATAACGGAACCAGGTCAGACGTAATACGCACTGATAGGATATTCCAACATAATAATAAAGAATGGAATAACAACAAAAATCACCATGCAAGCGGTACTTTGCATAGATAGGTTATTCCAACAGAATAATAAATAACGGAATCAAGTCCGGCGTAAAACGCATAGACAAAATATTCCAACAGAATAATAAAGACGGAACCAGGTCCGGCGTATAACGCATAGACAGGGTATTCCAACAGAATAATAAAGATGGAACCAGGTCTGGCGTAAAACGCATAGACAGGATGTTCCAATAGAATAATAACGAATGGAATAACAATAGAAATCACCAAGTATAGGGTAGACCATGTATACAGGATATTCCAACAGAATAATAAAGAATAGAATAACAGAAGTTCTCTTCATGAATATGAAAAAAAATACCCCTTACCTTATAAAGAAGAGTACTCCGACGGTAGGGCGGGGATATACTTGAAGAAACTTGCACTACGCTCAAAGCTTTCTTAAACGCTAAAGATAGAAGAATAATTCTCTCTAAAGTTTCTCTCTCTAGAGTTTTAGTGAATTCATAAGAAATAATGAAGGAATGAGCTTCTATTTATAGAAGAATGGACTATATAGTAACCAACCCATGAACGATCCAGATCGATTTACTTTAAACGGACGGTCCAGATTGGTTTGCAATAAAATATAATATATTCTATTTATAATCTAATAAAACGAAAAACTTTTAAAAAGATTTTACTATGCAAACACTATGCATAATAAAATATAATATATTCTAATTATTGTCTAATAAAACGAATAGCTTTAAAAAGTATTCTTTTTTATATAAAAAGATTTTACTATTAGCCTAATAAAACGAATAACTTTATAAAAGTATTCTGTTTTATATAAAAAGCTTTTCCGTTTTATTACATTAATAATACTAATAAAACAAAACTTTATCATCATTATTATTATTCACGCTATTAATCGACTAGGTCATTCCCAGGAAACAGGGGGCTTTCCAATAAGGATTTCTCCATATTGGCGCGCAATTAGGTGACCAAACCTCTCATTGGCATAACTTCTAGACATCGTTAATAATGCAAATAATAATATCAATAACTCTGTCATCTCAATTATTGATTTAATAATATATAAAATATCAACAATAATTGAATAAAACTGAATGACTTCTCACGTAAGCATCAATAATTAATATTGTGTGCTACTATGCAACCACGCGTATTCTTGTACTTTTAACACCGGTGTTTTCAATGATTAATCTGTAAAACTTCCACCGTTATTTTCATAAAAATATTTTTGTCGTTTTCTCAATCCGACAATAATTCTGTTGTGGGGTCCACTAATGATTGTGTCCTCGTACGAATATTCTCCGACCAATCGAATATTATAAACAACTTGCGTACTTTGTAAAATTTCTAAATATTACCCACAACTATAACATTATATCAAATTCATTCCACAATATTTAAAAATGATAATTATAGAAAATTCATATTTATTCATAAAAGTAGGGATCTTACAATCTCCCCTTCTTATGAAATTTCGCCCTCGAAATTAGGGTACGAACCTGGTATGTTAAAGAGGTAAGGATACCTTAATTTCATTTCAGATTCTAACTCCCAGGTCATTTCCTCAACATCGTGGTTCCTCCATAAAACTTTGACTTGAGGTATAACCTTGGAGCGTAGAATATGTTCCTTCTTATCCAAGATTTGAACAAGAACCTCTTCATACATTAAATCTTTCGCTCTTTCGTCTAGTTCTAACTCAATAATGTGGTTCGGGTCTTTCACATATTTACATAACATGGATATATGAAAAACGTTATGAACACGAGACATACTTGGCGGTAAAGCGAGTCTATAGGCTATAGTCCCTACTCGATCGATGATTAAAAATGGGCCAATGATTCGAGGATTGAGCTTTCCTCTCTTTCCAAATCTCGTAACTCCTTTCCATGGAGCAACATGTAACAACACATGATCTCCAATATTGAATTCCACGTCCTTTCGATGAAGATCAACATAACTCATTTGTCGATCTTGGGAGGTTTTTATACGTTGTCGGATCGTTTGAATCTTTTTGTAGTCATACGTACCAACTCCAGTCCCAACAACATTGTTTCACCCACCTCATCCCTGTACACTGGAGAATGACACTTTCTTCCATACAACGCTTCGAATGGAGCCATGCCAATACTTGCTTGATAACTGTTGTTGTAAGAAAACTCCACCAATGGTAAGAACTTGTCCCAACTTCCCTTGAAGTTAAGGACATAGAGCCTTAATAAATCTTCAAGAGTTTGAATAGTCCTCTCTGATTATCCGTCCATTTGAGGATGATATGCCGAACTAAATCGTAAATCCGTGCCTATAGCTTTTTGCAAACTAACCCAAAATCGTGAAGTGAATCTTGGGTCTCGATCAGCAACTATGGATATTGGCATACCATGCAATCTTATAACCTCGTTTATGTACATACAAGAAAGACGTTCAAGTGTATAAGTTTCTCGTATAGGTAAGAAATGAGCAAATTTGGTCAATCTATCAACAATGACCCAAATTGCATCTATGCCTTGAGAAACCTTGGGAAGACTAGTAACAAAATTCATGGTAATGAGTTCCCACTTCCATTCTGGAATTTCAAATGGACCTTTTGGTACTTGATGTTCCGCCTTGACTCGTTGATAGGTTAAATACCTTGAGATAAACAACGTTATCTCCCTCTTCATATTGCCCAGCCAAAATGTATGTTGAAGATCATGATACATTTTGGTACTCCTAGGATGGATTGCAAACGGTGTGTTGTGCGCGTCCATCATGATTTTATACTTTAACTTAGGGTCGTTAGGAACACAAAGTCTGGAGTTGACTCAAAGTATTCCTTCTTCATCAATTCTTACTTTCGGCATAGCACCTTCTTATACTTTCTTCCTCATACGATCGACCGGTGTCTATAAGCTTAGCGACTTTAACTTTATCGATTAAAGTCGGTTCCACTCGTATATTCGCCATCATCACTTGTGTCCCTAGAGTCTTTATCTCTATCTCCATCCTTTTAAAATCATATAAAATGGGCCTTTGCGTTGACAATATCGCACTCGTACCCGCATATGATCTTCTACTCAATGCGTCAGCTACCACGTTTGCTTTTCCAGGATGGTATTGGATGGTATGATCATAATCTTTCAACAGTTCAAGTCAACGTCAATGTCGCATGTTTAGTTCCTTTTGAGTGAATAAATATTTGAGGCTTTTATGATCCATAAAGATCTCCACTTTCTCCCCATACAAGTAATGCCTCCAAATTTTAAGTGCGAAGATAATAGCTGCCAACTATAGATCACGAGTAGGATAATTCCTCTCATATTTTTTGAGTTGTCGAGAGGCATACCCTATGACTTTCCCATATTGCATGAGAACATATCCTAATCCTTTGCCTGAAGCATCACTATAGATGACAAATCCCTCCGAGCCAGATGGTATTGTCAGAACAGGTGCTGAAATGAGTCTTCTCTTGAGTTCTTGAAAACTCTTCTCACATTCCTCACTTCAACCGAATTTTGTATCTTTCCGAGTCAGCTGAGTTAAGGGAGTAGCAATTCAAGAAAACCCTTCTACGAATCTCCAATAATAACCAGCTAAGCCGAGAAAGCTACGTACTTCGGTCATTGATTTAGGTTGTTCCCAGCTTTGAATGGCTTCAATCTTTGCCGGATCAATAGATATTCCATGACTTGATACCACGTGCCCAAGGAATCCTACTTCCTCAAGCCAGAACTCACATTTCTTCAACTTGTCATAACGCTTATATTCACGAAGCTTTTGGAGTATTAGCCTCAAGTGTTGCTCATGATCTTCACGGCTTTTGGAATAAATAAGGATGTCATCAATAAAGACGACCACAAAGTGATCCAAATATTCCTTGAATACTCGATTCATCATATCCATGAAGGCAGCAGGAGCATTAGTCAATCCAAAAGACATGACTAGGAATTCATAATGTTCTTACCGAGTTCTGAAAGCCGTCTTTGGAATGTCATCGGTTCTAATCTTCAATTGGTGATATTTGGAATGAAGATCAATCTTTGAAAAGAATTTAGCGCCTTGCAACTGGTCAAACAGGTCATCAATATGTGGCAATGGGTACCTATTTTTAATGGTGACATGATTCAACTTTCGATAATCAATACAAAGTCGCATACTCCCATCTTTCTTCTTCACGAATAGAACAGGAGCACCCTAAGGAGAAGTACTAGGATGAATAAAGTAAATGTCTAAGAATTCCTGCAGTTGGGTCTTTAACTCGTGAAGTTCAATAGGAGCCATTCGATATGGGGCTTTGGAAATAGGTTTTGTACTAGGTTCAAGAACGATACAAAATTCAATTTCACGCTATGGGGGTAGGCCAGGAAGTTCTTCAGGGAATACGTCAGGAAATTCATTAACAATAGAAATATCATTCAAAACTAACGTATTTTTGTTTAGATCCGTGACATGAGCTAAGAAAGCTTGACATCCGTTTTTCAATAAATGAATAGCTTTATGGCTTGAGATGACAGTGAATGATTTTAATGGTTTGGTTGCTTGAATTTGCATAATAGGTTGATTAGGAATATGAAAGCTAACAACCTTATGAAAAATAATGAATTTTTGCATGATAAGTAGTTAACCAATCAATCCCTAGAATTACATCAAATGTAAGTATTTTCAATGAAATAAAATTGACAGGTAATGTCAAGGTACCAATTTGAACCAAACAAAACTTATAAACAATGGATGTAATAAAGGTTTCTCCCAACGGAGTTTCAACAGATAAGTCAAAGTCTAATTTCTCCGTAGTCAAATTTAAACGTTGAGCGCAAGTAGGAGAAATAAAAGAATGGTTAGACCCGGTATTAAATAAGGTATATACTTCGCTAGAGCTTATGATAAGCTTACCTGTGATGACCTTATTCGGGTTCCTTGCATTCTGGGAGGTCACAACAAACGCTCTCCCTTGTACTACTGGCTTTGACTTTTCTAGGGCGTCCTTTGGTGCCTCCATCCTAGTTGAACTTATCTTTGGTGAACGACAAAATCGGGCTAGGTGACCTTTTCTTCCACAATTATAATATGCTTTTGACGGCATCGCACTGTTTGGATTGATGTGTCCCTCCCCTCCGCATTTGAAGCATATGATAGGTGACCATTTCTGGCATGTTGATTCCCTCTACGCTTATTGTCACCGCTTCGATGACTGTTATCACTGGTATTATCATTTTGTCGGCTGCTCTCTTTTGGTTGGGTTTACTCATTATCGCGCTCCAATAACTGAGCCCTATTAACAACATCTGAATGCAAACACAGTTTATGAGAGATAAGATATTGACGTATCTCGGGTTTCAAACCTCTTAGAAACATTCGCGTCATTCTCTCCTCATTATAACCAAATGGGACGCAAACTGGGACAGCTCGGCAAACTTGGCTTCGTACTGCGACACGGTCATGTTGTTGTGCTCCAATTTAAAGAACTCAACCTCTTTCATGTGACGAATACTTTCGGGAAAGTACTTGTCATTGAACAGTTCTTGAAACTTTTCCCAAGACATCTTCATTGTTGCAGGTTGAGTACGCTTTACAGATTCCCATTAGTAATCTGCCTCTGCCCGCAACATAAAGGTGGCAAAGGGAACCTTTTGCTCCTTGGAGCAACCCAAGACATCAAATATCTTGTTGATCTATTTTATCCACGTCTCCGCCTTAAGTGGTTTTGGCTCTCCAAAAAACTCCGGTGGTTCCAGCTCCTTGAACTGTTTGGCGATGACCGTCCGAGTGTTGCCAATGTTTCCACCTGCATTTTGGACAGGAGACGCTCTTGCCTGATGTTGCATGAATTGCATGAAGCCTCAGAACATTCCATCGTTCATCATTTGGTGAGTGTTGATGTTTGCATGAGGATTGTCGCCTTCCTGATGCACATTGTCCTGGTTATTGATCTGTGGAGACTCAACGGTCTCCTGTTCTCCATTGATGTTCTCAACATTCTCGGATGCCATTTTCAAACATTGCCACAAAACAAGGGTTAATTAACATATCACATATTATCCCAATACTCTGACCGACAAATTAAATATCAAATAAACTTAGGTAGGTCATACTAGCGAAGGAATTCCCCATCTCTCCCCTCCTAGTTCTTGTCTCACATCTCAGCTAGGGATCATATCCCTAAGCTTTGATGCCGACTGTAACGCCCCCAAAATATGTATACATCACCTATTTTAAGTCACCAAATACATGGTACAGAATACAAATACAATCTTTAATATACAACAAGAAAGTTATGAGTTTTAATACAAATATTATCTTCTAGACAATATCCACTCTCATAATAAGTCCTCATTACATTTATTGTCACACTATTTAACAGAATAGTGAGGACTACTAATACTATCATCTGGACCGTCACTCCGTTCCCCGACTAGTCCCGACTACGTTCTCATTTCCTGAAGAGAACAGTGAAAGAAAGGGTGAGCTCAACTAGCCCATTAAGAAATATTATGACTAAGATAATGCATAATAAATTATCATTAGTCTTCAACAATGTTAAACTGATAAAATACAATAGACATCAAGTTTAACTGCAGCGGAACATGCAATCCATTAAAAGAGTCAAGTAGAGAATAAAATCTACAATCTTTTATGATTTAAAAGGTTTTCATCACTTTTATCCCTGGGACTCATCATAATAAATAATCCACCTCATCCCTGCAATACGGCCAAGGATATTCATAAGTATCACAGCCACAAATTATCCATGCACTACGGGCCAAGGATATTCGTGTATTCATCTATGGTCATGATCATGCCAACAACTGTCCATCAATGCACTACGGGCCAATGAGTACTTTTACCACATCATTTGTAACATTACGATCATGATTACACCAAATAATCCCTGGTCGTAATCATACCAAGTCCATCCATGCACTACAGGCCACAGATGACTTTCAACAAAATATAAATATGAGGATGATGACAATGATATAAGAATTCAATAAAACAAGTTCAAGAATTAATTTATTCAGGAACTAATAACGTCCAAATTGTCAACATGATACTTCTTTGTAGAGTAAAATTTAAGAATGCTCAGAAGAATATTTTCACGAAAAGATACTGGATGAAGCGCAAATATCAAGGATATTACACCAATTTCATGGAGTATAGAAGTCAAAACATTAACCAACTGAATATAATAAATAATAGAATAACAAAAGAAATCACCATGCATACGGTACTTCTTATAGACAGGTTATTCTAACAGAATAATAAATAAAGGAAACCAGGTCAGGCGTAATACGCACCGACAGGATATTCCAACAGAATAATAAAAAATGGAATACCAATAGAAATCACAATACATGCGGTACTTTGCACAGACAGGTTATTCCAACAGAATAATAAATAATGAAATCAGATCCAAATAGTAAAAAGCATACGATAGGATATTCTAATGTAATAATAAAGACGAAACCCGAGTTCTACGTAAAAAGCCTGCATGTGATATTCCTACGAGATATTAAAGATGGAACCAGTCCCAAACCAAAACGCATGCAGCGGGATGTTACAAATGTAATAATAACGAATGGAATAACAACTGAAATCACCAAGTATAGGGTAGACCGCGTATATAGGTTATTTCAACAGAATAATAAAGAATGGAATAGCAGAAGTTCTCTTCATGAATATGAAAAAAAAAACACCCCTTACCTTATTATAAAGAAGAGTACTTCGACGGTAGGGCGGGGATATACTTGAAGAAACTTGCACTACGCTCAAAGCTTTCTTAAACGTTAAAGAAATACGCTCAAGATAGAAGAATAATTCTCTCTATAGTTTCTCTCTCTAGAGTTTCAGTGAATTCGTAAGAAATCATGAAGGAATGAGCTTCTATTTATAAGAATGGATCTAATAAGAACCAATCCATGAAACGGTCCGGATCGATTTACTTTAAACCAGACGGTCAGTTGATTTCCAATAAAATATAATATATTCTATTTATAATCTAATAAAAAGAATAACTTTTAAAAAGATTTTACTATACAAACACTATGCATAATAAAATATAATATATTCTGATTATTGTCTAATAA
Source organism: Panax quinquefolius (assembly GCA_020205615.1). Classification (NCBI taxonomy): domain Eukaryota; kingdom Viridiplantae; phylum Streptophyta; class Magnoliopsida; order Apiales; family Araliaceae; genus Panax; species Panax quinquefolius. The sequence continues at coordinate 80,809,645 of CM035163.1, forward strand.
AACGAATAACTTTATAAAAGTATTCTGTTTTATATAAAAAGCTTTTCTGTTTTATTACATTAATAATACTAATAAAACAAAATTCATCATCATTATTATTATTCACACTATTAATCGATCAGGTCTTTCCTAGGAAAGAGGGGGATTTCCAATAAGGATTTCTCCCTATTGGCGCACAATTAGGTGACCAAACCTCTCCTTGGCAGAACTTCTAGACATCGTTAATAATATAAATAATAATATTAATAACTCTATCATCTCAATTATTGATTTAATAATATATAAAATATCGACAATAATTGAATAAAACTGAATGACTTATCACGTAAGCATCAATAATCAATACCGTGTGCTACTATACAACCACGCGTATTCTTGTACTTTTAACACCGGGTGTTTTAACAGTTAACGGTAAAACTTCCACCGTTATTTTCATAAAAATATTTTTGTCGTTTTCTCAATTCGACAATAATTTCGTTGTGGGGTCCACCAATGATTATGTCGTCGTACGAATATTCCCCGACCAATTGAATATTATAAACAACTTGCGTACTTTGCAAAATTTCTAAATATTACCCACAACTATAACAGTATATCAAATTTATACCATAATATTCAAAAATGATATTTATACCAACTGTGACGCCACCAAAATAGGTATACATCAGCTATTATGAGTCGCCAAATACATGGTACAGAATAAAAATACAATCTAAAATATACAACAAGAGAGCTGTGAGTTTTAATACAAACATTGTCTTCTAGACAATATCCACTCTCAGAATAAGTCCTCATTACATTTATTAACACACTATTTAACAGAATAGTGAGGACTACTAATACTATCATCCGGACCTTCACTCCGCTTCCTCGACTAGTCCCCTTATGTTCTCATTTCACAAGAGAACAAAGGTGAAAGAAAGGGTGAGCTCAACTAGCCCAATAAGAAATATTATGACTAAGATAATGCAGAATAAATTATCATTAGTCTTCAACAATGTTAAACTGATAAAATACAATAAACATCAAGTTTAACTGCAGCAGAACATGCAATCCATTAAAAGTGTCAAGTAGAGAATAAAATCTACTATCTTTTATGATTTAAAAGGTTTTTCATCACTTTCATCGCTGGGACTCAGCTTAATAAATAATTCACCTCATCCCTGCACTACGACCAAGGATATTCATTACTATCACAACCACAATTTATCCATGCACTACGGGCCAAGGATAGTTGTGTATTCATCAATGGTCATGATCATGCCAACAACAATCCATCAATGCACTATAGGCCAATGAAGACTTTTACCACATCATTTGTAACATTACGGTAATGATTACACCGAATAATCCCTGGTCATAATCATACCAAGTCCATCTATGCACTACAGGCCACAGATGACTTTCAACAAAATATAAATATGAGGATGATGGCAATGATATAAGAATTCAATAAAACAAGTTCAAGAATTAATTTATTCAAGAACTAATAACGTCCAAATTGTCAACATGATACTTCTTTGTAGAGTAAAATTTAAGAATGCTCAGAAGAATATTTTCACGAAAAGATACTGGATGAAGCGCAAATATAAATGTTATTCCACCAATTTCATGGAGTATAGAAGTCAAAACTTTAACCAATTGAATATAATAAATAATGGAATAACAAAAGAAATCACCATGTATGCGGTACTTCGCATAGACAGGTTATTCCAACATAATAATAAATAATGGAACCAAAGTCAAAGGCGTAATACACATCAAGCGGGATATTCCAATGAATAATAAAGAATGGAATAAAACAGAATCACCATGCATGCGGTATTGCAGATGACGTGTTATTCCAACAGAATAATAAAAAAAGCGGAATCGGTCCCAAAGCATAAAATGCACGCATGTGATATTCCAACATAATAATAAAGACGAAACCAGGTCCCATAAGAAATGCATGAGCATGGATATTCCAATGAGAATAATAAAAAGCGGAACCAGTCCCACGTAAAATGCATGTACAGGATGTTCCAAATGTAATAATAACGAATGGAATAACAACGAAAAATAACCAAGTATAGGGTAGATCACGTAAATGGCTATTCCAATGAATAATAAAGAATGGAATAATGTGTTCTCTTCATGAATATGAAAAAAAAAATACCCCTTACCTTATAAGGAAGAGTACTCCGACGGTAGGGTGGGGATATACTTGAAGAAACTTGCACTACGCTCAAAGCTTTCTTAAATGCTAAAGAAATACGTTCTAGATAGAAGAATAATTCTCTCTACAGTTTCTCTTTCTAGAGTTTCAGTGAATTCGTAAGAAATACTGAAGGAATGAGCTTCTATTTATAGAAAAATAGACTGAATAGTAACCAATCCATGAATGATCCAGATCGATTTACTTTAAACGGACGGTCCAGATTGGTTTACAATAAAATATAATATATTCTTTTTATAATCTAATAAAACAAATAATTTTTAAAAAGATTTTACTATGCAAACACTATGCATAATAAAATATAATATAGTCTAATTATTGTCTAATAAAACGAATAACTTTATAAAAGTATTCTGTTTTATATAAAAAGATTTTACTATTAGCCTAATAAAACGAATAACTTTATAAAAGTATTCTATTTTATATAAAAAGTTTTTCTGTTTTATTACATTAATAATACTAATAAAATAAAACTTCATCATCATTATTATTATTCACACTATTAATCGACCAGGTCGTTTCCAGAAAAGAGGAGGCTTTCCAATAAGGATTTCTTTCTATTGGCGTGCAATTAGGTGACCAAACCTCTCCTTGGCAGAACTTCTAGACATCGTTAATAATACAACTAATAATATTAATAACTCTGTCATCTCAATTATTGATTTAATAATATATAAAATATCGACAATAATTGAATAAAACTGAATGACTTCTCACTTAAGCATCAATAATCAATTCTGTGTGCTACTATGCAACCACACGTATTCTTGTAATTTTAACACCGGGAGTTTCAATAGTTAACGGTAAAACTTCCTTCGTTATTTTCATAAAAATATTTTTGTCATTTTCTCAATCCGATAATAATTTCGTTGTGGGGTCCACCAATGATTGTGTCGTCGTACGAATATTCCCCGACCAATTGAATATTATAAACAACTTGCGTACTTTGCAAAATTTCTAAATATTACCCACAACTATAACAGTATATCAAATTTATACCATAATATTCAAAAATGATATTTATACCAACTGTGACGCCACCAAAATAGGTATACATCAGCTATTCTGAGTCGCCAAATACATGGTACAGAATACAAATACAATCTTAAATATACAACAAGAGAGCTGTTAGTTTTAATACAAACATTGTCTTCTAGACAATATCCACTCTCAGAATAAGTCCTCATTACATTTATTAACACACTATTTAACAGAATAGTGAGGACTACTAATACTATCATCTAGACCTTCATTCCGTTCCCCGACTAGTCCCGGCTATGTTCTCATTTCCTGAAGAGAACAGTGAAAGTAAGGGTGAGCTCAACTAGCCCAGTAAGAAATATTATGACTAAGATAATGCAGAATAAATTATCATTAGTCTTCAACAATGTTAAACTGAAAAAATACAATAGAAATCAAGTTTAACTGCAGCGGAACATGCAATCCATTAAAAGTGTCAAGTAGAGAATAAAATCTACTATCTTTTATGATTTAAAAGGTTTTTTATCACTTTCATCGCTGGGACTCAGCTTTATAAATAATTCACCTCATCCCTGCACTACGACCAAGGATATTCATTACTATCACAACCACAATTTATTCATGCACTACGGGCCAAGGATATTTGTGTATTCATCAATGGTCATGATCATGCCAACAACTGTCCATCAATGCACTACGGGCCAATGAAGACTTTTACCACATCATTTGTAACATTACGGTCATGATTACACCGAATAATCCTTGGTCATAATCATACCAAGTCCATCTATGCACTACAGGCCACAGATGACTTTCAACAAAATATAAATATGAGGATGATGACAATGATATAAGAATTCAATAAAACAAGTTCAAGAATTAATTTATTCAAGAACTAATAACGTCCAAATTGTCAACATGATACTTCTTTGTAGAGTAAAATTTAAGAATGCTCAGAAGAATATTTTCATGAAAAGATACTAGATGAAGCGCAAATATCAAGGATATTCCACCAATTTCATGGAGTATAGAAGTCAAAACTTTAACCAATTGAATATAATAAAGAATGGAATAACAAAAGAAATCACCATGCATGTGGTACTTCGCATAGACAGGTTATTCTAACATACTAATAAATAACGAAACCAGGTCAGGCGTAATACACACCGACAGGATATTCCACAGAATAATAAAGAATGGAATAAAAACAGAAATCACCATGCATGCGGTACTTCACATAGACAGGTTATTCTAACAGAATAATAAAAAACGGAATCAGGTCCGGCGTAAAATGCACAGACAGGATATTCCAACATAATAATAAAGATGAAACCAGTTCTACAGAAAATGCATGCGAGCATGTGATATTCCAATGAATAATAAAGATTTTAACCAGTCCAAAGGTAAAACGCATGCAGGATGTTCCAAATGTAATAATAACGAATGGAATAACAACATAAATTACCAAGTATAGGGTAGACCGCGTATACTGGTTTTTCTAATAGAATAATAAAGAATGGAATAACAGAAATTCTCTTCATGAATATGAAAAAAAAATACCCCTTACCTTATAAAGAAGAGTACTCCGACGGTAGGGCGGGGATATACTTGAAGAAACTTGCACTACGTTCAAAGCTTTCTTAAACGCTAAAGAAATACGCTATTGATAGAAGAATAATTCTCTCTACAGTTTCTCTTTCTAGAGTTTCAGTGAATTCGTAAGAAAAATGAAGGAATGAGCTTCTATTTATAGAAAAATGGACTGAATAGTAACCAATCAATGAACGATCCAGATCGATTTACTTTAAACGGACGGTCCAGATTGGTTAACAATAAAATATAATATATTCTATTTATAATCTAATAAAACGAATAATTTTTAAAAAGATTTTACTATACAAACACTATGCATAATAAAATATAATATATTCTTATTATTATCTAATAAAACGAATAACTTTATAAAAGTATTTTCTTTTATATAAAAAGATTTTACTATTAGCCTAATAAAACGAATAACTTTATATAAGTATTCTATTTTATATAAAAAGTTTTTCTGTTTTATTACATTAATAATACTAATAAAACAAAACTTCATCATCATTATTATTATTCACACTATTAATCGACTGTGTCGTTTCTGGAAGAGGGGCTTTCCAATAAAGATTTCTCCCTATTGGCGTGCAATTAGGTGACCAAACCTCTCCTTGGCAGAACTTCTAGACATCGTTAATAATACAAATAATAATATTAATAACTCTGTCATCTCAATTATTGATTTAATAATATATAAAATATGGACAATAATTGAATAAAACTGAATGACTTCTCACTTAAGCATCAATAATCAATACCGTGTGCTACTATGCAACCACGCGTATTCTTATAATTTTAACACCGGGTGTTTCACTAGTTAACGGTAAATCTTCCGCCGTTATTTTTATAAAATTATTTTTGTCATTTTCTCAATCCGACAATAATTTTGTTGTGGGGTCCACCAATAATTGTGCCGTCGTACGAATATTCCCTGTTTAAAACGAATATTCTCCGACCGATCGAATATTATATAACTACTTGCATAATTTGCAAAATTTATAAATATTACCCACAACTATAACATTATATAAAATTTATTCCATAATATTCAAAAATGATATTTATAGAAAATACATTTTTATTCATAAAAGTTGGGGTCTTACAATCTCCCCTTCTTATGAAATTTCTCCCTCGAAATTAGGGTACATACCTGGTATGTAGAAGAGGTAAGGATACCTTGATTTCATTTCAGATTCTAACTCTCAATTCATTTCCTCAACATCGTAGTTCCTCCATAAAACTTTGACTTGAGGTATAACCTTGGAGCGTAGAATATGTTCCTTCTTATACAAGATTTGAACAGGAACCTCTTTATACGTTAAATCTTCCGCTATTACGTCTGGTTTTAACTCAATAATGTGGTTCGGGTCTTTCACATATTTACATAACATGGATATATGAAAAACGTTATGAACACGAGACATACTTGGCGGAAAAGCGAGTCTATAGGCTACAGTTACTACTCGATCGAGGATTAAAAATGGGCCAATGAATCGAGGATTGAGCTTTCCTCTCTTTCCAAATATCGTAACTCCTTTCCATGGAGCAACACGTAACAACACATGATCTCCAATATCGAATTCCACGTCCTTTCGATGAAGATCAGCATAACTCTTTTGTCGATCTTGGGAGGTTTTTATACGTTGTCGGATCGTTTGAATATTTTTGTAGTCATACGTACCAACTTCGGTCCCAACAACGTTGTTTCACCCACATCATCCCAGCATACTTGAGAACGACACTTTCTTCTATACAACGCTTCGAATGGAGCCATGCCAATACTTGCTTGATAACTGTTGTTGTAGGAAAACTCCACCAATAGTAAGAACTTGTCCCAACTTCCCTTGAAGTTAAGGAAACACAGAGTCTTAATAAATCTTCAAGAGTTTGAATAGTCCTCTCTGATTGTCCGTCCATTTGAGGATGATATGCCGAACTAAATCGTAAATCCGTGCCCATAGCTTTTTGTGAACTAACCCAAAATTGTGAAGTGAATCTTGGGTCTCGATCAGCAACTATGGATATTGGCATACCATGCAATCTTATAACCTCGTTTATGTACATACGAGAAAGACGTTCAAGTGTATAAGTTTCTGGTATAGGTAAAAAATGAGCAGACTTGGTCAATCTATCAACAATGACCCAAATTGCATCTATGCCTTGGGAAGACCAGTAGCAAAATTCATGGTAATGAGCTCCCACTTCCATTCTGGAATTTTACGTAGTTGCAATGGACCTTTTGGTACTTGATGTTCCGCCTTGACTCGTTAACAGATTAAACACCTTGAGATAAACAGCGTTATCTCCCTCTTCATATTGCCCCGCCAAAATGTATGTCGAAGATCATGATACATTTTGGTACTCCCGGGATGGATTACAAACGGTGTGTTGTGCGCGTCCATCATAATTTTATACTTTAACTTAGGGTCGTTAGGAACACAAAGTCTGGAGTTGACTCAAAGTATTCCTTCTTCATCGATTCTTGCTTCCGGCATAGCACCTTCTTATACATTCTTCCTCATATGCATCAGCTCCAGGTCTATAGCTTGAGCAGCTTTAACTTTATCGATTAAAGTCGGTTCAACTCGTATATTCGCCATCATCACTTGTATCCCTAGAGTCTTTATCTCTATCTCCATCCTCGTTATAACTCGGAACGAGATCATTCTAAAGCCATTTTCTTCCTTATCTTACGTACTTCAACTTCCATTGGATAGAAATTCATTTTAAATTTGTTAACTTTCCATTCAATTGGGTTAATGGTCATCCTTCGTTCATTTTATGTTATTAATGTTCTTCGTTCGTTCGTCTGTAATTCGGTCATCCGAACTTGGAATTCGGTCCGTAATTCTACTTCTCATTCATGAAAGACATATTGTCTAAGAAGAGGAATTTGGGGGATTATAAGACAGTTGTGCTGACATAGGAATGCAGTGCCATCTTACAGAACAAGCTTCCGCTAAAATTGAAAGATCCTGGAAGTTTCACGATTCCATGCACTATAGGGGATAAATTCATTGGAAAAGTCTTGTGTGATTTGGGGCTAGTATAAATCTGATGCCTCTATCAATTTATAAGAAGTTGGGACTGAATGAAGCCAAACCCACAAGTGTGACCTTGCAATTGGCGGATATATCTCTCACTTACCCAAATGGGATACTAGAGGATGAGCTTGTCAAGGTGGACAAGTTCATCTTCCCATCAGACTTTATTGTCTTGGATTTTGAGGAAGACAGGGAGGTCCTAATAATACTGGGCAGACCATTCTTATCAACTGGGAGGACCTTATAGATGTGCTGAAATGAGAGCTGACTATGAGAGTACAGGATCAGGAGGTAACCTTCAATGTGTTCAGGTCAATGAAATATCCGAATACCCCTGAAGACTGCTTTCAGATTAAAGTGATGGATAATAAAGTACGGGAGGTACTTTCAAAAACCTACATGACAGACCTGCTAGAGGCTACACTGACAGGTGCTAGTACTATGGAAGAGGCCACCCATGTTAAATATGCTAAGCGGTTGGATGCACCGCAGAGATCTAAACAGTTCCAAAGACAGTTTGAGTCTCTGAATGATCAAGAAGCATCCACTTCCAAGGCTCAGTCATCGATCATAGAACCTCATGTCCTCGATTTAAAGCTCTTGCCTAATCATCTGAGGTATGCATATTTAGAGGAATCATCCATTTTTTCTGGTATCATTTCTGCATCTTTAGATGAGTCCCAGGAAGAGAAGTTACTGCTAGTGCACAAATAGTATATAACGGCCCTGGGTGGTCGATTGCTGATATTAAAGGGATCAGTTTATCTCTATGCATGCACAAAATGAGACGCCCCCCAAATTTGGGTATCTTCCAACCCGACATATGGTGATACAGTGTGCTACAGTTCACACATACATTCAATTGAAATGCCTCAAAAGAACGAATATGTCTTACATATATTCTAAACAATATTACCATTCCTCAGGTTCTTAATAACCATTACATTCGTTCTTTTCATAATATCAACATGAACCTATACTATTACAAAAGTAATCTATAGGTTCGCCTTAGCCTTTCCTTTATCTTTTCTGGATCCTTCGGTCTATTCGGTCTTAGCTGCATTCATATAGTTCAAGCAAGAGTGAGCATAACTAGCTCAACAAGTATGACAATTCCATTTAAAAACATGCTTGAATCATACAAATTGTAAATCTTCAATAATTGAACAATAGTTATGAAGTACTATCGATAATTCAAAATAGCACTTCTCTTTTCTTTAAAATGGTTCACAATGAACAAAATTCAGTAAAACATCAATTCCGGTCCAAGACCTTGAGCATTTCATACTTTCTTTGAAAAGGACAACCCGGCAATAAGTCTGTATGTCTGATATTACTTACGAGCACATCTAGGTGATCAACCTATAGTACTCTATGTTGTACAACACTACTTTCTTTAAACATATGTACATTTAAGTTGTGGGAATCTCACGTGCCTGTCGTTTGACGACAAAATATTTGTTTAGCATACTCAGTCTTCATTTGAAAACCATACCAACATAGTTTGGCAAAACTTGACAATAGTTCAATAGATTATATGAAATCCAAAGAAACATCTTAAGTCTAGCCGAAAGAATTAGTTCGACTTCATCATACATTAATTGAGTAGTAAAAAACATGCTTTGAGTATTTGAGTAGTAAACAGATGTTAGTACACTTGCCTTTAGCGTCTGCTACAATATAATTACTTTTCCTTTGAGTATTTAAGAATTTTACAACACATGATCACATAACGTACTACATTAGGTCATATATAATCAAGTATGTTTACTACTATATCTTACCCTTCTTCTTAATCTAATCATGCTTTAGATTGTTTATCATTGGTTCTGGCTTGTCATTATGTCTTACATCGTTCTTACGTTCACGTTTGAGTAAATTATCTTCAACCTTTAGTATATTACCTAAGGTTTATAACATCCTAATTGATGTTACATTAAGTTAATTAAGGATATAAATTTCTATTAATCAATTACCTCTTTCCTTTTATATTTAAAAACCTTCATTTCTAGGTCTTGCCTAGTGCTAGCTACTATGCATCATCGACTTTACTCTATAAACGCGTTGTGGCACCACTCTCTTCATGGCGTGGTCCGACTCAATGATTTGTGCACGAGTCTTAGTTTAGTTTTCCATGCTGCGACATGAAACTACAGTAGGTCATGGGCACTGCTCGGCGCTGCAGCTCCACCTTTTAGCATTGGGTTGGCGCTTCGGCACCAGCTCTGTACACCAGATAGAAATGACAGTTTTCTTACTTTGCGAACTTCCTGGACTCCAAATTTGATCATTTTAAGTCCGAATTGGTTCGTTCAAAAGCCATTAGGTCACAAATCACATATAAGTGTTCATGCAAGAATTTTTCATTTTTGAATTTGTTAACTCGAAATTCACCCTTGAGTTCATTTTTAACGAAAATAATAAACGTTCGTGAACGTTCAACATTCGTTTCTTCGTTCTAAGTTGGAATTCGGTCATTTTTGAGTCCGCAACTCTATAATGCCAAATAAGATTCATCCTCATCGAAAATCAACGTTTCCGAGTTCAAAGTCAAAATTTGACTTCCATTCCGAGAATTTCATGATTTCGACGATTATCGTCTAAACTCGTGAATTTCGCCATAACTTCGTTACTTGAGATTTTAAAAACATTTCAAATGGATTCATTACATCATACTAACATCTTAACCAACATATTTTATTACATCATATACATGATAAGTTCTTACTTGTTCTTCGTGAGTTTATAACTTATAAAAGTATAAACTACTTATTCATAACTTATTAAGGTTTAAGTCCTTTGATTAGTCATTCTCATCACTTTTTAGCATACATACTCCACTAATTAATACTTCTCTATCAAACTACAATTGAAGAGATGGAAGATTAATGATATAGGATTCTTACCCTTGAAGATCACTTGGTTCTCCTTCTTTTCTACTTGGATTATCAAAGTCTAGATTTTCTAGCTTTTTCTCTATAACAAATAAGCACTTAAATGTTTGTTGGTGGAATAACAAGTGAGAAATGAACTAGCAAGCTTCTATTATATAGGAAATCTAAGGTTAGGGTAGTTTAGTCATTAAACCACTCCACTTTCTTATTCCACCTCCTTACTATTCATCACTTGGTGATCAAGTTTACTTGGTCACCAAGATCAACCATGTGCTCATGGGGCCCACATGGGTTGCCCCATGGGTCATCTTTACCCATTGGATCGATCCACGAATTTGGTTCTTACTTTAGGCTTTTAGTTTAATTAACTCAACTTATACATTGGGCTTGCATTAAACCAACATTTGGGCTTTAACATTAATTAACTTAACTTATGCTTTGGGCTTGCATAAATCTAATTGGACTTTACAACTTCCTACACAATCCTACAAGTCCATTACATATGGCTTAAATCCTTAGAACGTATTGTCTATGTATTAATCTCGTATTCCAACTCGTATACTTATTCATCATATACGACATACCATCATTCATACATACTCGTATAATACCTCGTATCATACTCGTATTCATTTCCTCGTACAATACTTACATATCATAAGAGGTCATCGTTTAATTCCTTAACGCTTTACTTCACTTAACGTTCTCAAATTAAGTCTGCAGGCGAAAAACTGTGTTTGCCATACATGAAATATTATTACATAATCCATCTCACCTCGATATTCTATCGTTACATATTTCTCGAAAGTTCAAAAATAATTCCTGAGCAGAAATTAGTGAATAATGTTTTTCGGAAAATTTCTCGGAAAACTTATTTTCGTCTTGGAAATTCAAACACTTTAATTCCTTCACATAATCAAAATACTACGATATTCTGACATTCCTAGGTTATAGAATGACATTCATCTTGCTAACACATAATAATAACATATAATATAATTTTTTTTATTCATTATTCAATTAAATAAAATTATTTTACAATAAATCTGAATTTCTCAGTCATTACACAAAATCCGACCATTGAACATCAGAGGCGGTTGAACCCAATAATGAAAGAGGTGGTCTGAAATGAAATTATCAAGTTGCTAGATGTGGGCATCATCTACCCCATCTCAGATAGTCCTTCGGTCAGTCCCATTCAGTGTGTGGCAAAAAAGGGCGGCATGACTGTAGTATCCAATGAGAATAACGAGCTGATTCCAACCAGAATGGTTACTAGATGGAGGGTATGTATGGACTACAGAAAGTTGAACAAGTCCACCTGTAAGGATTATTTCCCTCTACCCTTTATTGATCAGATGCTCGATAGACTTACTGGGCATGAATTTTATTGTCTATTTGATGGTTATTCTGGATATAATCAAATTTTGATTGCTCCCGAAGATCAGGAGAAAACAACGTTCACATGCCCTTATGGGAACTTTATGTTTCAGAAAATGTCTTTTGGGATGTGTAACGCTCCTACAACATTCCAGCGTTTCATGAAGTCCATTTTCTCAGATATGGTTGAAAAGACCCTCGAGGTCTTCATGGACGATTTTTATGTATTCAGGAGCTCATTTGATAACTGTCTAGTAAGTTTGACTACCGTTCTCAAAAGATGTATTGAGACAAATCTTATATTGAATTGGGAGAAGTGTCATTTCATGGTCAAAGAGGGCATTATTCTGGGGCACAAAGTATCTGTTGGCGGTATTGAGGTAGACAAGGCTAAAATTGATGTCATAAATAATCTACCACTACCAACATCAGTGAAAGGGGTGAGAAGCTTCCTTGGGCATGTAGGATTCTATAGGCGGTTTATCCAGGACTTCTCAAAAATAACCAAACCACTCTATACATTATTGGAAAAGGACATGCCTTTTCAGTTTGATGAAGCCCGCCTCAAAGCATTTGAACTATTGAAGGAAAGACTCATTTCAGCTCCTATTGTGGTAGCTCCTGACTGAACTTTCCCATTTGAGCTCATGTGCGATGCGTCGATTTTGCAACTGGGGCAGTGTTGGGCCAAAGAAGGGACAAAGTGTTCCACACAATCTACTATGCCAGCAAAACATTGACTGATGCTCAGCTAAATTACACAACAACTGAGAAAGAACTGTTGGCAGTGGTCTATGATTTTGATAAGTTCCGTTCCTATCTCATTGGAACTAAAGTGATTGTGTACACTAACTACTCGGCCATCAAATATGTGACAGAAAAGAAAGATGGAAAGCCTAGACTGATTAGGTGGGTCCTTCTTCTCCAGTTTGATCTGGAGATCCGCAATAAAAAGGGGACTGAAAACCAAGTAGTGGATCACTTGTCGAGGTTGGAAAACCCTCCTAATTAGGGATATGCAGAAATAGACATAAATGATTTCTTCCCGGATGAACAACTATTTGTTGTCCAAAGCAAAGCCCCGTGGTATTCTGACTTTGCTAATTTTGTCGCCTGTCATGTGCTTCCTCCCAACATAAGCTATCAACAGAGGAAGAAATTCCTAAACAATGCAAAGAAATATTTATGGGAAGAGCCCTTCCTTTTCAAACAGTGTTCAGATCAAATTCTGCGAAGATATCTACCAGAAGAGGAAATCGAATGTGTGCTCCATCATTGTCACTCCTCAAACTATAGAGGACATTTTGGGAGCAAAAGAACAGTTGCTAAAGTACTCCAATCTGGTTTCTACTCATATGTTCAAAGATGATCATATATATATCGCGTTGCGATAAATGCCAAAGGGTAGGAACCATCTCCAAAAGGCATGAAATGCCTCTGCATAATATCTTGGAAGTGGAATTATTTGATGTCTGGGGCATTGATTTCATGGGTCCATTTTCGTCTTCCTACAACAATCTTTATATCCTTGTTGTGGTTCACTATGTCTACAAGTTGGTAGAAGCAGTCGCCCTGCCTACTAATGATGCTAAGGTGGTGCTAAATTTCTTAAAGAAGAATATATTCACTCGTTTCGGCACACCTCGGGCAATAATCAGTGACAAAGGTTAACATTTCTGCAACAAATATTTCAAATCCCTTCTCGCTAAGTATGGGGTGACCCATAAAATAGCCACTGCTTATCATCCGCAGATAAGTGGCCAAGCGGAGATATCCAATAGAGAGGTCAAGCGCATCTTGGAAAAGACTTTTAACCCGAATAGGAAGGATTGGTCCAAGAAGCTTGATGATGCCTTGTGGGCGTATCGCACTGCATATAAAATGCCTATCAGAATGTCTCCGTATAGGCTTGTTTATGGCAAGGTGTGACGCCCCCAAAATACGTATACATCACCTATATTGGGTCGCCAAATATATGGTACTAAATACAAATACAAACTTAATTATACAACATGAGCTGAGAGTTTTTACACGAATATTGTCTCATAGACAATATCCAAACTTAAATTCAATCCTTATTACTTTTATTATCACACTAAATAGTGAGGATTACTAAAACAACCATCTCGGACCATCACTCCGTTCCCCGACTAGTCCCGCCTACGTTCTTATTTCATGAAGAGAACAATGAAAGCAAAAGGGTGAGCTCAACTAGCCCAGTAAGAAATATTATGATTAAGATAATGCAAAATAAATTATCGTTATCATTCAACATTGTTAAACTGATAAAATACAATAGACATTAAGTTTAACTGCAGCGGAATAAGAAATTCATTAGAAGAGTCAAGTAGAGCATCATATCTACTATCTTCTATGATTTAAAAAGTTTATCATCGATTTTATTGTTAGGACTCAACTTAATAAATAAATCACATCATCGAATCATCCCCGCACTACGGGCCAAGGATATTCATTAGTATCACGTCCACAAATTATTCCTGCACTACTGGCCAAGAATATTCGTGTAATCATCAATTGTCATGATCATACCGAATTATCCCTGGTCATAATCATACCAATCAATAGTCCATCTATGCACTACGGGCCAAAGATGACTTTCATCACAATATAAGCATGAGGATGATGACAATGATATAAGAATTCAATTAAATGATAATAAAGGATAAATGTAATAACCCAAGATTTTCTATATAAATAGATCAGAAATTTTGCATATAATTTTTTTTATTTATTAAAATAAATATGGGAATATGTATAAGTCAAAGCGTATGTAATTATGTGATAAATAAAATATATTTATTACATGAATAATTACAAATAATTTTATTTTAGAATTATTGATAATTATAAATTATATTCTTATAATAATTAATTTTATAGTATAAATGTTTTTATTAATTATTTTCCATGAAAGTATGAGTATTATATTATTTAAATAATATATGAAATGATTATAGAATAATTATAATAATTATTTTATTTTATTATATGAATTTATTTCAGATTAGTTAAGTTAATTATTAGAACTTAATTAATAATGGTATGTATATGAAAGATAAATCATATATGGAATCCAAACCCTAATTTTGGATTTTGGATCAATGCATGAGAATAATAATATAATATTATTTTTATTTTAGTGCTATAAATATGTAATGTATGTATAAACAATTAATGGTTGGTCAGTTATGGTATACAAGTAGAAAACCCTAGCAATATTTTTATAAACTCTAATTTAAAACTCAAATCGGAGTTTTTGATTGGTAAGAAATTGTGATATGTGATTTATGAAAATTATTATAAATATTAACATTAATTAGGAAAACCCTAATTGTTAGAAACCCTAAGCATGAAATTAGGAACCCTAATTTGATCATTGGAGCCCTGTTTGCTAAATTAGCAAGGTTAATTATAATTAGTAAATAATTAAACCCTAATGTTCCTGTATAATATAATTAGAAAACCTAACTAATTAACAAACCCTAATTTTCTATTTTTAAAAACTAATTTTATTTTTATTTTAAACCCTAAATGAAAACCTAGAAATTCATTTTTTTTGGAAAACCCTAAGGGTTTGCCAAATGACCAAAGTGCCATTAAAATCACAAGTCAATTGTCCAAAATGCCCTTTTGTATTATTTATTAAACTTGCTTGTGTATCTAACCAAATATGGAGTTGGTGACCTAAAGTATTGACTTAGCATGACCAAAATCTCCAGCACATCATCCCTTATCAACCAATACATGCATCTAAGACTTGTATAAATAGATTGGGAGAGAGAAAATATCAATTGTTAGCTCATTTTTGCACAAAACACTCAACCATTTCCTCTCAACTCAAAACCAACGAAAATTATAAGTTTATAAGTCACAAACTCAAGCCCCACTAACACCACTATCAAATCAGAAGCCTTGAATCAGAATTTGATTATAGAAGGTATAAATCTTAACTTGAAATCTGATCTCAGTTGCTATGTTAGATGATATGATTTTATGTTAAAACATGTTGTTTGTAGTCTATTTAAGTGATCTGGGTTGGTATCTTATAGATCCAAAACACCTAAGTGCTCAAAATTGAAATTTTCAAAAATCTGGGAATTTTTTTTGTGTGTCTAACAATGAAATGTTAGACCCTGTAAATCTTTGTATGTTATGTATTTTGTTGTTTTAAGCTTTGATCATGTAGTATACTATGAGATCTTTAAACTGGAACTTGTATCAAGGTCAGAACATGAACAGATTTCATGTTATTCGTGGTCAAACCACGTTGACCAAAGATTAATGGGAGATTTACGTGTAACCCAGATTTCCCAATCGATCTCGACAAATGAGTTAATGGGCTTTGATCTGTTAATTGTTTATTGTTTTGTTTCTGTTGTTGTAACAAGATTGTAGTATGGTATATGGACTACAGATTAGGGCTTATAGATCACCTAAATAACATACGGATTTGATTTAATTGATGGTCAAACTAGCCTGGACGATCACGATTGCAGTTTTCTGGGTAACCCAGAAAACTTAAGAACACGGTTCTGACATGGTTTTGACCGGACCTTATCTGCTTGATGTGTTGTTTTTAGATGTGTTTTCTGTAATAGATCTCTTTAGTTACATGTTTTCTATACACTGAAAGCATTAGATCATAAAAATATTACAAGACTAGCATGTAGTGGAAGCTCGAAGTAAGACCCACGATCCGTTCTTCATTTCTGGGTAAACCCAGAAATGTTTACCCAGAAATGAAGAACAACTCTGACAGCCACTTTAGGCCTTTAGATCTTTCATTTGATGCATGTTATGACCATGTTTGTTGTTAGATCATGAAGTCTTGCACAATCACTATAAGATCTGACCAACAACCTGCCCAAAAACACAATATACACTGAATTACACTTGGTCAAACCCACCCACTCGAAACTGACATGAATGTTTTGGGTTTGGGTGAAGAACATGAAGAATACCTATAGTGATGGTTCTGTCGCTATAGGCAATCTTTAGCGACACTTTATTTCTAAAATTATTTATTTTATTTAATAATTAGAGAAAATTAATTTTTAATTATTAAAAAATACAAATTTAATTACTAAAAATTATTTTAAAGTCTGAAAATTAGTTTTTAATAATTTTTAAGATATTTCATAAATATTTAATATTTTTGAAATATTAAAGGTATTTAAATTATTTAATTATTATAATAAATAAATTATTTAAAAATGATTTTAATGCTTGAAAAATCATTTAAAATTATATTATGATATAAGAAAATATTTTAAGTTATTTTAATGACTTTTAATATTTTGTGATAAATTTCATTAATAAATTAATATTAATGATAATTAAGTTATTTAATAAATTCATTAAATAAATTAATTAAAAATGATTTCATTATATTAAAAATCATTATAAATAATAATAAGGTATTTAAAAATATTTTAAGTTATAAAATATAAATTTTAATATTTAAAGGATAATTTGATTAATAATTTAATATTAATGATATTAATTTAATAATAATGATATTAAATTTATTTAATAATTATATTAAATAAATAGTTTTAAAATGATTTTATTAATATAAAAATCATTTAAAAGGATATAAATGAATTTAAAATATTTTAAGTTATAATTAATGACTTTTAATATTTTGATAAATAGTACATTAATAAATTTAAATATTAATGGTAAAATGATTTTAAATATTTTAAAAATCATTTAAGGGTTATAGTAGTGCTTTAAAAATATGTTAAGTTATTATAAATAACTTTGATATTTTGACAATGGTTTCATTAATAGTTTAATGTTAATTAAATATTAATGATAATAAAATTATTTAATATTTAAATTATTTAATAATGATTTCGGTGTTTGAAAATTCATGATAAATTATAATAATTAATTAAAAATTATTATAAGTCATTTAAAAATAATATGATTGATATTTACAGTTATTAAATTACAGGATAGAGTCTTAGACTCGATAATTACCTGATAAAGCCGTCGGTACACCGACATATTTCAGAAATTGATCTGGACTTAGATAATTTGATTAGATATGTGTTTGTTTGTGATCCAATGACTGTTAAACATGTGTGACAATGTGATTAGGTTATGTCTTTGTTGTAATAAATGATATTATATGTTACGATATGTTATTCTAATCGAAAAATGATCTTATTACTGATAGGTTGCTATATAAAAGATTAAACTAAGTTGCATAATTGTAAGCAGCAGACTAGGCAAGTATCCTACCTTTGCATTTACTTTATGCAATGAACATAAGTAAGAAAGTTTCAGAATTATATTATCATTGTGCCAGAATATTAATTATCGATTATGTATCCGATTATTATTTATCAGTATAGTATTATTGTATAATTTGGATATTTATTCTGTTCGTTAATTTCTAAATATGGTTATACAAGTGTCCTCATTTGGATAATCATTGTATTTAATAACATGTTGATATATACTTATTAAATTCCATTATGTATACGTTGACTTCAAAGCCGTCTAAGCTATTTGTTTTGGCTAGACACGAACTTAGAAATATTGTTGAACAAGATAAAACCTTATTATTATCTGACCAAATTGTTTTGGTTTGGATTCTCGACTAAGTATGAACATCCCGTATATGGGAAAACTTTTGTGCGCCAAAAGCGGATCAGATGAAAGATAATATCATTCTTGCATGTAGTATTGATCAATACAGGGCATAACGGGCTGATCACCCCCATGCCCGTAAGTTATGATGGTTTGTAGATGAAGTTCTGTTTAACCTTTTCGAAAATAGAAAACAATGTTCATAGTTTGTCGACTAATCTCCAGTTATAGTCAGTACGTAGTTTCAAAAATTTGATATAGACTTAATATATTATTATTGGTTCAGTTTACTTCACAACTATTGATTCGTTGTAGAAGTGTCGTACAAAGAAAACATTTACTTCTTTCAGCTAATATTTATAATTGCTATTACTTGCTGGGCACTCAAATGCTCATCCTTGCTTAATTTAAATGTTTTCAGCTAAGTGTGAACAACCTGAAGGCTCTGCTAAGAACAAAGGAAAAGGAAAGGTTACTGAATGAATTTAATGCTATCTTATGTAATAGTTTGATATTATTAAGATAATGCGATATATTATCTATCATGTTATGTAATGAATGTATTAAAGGTTACGTACTTGAGAATAGACTCTGATATTTATGTAAATTAAGTTGGATATTTATATTATTGTTATTATTATTAGTATTATTTCGCTCATAGAAATGATATCATGAAACACCGAGTTCAGGTTTCAAGTACCTGAATTTGGTGGCGTCACATCATGGTATCAGAGCTTTAGGGTTAGAAACCTTAGGTTAGATAGACCTTAGGCTATAACCTTAGAACATAGGGAAACGTTAAAAATATAAATAACTCATATAGTGTTTAAAAGGAGATGAATTGAATAAATTCATCGTCAAACAAAATAAAAGATAACTTATATAAAACTATTATTTGTTGTGTGTATATACTATATGCTAATCAGTATAATTTATGTGTGTAGATGTCTGGTGAAAAATGCTTGTTATATGCTTATAGCATGGAGAAGGATCAAATCCATACATCCGAGCTAATATCGAAGCCAATAGTTGAAATAGAGGCTCACAATGAAAACAACTCAGATGAGGTAGTTATCGTGGAAAACGTAGTACCAGATCCGGAAATGGTGGAACTAACAGATAGTGATTCAGACACTAAAGTTGAAGTGATCAAGCATCAACGAGGTCTGAAATCTGAGGAACACGGTTTCTTCTCTGCTGGAAAAGTCATGGGAAATAGAAAAGTGCTAAATAGTCAACTGCGAAAAGCCTTAATAGAAACAATGGAAGAACAAGATAGCAACAAATTGTGTGCAGCTTCGAGCAAGAAGGGGAAAAGAAAGATAAAAGACCACGACTTAGGAAAATTCGATAGGAAGAATTGGAAAAAGATATGTTACATTTGCGGCTATGAGGGATATACCTCTCTTTATTGTCCCGACTATAAACCAGGTGCATCTTTTATTTGTGGATTGGAAGGTCATCAGGCGAAAGGTTGTCCAAGAAAAAGGCGTAGTGAATAGGTAGTATAGGTTCCGTTGTGTAGGTCTGTTTAATGTAATATATATGAATAGTAAGATTGTGTAATGTAATATTCTAAAACTTTTGTACAAGTGGTGTAGCAAATCCTGACTTTTGTAGTCACAAAGGGATAACTGATGTTTAAAGCAGTATGTGTTGTGATATGTAAAGTATTCGTTAAATGAATATGAATCTATGTTTGAGACAAGTTTAATATATTAAACTTATACGATAAGGTTTAGAATATAAGTTAATAAAGAATAAATTATGTTTTATTTAATCATATAATGCCGCCAAGACGACAAACTCGAAATCAAAGGGCAGAAGAATCTGTCAACAACGCAGAAGGACAACAACAAGACCTGATGTGACACTTTACAAACATGGTAGCACAGGCTATGCAACAAGGAATGCCAACTGCAGGGAACCAGCCGGATAATCACTTGGCAAACTTTAAAGATTTTAAGGCTGTAGGACTACCCGAATTCAAAGGGACAACTTGGGTGAAAGAAATTGAAAAGGTATTTGTGATAGCTAGGGTAGATGAGGGGCAAAAGACAGCTTTTGCCACGTACATGATGAAGGGGGAGGCAAACTTTTGGTGGGAAGCAAATCAAGCGAGGGCAGGAGAAGGTGTGATAACTTGGGCTAGGTTTAAAACTCTGTTTTTCAAAAATTATTTCTCGTCTAGTATGCAGGCTAGGATTGAGGTAAAGTTTCTGGAGTTAAAGCAGGAGAACATGACTGTTGCGGAGTTGCCGCAAAGTTTAATGAGTTGGCTAGGTTCGCTCCGCATCAAGTTGATACAAAGGCTAGGAAGGCAAGGAGGTTTGAGCTGGGATTAAAACCCTGGCTTTACAACAAGGTGGTGGTGTTGCAGATCCCTACATTTGCAGCACTCATGGAAAAGGCTATCATAGCCAAGGAGGGGAGTGAGGTGTTGATTGATTTCGCAATCAATGAATACGTGCAAGTATACACGGTCAACAAGTAATAAAGTGATAAGATAGAGTGTCGAACCCACAGAGAATTCTAATAAATAAATTCCAACTACTAGTACTGTATCAATCCAATTTTATTTAAACAACCATAAGATGTGATTTTTATGTAACGACCCCAAAATAGGTCCATTCCATCCAACCCATTCTGGGTCGCCAAATACATGGTACAGAAAAACAACTACAACTTTATTACAATAATTGTCGTGCAAAATACAACAACACATATGCTGTGAGTTTGGATACAAATATATACCAACCAGAAGACGCGTTACTGATGACACCTTACATAAAGGTTTAGTCAAAAACTGCTTTAGAAATTAGAATCTTTGGGAAGTGCTCAAGAAAACCTTCGTACATGGGAGGCCATGCTTTGAGGTTATGGTAGATATCATATGGCCACAGAATTATCCTTGGTTGACCCAATAGACCCCAAAGAAAAACGAGAAGATTACTATCGTATTCTTCCCAATGGTGAGTCTTCTCTTGACATATCATTATCTCCACCGTCTCTAATTGGGTATTATACTCCAAACAAACACCAAGATTATATAGGTAGTGCTTGTAAATATACTCAGCAAGTGGATGAGCACAACCATGTCTTATGATAACACGAGTTTGTATGTCATTAGACATCTTGTATGATAGTGACAAAACACCCTTCCAAAGTTGGATTAACCTCACCCTATTTAATTCACCAAAATAACTATTAAATGATGTATAAAATACAACACACTAAAGCCCTCAATAAAATTATTTTCATACTCTTTAGGAGAACCTCAACAACTATAGACCACCGTTCTATTCCTTGTTATCCCCGGGCCAACCCAAATTACACTTTTATTACCCGAAAGGAATTGTGAAACAAAAGGGTGAGCACAACTAGCTCATAAATAATATTATGACTAAAGATAAATAAATTATCAATAGTCTTCATCAAGAATGAATCGTAGATTTAGAACATATGGTAGATGATAAAACTTTTCAACCATAGTTGCAGCAGAATGAGCAATCCATTAGAAGAGTCAAATAGACTATAAAGTCTATTGTCTTCTCCATGTTAAAAATCCACCAACAATGTTTTATCCCTGTAACATCAATCAACAATTCCTGTCCATAATCACGTGTATAACTCATAATCGTAATTGTAGTTCTAAATTCCTTTCCTCATCCAAGACAAAGATAATTTTCATCACTTGTCTTTACCTGAAACATCAAAGATCATGGTTATACCAAATCACAGTTCCTGTTCATAATCATACTAATAAATTCATCTTTGCACCACGGGCCAAAGATATTCATCAACAGTTCATCTTTACACTACAGGCTAAAGATATTCAACAACAGATCATCTTTGCATTACGAGCCAAAGATATTCATCAATAATTCATCTTTGCACTACAGGCTAAAGATATTCAACAACAGGTCATCTTTGCATTACGAGCTAAAGATATTCAACAACAGGTCATCTTTGCATTACAAGCCAAAGATATTCATATCTTAAATAAATACATAATCATTTCAGAAGTTATATAACAATAATTATAACCATGTTGATCAATCCACCTTTGCACTTAAGCTAAAAATATTCAATTGTAAATTCAATAGTCATGATCATACCAGTCAACAATTCAACTTTTGCACCATCGGCCAAAGAGAACCTATAATTCACGATCATACCAATAATCTACCCATCTTTACACTCAAGTTAAAGAGAAATATCATCATTAGGTTTATAAGAATGTTATATAAAAATAATATAATCAAAACATGGTTTTAATTCCAAGAGTAAGATTCATAAATCAACGATAATTTGGTCGAAAAAAGAAACCAATTTTATTGTGAATAGTACTAGTGAATAAGAACTTTCGTGAATAGTAACTCGTGAATAGTAACTCATGAATAGTAACTCGTGAATAGTAACTCGTGAATAGTAACACATGAATAGTAACTCGTGAATAGTAACTCATGAATAGTAACCCCGACATGAAAAAGTTCCAACCAATATTTCAGCATAATGATATTGAAGAAATAATATCATTTGAGAAGAAAATAACATTCCTTACTATCCCTTACAATCCCTTACCTCAAAAGAGCAGCACTTCTGACTGGATATCGGATATGACACTGAAGGAAACTTGCACTGATGAATATCAACTCACCAAGTATCTAAATACTCACAAATTACACTCAATAATCTAGAGAGAAAAAGAGAGAAAATTTATGAATTCTGGTGTGATTTTCAATTCTAACTTAACCTCTATTTATAGGAAAATGTTAAAGACGCAGAAGAACACTTAACTCCAACAACTGATGGCTTTACCTCGCTACTATTCCACCCACCAAAAATCAGCCATCTTCCCAAACAACCAAGAGTGGGGCCCACTCAATTCTAGAATTTTCCACCAAAACCTAATTTCCTAATTAGTTACCTCTTAAAATTCATAACAAATCATATCGTTCATTTTTAACGGTTCAAAATTTGTGGACATATACTCAACTTATATATGTATAACATATCCAAAAATTACAACGATCCAACTATTTGGATTAAATATTATAACTCACACAATAAAGTCAGAATAACACCGATTTGATCTTTTAATACCTCCAATCCAACAAAATACAAATAAAACATCTCAAAGATTAATTCCTTCATTAATAACCACATAAATAAATCCATCATTTATATTCATATAAAATAAATATTTCCTTATCATATGAATCAATAATTAATTATTCACAAATAATATTACGAGAATCACATTTATGACAACCAGTATGCTTCCCGGAAAGAGGGGGGCTTTCAGATAAGGATTTCTCCTTCTTGGCGCCGCAATTAGGTGACCAAACCTCTCCTTGATGTAACTTTCTAGACATTGCCAAAAATGCTATCTAATAATATTATTCAAATAATATGAATTATTGATCCGATAATGGAGATAATGTCGAAGACAATTATTGAACAACAATAATATCAACGCAGCAATTATTGAATCAATAAAATAAAATCTTTGAGCGAGTAATTCATGTAACAATTATTGAGTAGTGCCTTCTTACGTAAGGATCAATAATTCAAAAATCTGTATGTAATACCGTGTCTTCTTGTGCAACAACGCGTATTACTTTATTTTACCAACCGGGTATTCCAATGATGTTAGCAGTAACGATTACGTCGTTTTTTATAAAACTTAATTTTGTCGTTTTTCTTCATCCGCGAGGTTATTACATTATGGGGCCCATAAATAGGCTGCGTAAATCAA
Organism: Panax quinquefolius; assembly: GCA_020205615.1. NCBI lineage: Eukaryota > Viridiplantae > Streptophyta > Magnoliopsida > Apiales > Araliaceae > Panax > Panax quinquefolius. The sequence goes on from CM035163.1 coordinate 80,834,137, forward strand.
TGCGAATATTCTCTCTAGAAAAGAATATTCCACGACCAAACGAATATTCCCAAATAAATAATGAATACTTTATACCCCACTGCGTATTTTGAATTTTTTTTTATATATCACCCTTAACTTTAACTTTTATCAATTTAACCATTTACTTGAATAGAAAAATTGAATACTTTTATTTCATAAAATTCGGGGTCTTACAATCTCCCTCCTTATGAAATTTAAGTCCCCGAAAATTTACGTTACTGTATTTCAAAGAGTTGAGAATACCTTGCTTTCATTTCAGATTTCATCTTTCCTGTCATCATGATTTCTCCATTGCTCATCTCCTGTATTTCAGATATCATTCTAGAATACAACTTCAAAACAAGGGTTAATTGAACAAATTAACATATCACATAATATCCCGATATTATGACTGACCAACAATTAAGCTTAGGTAGGACACACTAGCCAAGGATTTACTCATCTCTCCCCTCCTAGTTCTATTCCCCGATCTCCGTCAGAGATCATATCCCTAAGCTCTGATACCAAATGTAACGACCCCAAAATAGGTCCATTCCATCCAACCCATTCTGAGTCGCCAAATACATGGTACAGAAAAACAACTACAACTTTATTACAATAATTGTCGTGCAAAATACAACAACATATATCTTTGTGAGTTTGGATACAAATATATACCAACCAGTGTACGTTACAATGACACCTTACATAAAGGTATAGTCAAAAACTGTTTTAGAAATTAGAATCTTTGGGAAGTGCTCAAGGAAACCTTCGTACATGGGAGGCCATGCTTTGAGGTTATGGTAGATATCATATGGCCACAGAATTATCCTTGGTTGACCCAATAGACCCCAAAGAAAAACGAGAAGATTACTATCGTATTCTTCCCAATGGTGAGTCTTCTCTTGACATATCATTATCTCCACCGCCTCTAATTGGGTATTATACTCCAAACAAACACCAAGATTATATAGGTAGTGCTTGTAAATATACTCGAAGAAGTGGATGAGCACAACCATGTCTTATGATAACACGAGTTTATATGTCATTAGACATCTTGTATGATAGTGACAAAACACCCTTCCAAAGTTGGGTTCGCCTCACCCTATTTAATTCACCAAAATAACTATTAAATGATGTATAAAATACAACACACTAAAGCCCTCAATAAAATTATTTTCATACTCTTTAGGAGAACCTCAACAACTATAGACCACCGCTCTATTCCCTTGTTATCCCCGCTTAACCCAAATTGACTACACTTTTATTACACGAAAGGAATTGTGAAACAAAAGGGTGAGCACAACTAGCTCGATAAATAATATTATGACTAAAGATAAATAAATTATCAATAGTCTTCATCAAGAATGAATCGTAGATTTAGAACATATGGTAGATGATAAAACTTTTCAACCATAGTTGCAGTGAATGAAGCGATCCATTAGAAGAGTCAAATAGACTATAAAGTCTATTGTCTTCTCCATGTTAAAAATCCACCAACAATGTTTTATCCTCGTAACATCAATCAACAATTCCTCATCACAATCACGTGTATAACTCATAATCGTAATTGTAGTTCTAAATTCCTTTCCTCATCCAAGACAAAGATAATTTTCATCACTTGTCTTTACCTCAAACATCAAAGATCATGGTTATACCAAATCACGCCCCTGCTCATAATCATACTAATAAATTCATCTTTGCACCACGGGCCAAAGATATTCATCAACAGCTTCATCTTTACACTACAAAGCAAAGATATTCAACAACAGATCATCTTTGCATTACGAGCCAAAGATATTCATCAATAATTCATCTTTGCACTACAGGCTAAAGATATTCAACAACAGGTCATCTTTGCATTACGAGCAAAAGATATTCATCAATAATTCATCTTTGCACTACAGGCTAAGATATTCAACAACAGGTCATCTTTGCATTACAAGCCAAAGATATTCATCAATAATTCATCTTTGCACTACAGGCTAAAGATATTCAACAACAGGTCATCTTTGCATTACAAGCCAAAGATATTCATATCTCAAATAAATACATAATCATTTCAGAAGTTATATAACAATAATTATAACCATGTTGATCAATCCACCTTTGCACTTAAGCTAAAAATATTCAATTGTAAATTCAATAGTCATGATCATACCAGTCAACAATTCAACTTTTGCACTACTGGCCAAAGAGAACCTATGGTCACGATCATACCAATAATCTACCCATCTTTACACTCAAGTCAAAGAGAAATATCATCATTAGGTTTATAAGAATGTTATATAAAAATAATATAATCAAAACATGGTTTTAATTCCAAGAGTAAGATTCATAAATCAACGATAATTTGGTCAGAAAAAGAAACCAATTTTATTGTGAATAGTACCCGTGAATAGTAACTCGTGAATAGTAACTCGTGAATAGTAACTCATGAATAGTAACTCGTGAATAGTAACTCGTGAATAGTAACTCATGAATAGTAACTCGTGAATAGTAACTCATGAATAGTAACTCGTGAATAGTAACTCGTGAATAGTAACTCATGAATAGTAACTCGTGAATAGTAACTCATGAATAGTAACCCCGACATGAAAAAGTTCCAACCAATATTTCAGCATAATGATATTGAAGAAATAATATCATTTGAGAAGAAAATAACATTCCTTACTATCCCTTACAATCCCTTACCTCAAAAGAGCAGCACTTCTGACTGGATATCGGATATGACACTGAAGGAAACTTGCACTGATGAATATCAACTCACCAAGTATCTAAATACTCACAAATTACACTCAATAATCTAGAGAGAAAAAGAGAGAAAATTTATGAATTCTGGTGTGATTTTCAATTCTAACTTAACCCTCTATTTATAGGAAAATGTTAGCACATGAAGAACACTTAACACTGCAACACTGATGGCTTTACCTTTCTACTATTCCACCCACCAAAATCAGCCATCTTCCCAACAACCAAGAGTGGGGCCCACTCAATTCTAGAATTTTCCACCAAACCCTAATTTCAATTAGTTACCTCTTAAAATTCATAACAAATCATACGTTCATTTTAACGGTTCAAAATTTGTGGACATATACTCAACTTATATATGTATAACATATCCAAAAATTACAACGATCCAACGGTTTGATTAAATATTATAACTCACACAATAAAGTCAGTAATAACAATCGATTTGATCTTTTAATACCTCCATCCAACAAAATACAAATAAAACATCTCAAATTAATTCCTTCATTAATAACCACATAAATAAATCCATCATTTATATTCATATAAAATAAATATTTCCTTATCATATGAATCAATAATTAATTATTCACAAATAATATTACGAATCACATTTATGACAACCAGTTTCATTCCCAGAAAGAGGGGCTTTCAGATAAGGATTTCTCCTTCTTGGCGCAATTATTAGGTGACCAAACCTCTCCTCGATGAAACTTTCTAGACATTGCCAAAAATGCTATCTAATAATATTATTCAAATAATATGAATTATTGATCCGATAATGGAGATAATGTGCGATGACAATTATTGAACAACAATAATATCAACGCAAAGAATTATTGAATCAATAAAATAAAATCTTGAGCAGTAATTACTCGTAACAATTATTGAGTAGTGCCTTCTTACGTAAGGATCAATAATTCAAAATCTTTAATAATGTGAAGTGTCTCTTCTTGTGCAACAACGCGTATTACTTTATTTTACCAACCGGGTATTCCAACGGTGTTATTCAGTAACGATTACGTGCGTTTTTATAAAAACTTAATTTTGTCGTTTTCTTCATCCGTGATTATTACATTATGGGGCCCATAAATAGGCTACTTGCCGTATTTAATATTCCCAAGCGGAAAGAATATTCCACGACCAAACGAATATTCCCAAACAATAATGAATACTTTATACCCCTTGCGTATTTTGAAATTTTTTTTCATATATCACCCTTAACTTTAACTTTTATCAATTTAACCATTTACTGAATAGAAAAATTGAATACTTTTATTTCATAAAATTCGGGGTCTTACATTTTATAATTAAGAAAACTAAATTAAACAATTAAAATGAGATTATTCTAAAATAAAACAAATAAACAGAACTAAGATTTGAATGAATGAATTCAGATAAATAAGGATTAAGACTTCAATATCCCCAATTATGAACTATAAATCAATTATCCAATATCCTAATTATTATGCCTACTGAATTATTAACAGGAATTCTCAAATGCCAAAAGTCCTTTTCCAAGTGATCAATTGACTTCTATTTAATCCAGATTAATCTTGCTATATTCCTATGCAAAACAATTGAATTAAACTCCTTTCACTCCCAATTCCTTATGCGTTACATGCGGTGAACATATATTTCCATTCAATTCACAAACCTAATTATTCACTATACAAATAACTAAGTCACACGTTATCACGCCCAGTTCTAACCTTAGAATTCCTCTTTCAATTCCTTCTAGAGTAACAAGGTAATTATTGGCCAAATAATTAATCAATAAACATAAGGCAAGATAAACAATTCACTTCAACACAAATAATTGGAATAAATCAAATAACAAATTTATAGCCATAAAATGTTCAATTGAAATCTTAATTAAAGAAATTAGTTCATAGCAGAAATTAAAACCAACAATCTTTTGCAAATCATCCTTAAAGAATTACACCAATTGAAAGAATGAAGAAGAAAAAACTCTAAGTAAGTTCTTCAATCTTCAAGTAATCCCTTGCTAAGCCTCCAATTGTGGTTGATAGTCCTAATTTCAGCAACTTAGCTTCTTTTTATACTCATATTCCATCTCTTCACATTCCTTTTCCCAATCAACTTCAGCAATTATCCAACAACTAAGTCAACGGATGGTCAACACGCACGTCTTGGTCAACAAATATCACGGCCTAGCGCCCCGATGCTGGAGAAAGAACTAAACAGAGTGCCTCGGTGCTGTACCACAGAAAACTACCAAAATGCCCTTTAACAGCTTGAAACTCCCAGAGTTGCCCCTACAGTTCCCAAATCTGTAAAATACAACTAAACGCAGTACAAATGCTTCTAAAAGACCCGAGAATACACAAATTTAAGCCCAAGTATAATCGATTCATGGGTATATTACCCAATCATCAAATACCCCCAAACTTAAATCGTTGCGTGTCCTCAACCAATAAAACATAAATAACACAAAAAACTAACCATCATGCAAATGCAAACTATCTATATGATCTTAATTCTAGCAATCCAATAGCACACATATATTCATGGGCCTTAGAAAAATCACAAAAATGTGCTAATACATCATGTTAAGGCAGATCACTAATATCCCAACAATTAATGAATCTAAATCTGTTATTATCGATATCGTGAGTGTGTGTTCAACAACCATGCTAACCAATGAAAAACAAAAATATGAAAGATAATAGCTTTCTTAGAAGGCATCATACAGTGTAAACTCGAGAACTCATCAAATAAACTTGATTCAGCTGAAATCAAACAACTACCAAAGTCTAAGGGTCAAAATGGAATACTTATGCTTCCTTTTTTTTAATAACGGGGGCTTTTTGCACTTTTCCTGCTTTATTATTACTATTTTTTTTCATGACTATGCATTGTCTTATTCCCTTAGGCTTTTTAGTGTTACCTTAACGAGCTTTCGACCAATGACTCCCAAGCCATTAAGACCTTAGGGCGCTAGGTGTAGAGACAATCCCCTCGGGCTTACTTACTCAAGTAACAAAGGCCACAAAACTAGACAAGCGTGCCACGATGTTTATTTTTTTTTTTTATATATATATATATTTTAAAGCTTATATACTCCAAATATTTTTCCCCCAAACTTGAGTTTAAGTCTAAATTCAGTCATCTCTAGCTATTCAAATTGTTCCTTTATTTCACTAGTATTCATCCTTTAGAAGTCTAATATCTATCCATTTAACGACTATCATAGCCAACATGATCATTTTTCAAAATGTGCTATCCTGATAATATCAGTATCAAACAGATAAAGATTTAAATCATGTTAAGAAAATCATATCACTAACTTAACAATCCTTACTAAACTTGTTCATGCAATTTTAATTTCATCATTGGCCCCAAACATACGTACTATCAAAAGCTGGAATTAACATGCAATCCTAAATGCAATATTTTACTAACAATAACAACCCAAATCCACAAACTATTAACAATCTACGACTGTAAATAAAAATTAACTACCCCCAAACTTATCTAGAGCAATGTCCTCATGCGATAAATAAAACAAAATAAACAGAGGACTTCCTTAACGAGCTTATGCCTCGGGTGGAGCATCATCATCCTCGCTCATCTCTAGACCGGAAGGGGGAAACACAGGCAGAATGGGAGCAGTAGGGAACTGACTAAGATTAACGCCCGGGTACAGTTGGGCGTTCATGGCATTCTGGGCAGCAAATTAGTCAACCAAGTACTTATAAATAACGTCTTGATGTTCAGACAGGCGGACATTCTGGGATTCAAGGTTGTAAAACTAGCAGTCAATTTCCCGCTGGACAGCTTCAGGCACAACACCATGGTGAGCTGCAGAGGAAGGGCCATACGTAGGTGGATCTTGAGGTGGTGGAGCTTGTGTAGCTTCAACTTGAGGAATTATAAAACCCAATCCCCTAGGGTGGTTCTCTCCACCTGTCCACACTTTATACCTGCTGATCAACTTATGGTCCAATACTGGCATAGGTGTTTGAATCATCTCATCTGCTTTCCATTTCACCCCAAACTTGGTACACAAAACACAAATTAACGATGGATGGGGTAAACCTCCTGTGGTCCCTCGTCGTGACGCTCGGAAAATGGACTGCTGAATAAGGTGGCCGACATCAATTTTTAAGCCTCGAATGATTGAATACAACAATATCGCTATCTCTTTGGTGACATGGCTCACATGTGTGCATGGCATGAGTTTGGCATAAATAAAGGCATACCATGCCTTTCCATATAGACTGAGGTGCGAAAGAGGGAAGGTCATGCTGCCACGTTCATGTAATGTCCACGTGGTGCCCGGTTGACAAAGTTCTCGGATTATTTTCTCATAGCCTGGACCTTGACTCACAAGACTGGCATACTCGTTGTTCAGTCCCTCTAATGGCAGTTGATAACACCCGTTTATGTCCTCTTCGCCAATTTCAACTGTCTTGCCTCGCACATACACCCCATAGTGGTAATGCTCGGGAACGTTGGCATAGAATTCTTTGACAACTGCAATCACGGCTCGATCGAGCTGTTCGGTGAGTGAGAACCAATTCCTCTCAGCTATCATGACCGCTATGTCCCCGTCTTTGGATTGATCGGGCCGTAAACCTCTTTCGGGGATGAGAGAGCGGGTAGCCATCTTGTTGTAGCGTTCCTGTGCCTCGGCGGAGACAAACCTTCGATTATCAAATTTTGGTGGAGCCGAGGCTGATCCGAAAGCTTCACCACATTGACGCTTTGATGCCATGTATAGAAATCTGCAAGACAAAATTCTCATATCAAAAGTTTATATGGATAATCTTATACATCTACCACAATTCCCATACTTTAGCTTAGGATATTTGGGTGGAATAGGTCTTAATGATATGCGCCAATAGAAACCCACACTTACGGCACAAAGGGAATTAAATAACACAGAACATTTATGTTGAATATGACATTATTCGCCCTGATCCTAGGAGAGAAACACAGATCATGAATATGAAAGGATCACTATGTAATCAGTGTTGGTGGTAAACATGCTTTGGACGGGAAGTAAAAAAGGAAAATTCATTGAAGCATTATATCAAACACCTTGCAGACTTGTTGTAAATCTCTTGAAACCCAAAACATGGGGGACATACAAACTCCTATGTAGCGTAGCAAAAGCAGTGAAACACACATCCCATTCAGATAACACATCCTCATAAAAAAATGTAATTTGAAAAGCATGCATGACCCATATGCGAAACCCAAGACATGTGAATAAGAGGAATCGGGGTATCACGTATGGAATTTTTAATGCAATTAGTACTGGCCTTCAAGAGTTTGTAGCAAAATAAGCAATGAAGGTGAGTGTACAACATACCTTGTTTTGTCACATTATAATTTGAAAGAATTTTTTTGTAGGGCCGTGAATCAACAAATGATAGCAAGGAGAATATGTGACTAGATATACATTGGCAATTATCAGATATAGAAGACTTAGACGTGCATAAGGGGTTTGGGTCAGTTAGAAGTTTAAAGGGATTTGAATTTATGATGGGAGAGAATCAGGCGTTTAAACAGTCGTGAGCATAATTGATCCCAACGCTTGAGAACACTGGCTTTGTCTTTACATAGTCTTGGGAAGTGACCATCGAATCGGCGAGAAGACCCTAGCCAAGGCTACTGGGTTTATATATAGAGATGGTACCCGGGGCGCTAAGCGTTAGGAACATCTGAGGACCTTCAACGCCGGGGTGCTGTGGAATGCTTATGTTTGAGCGCCGGAGCGCTGTTGTGCAGTTTGTTCAAGAAGCTCTAGCACTGGGGCACTATAATCAGAAGCAACTTGGGCGCCGGGGCGCTGGCTTGACGTTGTTGGTGAATTAATTTGTTGAGCTGTACCACAACAAGCCATTTGAGGAGAAATTAATTTAATCTATCCTAATAAAAATTGTAAGTAAATCTACTATTGAAAGTAAAAATTAACTGAAGTTCCCAAAATGAAATAATTCAAACTCATTGGGTTGCCTCACTATAGCGCTTGGTTTATAGTTGTTAGCCTGAATTTTCTGTGTTGTTCAATTGACCACCGGTTCAGAGAGGTACATGGCCGTAGATTATCGATCGATGGGTCCACTCCAATAGTGTTTCAGATGTTGGCCGTTAACCTTGAATGTACGCTTTAAATTCGGTTCCTTAACTTCAATGTTTCCATGTGGTGCGACAGATATAATCGTGAAAGGTCCTGACCAATGAGATTTCAGTTTCCCAGGAAATAAACGCAATCGTGAGTTGAAAAGAAATACTTGTTGACCCAGTTCAAATTTCCGATCAAGAATTTTCTTATCATGCCAGGCTTTGACTTTCTCCTTTTAGAGTTTTGCGTTCTCATAGGCATTGAACCTGAATTCGTCCATCCCATTCAATTGTAGTAACCTTTTCTCCCCTGCTGCTTGAAGGTCGAAATTAAGTTTCCAAATGGCCCAGTGTGCATTGTGTTCAAGTTTGACCGGGAGATGACATGCCTTACCGTAGACCATTCGGTAAGGTGACATGCCAATCGGATTCTTATATGCTGTTCGATATGCCCATAGGGCATCGTCAAGACGCATTGACCAATCTTTTCTTGACGGATTGACCACCTTTTCTAAAATCCTCTTTACCTCCCTATTCGAGACTTTCGCTTGACCATTGGTTTGGGGATGATACGCGGCTGCAATTTTATGACGAACCCCATACTTTACAAGCAATTTAGTGAACTGCTTATTACAGAAATAAGTTCCCTTATCACTTATTATCGCCCTCAGCGTCCCAAATCGTGTGAAGATGTTTTTCTTTAAGAATCAGAGAACAACGTTGGCATCATTCGTGGGTAAATCTGCGGCTTCTACCCATTTGGAAACGTAATCCACCGCCAACAGAATGTACTGATTATTAAAGGAAGATGGAAAAGGTCCCATAAAGTCAATTCCCCATACGTCGAAAAATTCAACCTCCAAAATTGTGTTGAGTGGTATTTCATTGCGCTTGGAGATATTACCTACGCGCTGGCACCGATCACACTTCAGCATATAGAGGTAAGCATCCTTGAATAGAGAAGGCCAGAAAAATCCTGATCGTAACACTTTGGCTGCTGTTCGATCACCGGAATAATGACCTCCGTAATCTGATGAGTGACAATGTCCTAATATGCTATCCATCTCTTCATGTGGCACACAACGTCTAATCATCTGATCTGCACAAGCCTTAAACAGAAATGGGTCATCCCAATAATACTGCCTAACATCATGGAAGAACTTCTTTCGTTGCTGTGAGTTCAAATCCGGTGGTAACACCTTAGCAACCTCGTAATTCACGTAATCTGTGTACCATGTTAATATTGTTGTTACTCGGAGACGCTGTTCATCCAAAAATTTCTCATTGATCATTACGTTATCTTTTTTCTACACTTCTGCATTTTCTAACCGAGAAAGATGATCCGCCACTTGATTCTCTGTACCTTTTCTATCTCCGATCTCCAAATCAAATTCTTGCAGCAACAATACCCACCGTATTAACCACGATTTAGCATCCTTCTTCTCAATCAGATATTTAATGGCAAAATGACCAGTATAAACGATTACCTTGGTCCCAATGAGATATGCTCTAAATTTGTCGAAGGCAAACACAACTGCAAGTAATTCTTTTTCGGTGGTTGTGTTGTTCAACTGGGCATCCGTCAACATCTTGCTGGAATAGTAGATTGTATGAAAAATCTTGTCGTGACGTTATCCCAACATTGCTCCAACTACGTAGTCACTAGCGTCGCACATCAATTCAAACGGTAAAGACCAATCGGGCGCCATAATAATTGGAGCAGAGACCAATTTCTTCTTTAGTACCTCAAATGCCTCGATACATAACTGATCCATCTCGAAAGGCACATCTTTCTCCAACAGGGAACATAAGGGTTTTGAAATTTTTGAAAAATCCTTAATGAAGCGTCTGTAGAAACTCGCATGTCCCAAGAAACTCCGAATTCCCTTTACAGATGATGGAGGAGGTAGTTTCTCAATTGTCTCAATCTTCGCTTTGTCCACCTCTAAGCCCGTTGTAGAGACTTTATGTCCCAAAATAATCCCCTCTTGCACCATAAAATGACATTTCTCCCAGTTAAGAACTAGGTTGGTCTCCACACATCGTTTTAGCACTAAGACCAGATTATTTAAATATAAGTCGAAGGTATTACCGAACACGGAGAAGTCATCCATGAATACTTCCAAATTCTGTTCTACCATATCGGAGAAGATCGCCATCATGCACCGTTGAAAGGTTGCTGACGCATTACATAAACCAAAGGACATACGACAGAATGCAAACGTACCATATGGACATGTGAATGTGGTTTTCTCTTGATCCTCCGGAGCTATGGCAATTTGATTGTATCCAAAATATCCATCCAAGAGACAATAGAACTGATGTCCCGCCAACCTATCCAGCATCTGATCAATGAACGACAACGGGAAGTGATCCTTTCATGTAACTTTATTCAGCTTGCGGTAGTCCATACATACTCTCCATCCTGTAACGGTTCTAGTATGGATGAGCTCATTAGCTTCATTCTTCACCACTGTCATACCCCCTTTCTTTGGCACGCATTATACAGGACTCACTCATGCACTGTCTGAGATTGAGTAAATAATGCCGGAATCCAACCATTTTATGATCTCTTTTTTCACCACATCCTTCATAATGGGGTTTAGCCTTCTTTACAGTTCAATGGTTGGTTTTGCCCCCTCTTCCATTAAAATCTTATGCATACAGAATGATGAACTAATTCCTCGAATATCCGCTATAGTCCACCCAATTGCTGTTTTGAACTCTCGCAAGACCCGTAGCAGTTTCTCCTTTTGCGTGTCAGTTAACTCAATCGAAACAATAACTGGTAGGGTGGCATCTTTTCCCAAGTAGGCATACTGCAAATGGGATGGTAGCGGTTTTAGTTCCAACACTGGTGGCTTTTCTATCGAGGGTTTGCACTTTTTACCTTCCGTTCCGGGCCTATCAAGGGTGTCGAATGGTTGACTGCTTTTTTGGAAGAAAGAGGATGTGTCAAGCCATTTAACACATTCAATGTCATCTTCAATACCATCGTCGTCCATCCCGAGCAAAATGGATTCTAGCGAGTCCTCTGAATAATATCCATGGAACTTGTGATTAACCAATCATCCATGATATCCACCTGCATGCATTCACCTTTTTCCTTCGGATAAGACATTGCTTTGAATACGTTAAAGGTGACCTATTGATCTTCAACTCGCATCGTCAATTCACCTTTTTGCACATCAATCAAAGTTCTACCCATTGCTAAGAATGGTTACCCAAGAATAATTGGGATTTCGCTATCCACTTCATAATCCAAGATAAAGAAATTCGCGGGGAAGATGAATTTATCTACTTTAACCAACACGTCTTCAACTATACCTCGTGGATATGTAATAGATCGATCTGCCAACTGCAAACTAACATTCGTCAGTTTTGGTGCTTGGAGTCCAAACTGACTGTAGACAGATAGTGGCATCAAATTTATACTAGCCCCCAAATCACATAGTGCTCGTCCTAAAAACTGGTTTCCAATTTCACATGGAATAGTAAAGATACCTGGATCCTTGAGCTTTGGTGGTAACTTATTCTGAATGATTGCGCTGCACTCTTCGATCAATGCTACTGTCTCAAACTCGCCCAATTTCCTCTTTCTCGACAAAACCTCCTTCATAAACTTGGCGTAACTTGGCATTTGTTCCAAGGCTTCGGCAAAGGGAATGTTGATATGCAATTTTTTGAAAATATCCAAAAATCTTGAAAACTGCTTATCTAACCTGGATTTCTGAAATCTTTGCGGATACGGTATGGGAGGCATTGTTATAGGTGGTTCCGGTGCTTTCTGCTCTACGGTTTCATCTTGACATTTTTTGGGTTCCACAACTTCCTCTGTTTCAGCTATTGCGTTGTCCCCCTTTTCCTTATCCTTAACTATCTCTTGCAAATCCTTTCCACTACGTAGAATCACAGCCTTGTAATGCTCATCTCTGCCCGGATTTATCTCTGTATCACTAGGGAGTGTTCCATGTGGACGGTTGTTCAATGCATGTGCTATCTGCCCCAATTGATTTTCCAGATTCTTTATCGACGCACCTTGGCTTTTTACATTCATATCTACTTGATTCAATAGCTTGTCTTGTTCCTCGTTCTTTTTGTCAGTAGCCCTAGTGAATTTTTTCAAGGCTTCCTCCCAACCTGATTTCTTCTCTGGTTGTTGTTGAGTCTGATTTTGAAATCCAGATGTGTTTTGTTGTCTAGGTGCTTGAGCTTGAGCTTGATTGTTATTCCATAAAAATCCC